>CM046659.1:139167999-139767999 GCA_025594165.1 Tamias sibiricus
TCCCAATGTCATTCTTCAAAGAAATAGAAATAGCAGTCATGAAATTCATCTGGAAAAATAAGAGACCCAGAATAGCCAAAGCAATCCTGAGCAAGAAAAGTGAAGCAGGGGGCATCACCATACCAGACTTTAAATTATACTATAGAGCAATAGTAACAAAAACAGCATGGTATTGGCACCAAAACAGACTGGTGGACCAATGGTACAGAATTGAGGATACAGAGACTAATACATTTAATTACAGCTATCTTATATTAGACAAAGGTGCCAAAAATGTACAGTGGAGAAAGGATAGCCTCTTCAACAAATGGTGCTGGGAAAACTGGAAATCCATATGCAACAAAATGAAATTAAACCTTTATCTCTCACCATGCACAAAACTCAATTCAAAGTGGATCAAAGACCTAGGAATTAGATCAGAGACAATACACCTAATAGAAGAAAAAGTAAGCTCCAATTTCCAACATGTTGGATTAGGCCCCAAGTTCCTTAATAAGAATCCTGTAGCGCAAGAATTACTACCAAGAATTAATGAATGGGATAGATTTAAACTAAAAAGCTTCTTTTCAGCAAAAGAAACAATCAGTGAGGTGAATAGAGAGCCAACTAATTGGGAACAAATATTTAATACATGCACATCAGATAGAGCACTAATCTCTAGAATATATAAAGAACTCAAAAAACTTTACACTAAAAAAAACAAATAACCCAATCAATAAATGGGCTAAGGAATTGAGAAGACACCTCTCAGAAGAAGATACACGATTAATCAACAAATACATGAAAAAATGTTCAACATCGCTGGCAATTAGAGAAATGCAAATCAAAACTACTCTAAGATTTCACTTCACTCCAGTCAGAATGGCAGCCATCAAGAACACAAGCAACAATAAATGTTGGAGAGGATGTGGAGAAAAAGGCACACTCATACATTGCTGGTGGGACTGCAAAATGGTGCAACCGTTATGGAAAGCAGTATGGAGATTTCTTGGAAAACTGGGAATGGAACCATCCTATGACCCAGCCATCCCACTCTTGGGTCTATTCCCAAAGGACTTAAAAACAGCATATTACAGTGACACAGCTATCTCAATGTTTGTAGCTGCACAATTCACAATAGCTAGGTTGTGGAATCAACCTAGATGTCCCTCAGTAAATGAGTGGATTAAGAAAATGTGGTATATACGCACAATGGAATTTTACTCAGCAATAAAAGAAAATAAATTAATGGCATTTGCAGGTAAATGGATGAAGTTGGAAGACATAATGCTAAGTGAAGTTAGTCAGTCTCAAAAATCCAAGTACCAAATGTTCTCTCTTATATAAGGAGGCTATTTCAAAGTATTGTTGGATGGGGTACATAGGAGGATTAGAGGAACACTAGAATGGTCAAGGGAAGGGAGGGTAAGGGAGGGAGCAAGAGGGGAGGGAGGGGGGGAAAAAAAAGGTGGTTGAATGAGACGGATATCATTTTCCTTAATGCGTGATTGAAGACCTAAATTGCACGAATATACTTTGTATACAAACAGTTGTATGTAAAAAGATACTAAATATATGCACTATGAGTTGTACATATTAAAAATTATAAAAATAAAAATAAAAAAATACAATTAAAAAAAAAAAAAATTTTTATGTGGTGCTGAGGATTGAACCCGGGCCGCGCACGTGCTAGGCGAGCACTCTACTGCTGAGCCACAACTCCAGCCTGAGAGCCAGACTCCAGTTCGGTGTTGGTACCAGTTGCCCATGGAAGCAGAATAAATAACGTGTTGAACTGCATAGAGGAGGCACTTAGCCAAATTCAGACTGCCTGTTGGCCTGGACTCTTCAACAGATCAAGTGCAGGGGAAAGAAAGGTATGGAAGGGAAACTCTTGGAGTGAGACTTGAAAGACAGCACAGTATTTAAAGGGCATGACTAACCTGAAGTGTCTAAAGGTAGATACTTGAGTGACAAAACTAAGAAAATGAAAGACGAGATGACTGTAAGTCAGAGAGTGATTATTACAAAAGGAAATGAAAGAGGATTGTCATTGAGATGGGCACATGGAGGGAATTCTGGAATAACTGGAAAAGTTAAATTTCTTTTCTTTCTGTTTTTCAGTACTGGGGATAGAACCCAGGGCTCCAAACTACATTCCCAACCTTTTTTATTTTATTTTATTTTAAGACTAGTTCTCTGTAAATTGCTAAGGCTGGCCTTGAACTTGTGATCCTTCTGCCTCAGCCTCTGGAGTCACTGGGATTCTGGATTTTGGAGTCAGTTCAGTTTGGTTGCAAAATTTAACTTCTTGACCTGAGGGGTGGTTATAAATCTACCCACCTTGTAATAATTTATCCAGCCCTGCATTTGATAAGAGTAGGTTCCTATATCTACTTTCACCTTACCACAAAAATGTTTATCAGGGCTGGGGCTAGGGCTCAGTGGTAGAGCTCTTATCTAGCATATGCAAGGCCTTGGGTTCCATACCCAGCACTGCAGGGGGAATAAAAAGAATGGTTTATTAAAATCTCCACCCAAAAGCACATTTGTTTGCAGCTTCAGAGGAAAACCTCACAGTCTTGGCTTGTCCAAATTCAATGGTGACCTTCCTGTACCATGACTTTTGTCCCTGTATTTGAAAGCAAGTTTTTAAGCAACTCAATTTTGTGTCTGACATCACTGAACAAAGATGTATATGCTGTTCTCCTGGAATCCGCCTCTGCGTGTCTTCATTCATCATGGAAAAGTGGCTGCATATCATCTTCCAGATGGTGCTTGACAAGCAAACCCTTTATGTAATGAAAGGAAATCGTGGCTGTGAACACCTCATTCAGCTCTCCCTGCGCCACTTCTGCAGCCTTTTAGAGGCTAACATATATTGTCTGCCCTGCTACAGATTTATAGTTATTTGGACGTCAACTCTTTATTACTCCTGGACTTAATCTGCCACAGATTAGTCAAGACAGGCAGCTGAGACACAGACAGTGGAAAAAAAAAAACAGCGGGCTTGGGATCAAAACACCTGGCTGCACAGGCGACTCCTTCCAGCTGTACAACCAGGGACAGGCTACTCAATATTCCTGCATCCATTTCATCACCTGGGAAATGGGGATGATCACAGGATGGTTGAAAAGGCTTAAGGAATGTGAGGAGGGGAAAAACAACTTGCCAACCTTGAAGTGCACTGTGACTATCCTTCTTCACCTTCTTCACCTTCCACAGCTTACTCTAGATGAATTTCTCTATCATTACCTACTGTCCTGGAGCACATTAAAACATTGCCCCATCAGACACAAAAAGTGACCCATATAACTCAATGCCCAGGAACCACTAGGAAGCTGAGAACGGGAGAAGTAGCGTCTTATAACATCTCAGAGTCATCCAGGCCCCTGAGCGTCAGATTGTGTCCTTTCTGAGGAGTCTGGGGTTCCAGGGCCAGCTTTAGGGATTGCCTTGGGGCCAGCAAGAAGGAGAAGCCCACAAGATACTGAGGCCCAACCCTGCTTCTACTGGAACAGTGCTGTGCCAGCCAATCTGTTTCTTCATGCTACATGTAAGAGTTCATTTTCCAGGTTCTGAAAACAAACAAACAAAAGAACCGCCACCACCAAATGTATATGTTCTAATTCTCATTACACAGATGGGAATAGAGACCTAGGAAAGGAAAGGGAGGAGATTTGTCCGGTATCATTCATTAGTGATCAGCAGGACCATGGTCAACATGTAATTCTTCCAAATTCCAGGGCCCTCTCTTTGGAACTTTAGGGCTCTCACGTGGCCTAGTGGATAAGAAATAGAACCTGCTGCTGGCCCCCAGGTGCAGTTGTGCCCTGTACAAGAACACTCCATCAAGGGGGCTGAGTGAACAGGGTGGTATCTAACTTGCCTCCATTCACCAAGCCAAGCACGCTGGCCTGGGCTTGTCCCTTTTGCATTTTCTAATTGTCACGAGAGTATTGTGTGGGCTGGCCTCTGCCCTGGCCTCCAGTATAACAGAATATGGGTGCCAGGGCCCTCCTGCTTCTTGCTTCAGACCCTTTCTAAAAAGTTCAGCAAATTCAGGTTGCCACCCACTACTTTATGGGGGAGAGCACAGACTGGAGAGTTTTTGATGAAGCCAGTCAGTAGAATTGTGTAGCTAGCTAGTTTCTCCAATAGTTCATGTCCTCAAAGTAAGTTAGGTAGGACTGGGGACTGTAATAGTTTGTTTAGGCCACTAGGGTACCATTTAGAAAATTACTTCCTCAGTAGAATTTCATAAATTACCTTTGTAATTTAGTAAAAGTAGGCTACTCTTGGACAAATTAGTGTTTCATGGCAATGAAATCATTTGCTGCGTAGAACTGAGTTAGTGGTATCCTAGTGACCTGCAATCCTTAATGCTCCTTCTAAGTGGGTCCACACAAAGAAGTAGACATTCTGACTGGAAAAAAAAATTACAGTTTAATTATTAATTTGTGGAGAAGGGAGAGACCAAGGGTCCATAGGAGGTCAAAGTGTCCTCCTTGTCTTCTTTAAGGAGAACTAGGATCAAACCACCATCGCTGTGTGTGTAAATGTTTCCACAGCAGATACAAGATCCAGAGCAGGGCATCACCCTGCAATTTCCAGGGGAAAATGCCTTTGACAGGGGGAAAGAGGGAAGTAAGGGAAATTTTGCATGACTGATATAATGGTATGTTTAAAGACAGAACACAAAAGGTTTTTAAGGAATCCAAATATTTGTAAACACACTGATAAGGAGAATGTGCTTTATAAATTCTCTAACATAACTTCTTGTTAATATGCAAATCATTATCCTAGGGGACCTCTAATGTGATTCTCCTCAGAAGTTTAACAAACTGCTATGCAAACTAGTACCTATTAATATTTTCAACATTCATCTTATATGTTAATTAAATCTTCAAATGGTCCTGTCAGTTGTTCTTTTGCCAGTCTCCCATCAGGCATTATTAAATACATTTTCTCATTTCTTTCTTGCTAAAAACATTCCTTTTTTACCTGAAATGTTTCAAAAAGACTTTAACATACTGAAAACCTTGAGAAAATCTGTCTTTGTTAAAAGATGTATGGCAAATCAATCCCTTCAAAAATAATTAATTTTCTTGAGATCAATGCCTAACTAGTTCTATAATCTTCATTTAAAAATTCCACTCAATTTTAGAAAACCGTTGCTGAGGAGAAACTTATTTTCCATCTTCACACTCTTGGAAGGGGAAGTATTGGAAGGCACAGTTCAGGCTTGTCTCTCCCTCCCTTGCATGACAGATATAATGATATATTTAAAGACAACACAAAAGGGGGCATTTATTAGATGTACAATGAGACCATATTACCTACAGGGTAATGTGATGCCTGTCTCACCTGTTAGTGTCCAATTGAGTCCCCCCAAAAGAATGTGTTGAAGTCCTAACCCCTAGTACCTGTGAATTACTTATTTGGAAATATGGTCTTTGCAGATGTAATCAAGTTAAGATGAGGTCATTAGAGTGGGCCCTAATCCAAACTGACTGGTGTCCTTATAAGAAGAGGAGAAGAAACACAGAGGCTTCTACAAACTAAGTGATGTATCTACAAGCCAAGTGATGCAACAGATGACTGGAAAATGCAGAGGTGCTAGAAGAGGCAAGGAAAGATTCTCCACTACAGGCCACAGTGCCAGTATGACCTTGCCAATACCTTGATCTTGGACTTCTAGACTCCACAACTGTGAGACACTAAATTTCTGCTGTTCTAATCTACCCAGTTTTTGTGGTGTAGTAGTCTCCACTGCAGGGGACACATTCCAAGACCCTCAGTAGATGTCTCAAATCATGTTCTGACCCTGTATGTGTGTGTTTTTTCCTTACATATATACTTATGATACACTTTAATTTATAAATAAAACAGTACTAGATTAACAATAACTAATGATAAAATCAAACAATTATAACAATATACTGTAATAAAAATTACGTAAATGAGCTCTTATTGCACTAACCCTTCTCCGGATGACTTAAGATGATAGAATAGCTACAGGATGAGATGAAGTAAAAGAATGATGGTGAAGCTTAAGGACCACATAAAGGTTACTTGAACACAAGTACTTCCATACTACATCAATTGATCTGATAACTGAGATGGCTACTAAATGACTAACTGAAGGGTGGGTCACATACAGTGTGGATACTCTGGACAAAAGGATGATTCACATCCTGGGTTGGACAGAGAAGGACAGTACAAGATTTTATCACAATACTCAGAAGGGCACACAATTTAAAAGTTAACGAATTTTTTATTTCTGAGTGAAACTGTACTTTGATACTGCCACCCTAGCAAATGAATACACCACCCTTGTTCTCTCTGCTTCTTGAATCTGCTGGCACTCAGGCATGTTGGAGGCTTGCTTGGGCTGCATTTCATCTTTCAAATCCATCTCTCACCTGTGTCAGACTCGTGACTACAATCCTGAGTGTAAGTTCTGACGAAAGTCCTACAGCTTTAGGTTCAGAGAGAGAGGCAAGGAGTCTCCCTCTCTGTAGTCTAAATCCATCCTTTACTGTGACTTCATATTGCTCCTTGTGTCTCTTCACAAATGGTTATAACTTGGGAGACTCCTGACCTTCAGCTATAAGGAACATTTCCAGTGTGTCACCTGGCTCACAATAGTGCAAGTTAATAAGGTAGAGTCAGGGCCAAATCCACTCTTCAGTT
Source organism: Tamias sibiricus (assembly GCA_025594165.1). Taxonomy (NCBI): domain Eukaryota; kingdom Metazoa; phylum Chordata; class Mammalia; order Rodentia; family Sciuridae; genus Tamias; species Tamias sibiricus. The sequence goes on from CM046659.1 coordinate 139,174,675, forward strand.
CTCTGCTCTGGGTGGCTGGTACACTCTCATTCACTCCTGGTGGCTTCTCTATTCAAGCCCTGCCACCATCCTGAGCATCTTCAACATCCTCATGACAACTCAGCCAGCATCTCAACTCAACCAGCTTTTTGACTATTTGGAATCCTCATCTCCATGTCTTGTTCCTCTGCACCCCAGATGCCCCCTGCCATAAGCACCCCAGGAATTTGTCTTCACCAGAAGTTGTTCTTCCTCTATAATAACAAATCCATAAAACCCTGCCTGCTGCTTCCAGCTTGCTCACTCAATGTCCATCCTTCCACCATCATTTCTACCCTGGGCAGATATTTTCCTATATACCCTTGCCTCCTCCAATCACTGTGCTCACTCAAAGCGGGGAACAATTTCCACATTTGGTCAGGACACGCTGAGTACCTCAGAAATAAAGGGCACAGAGATGGAGAACAGAATAGAGGTTCTCGGGAACCCACAACAATGGTTGTTAGAGAAGGGTGTGGTGAGCAGGGCTGGATTGTGATGAGGAAACAGTATCTATTTTTTTTATTTATTCGAAGTTGTATATATAACAGTAGAATGCATTAAAATTCATAATACACATATAGAGCACCTTTTTACATATCACTGTTTGTATACAAAGTATATTCATACTATTCATGTCTTCAAACATGCATTTAGGGTATTGATATCCATCTCATTCTAGCATCTTTTTTCCCCCTCATACCTCTTTACCCCCTCCTTTCCCCTCCCTCCCCATTGACCTTTCTAGTGTCCCTCTAATCCTCCTATGCTCCCCGACCCAACCACAATGTGAATCAGCCTCCTTATATCAGAGAAAATATTCAGTATTTGGATTTTTGAGATTGGCTAACTTCACTTAGCATTATATTCTCCAACTTCATCCATTTACCTGTGAATGCCATTATTTTATTCTCTTTTATTGCTGAATAATATCCCATTGTGTATATATACCACATTTTCTTTATCCACTCATCTACTGAGGGGCATCTAGGTTGGTTCTACAACCTAGCTATTGTGAATTGTGTTGCTATAAACATTGATGTGGCTATGTCCCTGTAGTATGATGTTTTTAAGTCCTTTGGGAATAGACCCAGGAGTGGGATGGCTGAGTCAAAAGGTGGTTCCATTCCCAGTTTGCCAAGGAATCTTCTACTGCTTTCCAGATTGGCTGCACCATTTTGCAGTCCCATCAGAAATGTATGAGTGTGCCTATTTCCCCACATCCTCTCCAACATTTATTGTTGTTTGTGTTCTTAATAGCTGCCATTCTGACTGGAGTGAAATGAAATCTTAGAGTAGTTTTGATTTGCATTTCTCTAATTTCCAAAGATGTTGAACGTTTTTTCATATATTTGTTGATTAATTGTATATCTTCTGAGAAGTGTCTGTTCAGGTCCTTGGCCCATTTATTGATTGGGTTATTTGTTTTTTTTGGTGTTAAGATTTTTGAATTCTTTATATATTCTAGAGATTAGTGCTCTATCTGATGTGCATGTGGTAAAAATTTGTTCTCTATTAGTAGGCTCTCTATTCACCTCACTGATTGTTTCTTTTGCTGAGAAGAAGCTTTTTTGTTTGAATCTATCCCATTTATTGATTCTTGACATTAATTCTCGCGCTACAGGAGTCTTATTAAGGAACTTGGGGCCTAATCCGGCATGTTGGAGATTAGAGTTTACTTTTTGTTCTATTACGCATAGTATCTCTGGTCTAATTCCTAGGTCCTTGATCCACTTTGAGTTGAGTTTTGTGCATGGTGAGAGATAGAGGTTTAATTTCATTTTGTTACATATGGATTTCCAGTTTTCCCAGCACCATTTGTTGAAGAGACTATCTTTTCTCCAATGTACATTTTTGGCGTCTTTGTCTAATATAAGATAACTGAAATTATGTGTATTAGTCTCTGTGTCCTCAATTCTGTACCATTGGTTTACCAGTCTATTTTGGTGCCAATACTATGCTGTTTTTGTTACTCTTGCTCTGTAGTATAATTTAAGGTCTGGTATAGTGATGCCACCTGATTCACTTTTCTTGCTAAGGATTGCTTTGGCTATTCTGGGTCTCTTATTTTTCCAGATGAATTTTGTGACTGCTTTTTCTATTTCTTTGAGGAATGTCATTGGGATTTTGATTGGAATTGCATTAAATCTGTACAGTGCTTTTGGTGGTATGCTCATTTTGAAAATATTAATTCTGCCTATCCAACAACAAGGTAGGTCTTTCCATCTTCTAAGGGCTTCTATAATTTCTTTCTATAATTTCTTTCTTTAGTGTTCTATAGTTTTCATTATAGAGGTCTTTCATCTCTTTCATTCAGTTGATTCCCAATGGGGTAGTTTTCATCATTTCCCTTTCCAAGGATTTGTCACTGATGTACATAAATGCCTTTGACTTATGGGTATTGATTTTGTATCCCGCTACTTTGCCAAATCCATTTACTAGTTGTAAAAGTTTTCTGGTAGAGATTTTTGGGTCTGCTAGGTATATAATCATATCATCAGCAAATAGTGCTAATTTGAGTTCTCTTTTCCTGCCTGGATCCCTTTAATTTCTTTGTCTGTCTAACTGCTCTGGCCAGAATTTCAAGAACTATGTTAAATAACAGTGGTGAAAGGGGGCATCCCTGTCTTGTTCCAGTTTTTAGAGGGACTGCTTTCAATTTTTCTCCATTTAATATGATGCTAGCCTGGGGCTTTGCATAGATAGCTTTTATAATGTTGAAATATGTTCCTGCTATCCCTAGTTTTTCAAGTGTTTTGAACATAAAGGGGTGCTATATTTTGTCGAATGCTTTCTCTGAATCTATTGAGGTGATCATATGATTTTTATCTTTAAGTCTACTGATGTGATGTATTATGTGTATTGATTTCTGTATGTTGAACCAACCTTGCATCCCTGGGATAAACCCTACTTGATCGTGGGGAGAACAGTATCTTGACTGTGATGGTTACATGACTATTGTATATTTTCATCACCTTTCACCATCACCACGCTGGCATTTACAAATTTTCTGGAGCACAGTCTTCCTCCCATGACATGCCTCCCAACTGGTTCACCTCTGAGGAGCCTCCCTGCATCCTGACCTTGACAATTGCTATTACAGGCTCTCCTGGCCTCTGGGACCTCTTCTCTAGGAGGACGCCTGCTGCTTGTGCTTCTTATTGCAAAAGATCTAATCTTCCTATTAAATAAGAGGCAATGCTGTCTTTATTCATGATTAAATCCTCCACAAATTGCACAGTGACTGGAACCAAGAATTTGCTTAGTATGGATTTTTTGAATGAGCAAATGACTGGAAGGGCCTGAAGCAGAGAAATAATAATTTGATTAACCTTTGTAAAAATAAAATGTGTAGTTTAGGACATGTTTTAGAATTATAGACTAAGCACAAAGATAGTACAGAGCTCTCCTATCCTCTATACCATTTCCTCTATTTTTAACATCTCATTCATATAGAAGATTAATCCCAAATAAAGGAATGATACCAATACATAATTATTAAATAGGGTCCATGTTTTAGTCTTATTTTTCTTCCTAATATTCTTTTTTAGTCTGAGAATCCCATCTAGAATACCACATTACAATTAGTTGTCTTGTGTCCTTTGGTTTCTCATGGTTATGAAAATTTCTCAGACATTTTTGATGACCTTCACATTTTGAAGATTATTAGTTAGATATTTGTCAGAAGGTCTCTCAATTGGAAAATTCTTGATATTTTTCTTGTCATTAGACTAAGGTAATGTGTTTTAGGGAGGAAGACCACAGAGGTAAACTGCTCTTCTCATCACATCACATCAAGAGTACACACTGTCAACATGATTGATCACTGTTGTTGACCTTGATCCAGAGGAGCATGTGTCCGATTTCTGTCACTAAGTTGCTTCTTCCCCCCTTTCCAGACTGTACTCATCTTCTTTTTTTTGTACTGGGGATTGAACTCAGTGGCACTCGACCACTGGGACACATCCCCAGCCCTTTTTTGTATTTTATTAGAGACAGGGTCTCGCTGAGTTGCTAAGTGCCTCCCCATTGCTGAGGCTAGCTTTGAACTCATGACCCTCCTGCCTCAGCCTCCCAAGTGCTGGGATTACAGGCGTGTGCCACTGCACCCGGCTCCAGACTGTACTCTTCTAAAGAAAGTCACACAGCTGAGTCTTTGCTGAAGGAGTGAAGACTTACATTTCATCTTCTGAAGGGAAGAATAGCTTCATAAATTGAAATTCTGCTCAGGAGACTTGTTGATTTTTCACTATTTATTTACTTATATATTCAATAATTTGTTTATATAAATGTGAACTCGTGGTTATTTATGTTTGGGGTTATGACTACTTTATTTTGTTGCTCAATCTATTCCAGCTTTGGAAATTGGGAGTTCCTTCATTGGGTCCTGTGTCCCTTTAACATATCCCCATCATTGCAGGGCTATATTTTGTGAGCACTTCCTTATTTGCTGGCACTGCAAGATTTCCAGCCTGAGTCCTTATTCAGCCATTCTCCCAGGAGCCCTGGTTCCTTCTACTGAAGAAGGGTATTAGAAACCAAGCTCTGGAGTGTAGATATACTTATTGCCACTGGGGAATCATTGCTTGTTGATCCTCTCAGCTGACAGAGCAAGGAGATACATGTATGAATACTAACATGGTATATATGCATATTCATAAGAATCTCAGTATGTATGCAGCCATGTCTACATTAAGTTAAGCATGAGTCCGTAACATGGTATCACCTCTAATTCATTGCCATATAGATCTTTCTAGCTTCCTCCCCTTGTTTGTCTATAACTTCCTATAGTTATGATGAAAACCTTAATTTTCATCATTTGCTTAATTTACTTGATTATTTAATTCCAGTATACAGGTACAGTGATTTCAGAACTGTTAACACATAACAGCATACGACACAACTTTATCAACCAGACTCTGGGGTTTTGTACAATCCCCTGTGCCTTCAGTTTTACAGACCCTACTCATTCACGAAGATACCAATGTCAGCACTCTACTCCCCGCCCCCTTCAGTAAGGTTGTCTCATACACTTGTAGTACATTTAGATTCTTTTGTCACATTCAGCACCTCATTTTGGGTTCCTCAACCTCCATGTTGTTTGTTTGTTTTGTTTTTGCAATGCTAGGGATCAAACCCAGGGTCTCACACATACTAGGCAAATCCTTTATCACTGAGCAACATCTCTAGTCCTCTCCTATCTTTTTTATTTGTTTAATTAAAATTTTCTCTCTGTACTGTGAAATTAATAGAAAATGCCAGAGGATTTTGACAGATGTTTAAATTCAATATTACAGTATCATACACTCTAAAAAATATATCCCCTGTGCTTAATCTAGTCAATCCTTTCCTGAACTCCTAAGCCCCTGACTACCACTGAACTTCTTACCATGTCTGTAGTTTTGCTTTTTCTAGAATGTCATAAAGCTGGAATCTTATAGTATATGCTTTTTCAGGCTAGCTTATTTCATTTATCAATATGCATTTAAGATTCATCCATGATTTTTTTGAATCTGAATAACTCAGTTCTAATTGCTACTGTATGAATGTGCCACGTTTGTTCACTGACTGATATGCAGAGAGGCCTATCAGTTGCTTCCAGTCTGGAGCTATTATGAATAAAGTTGATATAAGTATTTCCACACAGGTTTTTGTATGGATATAATTTTCAAATTAGTTCAATTTTCAAGTCACCCAAGAGTATGATTGTTAAATCCTGTGGTAAGACTATGTTTAATTTTATGATAAACTGCCAAACTGTCTTCCAAAGTGGCTATGCCATTTCCACATTTCCTCTGGCAATTTATTAAAATTTCTGTTGCTCTGCGTCTTCTCCAGTGGTTGTTATGGTCAGTTTTGGTGGGGGGTTGGGGATGGTAGCTATTCTCGTAAGTGTGTGGTGGTATTTCATTATTGCTTTAATTGCAATTCCCTAATGACAAGTGATTACAGATCAATTATTCTAAAATCATCACTTTGGACAAATGCCCACATTATTTAACTGACTTACAATAATATATTGATTCAGAAATCTGATTCAGTCAGTTACTTAAGGGAACATTTTGCAGCTAGTTTTGCTTGGGGCATTCACTGGGGTCATTGCATGGCTTAAAGTTAGGTATTTTGTAATTGCATTGCTGAGGCATTTTTATTACTAAGATTAGATACGTTTTACAGTTTTTTAGCTACAACTACTAAATATATGATAAAATATTTTGAGGCTTCAGCCATCCATCCATCTACTCCTAACGCGACCTAAAATCTAGACGGAGTCCATGCACAATGCAGGGTATGTGGCTCCTTTAAGAACATAGCAAGTCCACCATTTTTCTTTTTCTTTTCTTTTCTTTTTTTTTTAATTTGGTACTGAGGATTAAACCCATGGGCAATGAGCTAAGTCCCCAATGAGCTAAGTCCCCAGCCTTTTTTATTTTTCATGTTGGGACAGGGTCTCACTAAGTTGCTGAGGCTGTCTTCAAACTTGCAATCCTCCTGCCTCAGCCTCCAGAGTCATTGGAGTTATGAGTGTGTGAGCGGTTCCCAACTTCCTTGTTTTTCTTAAGTGTATTTTTGATCATGTCCTCAGCTCTGTTAAATAACATGACTCAGAACTTAATGGACACCATGTTTCTCAATACTTGTCAAGCATGCTGCCACTGAATGTGAGCAGAAGGCTTAGGTAAAAGATATAATAACCGTTAGGACTCATTGAAGGCCATATTAACCATCCATTTGTTTAGATGAAGCACAGGAATAGATTCTAATTGATTACAATGGCAATGCCCTAGAGACACAGACTGTGAGGTCCTACTTCCACACACCCAGAGCTTCCCTGGCTCATGTCCTTTTGAAGGCTGGTGGTTGAGGTTTTCATTTAATTCTTACAGTTGATAAACAAACTTTAGGATGCTGATGTAGAAGAGGACAAATCACCAAAAAAGGGATGAGATGAGTAGGTTTACCGTCTAACACCAATGCTTTTGGAGACAAGTCACATGAGCTCTGTAAGACTGTTTCCCCAATTGAAATTTGATAATAGTAATAGTAATAACAATAATAATAAGTGCACTATAATACAATCATCATTATTATAATGGAAACTTTGTCAGATTAGATGAATACTGGGTACCAAATAGAACCACTATCTGCAAAGCTGCTACAACAGCCAGAACAGGTACAGGGTAGGCAAGGGGTGTCCTTGTCTGCCCTGCAAGTGATAAGCTTACGTTGACCTTTTCAAATAGGGAAACTTCACATAAAATAAAGATTTCTGGCTTCTCTTAAAAATACTAATGGATCTCATGATACGGAGTCTATATTTCCAAAAACCACATAGCATCCCTTCCCTTGAGAAATATGAGCTCCCATGGTTCCTCAGTCCCCAAGCCTCCTTATTGTCTCTTTTCATTCATAAATAAACTTTAAAATCATACAATTAGAAGTGATTTTTATCACTATTAGAGAGAACTCAGGGAAGACTTACTAACACCCAAGAAGCAATGTTTTACTCCAGAGTAAGCTGAGGGTGGCCTCCATAACAAATGAAGTTGCCCATGCACAATGCACTGGTGGAGCCAACTGAGTTGTTCTACACTATTCCACTCTCTCTGTGATCTGAGCATGCTTGGCTTGAAAGCCACTTTTTATACATACATTCTGATATCAAATGATTTGCTAAGAAAAACATTTGAAGGAAAATAAATTTCAGAGTCAAGACATCTACCTCCCCTTCACTAATTTCTTGCAGTGGGTTTACTCAGGAGGCTGAGGCAGGAGGATCTCAAGTTTGAAGCCAGTCTGAGCTACTCAGTGAAACCATGTCTAGAAAAATTAAAAAGTGAAGCGGGCTGGGGTCATAGCTTAGTGGTAAAGCCTCCCTGAGTTCAATCCCCAGTACCACACACACAAAAAAAGGGATGGGGGGAATCTATCTTACTGACATCATTCATAGCAATTATATCACATGGGCTGCTATGAATTTCTGGTCACTTTTCTACTCCCCTACAATGTAATCTTTCTACCATTGGTTCCATCCAGTTGGAAATTCTGGCTCTTCCAACATCATCATCACCATCACCACACCAACACCTTCTTCCGGGCCTGGAAAGATCTCTCTCTCCCTTGACCTCCTAGAGAAATTAGCATTAGTAAAAATTGAGAATTAATCCTATGTTGTTTTTTTAAAATACTTATTTATTTGCTTTAGTTGTACACAATGCGTTTATTTTTACGCGCTGCTGAGGATAGAGCCCGGGCGCGCACGTGCTAGGCAAGCACTCTACCACTGAGCCCCTCCGATGTTGTTTTGATCTTAATGGGAAGCCTTTTTTGCTGACATTACTTCCTCTAGGGCATCTCTCGGTTTGTCATTTTTTGGGGGATGGGGGAAGGGCCTGCCTTTTGTGTCAGGGTCTCTCTATGTTGCTCAGTCTGATCTTGAACTCCTAAACTCACATGATCCTCCTGCTTCAGCATCCCAAGTATGATACATGTTGTATCATAATGTTTTATTGTATAATCTATAATTTAATTATTCATGTGCAGTAATCCTCACTTTTCATGGTAGTGTGGAACTTCAAAAATAACCAGGCAAGTTAAGACCATGCAGAAAAATCTTTATAAGCAATGAAGGAAACAGGATTTTGTCAATGACATTTTAAAATACTTATCAGAACATTAAAGTCTCTCTTACTGGCAGTTATAAATATATATGGCAAAGAAAGAAATAGTGAGTATTTATTTAGCACATTATAATTTAAAACTTAGAGACATTGAGAATTAAAGCATTCTGGTTTTTGATGAAAAACTTTCAAGAGGATTTTGAACAGAAGTTGCCTTCTCATTGGTAGAACTGGGGATGTGTGGCAAGCAACTTTTCTATGTCTTGATGAGCAGGCAGACATACTCCTAAATTTGCTTTTTCTTTTTTGAACTAGGGATCTAACCCAGAGGCACTTTGCCACTGAGCCACATCCCCAGCCCTTCCTTTTATTTTTTATTTTGAGACAGGATCATGCTAAGTTGCTAGGGCCTCACTAAGTTGCTGAGGCTGGCCTCGAACTTGCAATTCTGCTGCCTCAGCCTCCCAAGCCACTGGGATTACAGGTGTGCACCACTGTGCCTGACATTCCTTTCTAAGTTTGGATCACTCCAACATTTTCCTCTTTGTGCTTTCATTGTCATGAAATATATCTGAGTGTTCCTTTAATGGGAAGCTTTTTTTGCTGACATTACTTCCTCTAGGGCATCTCTCGGTTTGTCATTTTTTGGGGGGGGTGGGGGGACAGTGGCCCCGCCCTTTGTATCAGGGTCTCTCTATGTTGCCCAGCCTGATCCTGAACTCCTGGACTCATGTGATCCTCCTGCCTTAGCCTCCCAAGTACTGGGATCATAGATACGTGCCACCATGTCCAGGGGACATTTCCATTCATATCGCAACTTTTTCTGCCTTTATGTCTGTACATTTGCCATCAGCGAGTCCTTCTGGCCGCACATCTAGAGATTCTCCAAGGTGATGTAATAAGCAAAGGCTACTTAAACTAGACTTAAACTTTCTCCACCCGATGGCCCATTAACCCACCCTTAAACCATCTCCACCTGAGGGCCTGAGGGCTTATTAACCCTGTGCTTTCTAAGCCCTGCCCTTGCTATGAGCAGGCGCCATTTTCTACTATCCTGCTTTGTGCTGGACATAGTTGGTGGCCCCAGCCGGAATAAAGGCTTCATTGGCTATTACGTGAGTGGCTTGTGAGACTTTTTTCCTACAAATTGGGTACAACAGTGACAGGATCAATGAAGGGATGGAGGAGCCCCAGGAACATCTGTTTCCCATACTCTTGTCACTTCCCCTTCACTAATTTCTTGCGTGGGTTTAGTTTGCTGAATCCAAAAGACATAGGCTCAGCAGGAACCTAAAATGGAAGACGATGACCACAAGCCTTGATCCAAATGAAACTGGGATAAAGAGCAAGCGCAGACCAGCAAAACGCAGCACTCCAGGACAGTGAGGCCAGATGTCCAGTCCACCTGATTAGGAAGATAAAAAATCAAACCCCAACCAGAATATGGGATGTGCATTCTGGAAAACATGTGAAACGTGTGATAAGCTCCTCCTCGTCCCCACAGACTCCCCTTTCTCCTGACCCCTCTCTGCAGAAGTCCCAGTCCACTGGGTAACCTGAGCCCCCACATAAGACAATGACCCTTTGTCCTCCAGGACCTTGGGAAACTGAAGCCTCAAGACCGTGCAGGTTCCTGACTTTGCACCGCTAATAAAGTTCCCTTCTGTTTGACTGAAACCCCTGTGTCTGAGTTTCAGTTGCCCTAAGTCAGAGACAAGAAGCTACCATCAACATGCCGGGGTCAGCTATTTCTTCTGCAGCTCCATTTACATCTAATTCAGAATTTGCCTCCTTCTTTCCCACTTTTCGTTTCTGTGATGTACTTTCATCTTTATTAGCCAATTCTTCCCTTTGGTTATCCATTGTTATAAAATGCCACCTGAGTTTGACACTAAGAAACAAGGAGGCAACACAATTGCACACTTTGCTGGCCTCACATGAACTGAAATCTATGTGAAGTGGCCAATCCCTGTAGATGGTGAAAGCAACGCCACGATTGGTCATGGCTGGTGATGTGTGCCTGTTGTTTACAGGGTGATTTATGACCTGAAGAGCTTCCAATGGAGTTTTTACTCTGCAGTGATACACTGTTAATATGCTATGGTAACTGAAATTTGACCTGTGTTGTTAAAGACTGGCCTTACTTAACTAAAACCATGGTAACTGAATTTCATGCATATTGAGACTATGAAAGGCGAAGGCTGCCCGTATTTATGTTTTGTCTGCACTGAGTCCAATGCCAGCCTCAAGTGGGGAAGGCACATGACTCAAGATGTATTTGCACTTATCTCCCACCCTAACCTCCAAACACCTACCACAGTGCCTCACATGTAAAAAATACTCTTTAACTAATTATTGAATTTTATTTTCTTTACCAGAGGAAGAACCATGTATATATAACATAGTATTGGAAGTCAGGAGACCTCAATTCTTGGTCTTGGTCTGACACTGATTGTGTATAACTTCCAGATTCTCCATCTAAAAATAACGCACTGAAAACACAATCACTACCTGTTCCCTAAGGGTATAATCAGAACTCTAACAATGATTGTGCCTTAGGCGCTTTCTAGATGGAAAAATAAAGCCCTTTGTTTGACAGTTTATTCTGTTAAAACTTTGAAAGCATCCAAATTGTTAGCACCATCCACCTGGTGGAGTCCTTCTCTCTTGCCTGAACCATGCATTTCCACTCCCCATTGATTCTGAATCATTACCTGGGTCTCCCAATCCCTATTCCTTTAACTCATACCATACATCGCTCCATTTCCCCCAGTCCAGAAGGAACAGTTCTGCTCAAACTGTAGTCTAGAGCCTTAGCATTCACGAAGCACAGAGCTTGAGGCCTTTACAAATCTCCAAGTTGGTGCCAAAAATAGCACTAAAGCATTTCAGTTTCCCCCAAAATGTAAAAATTACAACTAGAAATTTCAAGTGACTCTTTTAGACATTCAGCAAGTCTGTAAGTATTGGAATAAAGCCTTTTATATTTTTATAAAGCTATTAAAACAGTCTACCAGTAAAAAAAAAAAAATCCTGTATCAACCCTGAGTAATACAGATTATGAATTTACCTGACTTCCAAAATAAAGTTTAAAACTAATGATAGTGCTTTTCTTTGTTTGTTTCAACATACAGCATATAGATGTGGTATATTCACTCATTTTATGAATGGTTAATTTACATAAAACTTCTGTATTCTAACTGTGGATTATAATCTCTTCATATTGTCTTCATGTCTACCACCATTGTTACTAAGTGTCTTTCTTTTAGAGGGCATTTTCTCTAAGAAAAAGTATGTACTTCTTCTTAGTGTGTTCCTTGGGGCTACTTTAACCAAAAATGTTAAACCATCTTGATATGTGATGTTGACTGTCAGCTGGGCTTATTCAGAGATCAGCAATCTGATCTACATACAAGCCTAATGGTAAATGTGATTCAATTTTACATCTCATGAAATTGACAAGATGCCAATGAGAGGAACAAAGGAAGAGGAGTCTAGGCACAGAACACAGCATGTGCAAAGGCCCTGGGGCAAGAGAGATTATGGTATTTTCTAGCTACCAAAAACCAAAGTGCAGAGTTCCAAGACTTCAGAAAGATACAGAGAATATCACAAATGGTCCAGAGACTACAAGGGAAAAGTTGGAAGGTAGAAAATACCATGATCCAAAGTTGAAATCTCTCTGGCTGCAGTATGACAAGTGGATGGGAGAAGAGTCATAAGGGATGTTGGGGGAAGAAGCTATTGAAGGATTTCCCAGGAAAGATATGTGACTAGGCCCTGGAGTGTAAGCAATAGAAGTAAGAACAAGTGAATGGATTCCAGAGAGATCAAGCTGTCAAGCAAATGTCTGTAGCATATATAGTGCAGTGAGGTTCTCTAAGTGTGGTCCCCAAGAAGCAGCATCAGTGTCAGCTGGGAACTTGCTAGAAGATAAAGGCCCACCCAGACCTGCTAAGTCAGAAATTGAGGTTTCTGAACAGGTGGGTTTTTCACACCCTCTGTGGGATTCTGACTCTTGCTTGAGTGTGAGATGCTCTGGACCAGTAGTCCCAGAGACTGGGAGGCTGGGACAGGAGGCTGAGGCAGGAGGATTGCAAGGTCAAGGCCAGCCTCAGCAATTTAGCAAGACCCAGGCTCATACAAAAGCACTGGGAGTGTAGCTCAGTGGAAAAACACCCCTGGGTTCAATCCCCAGTACCAGAGAGAAAGAAAAAAAAAAAAGAAAGAAAAATTCTTGCCTTTTTGTGATGCAAGAATAAGTAAATTTCTTTGAGATATAGACCACTACAGTTTTTGAAAGCAATACAATAAAATATAAGACAGTTAATTTCCATGTGGATACCTTCTTACTCATAACATATTACCCGAAATAATTCTCAATTTACTTTCAAAGTAATGATGCTATAAATTCCTGAAGTCATTATAAATATTACCCGAGGAATTGTAATACCTAGCAATAACAGAAAACATTAGGAGGAGTAACCTGCTAAGACCATTTCAGATATTTATTGGGAAATTCAATGTGAAATTCAGCTGAAGTATTTTCATTTCTCTTGGCAAAGAGAGCCATTTCCCCAGGGGGGAAAAAAAAGGAAAACTTTTATTCCCTATTAAATCCAGTCCATTCTAAAGAAAGTGATTAGGAAGGAGACGTGAGGACTTGGAGCTCAGGGAAGGATCCCCATGAATGAAGGTGGCCCCCAGGGTGTGGACCAGCCCTACTAGCTCCATGGGGAGAGGCAGGTCAGTGATGTGTGCAGGGTAACTCATTGGTCTGGCTCTGGAATATCCCCCAGAGGCCCACGTGGTGAGGGGTTGGTTCCCCAGCCCATGGTGCTCCCAGGAATTGGTGAAACCTTCAAGGGGTAGAGCCCAGTGGGAGATTTTGAATCATTGCCCAGGGAGGGGGGGGTCTATCCTTAAAGGGGACAGTGATTGACACTGTTAGTGATTGACAGGGTTTTCCCAGCCCCTGCCTCTTTCTCTCTTTCACTCCCTGGCCATAAGGTTAAGAGCATTGTTCTGCAATGTGCTCCTGCCAAGATGTGCTGCCTTGTCACAGGTCCCAAACTGGGCTCACTCATCATGGACTGGAACATTTGAAACCATAGGCCAAAGTATACCTTATCTCTTTTTTCCTTTTTGCAGTAATGGGGATTGAACCCAGGGCCTTGCACATGTTCAGGAAGCCACATCTCTAGCCATTTTCAAAAATTTTATTTGGAGCCAAGTTCTTGCTAAGTTGCCCAGGCTGGAACTTGCAATCCTCCTGCCTCAGCCTCCTGACAACACATGAACTCTTAAGGGACACGTTTAAACCATAGCAGCATCTATCTTGAATCCTGTTTTCCATCCTTTGTATGACTACTCCACACTGAAATTCAGCCACTTTCTCATTCCTCTGCAGTGAGTGAATGCTCAAACCCCAGACCACTTCAAGTCTCTCTTGATCATCTCTACACTCTCTACTTTTCCTGATCGTATTCCATAAATTCTACTCCCAGATGATTACCCTGTCCCCCTTTGAGGCTGTGACTCCCCACATGGCCTCTCACTACTTCATTGCTGACTGTGGCTCTTGACTTCTGGCAATTTTTGCCATTTACCTCACATGCTCACACATTCTTCAAATAATACTTGTCCTCCCTTCTTTATTGCCTATGTGAAGCTCTACTATGGGGATGTTTTGTGAGTTTCTCAGCTCTAGTGAAATTCCAAGTCTTTCCTTGAAGCCAGCCACCAGGGAGATAGATGCTCTCAGCTGCTCTGTGAGACTCAGTGTGAGAGGAGATAATGCAGGGTTGATTCTGAGCTGGCGTTTCTTGTTTCAGCCTTCCACTGTGCAAAGATTGTTTTTCTTTCCGACCCCCGCAGGTGTGGCACACAGAAGCTGGGATCAATGCCATCTTTGTTAATGTCCTAGAAACCTGTAGAGCAGGTGCTCAAAGGACTGGGTCCCTCCTCAGTCCACGAATCAGCATGATATCACATGGGCTCACCCAGGCCCCACAGTCCCCCTGTGGGAGGATTAGACACACGATGTGAGAAAATGCAACTTGACCAATAAAAATATAACACAGTTTTGCAAACTCCAAAGCAGACAGAAGTTATTTTTGATATTTAACCCTCAGTCTAGAATAAACTGTGAAGCAAAGCATGCCCTTCATCTATCACTGAAGCTCCTTGTTGAGGCACGACTTTGGACAAACTAACAGAGTCCAACCCTGAGGGCAGAATTCTTTTTACTAGGATGTGGCAGACGTGAGCTTACAGTGTGGGAAGATGAGGTCTCTGATTCCAGATGAAAAGGCCATGATCAACCCTGTCAGTGCTGATGGGTGTCAGGAGACCCACATCTCTATACTCAGGTGCCAAATTATTTTCTTAATATCCCTGCTCTGGAAGACACTCACATTCACAAGATGTCTCTTTAAAAGTTTTTATGGGAGCTTTCAAATTTGCTTCTCAAACTGTTGGTTGCATTTTTTTTTTTTTTTACTTTATATATTTAAGGTGCACACCTTGCTGATTTGGCTGGCTGCATTTTTTGTTGTTTATTTTCTTTGCTTTATGGGTTTTCTTTCTTTTCCCCCACCCCCATAGGAAGTATAACAGAATGAGAAAGGAAACTTCCAATATACTTTGGACCACATCTCCCCTTTACAAATAAATATTTTGCTTTCTATGACTCACTGCTTGTATTAGTGAGAGTTCTCCAGAGAAATAGAACCAGTAGGATATAGAAAGATATATAAGAGACTTCTTAAAACTATTTTTTAGTTGTAGTTGGACGCAATATTTTTATTTTATTTATTTACTTCTATGTGGTGCCGAGGATCGAACCTAGTGTCTCACGCATGCGAGGCAAGCGCTCTACCACTGAGCTACAACCCCAGCCTCATAAGAGGAGATTTTGTAATGGGAACTGGTTCATGCTGCTATGGAGACAAAAAGTCCTATTATATGAGTCTGCAAGCTGGAGACCCAGGAAAGGCAAAGCCAGGGTCCGCTGGAGCCTGAAGGCCTGAGAACCAGGACAGCCCATGGTGTAAGTTCTGCTCCTAGTTTGAAGGAGGTGAACAGAGCCCAGGTTTGGGTCTCAGCCTCTCAGGTGCAAGATGAGGGGCAGGATAGCTGCTGTCTTGATTTCCAGAGCCCTTTATACTTGTTCTTAGTCTAGTATCCTGGTCTAGATTCTCTAACCAGCTGTTTATTTCTCTGCCAGGATTGAACTTTCTTCATTCCCACCTCTATTTCTGTTTCTTATGTTTTGTTATGGTTTTGCTATGAGGTGTTCTCCAAAAGCTCATCTGTGAGACAATTCAAAAAAGTCCAGAGGTGAAATGATTGGGTTATGAGAGCCTTAACCTAGTCAGTGGATTAATCCACTTATATGGATTAACTGGGTGGTAACCATAGGCAGGTAGATTGTGACTGAAGGCAATAAGTCACTGGAGGTGTGCCTTTGAGTTTATATTTTGTTCCTGGTGAGCAGAGTGCCCCCGCCCCTTGCTTTCTGGTGCCATGTCCTGAGCTGCTTTCCTCCACTTGACGCTTCCACCATGATGTTCTGCCTCACCTTGGGTCCAGAGCTATGGAATTGGCCATCTTTGGACTGAGGCCTCTGAAGTCATGAGCCCAAATAAACTTTTCTTCCTCTGATTGATTTCCTCAGGTCTATTGGTCACAGAAAAAAAAAATAAAAACTGACTAATACATTACTTACATTTATTAATTTTTCTTTTGTCTTTTTAGTTATACATGATAGTAGAGTCTATTTTGACATAACACAGAGTATATCTTATAATTAGGATTCCACTTATGTGGATGTACACAATGTTGAGATTCACTGTGGTATATTCATGTATGTACATAGGAAAGTCATGTCAGATTCATTCCCCTGTCTTTGCTACTCCTATACCCCATCCCTTCCCTTTATTCCCCTTTGTCTAATCCACTGAACTTCTGTTCTTCCCTCCCATCCCCCAGTTGAAGATACTACTTTCCATAGACTTCCTATCTCTTTCCTAGAATCTTATATCTTATAGTGGTATGGTTTTTAAATATTTTCTTCCCATGGGTGACCCAGGAAACCATGAAGGGGCTTGAATTCTGCATTTCTGTCTCCTGCAAATCTCTTGTGAATCAGCAGTTTTCAATAGATTGCTAACCCGTGATATAGAGTCAGTGCTTGGTATCCATGGGTTCTGCATCCATAGGTTTCATGAAACTTGGATTTAAATATTCAGAGAGAAAAATTGCATCTGTATTGAATATGTAATAACATGTTCATTATTATATTAAATTATAAAATAATGTATTGGAAACAATGACTTTTTTCCTTGTCATTATTCCCTAAGCAATATAGTATTACAAAAAATATTCACATACTATTTATGTTTTATTAGATATAAGTCATCTAGAGATGATTTAAAGTATGTGGAGCTGGGTGAGGTGGTGCATGCCTATGATCCCAGAAGCTCAGGAGGCTGAGGCAGGAGAATTGCAAGTTCAAAGCCAGCTTCAGCAACTTAGAGAGGCCCTAAGGACTTAGTAAGACCCTGTCTCAAAACAAAAGCTAAAAAATGGGCTGGAGATGTGCCTCATTGGTTAAGCCCCCCACCCCCGGGTACTAATCCCTAGTACCAAAAATAAAATAAAGTATAAGGGAAGATGTACACAGTTTGTATGCAAATCCTACACCATTTTATATATGGGGCTTGAGCATTCATGGATTTTAGGATCCCTGGAAGGGACGTGGAACCCATACCCCACAGATAATGAGGAACGACTGTACTAGAGAAATACAGAAATCAGTGAGAAGAACTTTATTGCTCAGTTCTTTTTACAATAATTAGACATAAGGTTGGTAAAGTAAGCATGCATTATCTCCCAATTAACACTGATATAATTAGTATCTGAAACATAATCTAGAATACACAGATCCCCAGAGCTGCCCTAATGGATGTGGACTATAAGCAATGTCCCCCACAGAAGAAAACTGATCTGGTCACACAGTGTTCCCACACCAGGTAACATGGCAACACCTACGGACTGACTCAGGCCTATGCAGAGGCCTGCACAATGTCAGGAGAGACACAGAGGAGATGACTTAGCCTAGCCCTCAAGAAAGCAGTCTTGGTGATAGAGCACAGAACTGGATAACGCAGCCCCAGGAGAAACCAAGGGAGGAGAGTTCCATGCAGGACACAGAGCCTGAGCAAGCAAGATGCAGGAAGATTCCCTTGGAAGGTGTTGGAAATGAACCTCAGTCCCAGTGGAGAGGCACCAAGCAGGAGTCTGTTTGAGTTTTAAAATAGAATCACCGGGTTGGGGTTGTAACCCAGTGGTAGAACACTTGCCTAGCATGAGTGAGGCACTGAGCTCTATTCTCAGCACCACATATAAATAAATAAATATGTCCATTAACAACTAAAAAAAATAAAAAAAAAAAGAATCATCTTTTCTAAGTACTCAGTATGTGTGGCCAGGCATGTGCTGTGTTTTACACACATTGAACAGTCATGACCTTATGAAGATACCCTTACTTTACAGATGGGAAAGCTGAGTCACAAATGGTTAATAACTTGCTAAAGTTCAGACAGCTGGTCACAGTGCAGCTGAGACACACACAAACCCAAGCATACTAGCTCTGGTGCCTACATGCTTTTGTATAGTGCCTCCTGAGGGACAAGGACACAATATTGAAAAGTACCTGCAGAGGACAAAATGTCACCTGTCTAATTGCCACAGGAGACAAATGGAGTTCTGACTGCTCTGGAAAGAAAAGCTTTGCTCTCCATAAGTTTCTCTGGATTGTCCCAGGCAGCTGCAGGACAGACAGGAGGGATTCCCTAACAAACCCTCAGTGCTACCTTCTACTCACTTGGGGTCGCTTGACCTCTTCCACCTGGCCACATGCTGGGAGGCCCTCCTACGGCTGGCATGAGTGACTTTTGTGATTCCCTGAGACGTCTCAGAGCTTCACTTAGCCTGTCCTCCCATAACCTTGTTCCCTTCAAGCCTCAGACCTCCAAATTCTAACTGACATCGTTGGTCCCAGCTAATGCCAGGGAAGTCTCAATCACAGAAGCAGAAGCATAATGAATGATAGAGAAAGCGGTGTTTCTTGTAGGGCTTTGACCTCATGAAATTGTGGCAAAAAGTTACAGAGTTTATATATGGCTGTTGGCTCTGCGTCCGGTGCTGAGCCAATTGTCAGGAAGGACAGATGGCCATGAAGTGGGGAAAACATGAACAAGCTGGAAGTCTCAAGGGTGAGCTCTGAATTCTCCTTGGCTTTTCCCCACCCCTGAGCCTCCACCTGGAAGGTCACTTGCAGGAGGAGCCAACGTCTTCATTGTGGAGCCAAGTGTGCACCTGGCCCAGCAGTCAGGGAAGCGGGAGCAGAACCAGTAGGAGCTTGTTGCTGATGACTGACCCACACTGGCCGCGTGAGCCAGGGGATCAGGGACGGTGTATCTGGGCTGCCAAGCTCCCGGTGCTTGCACGGACATTCATGTAGAAAATCAATGCATATGCTGCTTCCCTTCCACCTTACAAATTTTAGGAATGGGTCTATTTGGCTCTTGTCCACGCTGGCTGATGAGATCCAAAGGAAGAGTTGGAAGGAGTCCACAGACCTGTTGACTCTCTCTTGGCCACTGTACCCTGCCCCTGAGGTTTTGCTTGAGGAAACGGAGGGCAGCTCATCTTCTTGAGAGGTAGGGGAGGGATCATCATCATCAGTGGCTTCGTGACAATGTTTGAGATTCTGCTGAAATAATCCAATTTTATGGCAGTATCTATATTGTTTTTTATACTTTGCTGAATCATCTGAACAAAACATTATCGAAGAAGGTGAGGAATGAATAGTCACTTTTTGAAACACAATAAAAACAGGTGCATCAATGTTCTTCAGTAGCTCCAAGAGCTGTCTCCCCTGAGAAGCCTGCTCAGGACATGTGGGTGTCCCTGCAGAGTTGGCCTCTGAGCCAGAAAAGGCCTGCCCTCCATCCCCATCCAGAGTGAGTTCAAGGGCAAAGTTCAATGCAGGATTCCAAGGCCATTGTGCCCAAGCTATAGGCAGCCACTTTAGGGTAAGACAGTTGCTGTGGTCAAATCAGCTTTACTGCACAAAGCCAAAGGTCAAGATTGCAATTAGTTCCACTTTACAGCTGGAGATCTGAGACTGAGAGGTGTCTTAGTCAGGTTTTGCTCAAAGCTGCACAGCCAGTTAAATGGGGGAGATGAAGTTTGAACCCAGGGAACCTAGCCTAGAGCCTGAAGACTCAACCACCACACAGCTTGGGTTCTGGTAGCTGACATATCGACTATAATGACAAATACAGAAGTCATGAAAATTTTGGTTTCAGAGAGGATGTTGAGGACACCATGGTATCCAAAGGTATCACATGACTTTTAGAGCCTCCCACCCCCCACCTCCCCAGTACTGGGTTGGGGATTGAACCCAGGGGACTTTACCACTGAACCACATCCCCAGACCTTTTGGCTCTTTTATTTTTTAAAAAAAATTATTATTTATTTTTTACTTATTTTAGTTGTAGATGGACACAATACCTTTATTTATTTTTATCGAACCCAGTGCTTCGCACATGTGAGGTGAGTGTTCTACCCCTGAGCCATAACCCCAGCCCCTGTTTTTTTATTTTGAGACAGGGTCTCCCTAAATTGCCCAGGCTGGCCTCAAGCTTGCAATCCTCCTGCCTCAGCCTCTAGTCTCTGAGATTACAGGTGTGCATCACCAAGCCTACCAAGTATCTTTGTTTTTAAATCAAGAAAGCACAGAAAGGAGGGAATCAGATGTTGGGAAAGAAAGTCAATACTGGTTTGGGGCCTATGGATCTGCCTGGAGGGGGGGACTAGGGAGGGAAGATGTCCCCACCCACAACCCTCCACTCACCCCATCTCTCTTTCTATTGCTCCAAGTGCCGGTCTGAGGCTTCCACTCTCCTAGGTTTTATTTGCTTGCTTGCTTCTGCCCCTGGCTATAGTGAAAATTTGTTATAAATAAAATAACAGGATATAAGTTCTTTTTGCCCGTGGGTACTTCCTACTTGGTGTATCACACTTTGATGGGCTCTCAGTGTCTTGGTCACAAAGTTATTCAAAGATTCACATGTGCTATGGTTTGACTATGTCCCCAACACTAATTTCACATGTTGGAAAATTGGTCCTCAATGCAGTAGGACTGAGAGGTGGTAGGATCTTCAAGAGCCGATGAGGTCGTTAACAGGGATTAACACTGTCCTCACAGGACTGGATTAGTTAACTCAAGACCCAGTTGTCATAAAGGGAGCCCACCCCCTTTTACATTTTCTTTATGTGCACGCCCACTTGCCTGTCTACTTTCCACCATGGGTTGAAGCAGCATAAAGCTCTTGCCAGAAGTCAAGCAGATGCTGGCATCATGCTTGCAGTCTCCAGAACTGTGAACCAAAATAAACCTCTGTTCCTATAAATCACCCAGTCTCAGGAATTCTGTTATAGCAATGGAAAATGGATAAAGCTAATACATAACCATTCTCTTATTTCTTATTACCAGATAGAACTTAAAAGTTTTCTGGCTTTGCTAACATAGAAAAATCATAAAGATTTATCTCTTTTCTTCTGTCTCCCAATGAAACACTCACGTGTGCAGTGCATACATAGATACACACCCACACACATATGTATATATACACACACACAATATAATATTTAAAAAATATTCAACTAGCTCAGGTTTCTGGCCTTTAAGCAAACGTGTAGGCAGTATAAGCATACATTTTCTTTGTCTTGGGCTATGTTTAAGGCAACACATCCCCACCTGATCATGGTTGTGTCTCCACATAATGTTAAGTTTTACATAAATGCCTCTCTGTCTCCAGCCAGTACAGCATGATTTTGCTATAGTTAGGTGATATTATCTTGGAGAACTACATGAGATTTAGCTACAGAATTTAGAAAGTCTATCTCAAAGGAGGAAAATTAGCATCAGTGCTGGCTTACTCCCCACTGTTTATTTTGAATGATTATAGGCGCACAGAATTTGTAGAAATAGAACATAGCACTTTCTTGAGCCCTCACCTTATTTCCACCAATGCTGACATCTTTTATCATTGTAGTGCAACATCAAAATCAAGAAATTGATATTGGGATATCACTGTTAACTAGACCATAGACCTTATTCTGTTTTTACCTTTTTAAAAATATATGTTTGTGTGTGTTGTGTGTGTGTGTGTGTGTGATTTTATGTAATATTACCCCATGTATAGATTCATAGAATGCCACAACCAGGATACTGAGCCCTCCTGCTGTAGTTTGGATCTTAATTGTCCTCCAAAGAGGATGTGTGGTATAGCCTTGGTCCCCAAGGTGGCATAGTGGAAGGTGGTAGAAACTTCGAGAAGTGGGGCCTGGTGGGAGGTCTTTAGCTCATTGGGCATGCCCCCAGGGAATGGTGGGACCCCAGGCCCCTCCTCCCTCTCTCACTTTGCAGACAAGAGATGAGCAGCCTTGTTCTATCATGGTCTCCTCTTATGTTATGCTGCCTGGCCCAATCAATCATGGACTGAAATCTCCAAAACTGTGAGCCAAAATGTATCCTTTCTCTTTATGAGTCGCTTATTGTCAGGTATATGTTCTAGGGAAAAAAGTCTGAGTGACACACCTCCCATCATTACTGGGGAGCCTCCTAATATCTCTGCTGTGTAGTCTCACCCATCCACCACCCCTGTCCCTGTCCTCTGGAAACTACCAACCTGTTCTCCATCTCTATAGTTATGTTATTTTGAGGATATTTTAAGTGGACTCATACAGTACAGAACCATTTTATATAAATGACTTTCCCTAAGCCTAATGCCCACCATCCAAGCTGTTGCACGGATCAAACAAACAATAGTTTGTTCCTATTATTGGTGAGTACTATTCCATTTTACAGGTGAACCTGAATTTGTTCAACCTTCACCTTTTAAAGAACATTTGGGTTATTTCCATTTTTGGATTATCATGAATAAAGTTGCTATGAACATTCACATGAGTTTTTGTGTGAATAAGTTTTCATTTCACTGTGGGATTATATGATTAGTGCATGTTTCATTTTTAAAGAAGCTGCCAAACAGCTGGGCGCGATGGTGCAGGCCTGTAATCCCAGCACTTGGGAGGCTGAGGCAGGAGGATCTTGAGTTCAAAGCAAGCCTCAGCAATGGTGAGGCACTTAGCAACTCAGTGAGACCCTGTCTCTAATAAAATACAAAAAAGGGCTGGGGATGTGGCCCAGTGGTTGAGTGCCCCTGAGTTCAATCCCATGTACCAAAAAACAAAACAAACAAACAAACAAAAAAGAAGCTGCCAAACTAATTTCCAGAGCAGCTGTAGCATTTTCACACTTCCGTCTGCTATGTAAGAGCTCCATTGTAAACCCTGAGGTAGAGGATCTCTGTCTTGCTGGACATGCTGCAAACCGCCTATGAACGCGCACTCCCCCAATAAGTGCATTTGGACTGATCACCCCAGTTTAGTGCTTCTCTTTTTGGAATGCCAACTGACCTATCTCAGGACACTTTGTGGCACTCCCATGTGAACTCCCCTGCCACCTGCTGCTTTAGGGGCAACTCCAGCTCTGGGGTTGGCTGGATGAGTAGTGTATCACATTTAGGAGCACCATTTCCTTAGTTTATTGAACCTTTTCTCTTGGAAGTCTACTTTTTATCCAATATAAATATAACCACTTCTGTTTGTATGTCTTTTCCATCTTTTGATGTTCAGCCTATTTACATCATTATAGTGAATTTCTCGTACATATCATATAGAGGGACCATGCTTTTTTCAAGAAATCCACTCTGCCAATCTGTCTTTTCTTTGGTGTATTTAGACCATGTATGCTTGATTATTAATATATTAGGGCTTAATCATTAGTTTTCTGTGTGTTTCTTTGGTTCTTATTCCTCTACATTCCCTTTTTGGCTTTCCTGTGGATTATATGAATAATTTTTGATCCATTTTGGTTTATTTATAGTGTTTTTAAATGTATTCCCTTGCCTGCTTTTTTTAGTGGTTTCTCTAGTTATACAAAATATATACATAACAGGTCACAATCTATTGGTATTAGCATTTACCAGAATGAGTTATAGAAACTTCCATTTGTGTTCCTTTATCTTTCCCAATTTTTAAATATAATTTTATTTAAGTATTCTATATACATTGAGTAAAATATCGGATGGTATTATAATTTTTGCTTCAATCATCAGATAGAGTTTTAAAAATATAGAGAATGACATTCAATTACATTTACCCCTATTCTTACTCATTCCATCTCCCTCCCTCCCTTTCTTTCTTTCTTTTATTCCTTTCTTCTTTCTGTTATCATTTCCTTCTGCTATCATTTCTCTCTATTTCTTGAGCCATTCTTAAAGAGAGTCTGATGTCAGCATATTCCCTTCTATTGTCTGTAAATATCATTATCCTTCAGGAAAGATAGTTTTATCAGATACATAGAAGCTAGAGCTTATAGATTTTTTGTTTTTTATTTGTTTGTTTATTTTAGTTTTTGTATACTGTTGGCCACTCCCTTCTGGTCTCCATGGTTTCAGATGGTAAATCCTGTCATTCAAATCATTGTTCTATTGAAGATAATTCATCACTTCTATTTGCTTTACAGTTTGTTCCTTGGGAGTTTTGCTTTTTTTGTTTGTTTGCCTTTAGTTTTCAGGAGTTGGATTACAGTGCATCTTGGTATGGATTTCCTTGGTTTTATTCTACTTGGGGATCATTCAGCTTCTGGAGTCTATAGGTTTATGCCTTTCACTAGATTTCCAGCCATTACTTCTTCACATACGTTTCAGCTTCACATTCCTTCTCCTGTCCTGGAACTCCCATGACACGAATGCTAGCTCTCTTGTCATTGTCCCACATGTTCTGAGGCTCTGTTCATTTTTCCCCCATTCTATTTTCTCTGTGTTATTGAGATTGAGTGAATTTTATTTATCTATTCACACTAATTCTACTCTTGTCATTTCTAATCTACTATTGAACTCATCCAGCTAATTTTTAAAACATTTCAGTTACTATCTTTGCCAGCTCTATAATTTCTGTTTGGCTCTGCTTATATCTTCTATTTCTTTTCTGAAACTTTGCTTTAAAAAAAAAGTTGTTTCAGGATTATTTGCAATTGCTTGTAGAAACTTTTTGAGATGACAGCTTTGAGCACTGTCAGCTAATCACAACTTCTGAGTCATCTCGGTGCACATACACTCATCTTAGAGCTTTTCCTGCTTCTTGTTTTTTTTTTTTTTTTTTTTTTTTGAACCCCTCAAGTTGTTGTGTTGTTGGTGCTCAGCAGGATGAGTGGTCTTTGTGTCTTGGATATTTTGGACATTACGTTAGGTGACTCCACATCTAATTAGAGCTTCCCTTTTAGAAGACAGTCTCTCCCTGTTTAGATTTAGAATGCAGGTCCTGGCTTACTCTCATAGGCTGTGGTTCCAATGACTGGTTTTCACAGAACTGTGCCCTTGTAGTGCTATTATGATTTAGTTTGCATACTACTCAGAGGCCCCTCACAGTTTTTTGTATGAACATATATATATGAATGCAAATTCCACAGTGGCTCAGTTCAAATATTTTATTTATTTATTTTTGGTACGGGGCATTAAAGCCAGGGGTGACGGGTGTGTGTTACCAATGAGCTACATTCTCAGTCCTTTTTTTTTTTTTTTTTTGTGAGACTGGGTCTTTTTTTTTTTTTTTTTAACTTAGCAATATGTCAACGTTCTTTTTTGTAATTATTTTTATTTTAAAACTACATGTAGTTGTATATTTTTTCCTTTTCTTTTCTAAGTTGTTATATATGACAACATTCAGAATGCATTACAATTTATATTACACTTACACAGCACATTTTTTACATATCTCTGGTTGTATACAAAGTATATTCACACCATTCATGTCTTCATATGTACACTTAGGGTAATGATATCCATCTCATGCTACCATCCTTTGTTTTTATTTACTCTTTTGCCTCCTCCCTGGTACTCCCTCCCCATTGGCCTTTCTTTTTTTTTTTTTTTTTTTTTTTTTTCCTAATCAGGCATTGTTTAATGGTGAGTATTGGTTCTGAGAAAGGTTTGAGCAGATTTTTGTTGTGTGGACATCATAGAGTACACTTACATAAGCTAGAAAAACTCTGATGCCAATAGTCACTCAATGATATGCTCTGTGGCATCACCATCATATCCAGTCCATCCTTGACCACAACATTGTTATTTGGTTCATGACAGAGCCTTTCTAGTGTTCCTGTAATCCTCCTATGCTCCCCCTCCCAATCCCACTTGAATCAACCTCCTTATATCAGAGAAAACATTCGGCATTTGGATATTTGGGATTGGCTAACTTCACTTAGCATTATATTCTCCAACTTCATCCATTTACCTGCAAATGTCATTGTTTTGTTCTCTTTTATTGCTGAGTAATATCCCATTGTGTATATATACCACATTTTCTTTATCCATTCATCTACTGAAGAGCATCTGGGTTGGTTCCACAGTTTAGCTATTGTGAATTGTGTTGCTATAAACATTGATGTGGCTGTGTCCCTGTACTATGCTGTTTTTAAGTCCTTTGGGTATAGACTGAGGAGTGGGATAGCTGGGTCCAAATGTGGCTCCATTCCCAGTTTTCCAAGGAATCTCCATACTGCTTTCCAGATTGGCTGCACCATTTTGCAGTCCCACCAGTAATGTATGAGTGTGCCTTTTAACCGACATCTTCTCCAACATTTATTGTTGTTGTGTTCTTAATAGGTGCCATTCTGACTGGAGTGAGATGAAATCTTAGTTTTGATTTGCATTTCTATAATTGCCAGAGATGTTGAACATTTTTCATATATTTGTTGATTGATTGTATATCATCTTCTGAGAAGTGTCTTTCAGTTCCTTGGCCCATTTATTGATTGGGTTATTTGTTTTTTTTGGTGTTAAGATTTTTGAGTTCTTTATATATTCTAGAGATTAGTGCTCTATCTGACCTGTGTCTGGTAAAATTTTTTTCTCAAATTTTCTCTCTATTTACCTCACTGATTGTTTCTTTTGCTGATAAGAAGCTTTTTAGTTTGAATCTATCCCATTTATTGATTCTTGATATTAATCTTTGCACTATAGGAGTCTTATTAAGGAAGTTGGGGCCTGATCCGACATGTTGGAGATTAGGGCCTACTTTTTCATCTAATAGGCATAGTATCTCTGGTCTAATTCCTAGGTCCTTGATCCACTTTGAGTTGAGTTTTGTGCATGGTGAGAGACAGGGGTTTAATTTAATTTTGTTGCATAAATTCCAGTTTCCTAGCATCATTTGTTGAAGAGACTATCTTTTCTCCAATGTACATTTTTGGTGTCTTTGTCTAATATAAGATGACTGAAATTATATGTATTAGTGTGTCCTCAATTCTGTACCATTGATCTACCAGTCTATTTTGGTGCCAATACTATGCTGTTTTTGTTACTCTTGCTCTGTAGTATAATTTAAGGTCTGGTATAGTGATGCCACCTGCTTCACTCTTCTTGCTAAGGATTGCTTTGGCTATTCTGGGTCTCTTATTTTTCCAGATGAATTTCGTGACTGCTTTTTCTATTTCTTTGAGGAATGTCATTGGGATTTTGATTGGAATTGCATTAAATCTGTATAGTGCTTTTGGTAATATGGCCATTTTGACAATATTAATTCTGCCTATCCAACAACAAGGTAGGTCTTTCCATATTCTAAGGGCTTCTATAATTTCTTCCTTTAGTGTTCTATAGTTTTTATTATAGAGGTCTTTCATCTCTTTCTTTAAGTTGATTCCCAAGTATTTTATTTATTTTCTTTGATGCTATTGTAAATGAGGTAATTTTCATCATTTCCCTTTCCAAGGATTTGTCACTGATGTACATAAATGCCTTTGACTTATGGGTATTGATTTTGTATCCTGCTACTTTGCTGTATTCATTTATGAGTTCTAGAAGTTTTCTGGTGGAATTTTTTGGGTCTTCTCAGTGTAGAATCATATCATCAGCGAATAGTGATATTTTGAGTTCTACTTTACCTATCTGTATCCCTTTAATTTCTTTCATCTGTCTTATTGTTCTGGCCAGTGTTTCAAGAACTATGTTAAGTAGAAGTGTTGAAAGAGGGCATCCCTGTCTTGTTCCAATTGTTAGAGGGAACACTTTTAGTTTTTCTCCATTTAGAATGATGTTGGCCTGGGGCTTAGCATAGATAGCTTTTACGATGTTGAGGTATGTTCCTGTTATCCCTAGTTTTTCTAGTGTTTGAACATGAAGGGGTGCTATATTTTGTTGAATGCTTTTTTCTACATCTGTTGAGATAATCATATGGATCATATCTTTAAGTCTATTGATGTGATGAATTACATTTATTGATTTTCGTATGTTGAACCAAACTTGCATCCCTGGAATGAACAGAATTTGCCAGAATTTTATTGAGAATTTTTGCATCTATGTTCATTAGAGATATTAGTATGAAGCTTTCTTTCTTTGATGTATCTTTGCCTGGTTTTGGAATTAGGGTAATATTGGCCTCATAGAATGAGTTTGGAAGTGCTCCCTCTTTTTCTATTTCCTGAAATAAATTGAAGAGTGTTGGTATTAGTTCTTCTTTAAAGGTCTTGTAGAACTCAGCTGTGTATTCATCTGGTCCTGGGCTTTTCTTGGCTGGTAGGCTTCTGAGGCATCTTCTATTTCATTGCTTGAAATTGATCTGTTTAAATTGTGTATATCATCCTGATTCAATTTGGGCAAATCATATGATTCTAGAAATCTATTGATGCCTTAAATATTTTGTATTATATTGGAGTACAAGTTTTCAAAATAATTTCTAATTATCTTCTGTATTTCTGTAGTGTCTTTTTTGTGATATTTCCTTTTTCATCACATATGTTAGTAATTTGAATTTTCTCTCTCCTTCTCTTTGTTAGCCTGGCTAAGGGTCTGTCAATTTTATTTTTTTTTTTCAAAGAACCAACTTTTTTTTTCAATTTTTTCAATTGTTTCTTTTGTTTCAGTTTCATTGATTTCAGCTCTGATTTTAATTATTTCCTGTCTTCTACTGTTTTTGTGTTGGATTGTTCTTCTTTTTCTAGGGCTTTGAGATGTACTGTTAAGTCATTTATTTGTTGACTTTTTCTTCTTTTGAGGAATGAACTACATGCAATGAACTTTCCTGTTAGAACTGCCTTCATAGTGTCCCAGAGATTTCGATATGTTGGGTCTGTGTTCTCATTCAACTCTAATAATTTTTTAATCTCCTCTTTGATGTCTTCTGCAACCCACTGTTTATTCACTAGCATATTATTTAGTCTCCAGGTGTTGGAGTAGCTTTTATTTCTTATTTTATCATTGATTTCTAATTTCATTCCATTATGGTCTGATAGAATGCAGGGTAGTATCTCTATTTTTTTTTAATATTTGCTAAGAGTTGTTTTGTGGCATAATATATGGTCTATTTTAGAGAAGGATCCATGTGCTGTTGAGAAGAAAGTGTACTCACTCATTGAAGGATGAAAAATTCTATATGTCAGTTAAGTCTAAGTTATTGATTGTATTTTTGAGTTCTATAGTTTCTTTGTTCAGCTTTTGTTTGGAAGATCTATCTAGTGGTGAAAGAGGTGTGTTAAAGTCACCCAAAATTATTGTGTTGTGGTCTATTTGACTCTTGAACTTGATAATAGTTTGTTTGATGAATTGGAAGCTCCATTGTTTGGGACATATATATTTATAAGTGTTAAGTCTTGTTGGTGTATGCTTTCCTTGAGCAGTATGTAGTGTCCTTCTTTATCCCTTTTGATTAACATTAGCTTGAAGTCTACTTTATTTGACATGAGGATGGAAACCTCTGCTTGTTTCCTTAGTCCATGTGGATGGTATGATTTCTCCCAACCTTTCACCTTTAGCCTGTGGATGTCTTTACCTATGAGATGAGTCTCTTGGAGGCAGCATATAATTGGGTCTTTTTTTTTTTTTTTAATCCAATCTGCTAGTCTATGTCTTTTGGTTGGATATTTGGGAAATTAACATTCAGAGTTACTATTGAGACATGATTTGTATTCCCAGCCATTTTTGTTTATTTTTAGTATTTAACTTGACATGGTTTCTCCTCTGATTAATTTTTCCTTTAGTGTAATACCTCCCCCTGCTGATTTTCATCATTGTTTTTCATTTCCTCTTTGTGGAATATTTTGCAGAGGATGTTCTGTAGTGCTGGCTTTCTAGTTGTAAATTCTTTTAACTTTTGTTTATCATGGAAGTTTTTTATTTCGTCCTCAAATCTAAAGCTTAATTTTGCTGGATATAAGATTCTTGGTTGGCATCCATTTTCCTTCAGAGCTTGGTATATGTTGTTCCATGATCTCCTGGCTTTGAGTGTCTGGGTTGAAAAATCTGCTGTAATGCGAATTGATCTCCCCCTATATGTCATCTTATTCCTCTCTCTTGCAGCCTTTAAGATTCTATCCTTATTCTGTATGTTAGGCATATTCATTATAATGTGTCTTGATGTAGATCTGTTTTAATTTTCTACATTTGGTGTCCTGTAAGCCTCTTGTATTTGGTTTTCCAATTCATTCTTCATGCTTGGAAAATTTTCTGATATTATCTCATTTAAGAGATTGTGCATTCCTTTGGTTTGAAACTCTGTGCCTACCTCTATCCCAATTACTCTTAGATTTGGTCTTTTGATGCTGTCCCATAGTTATTGGATGTTCTGTTCATGGTTTCTTACTATATTCACTGTGTGGTCAACTTTATTTTCCAGATTGTATACTTTGTCTTCATTATCTGATGTTCTTTCTTCCAATTGATCTAGTCTGTTGGTGATGCTTTCTATTGTGATTTTTATTTGGTTTATTGTTTCCTTCATTTCAAGGATTTCTGAGGTTGTTTTTTTTTTTTCAGAGTTTCTATATCTTATTTATTTTTAGAGTTCTTCATTTAACTTTCTTTTAGATTTTTATTTTTATTCTAATTTGTTATACATGCTTGCAGAGTGCAATTCATGTCATACTACATATAAAGAGCACAATTTTTCAAGGCGCTGGTTTTGTTTTTTTTTTTTAATGAGAGAAAAAAAGATTTATTCCAACTTCCCCATTTTATAAATTAGCAGAAGTTTAGACACTAGGCTGGTGACCTTAAATTTCATTGCCCATGAGTGGGGAACAAATAACTTAGCCACAGTTTGACATCCAGGTTTGACATCCTTTTTTCAAATTCTTCATTTCTCAAACTAGTTCATACAAAACCCCCAGAAGTTCATGGAAAAGAACCATGAAGGGTTCATATTCATAGGATAAAACTTGAGCATCATATACTTGAAAATTGGAGGGGAAAATATTATTTGTGTTATCATTATATCATTCTAATATTTAAATATAAGGCCAATTAGAAAATAGTAGGAATTTTGAATTTTTTTAAAATTTATTTTTATTTTTTTATTCAAAGTTGTATTAAGGTGCTGGTTTTACGTAAAGTATTTTCATAACAATTGTGTCTTCATACATGTACTTAGGCTAATGATGTCTAACTCATTCTACCATTATTCCTATCCCCTTGTCCCCTCCCTTCCCCTCCCACATTTTGTTCTATTTAAAATTCCTTTTCCTCTCATCCCCTCTACCTTGACTTTATAAGTCAGTATCTTCAAGACAAAGAGATTATTGGACCTTTGGTTTCTTGGGATTGGCTAACTTCACTTAGCATTATTTTCTCCAACTCCATCCATTTACCTGCAAATGCCATGATTTTATTTTCTTTTAGTACTGAGTAGTGTTCCATTGTGTATACATACCAAAGTTTCCCTATCCATTCACCTGCTGATGGGCATCTGGGTTGGTTTGACAATCTAGCTATTGTGAATTGTGCTGTTATAAACATTGATGTGGCTGTGTCCCTGTAGTAAGCTCTTTTTAAGTCTTTTGGGTATAGACTGAGGAGTGGGATAGCTGGGTCCAATGGTGATTCCATTCCCAGTTTTCCAAGGAATCGCCATACCACTTTCCAGATTGGCTTCACCCATTTGCAGTCCCACCAGCAATGTATGAGTGTGCCTCCCCCACACACACACATCCTTGCCAGCATTTATTGTTGTTTGTATTTTTGGTAGCTGCCATTCTGACTGGAATAAGATGAAATCTTAGAGTAGTTTTGATTTACATTTCTCTAATTGCTAGAGATGTTGAACATTTTTTCATATATTTGTTGATCGACTATATATCATCTTCTGAGAAATGTCTGTTTAATTCCTTGGCCCATTTATTGATTGGGTTATTTGTTTTTATGGTGTTAAAGTTTTTGAGAGTTTTATATATTCTTGAAGTTATTGTTCTATCTGATGTGCTTGTGGTAAAGATTTGCTACCATTCTGTAGGTTCTCTATTCACCTCACTAATTGTTTCTTTTGCTGAGAAGAAGCTTTTTAATTTGAATCCATCCCATTTATTAATTCTTGGATTTAATTCTTACACTATAGGGGTCTTATTGAGGAAGTTGGGGCCTAATCCAATATGATGGAGATTAGGGCCTAGTTTTTCTTCTATAAGGTGCAAGGTCTCTGGTTTAATTCCTAGGTCCTTGATCCACTTTGAGTTGAGTTTTGTGCATGGTGAGAGATAGAGTTAATTTCATTTTATTACATGAGGATTTCCAGTTTTCCCAACACCATTTGTTGAAGAGGCTGTCTTTTCTCCAATGAATGTTTTTGGCACCTTTGTCTAATATAAGATAACTGTAGATGTGTGGGTTAGTCTCTGTGTCTTCTATTTTGTACATTGGTCAACTGGTCTATTTTGGTGCCAATACTATGCTGTTTTTGTTACTCTTGCTTTGTAATACAATTTAAGGTCTGGAATAGCAATGCCACCTTCTTCACTCTTCTTGCTAAGAATTGCTTTTGCTATTCTGGGTCTCTTATTTTTCCAAATGAGTTTCATGATTGGTTTTTCTATTTCTATGAGGAATGATATTGGGATTTTGATTGGGAATGCATTGAAATTGTATAGTGCTTTTGGGAGAATGGTCATTTTGACAATATTTATTCTACCTATCCATGAACAGGTAGATCTTTCCATGTTCTAAGATCTTCTTTAATTTCTTTCTTTAGCATGCTGTAGTTTTCCTTGTACAGGTCTTTCACTTCTTTTGTTGATTCCCAAGTTTTTTTTTTTTTTTGTTTTTTTGTTTTTGAGGCTATAGCAAATGGGGTGGATTTCCTAGTTTCTCTTTCTGAGGTTTGTCGCTGATGTACAGAAATACCTTTGATTTATGGTTGTTGGTTTTATATCCAGCTACTTTGCTGAATTCATTTATAAGTTCTAGAAGATTTCTGGTGGAATTTTTTTTGATCTTCTATGTATAGAATCATATCATCTACAAATAGTGATAATTTGAGTTCTTCTTTTCCTATCTGTATCCCTTTAATTTCTTTCATCTGTCTAATTGCACTGGCTTGGGTTTCAAGAACTATGTTAAATAGGAGTGGGGAAAGAGGGCTTCCCTGTCTTGATCCAGTTTTTAGAGGGAATGTTTTCAATTTTTCTCCATTTAGGATGATGTTGGTCTGGGGATTAGCATAGATAGCCTTTATGATGTTGAGGTAGGTTCCTGTTATCCCCAGTTTTTCTAGCATTTTGAACATGAAGGGGTACTGTATTTTATCAAATGCTTTCTCTGCATTTATTGAGATGATCATATGACTTTTTTCTTTGAGTCTATTGATATGATCAATCACATTTATTGATTTTTGTATGTTGAACCAACCTTGCATCCCTGAAATGAACCCCACTTGATCGTGCTGCTCTATCTTTTTGATATGTTTTTGTATTCAATTTGCCAGAATTTTAATGAGAATTTTTGTATCTATTTCATTAGAGATATTGTTCTGTAGTTTTCTTTCTTTGATGTGTCTTTGCCTGGTTTTGGAATCAGGGTGATATTGGCCTCATAGAATGAGCCTGGAAGTGCTCCCTCTTTTTCTATTTCCTAAAATAGTTTGAGAAGTATTGGTGTTAGATCTTCTTTAAAGGTCTTGTAGAACTCGGCTGTGTATCCATCCGGTCCTGGGCTTTTCTTGGTTGGTAGGTTTTTGATAGCATCCTCTATTTCTTTGCTTGAAATTGACCTGTTTAAATTGTATATGTCATCCTGATTTAGTTTGGGCATATTATAAGTTTCTAGAAATGTGTAGATGCCTTCAATATTTTCTATTTTATTGGAGTATAAATTTTCAAAATAATTTCCAATTATCTTCTGTATTTCTATAGTGTCCATCATGATATTTCTTTTTTCATCATAGATATTGGTAATTTGAGTTTTCTGTCTTGTTTTCTTCATTAGCATAGCTAATGGTTTATCAATTTTATTTATTTTTTCAAAGAACCGACTTTTTGTTCTGTCAATTTTTTCAATTGTTTTTGTTTGTTTGTTTGTTTCAATTTCATTTGCTTCAGCTCTGATTTTAATTATTTCCTGTCTTCTACTTCTTTTGGGGTTGATTTGTTCCTCTTTTTCTAGTACTTTGAGATGTAATGTTTGTTCATTTATTTGTTGACTTTTTCTACTTTGAAAGAATGAAATCTATGCAATGAACTTTCCTCTTAGTACTGCCTTCATAGGGTCCCAGAGATTTTGAAATATTGTATGGGTGTTCTCATTTACCTCGAAGAATTTTCTAATCTCCTCTTGATGTCTTCTGCAACCATTGTTCATTCAGTAGCATATTATTTAGTCTCCAGGCATTGGAGAAGCTTTTGTTTCTTACTTTATCATTGATTTCTAATTTCATTCCATTATGATCTGATAGAATGAATCTCTACTTTTTTAAATACTTGCTTAGAGTTGTTTCATGGCATAATATATGGTCTATTTCAGAGAATGACCCATGTGCTGCTGAGAAGAAAGTGTATTGGCTCATTGATGGATAATATACTCTATATATGTCAGTTAATTCTAAGTTATTGATTGTATTATTGAGTTCTATAGTTTCTTTGTTTAGGTTTTGTTTGGAAGATCTATCCAGTGGTGAAAGAGGTGTGTTAAAGTCACCTAGAATTATTGTGTTGTGATCTATTTGACTCTTGAATTTGAGAAGAGTTTGATTGATGAACATAGATGCTCCATTATTTGGGGCATATATATTTATAACAGTTATGTCTTGTTGATGTATGATTCCCTTACATAGTATGAAATGTCCATCTTTATCTCTTTTGATTAACTTTGGCTTGAAGTCTACTTTATTTGATATGAGGATAGAGACCCCTACTTGCTTACATAGACTGTGTGAATGGCATATTTTATCCTATCCTTTCACCTTCAGACTGTGGGAATGCAACATATTGTTGGGTCTTTTTTTTTTTTTTTTCCTTCAATCCAGTCTATTAGCCTATGTCTTTTAATTGGTGAGTTTAGGCCACTAACATTCAGGGTTATTATTGAGACATGATTTGTATTACCAGTCATTTTTTTTTTTAATTTTTGGTATTTAGCTTGACTTGGTTTCTCCTTTGGTTGGCTTTTCCTTTATTATAGTTCTTCCCTTTGCAGATTTTCATTGTTGTTTTTCATTTCCTCCTCATGGAATATTTTGCCAAGAATGTTTTGTAGTGCAGGCTTTCTTGTTGTGAATTCTTTTAGCTTTTGTTTATCCTGGAAGGTTTTTATTTCATCATCATATCTAAAGCTTAATTTTGCTGGATATAAAATTCTTGGTTGTCATCCCTTATCTTTTAGAGCCTGGTATATGTTGTTCCAGGATTTCCTGGCTTTGAGGGTCTAGGTTGAAAAATCTGCTGAGATCTGAATTGGTTTTCCCTTATAGGTAATCTGATTTTTCTCTCTTGAGGCCTTTAAAATTCTATCCTTATTTTGTATGCTAGGCATTTTCATTGTAATATGACTTGGTGTAGATTTGTTGTAATTTTGTACATTTGGCATCCTATAGGCCTCTTCCAATAAATCTTATAGTTGGTCTTTTGATGGTATCCCATAATTCTTGGATTTTCTGTTCATGGTTTCTTACCGTTTTCCTTGTGAAGTCAACTTTATTTTCAAGATTATACATTTTGTCCTTATTGTCTGGGGTCCTGTCTTCCAAGTGATCCAATCGGTTGGTGATGCTATCTATTGAGTTTTTTAAGTGGCTTATTTTATTTTTTATTTCAAGGATTTCTGTTTTTTTTTTTTTCTCAGACTCTCTATCTCTTTCTTGAAGTATTTTTTTTTTCCGACCTGTATTTGTTCTCTTATCTCTTTGTTGGTGCGATCTATAGTTGCATGTATTTGATCTCTTATCTCTTTGTTGGAGAGATCAATTTTTGCCTGTATCTGTTCACTTAGGTCATTTTCTAAATCCCAAATCATTTTAATTATATATATCTGGAACTCCTTCTCTGACATTTCACCTACTGTGGTTTCTATGGCTTCTATTGTTGTAGTATCTTGTTTTGTTTTGGGAATTTTCTTCCCTTATTTTTTCATGATGTTTATGTGTTTTCCTCTCTTGCAGGGTAAGCCTGAGGTATTACAGCTTCTGCCCTATTGTCTTATAGCATCCCTACGTTACCTGAAACCTCACTTTTTAGGGAAAGATCAATATTACAGCATTCAATGTACCCAAAGTGTATCCATATCTCAGTTAGCTTCTATTTTTATATTTACAGTTTTGTCACTATAAACAGAAATGATGAGATCAGTTATCTTTCACCATATAGTCTCTATGTTTGCATGGTGGTTTACAGTATTTAATGGCAGAAGGGGGGAATTAGGGGTTGGCTAAGACGTTTATGATGTAGGATGTGAGAAAATAGAGGTATTATATTATTTGACTAGTGAAAGTATGATCATAAAAATTTGGCTGTTAGTAGGAAAAGCAAGAGATAGGCATCCCCATGTAAGACTCCCCGTTAGTTCACAACAGGATAACTGGTAGCACCTCTAGTAGAGCACCCACTGGTACAGCTTGGTCCACAGGGACCTTAGTGATGTCTTACCAGGACCTTTTTGTTGTTCCTTGATAGTAGCCTCGCTATCTCAGTTTTGTGGCAGTGGTAGCCTCACGCCTATAATTATCTTGATGTTGGGTTGTGTAGCCACGGAACCCCAGTGCAGTGTGTCTCTCTAGGCAGGCATGGGTTACCTCTCTGAATTGTGGGTGTGGGGTGGGCCTCTCTCTGCCGATCTCTTCCTGGCCACAGTGTGGTGGAGCAGGCGGTCTGGCTTTCTTCTCCCCACTCTCCTCCTCCTGGTACTCCTCCCAGTCTAGGCGTGGCAGTGGTGATCAGGCAGGTGGGCAGCAGGGCCTTTCCTCAGGCCCGGCCCTTACTCCTGCCAGGCCCTTCCTCCGGCCAGGGCCTGCTGTTCCTAGTCTCAGTGGCGGTGTAGGTGGGCAGCGGTCAGGCAGGGAAGCTGCTGGGCCCTTCCTCCAGCTGGTGCCTGTTGCTTCTCCTGGTCATGGGTGTGGGCGGGCGGGGGTCACGCAGGTGATTGACGGGGCCGTTCCTCTGGCTGGGGCCTGCTGTTCCTAGTCCCACCGGTGGTGTAGGCGTATCTCTTTTTTGAAGTAATCTTTTTTTTTTTTTCAAATTTATGTGTTTTTTATTCTAAGTTGTTAGAAATGACAGCAGAATGTATTACATTTCGTATTATACTTATAGAGCACATTTTTACATATCTCTGGTTGTATGAAAGTATATTCACACCATTCGTGACTTCATACATGCACTTAGGGTAACGATATCCATCTCATCCTACCATCTTTTTTAATATTTTTAACCCTTCCCCCCTTCCCTTCCCCTCCCTTCCCATTGCCCATTCTAGTGTTCCTCTAATCCTCCTATGCTCCCCATCCCAACCCCACTATGAATCGGCCTCCTTATATCAGAGAAAACATTCAGCATTTGGATTTTTGAGATTGGCTAACTTCACTTAGCATTATATTCTCTAACTTCATCCATTCACCTGAGAATGCCATGATTTTATTCTCTCTTATTGCTGAGTAATACTCCATGTGTATATATACCACATTTTCTTTATCCATTCTTCTACTGAAGGGCATCTAGGTTGGTTCCACAGTTTAGCTATTGTGGATTGTGTTGCTATAAACATTGATGTGGCTGTGTCCCTGTACTATGCTGTTTTTAAGTCCTTTGGGTATAGACTGAGGAGTGGGATAGCTGAGTCAAAAGGTGGTTCCATTCCCAGTTTTCCAAGGAATCTCCATACTGCTTTCCAGATTGGCTGCACCATTTTGCAGTCCCACCAGTAATGTATGAGTGTGCCTTTTAACCGACATCTTCTCCAACATTTATTGTTGTTTGTTTCTTAATAGGTGCCATTCTGACTGGAGTGAGATGAAATCTTAGTTTTGATTTGCATTTCTATAATTGCCAGAGATGTTGAACATTTTTCATATATTTGTTGATTGATTGTATATCTTCTGAGAAGTGTCTTTCAGTTCCTTGGCCCATTTATTGATTGGGTTATTTGTTTTTTTGGTGTTAAGATTTTTGAGTTCTTTATATATTCTTTTTTTTTTAATATTTATTTATTTGCTTTAGTTGTACACAATGAAATGCATTTATGTTTACGTGGTGCTGAGGATCGAACCCGGGCCGCGCATGTGCTAGTCGAGCGCTCTACCGCTGAGCCACAACCCCCGCCCTTCTTTATATATTCTAGAGATTAGTGCTCTATCTGACGTGCGTGTGGTAAAAATTGTTCCCAATTAGTAGGCTCACTAGTCACCTCACTGATTGTTTCTTTTGCTGATAAGAAGCTTTGTAATTTGAATCTACCCCATTTATTGATTCTTGATATTAATTCTTGTGCTACAGGATTCTTATTAAGGAAGTTGGGGCCTAATCCAACATGTTGGAGATTAGAGCTTACTTTTTCTTCTATTACGCATAGTATCTCTGGTCTAATTCCTAGGTCCTTGATCCACTTTGTGTTGAATTTTGTGCATGGTGAGGTTTAATTTCATTTTGTTGCATATGGATTTCCAGTTTTCCCAGCACCATTTGTTGAAGAGGCTATCTTTTCTCCAATGTACATTTTTGGCATCTTTGTCTAATATAAGATAACTGAAATTATATGCATTAGTCTTTTTGTCCTCTATTCTGTACCATTGGTCTACCAGCCTATTTTGGTGCCAATACCATGCTGTTTTTGTTACTCTTGCTCTGTAGTATAATTTAAGGTCTGGTATAGTGATGCCACCTGCTTCACTCCTCTTGCTAAGGATTGCTTTGGCTATTCTGGGTCTCTTATTTTTCCAGATGAATTTCATGACTGTTTTTTCTATTTCTATGAGGAATGTCATTGGGATTTTGATTGGCATTGCATTAAATCTGTATAGTGCTTTTGGTAGTATGGTCATTTTCACAATATTAGTTCTGTCTACCCAAGAACAAGGTAGATCTTTCCATCTTCTAAGGTCTTCCATAATTTCTTTCTTTAGTGTTTTGGAGTTTTCATTATAGAGGTCTTTCATGTCTTTGGTTAAGTTGATTCCCAAGTGTTTTATTTTATTTTTTATGCTATTGTAAATGGGGTAGTTTTCCTCATTTCCATTTCAGAGGATTTGTCACTGATATTTGCTACCTGTATTTGCTCTCTTATATCTTTTTACTAGTGATAAATTTTTGCCTGTATTTGCTCATTTAGGTCATTCTTTAATTAACAGATCATTTTAATTATGAACCTTCTGACCTCCTTCTCTGACATTTCATCAACTCTGCTGAGCATGGGTTCTGTTATTGTAGTATCCTGGTTTGTTTGGGGCACCTTCCTCCCTTGTTTTTTCATGTTGTCTATTTGTGTTCCTTTCTTGCAGTGTGGATCTGAGATATTACAGTTTCTACCCTATATTCTTGTAGTTTCCGTGCAGATTGTCTGTACCTCACCTTATTATTGGGCTTTCAGACCCTGCAGGTGTCCCTCCATGATGCTACTGCAACTAAAGTTGGTGTCGGCCATGGCAGAGGTAACTCGAGATAACAGTGAAGGTGCCCCAAGATGGATGCCACGCCTTCCAGAGATGTGGCTGAAATGGTGGGCCTTACAATCTTTGGGATGCCAGCTCTGAGATGTGGCTACTTTTAGGCCCTGTCTGTTGTCAAAAGATAGGGCCTACTGCATGGGGAAGGCTATGGCTATGTCTGCAGTGTCTCAAGATGGAAGTGGGTTAGGCTTGTGCTCCCAGGTAGGGGTGGGGTAGAGAACTCTGGACCTACCCTGGGGTCCCACACAAGTTAGTGTGGGCAGAATTGGCCAAATCTGAGCTCCCGTGATGGTCTGCTGGTCAGAAGAGGTGGTCCTATGGAAGAGCCTGAGCTCAGCGGGTGTTTGGAAGTTGAGGGATGGACCTGGGCCTACTCTGACCCTGGGTCCCGTGCAGGTTGGTGTGGGCAGAATTCAAGGTGTTACAGTTTCTACCCTATAATCTTATAGTGTCCCTGAAAGTTACTGATGTCTCGTCTTGGTGTTGGGCTTCCAATCCCAAACTGGTGTCCCAAGATGG
The DNA here is from genome assembly GCA_025594165.1 of Tamias sibiricus. Taxonomy (NCBI): domain Eukaryota; kingdom Metazoa; phylum Chordata; class Mammalia; order Rodentia; family Sciuridae; genus Tamias; species Tamias sibiricus. The sequence continues at coordinate 139,214,877 of CM046659.1, forward strand.
AAGCTGTCACAACTGAAGATGGTGAACGTGGCCACAGAGGTAACCTGAGATGGAGGTAGAGGTGTCCCAAGATGGATGCGACCACTTTCAGAGATGGGGCTGAAAGGGCAGGCTGTCAATGGTGTTGGGTGACCTGTTCGGAGATGTAGCACTGTGGTGTGTGATGCTACAGCAGGCAGCCGCCTCTAGTCCCTGTCAGTTGTCAGAAGTTGGAGGCTCCCATGTGAGCAGGGCTATGGAGATGGCTGCAGTGTTCCAAGATGGAGACAGGCAGGAGGGGAGGACCACAGCTGTGGTAAATAGAGAACCTCAGGGAGGGCTGCACCCCAGGTCTCCACCCAGGGGCTCTCCTGGGCCTGCCTGTGCTCTGCGTGTGTCGGCCAGGCTGTGTGAGATTGGGTCTTGCTAAGCTGCTTAGGGGCTTCATAAATTACTGAGGCTGGCCTCAAACTTGCAATCCTCCTGCCTCAGCTTTCCAAGCCACTGGGATTACAGGCATGCACCACGGCACCTGGTTCAGTTCAAACATTTGACACATGGAGTCTGGTTAATTTTACCTTTGGATTCGCCCCTGTTGTCTGCTACAGACTTTCTATACAGGTTTAAAATTTTTTCTCTCCAGTTCTTTCCCCTACAAGATGTTCTTCCCATTGTCTGCTTGTGGGTAGAGATGGACATGCAGACCCCCCAGTCCATCTCGGCTGCTGCCTTGCCAGAGGGCAAGGAGAGCACAGCTGTGAGTCACCTGGTGCTGCTGGGTGAGAGAGGAGGCCACACTCCCTCCTGGCTCCACTGGCACCAGCAGAGAAGAAAAGCACCAATGGGTGCTTCCTGCTGCTGACAGAGATGGGAGCTGAGAGCCCCCGCTTCAGACTTCACTGATGCTGCAGGGTAGAGTTGTCATGGTGTTTGGCTGGGGGTAAAGTGGGCATGATCAATAAGGATTGCTGTCCTATGTGGGGGCCGACTGTTCCCCTGTCCTTCTACTAGGGAAAGGAGGCTTTCCTTAGAGTTTTGTTCATCTGAACCTGATGTTGGTTCTGGGTTGCAGTTTCTCCGGCACCCAGTCCAGAGTATGTCCAAGATGAAGAAAACACTCAGAGAATTCACCACATGTCTCTAGATCCTGAGCTGTCCAGCCAGTGGCCTTCTGCTCTTCACCTTTCAGAGTCCCCTTTTGGGCTTTTACTGTACTGGTAGAACAGAGACAAGAGTCTACACAAACTCTTCCAGAACTAGAAGTCTAAGTGCTTTTTTATTCTAGATGTTTACACACTTTTGCTTTTGGAGTAGAAATTTCTAGATTCCACACACACCAGCACCACCATCACTACCAGGACTTCAGAGAAAATCAATGTTTCTTTTACTTTCAAATGCATTTTAAATCATATTTCATAACATGTTTGCTTCATGTGATAATCAGGCTAATGGAGAGACTTTGAATTTATCTGAAAGTACATTGCAACTTCCCAGCAAGAGAAATACTTATGCATTCATTACAGTCTTTGAAGGAGAGTTTTCTTTGCTTTCTAGCATTGAAATGAGGTGTTTGGCCAGGTGCGGTGGTGCATGCCCATAATCCCAGCAGATCGGGAGGCTGAGGCAGGAGGATCACAATTTCAAAGCCAGTCTCAGCAACAAAAAATAATAAGGGCTGGGGATGTGGCTCAGTGGTTAAGCATCCCTGGATTCAATTCTTGGGAGAAAGAGAGAGAGAGAGAGAGAGAGAGAGAGAGAGAGAGAAAGAAGAAGAAGAAGGGAGGAGGAGGAGGAGGAGGAGGAGGAGGAGGAGGAGGAGGAGGAGGAGGAGGAGGAGAAAGGAAGGAAGGAAGAGAGGGAGGGAGAGAGAGAGAGGGAGGGAGAGACAGTCCCACGAAGAAAGAAAGAAAAAGAGAGAGAAGGAGGGAGGGAGGGAGGAAGGAATGAAGGAAGGAAGGAAGGAAGGAAGGAAGGAAGGAAGGAAGGAAGGAAGGAAGGGTGAGGTGTTTGGGCTTTTCTAAACACAAGTCTGTCTGTGGGCACCATCACCTAGAACCAGAGCCTGTTTCACCCTCCCTTAACTCTGGCAAATGACACTGCTACAGAGCCCCTGTTTGCTATTAACCAGACCACCTGTCACAAATCCATCTTCCATCATCTCACCCACACCTAGAAACACAGCCAAGTCTTCCCCACAGTGAGTCAAGAGAGGCCAGGAAGGAAGTGCAGATGTGACACACAATCTGGTAGCTTAAATCCATGCAGCATTTTTCCATAATCACCTCAAATATAAAACAGTGCATTTTCCAGTTGTTAATAGTTAAGAGTTCAGCTTTATTGTGTCTTTGGTATCCTGTGTATAAAAGTTAATGTTCCCACAGATGTGATTTACCTGTCCTTGTCTTGAAAAGGCCCCACAGTCCTCTGCCCCAGCCATTCAGCAATGGGGAACAAAATGCAAGTGTAACATGGACCAAGTGTGGCTTACATTAGCTCCCTCTGTCAACGGCTTCTTTTTCTTTTTTTCTTTCTTTCTTTTTCTTTTTTTTTTTTTTTTTTTTTTTGAGACAGGATCTTGCTAAGTTTTTGCAGCTGACTTTGAAATTGTGATCCTCCTGCCTTAGCCTTCCAAACCTGTGCACCACCACACCTGGCTCTTATGCACAGCCTCTTGCAGTCAGGGCCATGATGGGCACTCTCCAAAAGCAAGCTGTGAAGGTCACTGGTAACTATTGACACTTGGCCTGGATCTCCCTTGTGGCCCCTCCACCTGTTCCTTCTGATTTAGATTTCTAATCTGGTTTCTGCTCGAAGGCCAAGACTTGCAGGGGCACAGGTAATGTGTACGGTGACATAGGGAGACCAGTTATTCTCCATCCAGCCCATCTGTCCATCCTGAGACAAGGTATATGAGGACAAGACTCCATGGGTCTGGCCTCGTTTGCTACTGGCTCCTGATTCAGGTGCAATGTTAGGAATGAAGAAAATGTTGGCATTAGGATTGCACCCAATTCAAATGAATTCTGATTGCTGAATGTGTGAGCTTTTTGTTGGAGGAATGTTTCAACTCCAACTCCCACAGAAATAAGTTCTCCAGAAAACTGTCTTCAGGGTACCCCAGGATTCTGTGCAGAGGCTGGAACCACCAACTGTCAGCCCATCTTCAGGGCAGAATGACAGTAAGTTTCAGGTCCTGCTGGGCTGTCCAAGAGGCTTAAGGAGCGTATGTACCAGCTTTCTAATGGCCCTGAGGCTTGAGTTCCAGGAAGGTTGAAGGTAGGGGAAGAGTTGATTCCAACTTGAAATAACGAAGATCAATATCAATGTTTAGTTATATGTCTATAGAGTTTTCTTTTTCTGGTGCTGGGGATTGAACCCATGGCCTTTTGCAAGCTAGGTAAAGCACTCTACCATTGAGCAACATCTGTGCTTGCTTGCTTGCTTTTTCTTTCTTTCTTTTATTTATTTATTTTTTTGTGGTACCGGGGATTGAACTCAGGGGCACTTGACCACTGGGTCACATCCCCAGCCCTTTTTTTTTGTATTTTATTTAGAGACAGGGTCTTACTGAATTGCTAAGTGCCTCGCCATTGCTGAGGCTGGCTTTGAACTCGCAATCCTCCTGCCTCAGCCTCCCAAAGTGCTGGGATTACAGGCGTGCGCCACCGCGCCCGGCTTCTTTCTTTTATTTTCAATGCTGTGATTGAACCCAGAGATTCAAGCATGCTAAGCATGCATTTTACCACTGAGCTATACCTCTAGCTCCCTACAAGATGTGTTTCAATGTCAAATAATCAACTGTATTTCAACTTATAATAATATAAAAACTGAATTTGCTGTGGGGACATGTTAATGTGTTTGGTGTGACATGTAGGTGGAGTTTTCAGTGTTTATAAAGGATCCAATCAAACCAGGAAAACAGGGGACAAAAATAGATGAATAGGGAGGGAAAAGGTCAACCTCAATAAGCCTGTGCACAATTTTGCAATCAGAAATTTCAAAAGGTAGCTATTTTAATGTCTGCATATGTTTAAGTTTTGCTAAATGGGGTGAAGGTTTCACGATGGGCCCAGAGCCCAGGGCCTTTACTGGGCTCAGCCATTCTGGCCATACCAAGCTGGCCACCTCTGGTGCTGTGGGTGGGGATGCCCCAGGTCTCCAGACACCCCTTCATATGTACCAGATGCAAGATCCCACTGTGGAGGAGGGAGAACTGAGGTCCAGGGTGGAGAAGAAATAGCCAATTTTTTAGACAAGCTGTCTCTTGTATCTAGAAGTAGGCCAGGACCTATTCCCTGCTTCTCAGAGAGCAGGCTGACGCCCCCTTCCCAAGACAGATGAGCACAGGCCCCTCCCAGCACTGCTGCAGCACAGCTCCACAACACGCAGCTGACTCTGCCCATCTCTTCCCTACAGTCCCCAACCCATGTTTGGGCCTTCCATAAAGGTCCACTTTAGTTTGGATCTGAAATGTCCCCCAAAGGCACATGTGTTAAAGGCTCAGTTCCTGGCCTGTGGAGCTACTGGGAAGTGGTAGAACCTTTAAGAGGTGGGGCCTAGTGAGAGGAAGTTAGGTTCACTAGGAGAGGGCCCTCGAAGGAAATATTGGAACCCCAGTCCCTTCCTCCCTTTCCCTCCCCCCCTCCTTCCTGGCCCCCATGAAGTGAGCGGCTTCCTCTGCTACACTCTTCCTGATGTGGTGAGCTGCCTCACCCCAGGTCCAAAGCAACTGAGCCAGCTAATAACGAACTGAAACTTCTGAAACCTAAGCCAAAATAAATCTTTCCTCATTTTAAGTTACCTCAGGTATCTTCTTCCAGTGATGGAAACTGACAGGCACAGTGTCTGAGGGCCTGGGACGCCCAGTCTCATTCATAGTGTGCTCAGGAGCCCTGCATCATAGGGCAGGATGTGGCTGTGCACCCCTGCATGGGGCAGAGGACACGGAAGACACACAGGAGTTCAGAGGGCTGCAGAGCTGTGCGATACCTACCCATCCTCCTGCCGAAGAATAACAAGACCCTGGCAATTTTGGAGGGTGGAGCCAAAAAAGCACACCTGGTGGGGTTCAAAGAAACAAACTGCATGCGCATGCCGGCCTCCCACCTGTGTGTTTGCATCAGACTGCAGCTGCTCCCTGATAAATCTGGTCATCCATCCTGACCACCTGAACCACGGCCAACCCTTTGGAGAATGTGAGCCCACAATATAGTAAGGACGAGAAAGAGAATTCCACCCCAGCCAAGTGTGATTTATGGGCTTTAATTGCAGAACTGCTCCTTCCCTGTAAAACCAGCGTGGAGCTGCCACTGCTACTGCAAGGAGAAGGTGTGCCTAAAATATTGGCTACTGTTGTTGATACTGGGACCTCTTGGGCAGGGTCCCTTCTGCATTCTGATGAATTAAGCTTGTTCTGGAAGAAAAAATGCCTCCAGAACATAAATCTACTTGACACCAAACATCTACTTCCCGTGGTGAGCCAGACCCGACTATATAGGAGCCAGAGATACAGACATGGAAAAAGGGGAGCTGGTCTTTTCTTCAAGGAGAGAAAGAAGCAGAACCACAGCCTCGGGTTAAGATGGACCCTTCACTGCAGCTCATTTCCAGCTCACACCTGCTCTGGAAATTCTCACCAAAACTATAGCTCTGAATGGTGATGCAAAAGCCATCTTGTTGTACGTTGGCTCAGCTCCTGGGCTCCGGCGTTCACTATGAGAAAGAATTGTCCCAGGTGTGGCTGGTCAAAGGCAGATGAGAGACCCATGGAGTACCTCAGAGCCCACCCTGCAGCCTGGAGCCCAGCCCAGTTGAGCCCAGGGGCCCTGCAAGGCTATGCATTAAAAATAAACATTTGCTGCTGCAAGCCACTGAAAATTTAAAATTGTCCATTACACAGCATTATTGTGTCAATAGTCCATCATCAAATCCAGGACTTTAGGGAAGTAGGACACTGATAAGATGCAGCCACCATCTCCAAATTATTTTGAAAACCATGCTAACACCAACATAACTTTCCTTCTCTTGCATCTTCAGGCACCACATTATTCCCTCAGGGTGAATCAGGGCTTACATTATTTTTAAATTTGGCTACATCCTCAGTACAGTATTCAGTTGTCCCTCTGTATACATGGTAGATTGGTTCCAGAAACACACCCTCGTACCCTGTGGTTGCCAAACCACAGATGCTCAAGTCCCATACAAAATGGCATTGTGTTGGCACAGAATCCACATATATCCTCCCTTATATTATAAACCATCTCTCGATGACTTTCAATACCTGATACAATGTAAATGCCATGTAAATATTTGCTACACTTTATTGTTTAGGGAATAATGACAAGAAAAATGTCTGTACATGTTCAATACAGACAACTTCTTCAAAATATTTTTGATCCATGTTTGGTTGAATTCATGGATGTAGAACCCTTTGATAAATAATTTGACCCTGATTTTGTAAAACATTAATATACGTCTGGAGATGAGACTGGATCTCCAGAGATCTTTCTGGGTTGAGAGATTTCAATTAACTTGTGTTTTACTTTAAATATTTCTACATTTTCTGTAATAAGTTATTATTTTATAATCATATATACATATGTCTGCTTTTTGACAGATAAAGTTTAATGCAGACATATTTTAAACATAAAGTTTACTTCCTTGGAAACTTTGGGCTGTCAAAAGCACAAGCCAGGAAGATGAATTAATCCTTACACAATGCAGGCACTGCTCACCCTGGGAAGAGGGAACCAGCCAGAAATCTGAACAAAAGGACTTTCAGGTGTGGTTGGCTTCTTACGCTTAGGAGCTGATGGAAGAAAGTTTTGCCCTTGAGAATGTCAGACCCTGATTAAATATTATTATGCTCTGATACAATGCCAGTAAATCATTTTTAAAACCTAAGACATTTAAATAGTGGGAGTTTGTAGTGGCCACTTTGGGTGATTTCTTACCTGTGAGGGCATTGTAAGGATAAGATGAGCTTTAGGATCCAAATGTGCTTGCCATGGGGACAGCTAAAGTGAGCTGGGGAGCAGTGGAGCAAATCTTCCTAGATCTCTTTCTCAGAAATACATCAGGTAACCCACTTTCTCTCTGAAAGTAGAAAGTAAAATCAGACCAAGCTCATGTTACCTTGTACAAGGTTATGATGGATTTAGCCAAATTCAGTGACTGTCCTTCCTGGGGCTAGATCATACTCTAATTCTTGGAAGGGCAATAAGATAGAAATTTCTTAACAGCAAGGGACAGAGAACACAGTCCACTGCAAAACTCAGTGCTTCGTGGTTTGTCAAAAAACAAAAACAAACAAACAAAAAAACCCCAGAACTTCTATGGTGTATGGGACAAGAGATCTTTTATGGGACAAGATTTAACCAGGTGTTGGGGGGAGCCAAGGAAGTGAAGGTCTGAAAGGGGAAGTTGGGGAGTCAGAGGAGTCACCAGCCAGCCAGTTACAGTGTGTCCTACTACCAAAGCTGGTCCATGAAGTGGGAGACACATCTACAAGAAGCGATGTCTGCAGGTTTTCAGCTGAGCATCTGCAGATGGCCTGGGGCTGCTGGTGAGCGGTAGGGCCAGCAGTAAAGACCAGATGGACACTGAACAAAAGTGAGGAAGGACACGTAGGCACCTGCTGGGCACTTCTGTGTGTGTTTGGTGTCTAACCATAGTGGCCTTCCAAGAGAAATGGCTGCTGCCCATTGGCCAGAACTGGCTCAGCACAGAGAGCATGGGGAATCAAAAGGGAATCTGGCCTTGTCACTTTCCATGGTGCAAGGCAGGCTTTGTGAGTAAAGAAAGTGGTTACGGGCCACGCAGCCAAGAGTACTTACAACAGAACCAGAACTTCCAACTAAGGGTTCTGAACATCAGCACTACTGACACTTCTGGCCAGATAACTCATTATTGTGGGAGACTGTACTGGACATCATAGGAGACTCAGCAGCATCCCTGGCCTCTGACAGAAGACACTAATAGCACCCTAACCCACCCTCAAGTAGTAATAACCCGAGTGCCTCCAGACATTGCCACATGTCCCAGGGTGATGGCTGGCAAAATCACTCCAGGTAAGAACCACTGATTTACCTTCTGCATCACAGAATGTTGCACTAAGGTTTTAGAAAATATGAGGCTTATTCAATCACACTGTTCTTATTAAAAAGCATTGCTTTTAACAATTATTAGGGAGAATAGAAAGGGTGACTGTGAAATCAATCAATAACTAAGACTTTAGAAAATATTTGATTTGATCTTTATCTTACCCTTAATTTTTAAAAACTGCATTGAAATAAAGCATACAGGGGCTGAGGCTATGGCTTAGTGGTAGAACACTTGTCTTGCATATGTGAGGCCCTGGGTTCGATCCTCAGCACCACATAAATAAAATAAAGGTATTGTATCTACCTACAACTAAGAAAATAAAAAATAATAAAAGAAATAAAGCATACATAAATAAAAGTAATAAATTATTGTAGTACTCAGTTCAATGAGCCATTGTCTTATAAACACTATATGCTGAGATGATGTCCCTGCAGTAGCATCGGTCCTTACAGGTGTCCAAAGGGAATGTTGTATTCCAACCAGATAAAATGGACAAATGTCTAAGAATCCAGTGTCTGAGAATTCCACACTCTTCCTCAACCCAGCTGAGAACTTCTTCCTAACCAGTGAAAAGCAGGACATGTATGTCAGGCCTTGACTGGAATTATGGACACATTCCACCCTCTTCATAGTATAAGCTTCAGTTCTTGAATATAACCAGAGCAAACTGACTTAGCATGTAAAATCCCCTTTCATTCTCCTTGGAGGAGTCATTCAGTGACTTCCCTCATTGATGTCTTGCTAAGCAAGCAAATAAATCCAGTGAATAGAATTCTTAATGACTGTGGTGCTCACTGCCTTTCCATCCTGAAGATTACACAAAGATTGCCTAGGAGATTCTCCTTGCTCCTTGTCTGAGGCAGTGGACCACCTAATGTGAAGAGTGTGCCTTTAAGGGCATCTTGATTAAGCCCAGGGTCAGGAGTTCTGCTGTTTTTAGTGGAGAGTCATTTAATAGCAAAATACCTTTATTGCTTGCTGAGTAATAATCTGAGTCCTGGTCAGCAGTTTCCAGTGAAAAACACATAGTATGGGACTTTGTTGATTCCCAGGTTTGTTGGTTGAGTTTTTTACCTTGATTCATAACCTGCCTGTTAACTATGTATTGAAAGAAATGTTTGTCACTGGGCCTAAGAATAAAGAGCTAATGAGTTACTGAGTATCAGATCCAAATTCTCTGTAGTTTCATGGATCTAAATTTCTGCTTATTCCATATAGTGCCAATATGTTCTCATTCAAATGCATGTCAGGTCATGGAGACCAATGCTGGCTGAAAATGCAACTGGATTGACTACACGCAAATGAATGAAATTGGACCCTACCTCAAACCACATACAAAACTGAAGTAAAAATGAATTAAAGGTCTAACTATAAGACCTAGAACTATAAAACTATTAGAAAAACAGACTTAAATCTTCACAAGCTTGGACTAGACAATGTTTTCTTAGAGATGACACCAAAACCTAAAACTAGTACCTCAAAGGATATCTCCAAGAAAATGAAAATATAAACACAGCGTAGGACAAAATAATCACAAATCATACATCAACTCAATAATCAAAAACAGAAAACGCAATTTAAAAATGGGCAAAATAAGCTGGGCGCGGTGGCGCACGCCTGTAATCCCAGCACTTTGGGAGGCTGAGGCAGGAGGATCGCGAGTTCAAAGCCAGACTCAGCAATGGCGAGGCACTTAGCAACTCAGTGAGACCCTGTCTCTAAATAAAATACAAAAAAAAAAGGGCTGGGGATGTGACCCAGTGGACGAGTGCCCCTGAGTTCAATCCCCAGTACCACAAAAAAAAAAAAAAAAAAAAAAAAAATGGGCAAAATATTAGAAAAGACACTTCTCCAAGGAAGACATACAAATGGGCAACACACAAAAATGCTCAACATCATCAGGCATAAAGGAAATGCACACCAAAACCACAGCAAGGCACTACTTCCCACCCAATAGGATGTCTAGATGCAAACGGTAAATAATAACAGGTGTTGGGAGAGATATAAAGAAATTCTCTCTCTCATACACCACTGATGGGAATGTAAAGTAGTCCAGTCACTTTGAAGAACAATCTAGCAATTCCTCCAATGGTTGCCATATGCCCCAGCAATTCTACTTCTATGTCTATACCCAAGACAAATGAAAACTTAGATCTATGTAAAAACTTGTACATGAATGTTCATAGCATTTTTATTCATAGGAGCCAAAAATGGAAACAACTTAAATTTTATCTACTAACTGATGAATGGATAAATAAATGTAGTATGCATTTTACTGGAATATTATTTGTTAAAAAGGAAAAAATGAAGCCAGATGCAGTGGTGTACACCTGTAATCCCAGTGTCTTGGCAGGCTAGGGTAGGAGGATCACAAGTTTGAGACCAGCCTGGGCAACTTAAAGAGCTCCTGTCTTCAAAATAAAGAATAAGAAGGACTGGGGATGTAGCTCAGTGGTGAAGCACCCCTGAGTTCAATGAAATAGAGATATAAAGAAATTTAAAAAGGGCAAAATATTAGAAAATAATAAATGAAGCACTGTTACATGACACAATATGGGTGAAACTTGAAAATAGAAAATAACATGATAAGTGAAAGAAACTAGTCACAAAAGAGCATATATTATTTGAATTTATTCATATGCACTGTCCAGAATTGGCAAATCTTTATAGTCAGGAAGTAGATTAGTGGTTGCCCAGACCTGGGTAGGGGAGTGCAGATAATGGATAAGAGATGCAGAGTTTCTTAAAAATGTTCAAAAATGGATTGTGATGCTAGATGCACAGCTCTGTGAATATACACTAAAAGCCATTTAATTGTGTATTTTAAATGCGTAGATTGTCTGGGATATGAATTATATCTCAATAAAGCTGTTTTAGAAAGGGAGTCACATGTAGATAGGGAAGTAACTACCAAAGAGCTCTAGCTGAATTGGTCATGATAGCATTGAGTCCCAAAATTGCTAAATCAGTCAGAAAAAATTGGGATCGTTGAGAGAGTGCAAATTTAGAGGAACTGCAAAATATAGCAGGGTATTATCAGAGAACATTTAGAGATGAAGCATATGGAAAAGGAGAGAAATTCATGGCCCTCCAATCAAGAAAGCTCACACCAAACCTTAACCACACGAATGGTAAAATATGTGAGACTTCTGTTTCTACATGAACCCAGAATTCAGCTTAAAATGGGGAGAAGATAGAGATATTGCCAACTGCAGGGACTTGGGAAACATGTATCCAGTATCAAAGACAAAAGTATTTTGAAAAGAAAAGGCAAAGTTCACTTGCAAATAGTACAAGAGAGCCAAGCATCAGAAGCATTTACTCAGCCAATCATAAAACATAAATGTTTGAAAGAACATTCCAATTGTCCATTTGTGGTGGGAAACGATTCATTTTCAGGTTCTCATGTTGATAACCAGATTGTTATCACAATCATATATCATCGACACGATTGTCATATTAGTGAAAGTCATGATGATTTTGTGGGACATACTCAAAACTGTATATGAGTACTAGGATAAGATGGGAAAACTCTGCTTTTGGGGGTTTATTTCAGAGGGACATATGTGAGATTTCTCCACGCTGTGGTATGTGGGAGCAGGGAAGCAGAACAAAACGTTGGGTGTGTGTTTCCACAATCTTGTCTTGAAAATTAAATGCTGGCTGTAGGCAAAAGAGCTCCAGCTAACACAATTCCAAAGACCACCAGAGTGCTCAGCTATATCCTTTGTTTCCTCTTTCAGAGAAAGAGAAATTATCTATTATATTAGTTTTCTATTGATACCTAATAAATTACCACTGTCAACCTAAATTACAACAGAAGAAATTCTCCAAAGGAAAAGAGCTTATTTGGGAGTCATATTGCAATGAGAATATGTGTAACATCATAAGCTACGTGTATGTTCAAGGAGGTTGAGGCAAGGGGAAAATTATAAAGGTAACATGAAGAGGATCACATAATTGTTCAGAATCAATTATCTTCAGCAAGGATCAGTGACAAGGGTGGCATCCATCCAAAGTTGGACAATCAGTTGCTGGGCAGATGTCATCGCAGAAGAGTTTTCTGTGTAAGGTTGTGGTATCCTCCATACAAGGCTGTGGTATTCACAGACTGTTTTGAGATTGTTCATTTATCAGGCATGTGTTCTTGAGATCTCTTTCACAACCTCCTGGCTTTATTTTTTTATTTTTGTGACTTCATTTTGATAATAACCATTTTGACATCACAAACTTAGCAGCTTAAAACAGTATTCACTAGGGCTGGGGATGTTAAGTTGGTAGTAGAATGCTGGGTTCAATACTCAGCACTTAAAAAAAGAAAGAAAGAAAAATGAAAAAGAAAAGTAGCACCTATTAATTCTGTCACCATACTGGAGGTCAGAGGCTCAGGTTCTCTGCTTAGGGTCTCACAAGGGTTAGATGAAGCTGTTGGCCAGGCTGGGATTTGATCAGGGAAAGAACCCATTTAGGAGCATACTCAGGATACTGCAGTACTTGGTTCTTTGTGACTGAAGACTGGTTTCCTTTCTGGCTGTCAGTCAGGAACAAGGGGCTACCACCTACCTAATTTTCCTTCTCATGCTTGGACTCTCTGACATCCCCTTTGCGGATTGCTTCTACCTGCTTCTCCTCTCATCAGCAGAGAAAGGCCCTCTGCTTTTAAGGACTTGTCTGATTAGATTAGGCTCACACAGATAATCTCACTGACAATCTCTGAATCTTAATGTCAATTGACTTGGGACTTTAATTACAATTGCAAAATCCCTTCTTGGCAGTACCTACATTAATGTTTAGATAGCCAGTGATGGGAATCTTGAGGCAAGGAAGCATTTTTGGAAGTCTGCCTACCACATCTACAGACATAAAGAGACAAAAAGGCAAATTTCTAGATGACACAAGTGCCACCCTTTCTATCCCAACCCCCTCTGCAATAAAATAGCCAGAGAAATAATTCAATGTGCCACTAAAGTGGGTATTTCAAACCCACTTCTCTGCTCATAGCAAAACCTTTGACTACCATAGTAGGACCAACAGAAGGAAAACCCTAATTTCTCCTGGCTGGTCTGACACCTGTCAATCTACCTGGCAGAGTTCTCCTACATTAATACAGACATCAAATTAAATGCTCACCTGAAAGATTATACTTGGAAAATAAATAATCATTGGAAACGCAATTTCACAGCATCTTGTATCTACACTTGACTTTCCTAAAATTGCCTGCACAATGACTCTTGAAACTATAGACCCTTACTCCCTACTGGTGCTTATAGACACATGATGGGAACCGAACCCGTAAAGATTCAGGTAAAGATTCAGGTAGATCCCTTTGAGGTATGGCCTAAGATACTCTAATATCCTCTGAAATCCAGAATTTAATCAAGCATCAAATCCAGTTATATATCTCCAGATCAAAAACTCCTTACACAGTTGATTTTGCTGGTTAATTTTAGGTGTTAACTTGACTTGGTTAAGGAATGCTTAGAGAACTGGTAAAGCATTTACTTCTGGCTGTGTCTATGAGGGTGTTTCCAGAGAAGATTGGCCAATGAGTATGAGTAGACTAAGTGGGGAAGTGCCCTCCCTCAGTATGGGTGGACACCATCCAATCAGCTGGGAACCTAAAGAGTACAAAAACAGGAGAGGACAATTGGTCTCTCTGGAGCTGTGTATTCTTTTTCTCCTCCTGCCCTTGCAAATCCAAACTCAGGTTCGCTGGACATTGGACTCCAAGCTTTTATTCCAGTGGTTCTCAGGCTTTTAGATTTGGACTGAGACACACTAACCCATTCCAGGGTCTCCAGCTTGCAGACAGCAGATGGCCTGTTACAGGACGTCTCAGCTTCCATAATTTCATGAGCCAATCCCCCTAATAAATTCATATATATATGAAATTCTTGGGGCAGGGAAGTATATATATATTGTATTGTTTCTGTCTTTCTGGAGAACTCCAATATATCCATGTATTGCCTTTTTACAAGGACAGGGATATCAGTCTGTGTAAGACTTAAGAACCATAAAAAAAGTTATTCCTAGGTTTCCAATAGCACTTCATTTTAATTCTCCTGTTCTACTTACATGTAAACAGTTCACTGCAGTGGACCTTCTCAGCCCTCATTAGCATCTCTGTAAGTGAAGATAGCTGATACAGTTTTCTTTTATTTGGAAAGACTAACATTGCAAGACTCAGGCAGTTTTTATACCCTGATTTGATCAGTACATATTTTATGTGTGCCTGGAAATGTCACATCGTTCCCCATGAGTATGCACAATTATTAAAATTTTTAAATCTTTAAGGTGTATTTCCTTCATTGCAGAAAGTTCTATTGGTTAATGGAGGCCTACAATCATGTCATTCTTACTTGGGTAATTTTTGTTTAAACAAAATAAAGATATTTATTTGTTAAAAATAAATAAATGAACAAAAAGATACCATATTCCTAACAGGTTTCAATTTTATTCAATATAGAAAATTTTACCTCATATTCACTTATGGAAAACTCTCCAGAGGATTCAACTCACCTCTTGAAGGAGCAAGTAGATAAATATGATAAAGCTTCAAAGGAAAAATTACTGTTTAGCCAAGAGGTGATATATTATTTAGGATGTGACCTATCCACTAAAAGTCATTCTGTTCAAAACAGGGGACAGTCCAGCCATGGTGGTACACACCTGTAGTCTCAGCTACTCGGGAGGCTGAACAGGGCTGGGGGTGGGGGAACATTTAAATCTAGGAGTTCAAGATCAGTTTGGGCATCATGGAGAGACCCTGTTTCAAAAAAAGACACAAAGTGTGGAATTGATAAGATCTGAGGTATTAAAGGCCAAAGGATTCCCAGGTTTTCCAACATGACTTGACTCCTTCATGAACTTACCAAAAACATGTTGCAGAACACTTACTTGAGGCTTAAATTGACCTTGTCACCTTGAAATCTTTAAATTACAGTGACCCCAATCCTAGGTCTACCTGAACAAAATTGAAACAATTTTCCTTATGCTTTTCAGCATTTCCTTTAACAGAAGCAAAAAAGGGGGTGGCACTGGTATACCAATTAGAGGCTTGGCGTAATAACGTGGGGAGGGCTGGGGTTGTGCCTCAGCGGTAGAGTGCTCGCCTAGCATGTGCGCAGCCTGGGTTCAATCCTCAGCACCACGTAAAAATAAAATGCATTGTGAACAATTAAAGCAAATAAATAAATATTTTTTTAAAAATAACATGGGGAGCACCAGAAACCACATTCAATTTAGGGGGTTCTCTAGATTTAAAGGCTAGGGATTTCCTCCTTGTTATATGCTATGACAGTGGTTAAAATCTGGTCGATACTTCTGTAGATATTACACATGTCACACCATAAACCTTGGAGGTTTCCCAGGCTGCTCAATCCTCATGACTGACAAGGAACATCCAGCATTGCTCAGCAAGCCAATTGACTACAGAGCTATGGTAAGACTGCTATTGTTGGTCCTAAAATGACCATTTGTCAATGTTATGATCTCAATCCTGCAGTGTTGCTTCTGCTACTTTATCTAGGAGAGCTCCAGGACTGTACAGCAGCAAAAAGAAAACTGACTGTCTCTGAGGACCATCTAGTTGATGTTTTCCTGGAGAATGTGGAGCAAATGTTCTTTTTAAATGATCAAAGCCAATACCACAGAGGTTATGCAGCAACTACACAAGATCATATTAGAAAATAACATTTTGCCCAAAGCAAGTCCAGTTAGTTTCAAAGAGGGGAAACTAATGGCCCTCATAAGAGCTGGTGTCAAAAGGCACACTCATGTACACACACACACACACACACACACACACACCACAGAGCCATGATACCTTCAGCACTGTACATGATTTGGCAATGCTATGACACTGAGGGAATAGCTGACCACAGCAGATAGGCCTAAAAAATAGGGAAAAATTATATTTGATGCTCCCAATAAATAGTCTATTAGAAGTTAAAAAACATAGTAGAAGTAATATAGAGAAGGAAAAGAACTGCCCTTGTAGATCATTAAATGAAATAGATGCACTTTTCTCCTTGTTCTTAGGAGTTATTCATGATAAGAGAAATGTAAGAAAATGAATAGATTTTTGCAATTTGTTTCAGACAGAGTATTCAGTCACAGATTCAGAAAATAGAAACACTGGCTAAAATCAAGCTGCTCTGTCAATTTCAATGGTCTCTGATGTAGCTAAAGTTTTGGTTCTACCAAAAAACTGAGGTAAACACTGGCCAAATTATACAACACTGCTTCCACGGTGAGGGAGAGCTTGTGGGGGAATTTCTCCCCGGTCACTAAAGCTGTGGAATGTTTAGGCCTCATTGATCTATCATAACCCAGAATTTTAAAAATCTGTGAAAGTGAGACACAGGTCTGAACCAGCTCCCCAAGGACATTTTTCAACACTAAAAGATGGATTTTATCCACTTGCCCATGTCCCAAGATTATGAATATGTATGACAGATTACTTGTTCTCTGGATGGGGAAGTCTTCTCAAGCAGAAAAGCAACAACAATAGCCAACTTAAAAAATATCTTAGACGGTGTTTTTCCCACTGAAGGAAACCACCTCTACTCCCTAATGTTAAAGGGACTCATTTACTGAAACAATCAAAAGGAACTTGGCAAGGTATTTTCATTTAATCAAAAATCTTATTGCCCCTGCTTTCCAGTTTCCAGGAAAAGTAGAGGTAAAATGTAACTATAAAATTAAATTGGTTAAGTTCTCCAATACTCTTGGATCTCTCTGCTGAGAATTTTACCTCTAGTGGCTATCAGGTCAGTTCATTCTGGAAATATGCTCTACTTTTATTAATCGACAACTAGA
Source organism: Tamias sibiricus (assembly GCA_025594165.1). NCBI lineage: Eukaryota > Metazoa > Chordata > Mammalia > Rodentia > Sciuridae > Tamias > Tamias sibiricus. The sequence continues at coordinate 139,231,779 of CM046659.1, forward strand.
AAACCATGAACCTGCGAGTCTTAGCACCTTTCACTGATTTGACCTTGATTGAGGCAGATCTAGCCAAATACTATTAAAGAGAAATTTTTTAAATCAAATTTTTAAAATCTTCCATCCGTGCAAACTGGGTTTTCAAAAATTTTACCTTTTGCTGGGCATGGTGGAACACACCTATAATCCCAGCAACTTGGGAGGCTGAGGCAGGAGGATAGCAAGTTTGAAGCCAGCCTCAACAACTTTGTGAGACCCTGCCTCAAAATAAAACAAAAAGGGCTGGGCATGTATTCAGTTCTAGAGTGCTTGCTCAGCATGCACAAGACCCTGGGTTCTATCCTCAGTATAGCAAACAACAACAGCAATAAAAACCTTCAGAATCTCTTAAACTCCCTCAACCTGAATATTAGGTATTCTGGTATTTTAGTCAGCTTTTTCATGGCTATGAATAAAAGATCTGACCAAAATAATTGTAGAGGAAGACAAGTTTATTTAAGGGTTCATGGTTTCAGAGGTCTTAGACCATAGAAGGCCAGCTCCATTCCTCAGGGCTTGAGGTGAGGCAGAATATCATGGCAAAAGAGTGTGGCAGAGGGAAGCAGCTCACATCATGATCAGAAAGCAGAAAGAGAGACTCCACTCACCATATACATGCCCCCAATTCCCACATCCTCCAGTTGTACCCCACCTGCCTCCAGTTACCACTCAGTTAATCCCATGAGGGATTAATTCACTGATTGGATTAAGACTCTCATAACCTAATCATTTCTCTTTTGAACCTTCTTGTATTGTCTAATATGTGAGTTTTGGGGGGACACCTCACATCCAAACCATAACATCTGGTAAAGGCACCAATTGTAAATATTTTCTGGAGACAAGCTGAAGAAATCTATGAAGGACCTAGACAACAAATACTATAGCACAACTAAAATAAGTGTATCCATCTATGTATTCCTCATGCCAAAAAAAAAAAAAAGGCCAAAGAAATTGATTTGCCCATAGGGCACAACTGGAAGTCCATATTATTGCATGTATTAGACTAAGCCTTAGAAGGACTTGCTGGTGGCCAGGTGCGGTGGCGCATGCCTGTAATCCCAGCACTTGGGAGGCTGAGGCAGGAGGATCTCGAGTTCAAAGCCAGCCTCAGCAAAGGCAAGGCACTTAGCAACTCAGTGAGACCCTGTCTCTAATAAACTACAAAAAAGGGCTGGGGATGTGGCCCAGTGGCTGAGTGCCCCTGAGTTCAATATCCAGTACCAGGAAGGAAAAACAAAAACAAAAACAAAAACAAAAAAACTTGCTGGTGGAAAAAGAAAATGGTTCAGTCACTTTGGAAGAGTTTGTCAGTTTTTTTTTTTTTTTTTTAAAGTTGAATATACAGGGCTGGGGTTGTGGCTCAGTGGTAGAGCACTTGCCTATCACGTGGGCAGCCCAGGTTTGATCCTCAGCACCACGTAAAAATAAATGCATTGTGTACAACTAAAGCAAATAAATAAGTATTTTTTTAAAAAGTTGATTATACAAACCATGTGACCCAGTACTCTTACTCTAAGTATTACCTTAGTAAATTAGAACTTATCTTCATACAAAAACCTGTGCATATGTGCTTAAACCTGCCATACTTTAAACATGCATACATGTGTGATGGCACATGTCTGTAATCCCAGAGGCTCTGGAGGCTGAGGCAGGAGGATCAAAAGTTCAAAAGAAAAAAGAAATAGGACTGGAAGTTAGCTCAGAGGTAGAATGCCCTTGGTTCAATCCCCAGGACCACAAAAAATAAGAAATAAATAATTTTTACAAATGATATTTAAAACTGCTTTAATCATGATCATGAAACTCTAGAAATGCCCAAATGTCCTTTAACTGGTGATTTCATAACCACATTGTGACATGTTTATATAACAGACTCAGCAATAAGAAGGCATGAACTGCAGATATACATGACAGCATGAATGAACCACAAATGCCTTGTGCTAAATGAAAAAAGCCATGGCAGGCCAGAATGGGCTGGACCACAGGGAAACAAAGCAAATCCCAGGTTTCCAATGGCTCACAATGGGCACTATGGGTGCCTAAAAAAGGGCACAGGGGAACTTTGTGGGGTGGCAATCACTGTGTATCTTGACTGTATGGATGATGGTAGAGTGGTTACACAACTAGGTGAGATGGTCAAGTCTCAGAGCACTATATACTAATAAGAATTTTACTACATATAAACCACCCCTCATTAAATAGGAAATAAATCAATAAAACAAAAACAATCTGCTTGGTACAGCCCCCAAACAGATCTGAATCTCATCTTGATCTGAAACCTTGATAATTTTCTTATCCATTGAGGCCAACCTTTCATCCCTGAACAAGGTAGGGCCATGAACAAGGACTGTAAAAGAACAACTTGATAATTACAGCCACACTTGCCTGGGATTTATCAAACACTCATTTAACCAGCGAAAGCTGATAAATGACAATGAACTTTGAGCAATGTACTAGCAAAGATGATAAACAACCGAGAGTTTGAGCAACACCAGTTTGCCAGATCCTCACTGATGCTAACTGAAAATGAGAAGAACAATGAGACTCACTTTCCACAACTGCATAAGTACATAGAGACTCACTGTGCCCAACTCAGGGTGCTAGCTACAATTCTTAACTAGCAAAATTACAATGAACTTCCCCTTTCTAGCACTTAACAGCTCTGATTTTTCCCCCCTTCAGAGAACCATTCAATGAAACAAATAAAAATAGTATTCACATTGTCAATCACTAAAGTGATCCTTATCTTTCCTTTAACAACACACCCAAATAATCACAGGCCAAGTCAAGAACTAGAGCAAAACTAGAAGTAATGCTTTTCCTAAAGCACTACTGTCCCTTCCCACCAAAGGTAACCACTACAATACTTCTAACACCATAGGTTAGTTTGCCTTTTGAGAAATTTTATATAAATAGAATCATGCACTATAAATAATTTAATTTCTCAAAATTGTATTTGTGGAATTCATCCATATGACTGCATGAGTAACCATTGTTCATTTTAATTTTTGTATAATATTCCATTGCATGACTAGGACACTACATTTATCTATCTGCTACTAGTGAATTACAAATAATACTAGAAGAAACCTTCCATTATATATGTCTTTTGAGTTTTGAATGATATGAGTGTATTACCTCAAAATCAAAACAAATTAAAATTCTGAAGTAATGAGCAAATTCAGCAACTCTTGCATTTCTTCATAAATAGCAGTATAGAACTGTTTAAAACAATTTCAATGTAGTATTTTATTTTTATTGTTTGCAATTAGAATCCATTATTATAATTATCCTAAAGCATTAATGATGTTTACATGAATTATGAATATGGCTGTAATCACACATTTTTTGCTGATTTGTAAAGAATTCTTTATTTAATGAAAATTAGCAAACAAGGCCAAAAATGCCCTTAAGTGTTGTGAGAAAGGAAATTAAAGGTCCATTTGGAAGAAGGTAGAGAATTGTATACTTTGAGAGAAGAAACTCTGTGTCATAAAATTCAAATGTCCTCATTGTGTTTTAATTTAGCTGACCAATTTATCTGAGATTATTCTGGGTATAAACATCTGGGTATAAACACCTGAGTGTAAACAATAAAACACTATTTAATATGAGATTTGAACATACAAGTCAGTAAAATACTTAATAAACTACACATACAAATGTGCAAGTATCTAAGTCTGTAATAAACAGAAATCATAAAACCATTTATGGCTTACATTCTCCATCTTGCTACATAATGGCTACTCTAAGGGTCATTGTTAAACTATTGTAAGAAGTATTACCCAATGGAATAACTGTTCTTATCCATTTAAATAAAAATGTAATTCAGGGACACACATTAACTTTCAAAATACCAGTGTTCTCTACCTGGATGTCTGCATAAGAGGTCAAAACACAATTTACTTAAAATGTGACTGCCTGCTGGATGCATAAAGCTACTCTACTGGGGATTACTACAGGAAAATGGAGCCTCTAGTAAAAGAAATGGCAGATAGGTCCAAAAAAACAAGTAAGCCAGGTTTTGATTTTGCTGCTATCTTATTGTGCATGCTTTTTTAAAAAATCAGATTTGTGCTTATTTTCCTCTAAATAAAAATAACTTTTAACAATATGACAAAGTATGTACTGGCATAGTAGTATTCATGGACCATCCTCTGCTCAGTTGTATTTTCTTTCTTCACATGTCCGCTATTTTTTTCACCTGGCCCCAGGAAGGGAAATGTCCCTACCTCTCAGAAGCCTGCCAGCAGTGCCTGCTGTCTGCTGCCCCACTCTACCCACGCACTGGGCCTTCCTCCTAAGTCAGTAGCCATTGTCCTTAACCCCATGCCCAGCCCAGTGGGGCTCTCTGGGCATTTGGTCTATGTGTGTTATAACTGATCTGAGCCTCTCTCTCTCTTTACTCCCCTCAAACTCATGCTCCATGCTCCGTGTGCTTCATAAGGATATAGGAAAATCCTCAAGAGAGAGACACATTTCTAAGAATCATTTTTAATAGTAGCTTTGGAGAGAGGTGTAGCCTCATTTTGCCAATAAATTCCTCTTGACATGTAAGTATGCTGAAATCTGAAGAATTCTTAAATGTGAATTCTTTTTCACAGTAAAATTTAATTGCTGGGTTTTCTGGGTGCTGGGAGCTTTTCATTCCGGAAGGTGCCAGGAGGAGGGACAGCCATGTTGATGTGCATGTGGTCTTCCACATCTTAGCTGTGGTCCCAGCTAATTTATTTATTTTTTTTCATCTGCCAGAGTTTCTCAGTCTCTTTAAACTTCACTGCGTCAACCCACAGCTGCTGTCTCCCAATGGTTCCGGCCAACTCTTGAGGTTAGTTTTCAAGTCCACCATAATTTTCTATAATGGAAAAAGGTATTTTCTTCCAATTCCCAGAGGGCTTTTTCATCTCTCTGTCATACCTCTTGCCACTTATATTCCACAGATCCACGTCACTAATCCCAGAAGAGACCAGTTGTTAATCATTAGACCCGTATCCTCCCTTAATATCTATGTAAAAGGAGTCAGCATATCCCAGTGTCCCTTGCAGCTAGATGAAGGCACGGGCACACACACCTCACTTTTGGTCTGACCCCTTTAAAATCGCTCATTTGCACCCGTTGGTGTTACCTCTCCACCCTCAGGCTGGATGCCCATAGCAGGCAGATCCTGGAAGCTGGAAGCCAGAAGCCAGAAGCTGGGAGCTGAGTTGAAGGTGGTAGTGCCATGGTGTCCTGGGGTCCTTGAATGACCAGGAGTAGAACCCTGACTTTTGACAAAAAACAAGCCCACTGACCCAGAGCCCCAGTGGATTGTGGAACCCACATGGAATTCTTAAAATGTGAGCATTTGGATGATTATGGCAGTTAGCCTGCATTGATTAGTTAGTTCTTCAACCAGTCTCCAAGCCAACATTTGGAACTCCCTTGGCTCTTTCAAAGCTGGCTCAAATGCACCAGTCTTCTACCTTTTCTGTTTGTGGGCTGGAACACTTGGGCATTTTTAGGGTTCTCCTAATAGTCTTGATGTCAGACCAGCTCATCTGGGGTACAGGGTGCCCAGCAGTCCTGGTGTGTCCCCAAGTCAGCCCTTTCTGCCACCTTTAAGCGTCTATTTCAAATCTCTGGTTTTCTGAAGCCCTTGAGCCTCTCTTCCTTCTTCAAGGAGAAAGTTGCCATCATGGGCTGGGAACTTGCTCTAAGCACTAGTCATCTATATCCACTATCCACCCCCTCCTCCCATGTCTGAAGAGGTCACATCCAGCCCTTCTGGCTGGTGACTGGCTCCCAACCTCCACAGGGACACTGCCCTACATCAGGCCCTCTCTCTCCTATGCCTTCCTCTCTGCTGATGCCTGTCTCTTGTGGACTCAGCTCTGAATGCATTCTGTATAAGCAATGACAAGTTCAACACTAAAAATCATACACAGCAGCTTTAATGCCTCTGAACACTATGTATAGAGCAGCTGCCAAGTACTTGCAATCTAGCCAACATGCAAATCTTACTCAACTCTCCTGCTATCTGTCTCCTTTCTAATCATTGTGCTCCCCTAAACAAAATGGTTCTCTTTAAAGGAGTGGCACGGATCATTCACAGTGGGTAGCACACCACATGGATTGCTACCTTTTGCTTTGTTGCAGGTGATAATGGAGAGCCTCCAGGGAACACTTGCTCCCCTTGAACTCTCTCTCTTTGTGGGAGAAAACTGGGTTGTGCTCTCAAACCTGTCATTAAAGTCACATTTGGAGAGCTGAGCTCCTGTGCTGGCTGAGGTCTCTTTTTCTTCTGAACAACACACTAGCTGCCATGCAACCATTCCTAACAGGCTACACCAGGGGAAGCTGGAGTCCACAACTTGGACTTGTGGTTTTTCCCCCTTGTTTCTGTGGTTGAGCGCATTTAGAGCATATCTGAATGTTCAAATGTTCAAGAGATGACCCGTCTGATGAAATATGCAAATCATAGGTTGTACATTTAAGGAATGCAAGAACCCCATGTAAATTATCTTTTGGAAAAAAAAAACCCAGAAGTTGTTTAGACATTCAAATGTTTAATCAGCATTTCAAACATTATCGCATCCAAAACTAAATTCATGGTGTCCTTCTTCTCTAACAACCTGCACCCCAGCAGGGGTGTCACCAGCAGCTCAGGTCAAAATCTAACACTCAGACTTGATTCCTTTCCCTGTCTCTCACCCAACATCCAACCCATCAGCAATATTGTTGGCTCTACTTTCCAAACCTACCTCCTTCCCATCTTCTCCCACTTCCCAACCCCGCTCCCATCCCTAGGGCCCAGACTGCCACCATCTTTTCTGGTTAGTTGCAGTGACCTCTTAATAGGTTATCCTATTTCTACTGTTTTACCCCCAATCCTATTTCTCATAGGAAACCTAGCTGGTTTTGATCAAGCTGTTCCCTACATAAAATGCTCTCCTATCCACTATGAGATCAAACCTGAAATCTTCACTGTGCTTACACAAGGTGGCCTCAGCCCTCAGCATTGCCCTCCAGCCCTTGCTCCTTGCTCCTGAGCCTGCCAGGCAAGTTCTCCCCTCAGAACACTGGCACTTGCAACATCCTCTGCCAAGAATGCTCTTCCCTGAGATATAACTCCTAGAGTGGCCTTCCTTGACATGTGCATCAGTTTCCTAGGACTGCCATTACCACACACCGGCTGGCTTTAAACAACGGAAACCTAGTCTCTCACAGAGCCAGATATCCAAAATCAAGGTATCCTGCAGGGCGATGCTGTCTGGGAAGCTCTAGGGGAGAATCTGTTCTATGTGTTTCTCTTAGCTCTGGTGGTCCCATCAGTCCTCCAACCTCCAGCCTCACCTGGCATTCTCCTGATGACCCTGTTTCTTCTCTTTCTATAAAAGTCCCAGTCAACTTGATTATATCTGTAAACATCCTAGTTCTAAATAAAGTCACATTCACAGGTACTAGAGGTTAGGGCTTTACTGTCTCTTTTTAGGAAACATAAGTCAACCCATAACAATAGCCTACATATGTCAAATTACTATTTGTTCCATCATCTTGGCCTGTTTTGTTCACTCCCTGTTTTAGTCAGCTTTTTTGCTGCTGTGTCTAAAAGATCTGACCAGAACAATTTTAGGGAGGAAAAGTTTACTTGAGGGTTCACTGTTTCAGAGGTCTTAATCTATAGAAGGCCAGCTCCATTTCTCAGGGCTCCAAGTGAGGCAGAACATCATGACAGAAGAGTATGGCAGAGGAATGCAGCTCAAATGGTGATCAGGAAGCAGAGAGAGAGACTCCACTTCCAGACACAAAATATATACCCCATAGCCAAGCCCCCAACTCCCACCTCCTCCAGGTACACCCCACCTGCCTCCAGTTACCACTCAACTAATCCCCTCAGGGATTAATTCACTGATTGGGTTAAGACTCTCACAACCCAATCATTTCTCCTCTGAATCTTCTTGCATTGTCTCACACATGAGCTTCTGAGGGACACCTCACGTCCAAACCATAACACTCCCTGAAAATGTGCATTTGGTTCTCCCCAAGGATACTGGCAACTGCCTAACCTAGAATCTCTCAACACCTTCTCCTTAAAACTTTGCAGATGAACAAGGAGAAAAACAAAATTACCTATTGCTCATGTGTACAGCACACTTAGGATACAAAGAAAGGAAAAAGAAACTCAAAGAAATCGGGGCCCAGCTGAAGCAAGACAGCATGATATTAATAAAAGACAGAAGAAAAAGAGTGTGTCATTTATTTAAGAAAGTGCCCTTCACTCTAGTTACAGAAGAGGGCGCAATTGATCAGCTCAGCCAGACCGCCACTCAGGCCCCTCTGCCTCTACTGCACTGTCTGCTATTGCCTGTCAAGGAAATGCAACAGAAAGAAACAACAACAAGAGCAAAGTGGAAAATCAGAACCCAGACATTTGGCAAATGGTGTAGCAATTCCTCAAAAAAGTAAACATAATTACCACAACCCATTCACTCTGCTCCTAGGTAGACCCCAAACAAATGAAAGCATACATGGTACAAATATCTGTACCCGAATGTTCAGAGCAGTTTAGTTTTATAACAGCCAAGAAGTGGGAAACGGGGGCTGGGGTTGTGGCTCAGCGGTAGAGCGCTTGCCTAGCACGTGCGCGGCCCGGGTTCGATCCTCAGCACACCATGTAAATAAACACATTGTGTACAACTAAAGCAAATAAATAAATATTAAAATAAAGAAGTAGTGGGAAACGACTCAAGTGGCCAAAAATTATGAATAAACAAGCTTTGATGTACCCATAGGACATAAGGTGATTTAGCAACGAATAGGAAGGAAATACTGATCCATGTTACGACATGGATTCACTTTGAAAACATCATGCTAAATGAAAGAAGCGGATCACGGACAACCTCATGTTTTGATATGAAATGTACAGAACAGGCAAATCCAGGTGGTTAGAGGTCAGTGGGCCAGGTAGGAGGGGCAGCAAGGAGTGACTGCCAAAGTGTGTGAGGTTTATTTGGGAGGTTGACAAAACTTGTGGAATCCGATCATGGTGGAGGTTACACAATTCTGTGAATATATTCAAAACCATTGAATAGTAGACCTGAAAAAAGTGAATTGTTATAGTGTGTGAATTCTATCTCAATTTTAAAAATGTATGAGAAAAAAACATTAAAGAAACACACACACACGAAAGATTTTGAGACAGATAAAAATATACCCACACAAATACATTTGCTGGGCCAGGATTATAAGCTATAGCCTCTAGGTTCCCATCCAGCCTTCTTTTCTTGCTTCAAGATGAAAGCCTGTTTTCTGGACATGTTTCAGGGAGAAAAGGATCAAATTGTAGTTTTTATAACATACACAAGTTTATATAATGGGTCAAATATTTATTTTACTAGCATTTTATCCTTTCATTCATTTCCATGAACCAAAAACTATTTTTGCTCCAATAATCTTTGTAAGAATTTGTCTCAAGGATGTACAGAAAACACTGTTTACAGAACTGAAAAAAATTTAATTACTTGATGCCTCACGTTAGTTGAGTCATAATCTGCCCTCTAATGGAATCCTGTGCTGAAGGATGGCTTTGAAGCACATTTAGTATAAGAAACTGTTGAGGATGCAAAGTGGGGAAATGTGGGTTAATTTGCAATATCATCACTATGTTCCTGTGTCATAAAAATGGACATAAAAAAAGGCTCAAAGGAAATATGCCAAAATATTTACCATGTCATCTTGAGGTAAGAAAATGGATTTTCAAAGTGTAATTTTCCTTGTTTATACTTTTAATCAACTAAGGTGCAATATTTTGTAATCAGAAATTTTAGTGTTTCAAGACCAAAATAAATAAATAAATAAATAAAAGGTAAATGTCACATAGTATTCTTCTGTGAGTTTCATTCCCTCCAACTCCAGCAGCACGAACTGCCTGCAAGGACTGGCCTCCAGCCCTGGGTGCTCCAGCTACAGGAAATGACTTCACACACACACACACACACACACACACACACACACATTTCTCTCACATTCTTACACACATGCTCTAAAAGACAAATATTTTCACATTCTCAAAAACACTCTCCATTACTCTTACACACCCTTACATATTAATACACATATTCACACACTTCCACACACACACTGATGCACATACACAGTTTCACACTCACACACTACCACATTCATGTCCACACAATCACACGATACACACTCACACACACACTTTCACAAAACACTCATTTGCATGCACATTCACACATTCTTTTACACACATATATCCGTGCTCCCTCGGGTTCCACCCCTACAGGTGTGTTTCTGCTCTTTGGTGGGACCAGAAGCCTAGTCAAGTTCCCTCCAACCTAAGAGGAGTTGGAGTGAGGCTTGGGACGCTTTACTGAAACTACTTCATGAGGAAAATATGCGCTGGTATTTCACTCCTGGTCCTTAAGGACTTGCTCATCGCATGCAGGGCTTTTCCAGAGGTAACCCTTGTCTGGTTCCTCCCTCTGCTCCGTCAGGAAGGGACAGACACAACCCGCCACCCCATTGAGAAGGGGGCCTGTGGCAGGTTTTGTAGCAGCTCCCTTAAGAGGGTCGCAGAGAGAGGAGACTGAATTATTTCCCCAAGTGTGTCTTATTTTGTAATGATGTGCTGATTTCCATTATCCATGTCATTCCTGTCCCCCATTACCATAAATTATGAAAGCACTCGCTGTACCTGGAAATGTCTGTTGGAGTGGCAAGGGACCCATTCCATGAGGCGCCTGACCTGTCAAGCATGGTGACTGTGCTTACAAATGAAACTCCAGCCTGTCCCAGGGCTCACTGTCGCTTTTATCACATCGAGTCAGAACTTCAAGATGCCATACACTCCGCAGCCATGTCAGCTCAGCTGTCAAGATAAAGCAGTTGATTGCATCTTGTATTTGTGAAAAACTCGATTGACATGCAGATTTTGACTATCTTATTTTGAAGCAATTTTAATCTAGGTTGAATGCAGACTGTCAAATTCACCTGCAAGGCAGGAACCGTAGTGAGGGCTGGGGACTGAGAGGAGGGACACCAGCATGGTTGGCAGGCAGGGGAAAGGGGACAAAAGTGGCAAAGGAAGTAGCTGAGTCCCCAAACTCTGCCCAGAAGTAAGGTGGCTCTGTGGCAGGACACATGCAGGATCTAGCTTGGGCAAGCTCAGAAAGGTAGTTTCAGCATGTATTCCCAGGCATTGGCTTGTTGCAGGATCAGAGCTTTAGAGTCCCTGAGGTAGAGAGAGAGGTTGAATCACAAGAGGATTCTGGTCTTTGGAGGACTATGTATTAGTGCACACAGGACAGCCTTGGAAATTGAACATGCTCTTGACTTACAATGGTGCCACTTATGAAGTTGCTGGACTGGAATTTACTCATTTAAGACTCTGTTATAACTTCTGTGATGAGGAAAGTCAAGCTGTGTTATTATATCCAGAGGCAGATTTGTGGAGCCTGAGGTTTATGCAACCAGGGAGCTCTCTATAAGAAACAGAACACAAAACTGTATAATGACACTAGGACCCTCTGAGGGGCCCATGGAAAGGATCTAGAAGGGCGGGGGTCTCTGTTTCCTGGGCACAGAGGACCCTGAGTTTCCCATGGCCTCAGGCCCATGGAAGGCTAAGCTGTGAAGCCCTGGAATACAACAGGAAATATATTGAACATTATCTGTGATTTGCATTCCACGGTTTCAGTTACTCAAGGTCAATCTTGGGTAAGAAGGCTGATACACAGTGCCATAAAATGCTCTACGAGAGAGCGAGCACATTCACATGATTTTATTACAGTGTATTGTTATAACTAGTCTACTTTATTAGTAGTTGTGAATCTCTTACTGTGCCTAATTTGTAAATTAAGTTTTATCAAAGAAATGTATGTATGAGAAAACTATAGTATATAGGGGTCAATAGCATCTGTAGTTGGGCTGGGGTTGTGGCTGAGCGGTAGAGCGCTCGCCTCACACGTGCGCAGCCTGGGCTCGATCCTCAGCACCACGTAAACATAAATGCATTGCATTGTGTACAACTAAAGCAAATAAATAAATATTTTTAAAAAATACTATCTGTGGTTTCAGGCAGAAAGGAGTGATGTCTTTTTTTTTAATGTGCCATCAGGCCCTGATAGCTTCTAGATAGGGCTGGAAACAGAGAAGGAAAGCAGGACCAAGGATTGGCACATGCCAACCCTGACTTCCAGGAAAGGGAGAAGGGTGAGACTGCAGTTGATCAGCAATGGTCAATGATTTAGCCAATCATGCCTACATATTGAAACTTCCAATAAATACTCACAAACAACAGGGTTCAGTGAGCTTCCAGGTTCTCAGGCACATGGCTTGCCACTAGCAAGGGTATACCTCAACTTATCAGGAATAAGAATCTCCTGGGACCTTTCCAGACCTTGACCTGTGTGTACTTTTGTGGAGAGCAGGCAGTGCCCTGCTCTGGGTTATTCTGTGTTGTGTAGAACAGCAGTGCCCAGCCCTGTGTTACTCTACTTTATAAAGCAGCTATTTGTCCTGACCTACTCCATTTTGAGTACAAGTGCTAAGGCAGGATGACTTGGTGACTTGTCTGGGCAACTAGATAACCACCAGATGTTGAACACTTAGAATTTACTGAATAACCCACATCTGCACAGCATTATCATAAGTCATGAACTGATAAATAAATTAGTTGTGTTAATAAAAAGTGACCAACTTATCAAATTAGATCAGAAGCACATGGATGCATGGGTGTATCAAACCCACATCAGAGAAACCAGACCCATCACCTTCTCAGGCTATGGGGTGAACACGTCGTGAGGTCAAGAGACAATGAACTCCTGACACCCCTGGGGCTTGGCAGGGTCTCCCTGCTTGAGACAGTCCAGTCCTGTGTGGGGCCCTGCCAAGAATAAGTCCTGCACCCTGAATAAGTTCTCTGGCTTGTTCTTAATCTTATTTGACACCAGCGGTGACTTTTTTGCATCTATGTCAGCTTTCTGCCTCTTTAAACCCTGTGGCCACTGTTAACCCTTTCTTAGCCTTTCTGTCATCTACATATCACTGTGTAAAGTGTGATGTGTGACTTGATTCATGAATCTTTTTTTTTTTAAAAAAAGATTAAGAAGTGACGGATTTTTAAAAACTTTTATTTTTATTTATGTGGTGCTGAGAGGATCAAACCCAGGGCCCCACACATGTGAGATGAGCACATAGCCCCAGGCCCTCATGAATCTTAATTAAGATTGAAATGGAATTTTTAAAACCTGTGTGTTATGGTTTAAATGTGAGATGTCCCCCAAAAGCTCATAAGTGAGACAATGCAAGAAGGTTTAGAGGAGAAACGACTGGGTTATGAGAGCCTTAACTTAATCACCACATTAATCTCCTGATAGGGATTAACTGAGTAATGACTGTGGGCAGGTAGGGTATGGCTGGACCAGGTGGGTCACTGGGGGTGTATCACTTGGTATATATATTTTGTGTGAGCTGAGCTTAGTCTCTCTGTGCCTCCTGGTGTGATGTCTTGAGCTGCTTCCCTTTACCACACTCTTCCGCCATAATGTTCTGCTTCACCTCAAGCTCCGAGGAATGGAGCCAGCTGTGTGTGGACTGAGACCTCTGAAGCCATGAGCCCCAAAATAAACTTTTCCTCCTTAAAATTGTTCTTGTCAGGTCTCTTAGTGACAGCAGCGAAACAGCTGACTAAAACACTGTGATTGCGCTGCTCATGGAGACCAAGTGAACCATGAATCAATGCTGATGGAAGTGATATAGCTTCTGCATTTATTGTTATTCAATAAAATCTCACATTGTGGAAAGACACAAGCTTGTCCAGTCTATGTTAATGGCATAGCTCACTCATGACAACCTCCTCTGCTGACTGTCCATTTCTGCTGGCTGTCCATTTGTATTTTTTGTAATAAACTGGTAGTAGTAAGGAAAATGTTCTCTTAAGTGCTGGGTGCTGTTCTAGAAAATTTTAACTGAGTTAAGTGTGGGTTGTGGGAAGTTCTGACTGTAGCCAAGTCAGACAGAGGTGTGGCTACCATGAGTACCAGTGGCAGATGACTGGTGTGTGAAGTACAGGCAACCAGTGCGACCCATCCTTACACCTCTGGCCTCTGATACTTACTCTGGTAGGACACCCTGCTGGTCTTGGAGAGCTCTTGGTGGAGAGAAGTCCCACACTCTCTTGGTGTGAGAAGCGCTGTGAACAAAAACAGTTCAATTTTTATCATTTCTTTATAGCGAGGACATTCAAAACCCTCTCCTCTAGATATTTTAAGAAATAAATTGATTATTTTTTATCTATTTTCATCCTGTTGTGCCACAAAACAACAGAATTATTCCTCCTAACTGTAGTAATAATTATGTCAATAAAAACAATAATTTTTAAAAAACAGTTCAAGCCCGTTTTTCATTTCTCAGCATGGTAGCTTTTATTTTCTTTTGATGTTCCAGTGGTTTATTTTTCACCTGGATCCCAGCAGGCCTCTATTAGGAAGCCAAACCTTTTAACACAGAATCTGGCTCTGAATCTGAGTCCACTCACTCTCCCGAGCCTCTCTGGGGTCCTTGCGGGCTGTGTTTGGATATAATCCCAGCCAGTCTCTCAGCTTCAGAGGCCATGAGTCTGTGACCCCCTCAGTGGCAGCACTGGCCACAGTGTCCCCAAGGAGCTCCCTCTTCCTCCAGGCCTGAGGCAGGACAGAAGAAACAAAAAATAGGCAGAAAGGAGATATAAAGGAAAGACAAGGAAACAATTTTATTCTGAGGTTCTTTCTAGGTCTCTCACTTCCCAAATCAGTCTCCCTCCCAGGCCTGTCACTCCCAAATTTCTGGGAAATCTATAAATCTTAGTTATTGTTAATTATCCTATTTACAAAAATCATCATGTGTACTGTTAATCAGCCCACCAATAAATAGACAGTAAAAAGAGATGTGATATTTTAAGAGACTTTCTAGCATCATCTGAAGGTAATGAAGACTATGTCAGCCTAAGAAACCTGAGCATCACCAGATTGATGTCAACCTTACAAATCTTTCCACATCCACCCTGATTTTTCCTTAAAAGAGGAGTTGGGAACCCTGAAAATGTGCATCTCACTCTAGGGAAGTGCATTCCTTGCCTTCCTACATGACACATTCTGTAATGCTTGTCAGCCACTATGTCAAGGACCCCCCCCTGGTCCTGAGTTGAGTTCACTCCTCTTCAGGAACTCCCTGGGACCCTCCTCTGAGGATATAGCTCTTCTCCAGTGACAGTCCCACCCGCAGGGGCTTAGGACCGGCGATGGGCACAGCTAGCTGCCACAGCTTCGAGAGGCTGGAAGGAGACTTTACCACAGAAGTTCTTCTCTGGGGTCCCAAAACAGTATGCACATATTTTAAGATTTCCTGAAGAGTCTTTGACCAGGTAAAAGATTTCTAGGTAAAAAATAATAACACTGCTGTGTTTTCTCTCCACCACCTCACCCTCCCATATATATATATATTGAGGGTGTATATATATATATATATATATATATATATATATATATATACCCTCAAAAGTCAAACCAAGGGTGGGGAATTCCAGTTACCCAGCATGACTGGACCAATGAATGTTCTGGCTGCTTGAATGCTGAGTTACCACACATGGCCCTTGATTCTGCATGGTGAAGATCCACCATTAAACACTTGCTCTTTCTTTGAAGGCTGAGTTTGGTATGGGTGGCCTGTGACAATCCATGTCCCATCACTGTGTGTATGTTTGGAAGTCAGAAAGACATCCCCCCCCCACTTCATTTTCTTGCTGTGTCAAGTAGGAGTGTCACTTAGGAAATGGTGTCCTAGGGACCCTGCTTACTTTTCAGGCCAGGTGGGACTCCCCCCCCACCCCTCAGCCCACAGAGAAAGTGTCCCTAGGGCTTTGGGCTGCCTGGGAAACTGGGTGTCAGGTCTGGGTTAAGGGGAAGCCAGGGACTGAGAAGAAACTATCCTGGGAGCTGTACCAATGGGTCAGGAGCATCTTCCAGGGACCAGGAAGCCCTGTCCCCGCCCACCCAGCCAGGCACAACAAACCCTCTGCCCCTGCTGCCACCCACCTGACTGAACAGTTTTAATCAGATTTTTCTTCCTTCTAAGTCCCTGTGAGACTAACTGCCTTGAAGGATTAAGAATTTCCAGGCATAGGAGGAGGACAGTTTTTCCTCTCAGCATATGTAAACCTTTTGAACAAAACATGAGAAGAGAAAGGGAGGCCCAGAGGGAGGAGGAGACCCCAAGGAACCCGAAGTGGAAGAGATCAGAGAAAAGAGGTCTGGGAGGGATGGGTCCCCTTTTACTCACTGGCTTCTTCTCCTTCCCTGCTGCACCCTCTGCTCTCTCCTGTCCCTCACAGAAGTGGCCCTGCCACAGCTCTGATGACTGCTCCTCCATTTCTGTGGCCGAGCCCTGTGTCCTCCAAGGTGTATCCCAGGCTTCCTCAAACCCCTGGGTGTTCTCATCCACCCCCTCAGCCTCCTTCCTGGGCCTTCCTCAGCCCTCACCTCCTCTCTCAGCTTCCAGTGACATCCCCTCCCCTCCACCCCAGGACTCCCAGGGCCATCTGGCCACAGAGGATGCCCAAATGGCCTCCCTTGCCCCTGCCAGATCATGGGCCTGTGTGCTCCTCCTCTTGAAGCTCTGTGCCCCCTCCTTAGTGCCAGCATGTTGTCCCCACTGTCCCTCCACTTTTGTCTCTGTCCCCCCAATAGCATGTCCTTGGGTCTCCCCCTGGATGTCCAGAGTCTCCACCCTGAGGTTCCTCTTCAGATTATGGAGCCACCTCCCACCACTCTGTCCCCAGAAGCCTTACTTCTCCCCCAGGGTCAAGAGGTCCCAGCCTCTGAGCACTGCTTCCTTCACTCCATGGTGTGTGTGTGCCCCAGAGGTGGGCCCTTCCTCCTCTCCTGCTGCCCCTGCTCTGGCCACCCAGCACCTTCTCTATGCCCTTCTCCTGCTCTGGGCCTAGTACCTTGCGTTGGGTGGTTTCTATGGACAGCTTAGCTCATGGGTGGACCTCAGGGCTTCCCAGTAAAAGTCTAGTGGGCTCAGCCTGAGCCGTCAGTGATACAGCTCCTTCTCCTGGCTGCTGCAGACCCACCACAGGAAGGCCACACAGCGCACACACAGGAAAGATCCCAACAGGGTCCTGATGGGCCCATGAGTGTGCCCTCAGAGGCAGCTGTGTGGTATACGCTCATTTTCCTAGAAGTGGGTTTTATTTATTTATTTTTAGAGATGGGTCTCATTGTGTTGCTCAGGTTGGTCTCAAGCTCCTTGGGATCAAGAGATCCTCCTGCCTCAGCCTCCTGAGTGCTAGGACTACAGGAGCCCACCACAATGGCTGTGGGCTTTTAAATTTAGCACACAATGAGACTGTTAAAAACAAACAAAATAAGAAGTATCTTTCTTTTTGAAAGCAGCACAGAGCGTCAAGAACATAAGGATGTCAAACTCTTGGTGTTTGTGCCACATTCACCCTCAGTGTTAGAGCTGTGATGCTCTGACCCAGAAACATCAGGCCCAGAGTTACCTAGGGTGTGGGGAATGAGAGATCAGGGGAGGCTTCATGCAGGATCCAGTAGAGATTCAGGAGGTGCTGAGGGTGGCAGAGGGCAGGGCCAGGAGAAGGAGGCTCAGGATGCAGAAACATTCCGGAGGTGTGGAGTGGTGCACACTCTGGAGGGAGGAGGAGCAGGCAGTGGCCTGGATTTGTCCTGAGCTATACCTGGGGGAAAGCTCTGAGGGGAGCAGAGGTTTGAGAAGTGGTGAGGAGGGGGAGAGAGTGGGGAGAAAGGAAAGCGAATAGAAGAAGAGAGGAGGCAAGGAGGAGGAGGGGAAGGAAGGAGAGAGACAAAGGGGAAGAGAAAGGAGAAAGGAAGGGAGGTGGGGAGGAAGATCAGGAAGGGGAAGAGGCAGAAGGAGAGAGAGGGGACAAAAGGAGGAGAGTGAGAAGAGAGAGGGGAGGAGGTGTTATAATTTGGATTTTAAATATCCTCCCAAGGACCAAACACTTGGTCAACAGCCCTGTGACACTGCTGGAAAGTGGTGGGGCCTAGAGGAAGGAAGTGAGGTCACTGGAGGTGTGCTCTTGAGGGGATGCTGGGACCTAGCCCCTCCCCCTCTTTCTCTTGCTTCCTGTCCTCCATGAGGTGAACAACTTCCTCTGCCATACACTCCTGCTAAGATATACTGACCCAAAGTCAGCAGGGCCAAGTGACAATGGACTGACCACTGAAACCATGAGCCAAAATAAACCCTTCCTCTTCTGAAGTTGTTTAAGTCAGGTATTTGTCACAGAGAAGGAAAGTGACTGACACAAGAGGAAAAGGAGAGGAAGTGGATGGAGAATAGAAGGGGAAGGAGGGAGAAGCTAGGGTGGAGGAAGAGAAAGAAGAATAGGAGGAGAGGCACTGGAGAGGTTCCTCTTGACCAGCAGGACGCCTCCATGAATGTTTCAGTCATTTTTTTTTTTTAAATCACTGTGACTAAAATACTCAACAAGAACAGCTTAGAGGAGGAAAAGTTTATTTTGGCTCAAGGTTTCAGAGGTTCAGTTCATAGTTGGCCGACTCCATAGTTCATGGTGGAAAGGTGAAGTAGAGGAAAGCAGCTCAGTTCATGATGACAGCTAGGGAGCAGAGAGAGCTCTGCTCACCAGGGACAGAATATAAACTCCAGAGGCATGCCCCCACTGGCCTCCCTCCTCCAGCCACACCCTACCTGCCTATAGTCACCCCAGTACAGTAGTCCTTTTGAATTATTAATCCATCAAGCAAATCAATGCACTGATTAGGTTATAGCTCTCATAATCTAATCATTCACCTCTGAACATTTCTGCATTGTCCCATACATGAGCTTTTGTGGGGGACCACATATCCAAACCATACAATGGATATTCTAGCCTGGGCTCAAACCAAGGAGCAAAGGGGTGGTGTGTTTCAGGTGGCCATCAGTATGGTGTTACTGTTTCTGCCACTGCAGGACTTGCACTTTTGAGAACAGTTACCCTGGTGAGCTGCAGCTTGCTTTTGATAAAAATGCTGTTATTTCCCCCCCAGCCCCCTCCACACACAATTCACACAGCAATAACCTCCACAGGGCTTTGTCCCTGGGAAGTTGTACTCTTCAGAATGATGTCCCGTTCTCCAGGATTATTAATAATAGAAAGGTTGTGTTCCTCAGTTCCCCAGAAGGCCAATAGCAATACAGGTGGTCTAGGCAGCTTTGGTTTGATTACAAGGAGCAGCATGCATAAGATTTCTACATGTGAATAAGGATGTGCACGTGGAAACTCAGAGTGGAGGGCAGGGCCAGTCTCAGGACTCTAGGAGGTTTGGAAGAGAAAGTTCTGGTAATTAATACACATCTAGTAAAAAAAAAAAAAAAAAAAGAAAAGAAAACACACACACCTAGCAAGGTACAGTGGCGTACGCCTGCCTGTAATCTCAGCAGCTCAGGAGGCTGAGGCTTTGAACTTGAACACAAATTCAAAGCCAGCCTCAGCAACTTAGGGAAGCCCTAAGCAACTTAGCGAGACCCTGTCTTAAAATAAATAATGAAAAAGACTGGTGATGTGGCTCAGTGGTTAAGTACCCCTGGGTTCAGTTCCTGGTACCAAAGAAAAAGTTAACACATACTTACAGCTTCTCCCTGGGTGCCAGGGAAGCCCTTGACATGGGGCAAAATTGATCTGGGGGAAACCCTACTGACTCTTGCCTGTGTAGAAAGAAAGAATAGCTCAGAGATATATTGGCACACCCTCTGCTAGCTCAATCTAATTGCAGCTCCTTTTGACTGTCAGGGGAGTACCCCAAAAGCCCCCCAAAGCTCCTTGCAAAGTTGGCTAGGCCTCCTCAGCACCTCACCCAGGGGCAGCTGGGGAAAATGGATAGCTATGCTGAGGGAAAACAGGAAAATGTGTGGTGTTTCAAAATTATTTACTTAAAACCTGTTGATGACCATACCTTCTTTTCCTTGCATAATTAATGATCTTTCCCCACAGTCCTGGGAATAGAACCTAGGGCATTGTGCATGCCAGGTAAAAACTCTACCACTGAGCAACATCCTCGGCTCCTAATAAGTTTGACAGGTGGAGGTAATGCCGTTATTTGGCACTTCAGTCTTGGAATTATGTGACGTGACTTTGTACTAAGATAATGACTGAAGATATTCATTTCTAAACTCACACCCACTGCTTTCATCTATGATTTTAGTCTTACCAGGAAGAATGAACCCATGCATTTGGGCCTTGCTTGGGCAGGTAGGGCAGGCAAAGCAGACAGGGAATGCAGGTGGCTGAAACAGAGACAGCACAGATTCCTGGAGGAACATGGAGGGCTGGGGTTAACACTGCAGTGAGCTGTGGGGAGCAGTCTGGGAGGGCTTATTGGAGGAAGTGAGAATTGAGCTCAGAATCAGGTCTCCAGCTAAGGGGGAACAGCATCCAGGGAGAGGAGCCAGCTTCTGGAAAGACCAGAGGCATTACCTCTGAGTGACTGGCATGGTGGGGTCTTGGCTGGGAAGAGAGGTGAAAAGAGTGGGTTCTGTTTTGTACGGAAGCCTGTGAGGTGCTGGCAGGAAACCTGGAGAAGGTGGTGGTCTATAGGAGGAGCATGTCTGTGCCCAGGAGACCACCTAACCAGCATGGGTGTTAGCCAGGGTCCCTGCAGCAGAAATAGTGGCCTGAGGAGAGGTGATGGCAGATGGGTGAGTCCCTGAAGTGGCTTAGGGGACCCTGCAGGAGGGCTTCCTCAGAGGATTGTCTGGCAAAAACATGGCCTTCCTAGGAGGGTGCTGCCATCTGTAGGATTATCTGGTAGGGACCCAGTGTGTGTTGGGGAGAACAGATCCACCAGCCTTGCTCTTCTCCCGTTGTCTGCTTCTGGGTGTCTCCCAGGGGCAAATACACCAGAGTCAAAAAGGTGAGACCCAGTGAGGGAGCCTGGAGGACAGGAGGTATTAACAGAGAAGCTGTCACCTGCTATAGGAGACCTGAGGCCCCTACATAGCAAACAGAACTGCAGAAGGACAGCTAGAGTTTCCCTGCAGGGTCCTGACATTCACGGGAGTGGCCAGAAACCTGAAGCTGAAAGTGGGAGGAGGTAGCAGGCAGGGATGGGTGTGGGCTGATGGGAAGGGAGGAGCAGGCCCAGGTCCAGGGCTGGGACTTCTGTAAGGTCAGCATTTGTGGCCTCTGGATAAGTCTCTGTCATAGGTAAACACTTCAAGCTTAAAATGAAAATCTTCAGTGTGGTTTTGGGAGCAAACACAAGCCCAGGTATCCTTTCCTGACCTAGTGACCCGCCTGGATAGTAGACCTTCAGGGATCAGGAAACACGTGTTCAAAAAGGCTTGCTTACATCTCTACATCACAACCCCCAGGACGGAGACCAGGAAGCAGAGCTGATTCCCAAGCCCAGAGTGTCTGACAGCCTTCAGGTTTTATGTCTACTTGCAAAATGGAGGGCTAGGGATGGGCTGATCCAGCCTCATGGTACCCACCTAGGTCACCTCTGCCCTGCAAGCCAGGGGCCAAGTCTTCATCTTCCCATCAGGCCAGGAAAGGCCAATGCACCTGGGCAACAGCATGGATTGATGTTCATGTGTCTTGAGTATCAGTCGCTCATTTATCTCCTCAGGAGGCCTGAAATGGAAAGAAGCAGAAGGAAGAACAGAAGGTGAAGAAGAGGAGGAGGAGAATTGGAAAGAGGACAAAGGGGCAGAGTGCAAAGTGGGACACTAGAAAGTAGCACAGGAGGAAGAGCCAGGGGCAGGATTCCAATGTCCAAGGTCCTGCCTGGTGCAGAGAACCTTGGTCCCCACAGGGCCCTGGTCCCCTGCCCAGCAGAATTGGCGACACCTTTTTTTTTTTTTTTTGCTTTAGTTGTACACAATGAATTTTATTTTTACGTGGTGCTGAGGATCGAACCCGGGCCGCGCACGTGCTAGGTGAGCGCTCTACTGCTGAGCCACAACCCCAGCCCCTGGTGACACCCTTTTATTCCCACTACATTTTGTCAGAGAGGGAAAGGGGTGGGGGTGGTCTCCTTCCTGCTCATCATAAAGTGTCATGGTTTACACCCCTATGACAAAAGCCAGGTTAACAGAACAGCACAGAAATTTGTTTGATTGTAGTTTTATGTGACTCAGCATTGAAGACTCGAAGACCCAACTATTCATTTTTGTGGAGGTTGCCAAAGCACAGACACTCCTATAGAAATATGACTAGACAAAAGGGTGTGATCTAATAGTAACAGATTGAGGAGGGGGAGCCCAGGGAGGCCCATCTGTTCAGATTCTTGGCCTTTCTGTGCAGCACTTCTTCCTCCCAGGAATGGGGCAGGACCATTCTGGAATGAGAATCCTGTGTTTTACAAACTAGTAAGGTCAGGGGATTTCTTTAAGGCCAAGAAGAGCAGAGGAAGGTTAGAGTTAAAATTTTAGGTTTTATGGCTGGCTTTGTGGAAAGGTGTTCTGGTTTGTATGACCTGCCTTGGGAAAGAGGCATTCTAGTTTCTGTGGTTTCCCTCCCAGAAGGAGGGGTGAAACAGGAGGGCAGGAGGCACAGAGACTGCTTCTAAGGCCTTCACTTTGAGCTATCATTTTCTGAGACCTAACAGTTTCAAACTTCTGGAGCAGTTCTGGAATTGTTGAGTAGGTAGCAAGTTTTGAGTTTTTCTCTTCTTCTTCCTAATTGCAAGGCTCAGGAGAACAGGAGCAGTTGCCATCTGTACAGTGTTCATCCTCCTGCAGCGGGGGAAATGAGTAATTTTAGCATAAAATGTAGAACTGCTATGAAATTCAAATTGCAGTACAGTGACAAGAATTATAATGTTTGCAGAAAGGCTCATCTAGGGACTAACATCGGGCAGAACAACAGTGTGGCTGCCTTATAGCCAGGCTGGTCTGACCAGGCCACTGGCCTGACCACCCTTGCCACCTCTTAATTTATTCCACACCCTTTCATTTTTGAACATTAAATAAGATGAAGAAAGAAGGTAAGAGAGAGTATCCCTGAAAATAAGTCATCATTCCAGAGTTACCAGTTGAACAGGCAGAATTCTTGCCAGTTTTGTTGACTGTATGGAGGGGAAGTTCCTTGTGCTGTCTGGAAAGGGCAGCTTTCCTTAAAGGGGTGGCAATAATACCCCCACTATTCCAGAAACGACTGAAGTCTGTTGTCTAATCTTAGATCCACAAAGACAAATGGACTGGGGACAGGAGGAAATGAACACTCCTGCCAAGGTAACAAACGCAAAGAAGAGATGCCCTTGCTGAGTTCCAATCTGACAATTGCCCTAAGCCCACGTTTTGGATAGAACATTTAGGTATTCTTTGTGAGGAGGGTGGGGGATGAGGAGGGGAAACCTGGAGGCAGGGGAACTTCTCTGTGGGAAATCAGACTGTAAAGTCTTTATGTGACAGAATCTGTGCCTTCTGTGCCCACAGTCACAGGAGTGAGCTTCACTTGGGGTTGTGAACCCAGTCACTTTCACCAACGCTGGCTGCCATTGAGTGACCACTCACTGAATGGAGCTGGAATATGATGTAGCAGCCCATGTACTTTGATGCTCTAAGCCATTGGCAGTTGCAATACATAGGCTCCAGCTTCCCTGTGGGGTGGAGGCTGCCCTGCAGTAGACAGCAGCCTTGTCCCTGGCAGCCAGGCAGTTATGGCTCCTGGTAGGGAGAATAGCTGGACAGACAGGTGTTTCCTCAGATGCAAATGTCCATATGGCCAAGGGTCACTCACCACAAAAATATAGCTAACAACCAACTTGCTCTCAAAGGCCCAAGCTCTGGGTTCCTGTTGCCTGGGTGGAACTTGTTTTGCTAGGAAGGATTTTTCTCAAGGTTGGAATTTTCTGGACACAGTGTGTGTATGTGCTGTGCTGTCTCTACAGGATTGCTCAGGGTGGAATGTGTAAGAAACTCCAGCATGCAAAAACTAGTGTTCTTGTCTGCATCTCTTGATGACTCCCATCTCACTTTCAGTAGGGTGTCATCAGGGAAGTAACAAGAGGAATAGTGTGGGAGGCATTTTCCGGGCAGGGCCTGGGAGTGTGGCAAATGAAGGGGCAATATAAATCACCTAGTCCTTAGAACCTGTATGGGCCATAAAAGAGAGGAATGGTATGCCATTAGGACTCAGGATCACTAGCACCCACAGCAAGGGCCAGAGGAGGCAGTAACAGGGGTGATCAAGGCACTTCAGGACTCCTGGCCCCCAACCTGTAGCCAAAGACATATTGCCAACACATACCTTTACTGTACTTCCACTTGGCCAAATGTTGATGTTGATTCTCAGCACTGCATATGAATAAATGAATAAAATAAAGGTCCATCAACAATTCCAAAAAATATTAAAAACAACAACAACAAAACCTGTGGCAAGCTGAGTGTCATGGCACATGCCTATAATCCAGTGGCTCAGGAGGCTGAGACAGGAGGATTGTGAGTTCAAAGCCAGCCTCAGGAACTTAGTGAGATCTTTTCACAAAACAGAAAAGAAAACAGGCTGGGGATATGGCTCAGTGGTTAAGCGAAACTGCATTCAATTCCTAGTTACCCCATCCCCACCCAAACACAAAGAATAAAAAAGATGTGGAAAATGCAAGCAATATGTGACCCTGCACTGGATCTCACCAGAAGGAAAGCAGTGCAAAGGGATTAGTGGGTCAATAGACCAAGACAGATATGGACAGATTAGATGGACACATATGGATTAAATTTTCTGAGGCTGGACTTTTGGAATGGGTGAGTGAGGAGCTTAGCAAATTCTTTCCCTAAAAGACTATAACAAAATTTGACAAACTTTCTTAAAATACCCATTCCAAAACTCTGGATACCAACCAAGAGTATGAGATACATTAAGAAATGTTTATTCAAGAAAAAGATCTTTTGAGTATGAAAAATGGTAGTCAGTGGCATTTTTGCCTGGGGTTCCTCCCTTCAGCTCTGAAGATCTACTAGGGCAGAGCAAGCTATGGAAAATGGCAGCATCACTTCCAGAAGGGGCTGACTAGATCTGAAGCAGAAACAGAAATAATCTGGGGAAAGCTAATAATGTAGCTCGCCTGAGATTGCAATTCTAGTTGGGCAAACATCAGACCAGCAGATGAGCTAGAAGTTTAATCAGGAAATCAGAAAAGAGGGTCTTGGTAAGTTCCCATAAGTCTCTGGTGGTCTGGAAGACCAAGTACCTGTGAAGGGCTGTACACAATGTCCAGGAGAGATGGGAGAGGGCTGCAACTGTCTGTGTGTTCCTGGTTGGAGGTAAGACTTCAAGTTTGTATAGTGGAGAGACAAGAACCAACAAAAAGTAAAAAAAAATGGGGCACACTTGTCCACTCTCTGAACTCTGAATACATTCTCTAGATCTTACACAAATCCACTGATAAAAGTGGAAGCCTTAGTGGATCAAGGTATTTGAGCACAATATCTGATCAATTATTGGCTAATAAGATATACCGATCCATAGGTAACCATTAGGAAGCCAGACTTAAAACAAACAAACAAACAAACAAACAAAAACCCGGAACACAAAACTGAACAGAGACTCTCAGTAGAGCACTGAGATTCAGACAAACTGTATAGAATTTGTTTACTTAAGTCACAAAACCAAAAATGCAGCAAGGACCCATTGAGAGGTAAAGGAATGTTCAGAATCCAGAGTTGTTATAACATTATCACAAGTGTGCAGTTTTTTAAAAATCATGAGACATGCAAAGAAACGAGATACTGTGACCCACATTTTAGGGATCAGGAAGCAGTCAACAGACAATGTTTGATGTGGACCCAGATGCTGAACAAATAGCGACTTCAAAGCAGCTATTATAAATATGTTTGAAAACTTAAAGAAAATCGTGGTTAAGGAATTAAAAAAACTGTATGATATCAACATTTACTGACGTCAACAATTTACTAGAAGGGCTCACAGCAGATTTGATCTTAAGTAAGAATCAGTGAACTTGAGAGTAATTAATAAAAATCATCCAATTCATGGGAAGAAAATGAAGAAGAAAAATAGATCTGAATCTGGGCATATCAAGCATACCAATACATGTTATGAGAGTTGTAAGCTACCTGGTACCAAAAACCAGGAGGAAAACTCTCGGAGGCAGAGTAAAGCTTTTACTACTTTTACTTCTACTTTCTTAGAGCTTAGAGAGGGAAAGAAAGATTTTTAGAGAGAAAGATTAAAGCGAGCTTTTCTTCTTGTAGCTTAGAGTCTTAGAGAGAAAGAAAGATAGAGCTTCTTCTCTTAGCTTAGAGTCTTAGAGAGAAAGAAAGATAAAGCTTAGCTTAGAGAAAGATTAGAGCTTCTTTCTTTCTCTCTTCTTTCTTCTGTCTTCTGTCTTCCTTGGGAGCCTCGGCCTAACTCTGACCAGTCATTACTTCTTCTATCTGGTTTCTCTTCTGTAACCACTCTGCATACGTTCTGGCCGCTCTGATTCTTCTGACCGACCGAGTGACTGCCCGACTGACTGAATTCTCCGTTCTCCTAACTCGGACCGCTTTCACCCGGTTATATACCTTCAGCTTTGCGGGTGCCTACAGGTGCGTCACATACATATCAGGTGGAACTTATGGCTTCCAGCTAGCTGCAACAGCCCTTCCTAATTAGGGCTTCTTCAGAGAGTCTCAGAAGAAAGGAGAGAAAGAAGAGGAAGAGATATTTGAACAAATAATGGCAATGAAATTCCCAATTTTGATGAAAGGTATTAATTTACGTATCACCAAAGAACAACACACTTCGAACATGATAAACGCATAGAGAACCATAGGTAGACATACCACAAACATTTGAGAGAGAGAAAATTTCAACACAGTAAGAGATAAAGCTTATTAAATACAAGGAAGTACTGTTCAACAGCTGAGCTCTCATCAACAACAACGAAGTGGAGATGGCAGTAAAATGACATGTTCAAAGTGCTGAAAGAAGTATCTGCCAACCAAGAATTCCATAGCCAGCAAAAATTACCCTTCAAAAATGAAGATCAAGTAAAAATACTTTAAGATAAAGCTTGAGAAAATTCACTGCAAGCAAATCTGCCTTTTAAAATACATAAGGAAGTCCTTGGAACTAAAAAGAAATGACACTGGAAGAGAACTTGAATCCACGTAAAGAGTACTGAAAACATTTTAGTGGTTACATAGGTCAACATAAGACTATATTAATGTGCATTTCTCTTAACTGATTTAAAAGACAATCACAACATTAAACTTTACCAATAGTTAAGATTAAATGTAAATGGGATTTAGCACTCCAATTAAAAGGAGACATTAATGAACTTTAGTTATAAGATCAAACTATATGCTTTGTATGAAAGAGACACTTTCATACATAAGGAAGTTGAAATGGCCATACTAATACCAGTCAAAAAGACTTTTAAGACCACCCCTCCCCCAAATACTGCTAGAGATAATAAAGGACATTTCTTAACAATGCTCCCCAAAACAGAGTTCCAAAATAAATCAAACAAAAACTGAGGAGAAACAGGCAATTTAACAATAGCTGGGAGTCTTTAATGCCTCACTCTCAATAATTGAAAGGACAACTAGACAGAAAATAAGGATGAAGACCTGAACAACAGCATCAACCAACTTGATTTATCCTGTATCTATAGAACACCTTCACCCAACACCCATTCTCTTCCAGAATACCTCACTGGGTGTGGTGGCACATGCCTAGAAAACCTTGATTTTCTACAAAACAGGAATGGAACACAAACAATTAAAAGTTTTATACGTTTTAATTTCAAATTAGATATTTTTCTATTTATTACATACCTTCTTTGTGAATTCCAAAAAAACCCTAATGTTGACATACCTTGTGTTAACAGTGCCTTTGCTATCAAGTGGTTTGAAAGGAAAGCACACTAAGGAGTTAGTAACAGAACAAAAAACATCAATTAATTGATTTTTACTATGAGATGACAATACAGTTTTGTTTTGTGAAAGTTTGCCTATTAAAGCTTTTCTTCCCAGCACTCCATCTAGGGGAACTCCCATTAACAACCTGAGAACAGTCCATACAGAGAGGTCCAGCTGCTGAAGTGACTTGATTTGATGCATGAATACATAGTAGTTTCTTATCCAGAAAGGAGTTTTCAAAGTGCAGTCAAGGCAAACCAAAAATTCATTGTTCCCAGATGGGAACATGCTTGGTGGCCTTGCCTACATCTGCTGCCACACCCCTTACTGGCCAATTGCATCCACATCTAGATTCAGGCTACTAGTTCAAGGTCTGTGTCTCCTTACTCAAGTCCAGCTCCCTGTGCAGTGCCTCATGTATTGTACTAAGTGAACATTTGCTAAGAATTGTCAAGAGGAGGAAAAATCTATTCAAGGAGCACTACTGGATGCTAAGTTTTCGATTAGCACATTAGTAGTACATGAAAGGGTAAAAACAGGCTTCTGACCCTAGAACCTGGCCATGAGTTATTTCATTGAACCATGCTCAGTACTGTTGAGAGATGGTCTGACAACAGAAATGTCCTTATTCCTGTCAACATGAAAAAGCAGTTGTTTTAGCCTTTTGTTGCTATGACCAAAATACCCAACAAAAACCGAGAAGAGCAAAAATTTATTTGGGACTCCCAGTTTCTGAGGTTCAGTTCACACACGAGTTCCTCTATTGCTCTGGGCCTAAGGTGAGGCCAGCACATCATGGGAGAAGGGCTCAGCAAAGCTGCTCAGTTCAAGGCAAGACCAGGAAGCAGAGAGTGGGGATGGGGCGGTAGGAACAATCCAGGACACAACCCCAGTGACCCAACTCTGCCAGCCACATCCTACCACCCAGTCAGTCCATTCAAACTAGGATGGAGGGCTCAGTTTGCAACTCTTGAAATCTTACCATTTCACCTTTGAACATTTCTACATTAAGAAGAGCTTTTGGGGACAACTCACATCCAAGTCATAACAGCAGTAGATATTTAAATCTTACGTGACAGTCATACCATACAGTATAGAAGGCAGGTAGGTACAAATAATAGACTTTTAATTAAGTTCCTTTCATTAATTTGTTTATATGGAAGGCCCAATGTCCTGTGTTTTATATACAGAGGTCAAATATAACACTGAATAGACTAAGTGAAAGTTAACACATAATCTCACAATATACATAAATTTAGCTAAAAATTAATTAAACATAAATGTAAAATCTTTAAAAAGTTCTGAAAGAAAACTTAAAATTCTATATTGTGGGATAGACAAGTTTTCTAAGATATGATACTAAAAGTTATAATCCATGAAAGAAAACTCATAAATTGGACTTCATAAAAATTAACTCCTACTCTTGGACAGTATTAAGAAAACAGAGAGGGGCTGGAGTTGTAGCTCAGCAGTGGAGTGCTCGCCTAGCACATGTGCAGGCCGGGTTCGATCCTCAGCACCACGTAAAAATAAATGCATTGTGTAAGAGCCCTAATTGAGGAAATAGCTAAGATGGCGGCTAGCTGAGAGCCATTAAGGTGTTCAAGTATTTTCACCTGAATCTTTTTATGCCCGTGAACACTGCGTGACGCACCTGTAAGCTTGAGCTGTTAGCACGTGTCCTTGTTAAGGCAAAAGGTATTTAACCGGGTGAGGGTTAGTTAGTTGGTCGTTGGAGTTGGAGTTGGAGAGGTTGTTGGAGCCGGAGAGAGAAGAATAAAAGAACTTTTTCATTTCCATCCTGCCTCCGAATTTTTCTCCCGCGGTGTCGTTGCTGTAAGCGGCAGCCGCAGGCGGTAACAAGTGGTGGCCCATACAGGGAGTTCGGAATCGGCAGGTAAGAACTGAGAAATCTTTAAAGATGGGTGTGAAAATAACAAAAAGCCGAGTAATAAAAGCCTTTCTTGATATCGCTGACTCAGTTTATAGTGAGGAGGAAAGTGATCAAGAAAGCATAGCCTCTGCTGAGTCAGATAAGACCAGTAAGGATAATATTGGTGTGAACTCAAAAATAACAAAAATAAGAGCTGCTAAAGCTATCAGAGATTTATTAGAAATAGCCGAGGAATACGTGCTCTCAATAGAATCTGAAACTCAGGATGTTACTACCAGTGAAAGTGATAGTAATGAGGAGGAGCCAAATAACCATGAAAGCACAGCCTCCTCCACTAAGTCAGTTAAGACCAGAAAGGACCGTCAAGTGGAGGAATATTTTGTGCCCTCTGCTCCCTCATGGGCGGAATCCATTACACAAACCATGAGGGGTATTTCTGAGCGTATGCGTGTCCTTGAGGCAGAGATTAACGGCCTTTCTGAGCGCTTACGCACCCTCGAACGCCAAAAACCACAGGAACAGTGGGACCTGCCAGTATTTGAAAATGAAAACGGGCAGAGATACCACCAATCCCTAGATTTTAAAACAATAAAAAATTTCAAAGAGGCGATAATGACCTATGGGCCTCAAGCTCCGTTCACATTGAGCATGCTGGGGTCCCTTAACACTTTCACTTTAACTCCCTCAGACTGGAAGGGGGTTATGCAAGGCAGTATTGAGCAGAGGACAATACCTGATATGGAGGTCACAATTCCAGGAGCTTTGTGTAGAAACAGCTAAAAGAAATGTGACTGCAGGCTTCCCAGACCGTAATGTAGATATGCTAACAGGTGAAGGACAGTTTGCTGAACTACAAACACAAATGCAATATGATCCTGGTGTATACACACAAATAAACAATGCCGCTGTTAAAGCCTGGAAGACCTTACCAGGAACAGGTGATTTGCAAGGCAGCTTATCAAAAGTAATACAGGGGCCTAATGAGCTGTATGCTGATTTTGCTGACAGACTTTTAAGAACTGCAGGCAGAATATTCGGGGATGTAGATCAAGCAATGCCCTTAGTCGTCCAGTTGGCATATGAAAATGCCAATAAATATTGCCAAGATGCTATAAGACCATGGAAAAATAAAAAGGAACTTTCAGTATACATTAGATTATGTAAAGATATTAATGATGTCTTTGTCACAGGCAATGTGATTGCAGCAGCAATGAGAGGTGCTTCCCCTCAAAATTTCACAAATAGGGCTCAACAAAAATATTATTATAATCAACCAGGATATTCTAGGCAATATCCCCAAAGAGAAATAAGACCAAGCTCATACTGTGCCCCAGTCCGCTGCCCCAGGTGTAAAAAGGGAAATCATTGGGCCAATAAATGCCATTCTAAATTTGACATCTATGGAAATGTTTTGTCCAGGAATTCAAAAAACGGGGCACGGGGCCCAATGCCCCGGGGCCCACAAATATACGAGGCATTAGATGAGGAATATCCTCAAACATCCATACAGATGATTCCTTGTCACAATCCCTCCTACCCATTGACTCCCTCGTCAGAGGGACAAGAGGAAGTGCAGGACAAGACCTCTGTTCCACCGCTCAAATAGTGCTAACACCTGAAATGGGGGTTCAACTGATTCCCACGGGAGTCAGGGGACCTCTTCCCTCAGGGACTGTAGGACTTATCCTTGGGTGAAGTTCTAAAAGCCTATTAGGTTTTCAAGTAACACCAGGTGTTATTGACTCCAATTACCAAGGAGAAATAAAAATAATGCTTAGTTCACCTAGAGGCATTATCTCTGTTAACCAAGGAGATAGAATTGCTCAGCTGCTTCTCCTTCCCAGTTTCCACAACTCATTCAAGAGTATGCCGCAGAATAGGAACAATAGAGGATTTGGTTCCATTGGCTCGGGACTTATGGCTTGCTGGGTTCAGGATTGTTCACAGAGGCCTATGTGCAAAATAAAAATTCACGGTATAGAGATGGAGGGGCTGATTGATACTGGGGCTGACTCTTCCATCACTAATCTACAACAATGGCCCAAGCACTGGCCTCTGCCGAAGGCCTCAACTAGTTTAAGAGGCTTGGGATATACTAACACCCCAGCACAAAGTGCTGTAGTCTTAAATTGGGAAGATAATGAAGGGCATAAAGGAACATTCCAACCTTATGTTTTGACCAGCTTGCCAGTTACCCTATGGGGAAGAGATATTCTACAGCAAATGGGGGTACACCTCGCAACCAAGCCCGCAGGTGTTAAAAATAAAAATCTAAATCATCATCAAAAGAGTAAAAGATATTTTTTCTACGGGCCACTGAGAAAAAAAATTTGAAAATACCATGGTTTTCTGATAAGCCAGTTTGGGTCCCTCAGTGGCCCCTATCTAGAGAACAATTACAAGCGGCCCACCTATTAATCCAAGAACAACTAGAAGCAGGACACATAGAGCCTTCCACCTCTCCCTGGAATTCCCCCATATTTGTAATCAAGAAAAAATCTGGAAAATGGAGATTGTTACATGACCTTAAGAAATCAATAAAACCATGCAAATTATGGGCCCTACCCAACCTGGACTTCCTAATCCTGTAGCTATTCCAAAAAATTTCCATCTTATAACTCTTGATATAACTCTTATAACTCTTTTCCATTCCCCTACATCTTCTGGATGCCCCCAGGTTTGCTTTTTCAGTTCCTTCTATCAATAATAATGGCCCTGATAAAAGATATCAATGGAAAGTGCTACCACAAGGAATGGCTAATAGCCCTACTATATGTCAAATCTATGTAGACAAAGCTAATCAGCCCATTAAGAATACCCAAACCTTATGTGCCTTCATTATATGGATGATGTTTTGCTTGCTCACCCTAATCAAGAAATCTTATTTACCATAGTCAGTGATATGACAGAAAATTTTAAAAGATATGGATTAAAAATTGCTGAAGAAAAGGTTCAAACTAGATCTCCCATATTATATTTAGGATTTAAAATCATGGATACCTTTATTAGGCCTCAAAAATTTTTAATAAATAAAGAACATTTGACCATCCTCAATGATTTCCAAAAACTATTGGGAGACATTAATTGGCTTCGCCCTACACTAAGCCTCACTACTGGACAATTAAAACCCTTGTTTGATATCATTCACAGGAACCCTGATCCATCTTCACTGCGAACATTTGACTCCTGATACTAGGGAAGCTTTAAAGTTAGTAGAAAAGGCCATTGAAAGATCCCATTGTGATAGAATTGATTTTGCTTGACCGCTAATATTATTATTTCTTCACAATATACACCCACAGGAGTATTTTGGCAACAGGGGCCTTTATTATGGATACATTTACCCATCTCTCCTAAAAGTATAATTGAGTCTTATACCTCCATGGTGGCTAAACTTATTCTTCAAGGACTTAAGACTTCTACTAAAATATTTGGCATTCACCCCGCTACTATTATTACTCCCTATTCATCATCACAGGTTGAATATTTGTGCTTCAATGATAATGATTGGGCTATAGCTAGATGCTCTACTTCTGCAAATTTTTTATAACCATCTTCCTAAATCTCCTATACTATCTTTTTGTATCAATCATCCCATTGTATTTCCACAGGTAATAAAAAAAAATCAACCTATTCCTAAGGCATTAAATGTATTTACAGATGGGTCCTCAAATGGTATTGCTGCAGTAGTCACTCAAAAAGAAAATATGATTCATATTACTGGTCAAAAATCAGCCCAATTAGTTGAACTTGAAGCTATTATAATAGTTCTAGAAAATTTTAAAGAACAGCCTATAAATATTTTTTCAGACAGCCACTATATTGTACATGCTGTCCCTAAATTGGAGCTAGCAGGTCCAATAGCACCACATACTCCAGCCTTTAAATTGTTTTTTCAAATTCAAAATCTCCTATGGGAACGTAAAGAACCTTTATTTATTGGACATAATCAAAGCTCATACTAATTTGCCTGGTCCTCTTCATGAAGGTAATCAAAAGGCTGATGCCCTCACTAAAACAATCTTTATATTTTCAGCAGTCCAACAAGCTACCTTGTTCCATTCCCAATTTCATGTCAATAGTACTATGTTACAGCAAAGGTTCAAAATCACAAAGGAGCAAGCTCGAACAATTGTGAAGGACTGTCAATCTTGTGTGACACATTTGCCCAATCCACATTATGGGGTTAACCCAAGAGGATTAATGCCCAATCATTTGTGGCAGATGGATGTCACTCATGAGCCAAGTTTTGGAAAACTGCGATTTATTCATGTGACCATAGATACATGCTCAGGCATGATTTTTGCTTCCTTACATTCTGGAGAAAAAGTTAAAGATGTTACATCTCATTGTCTGCAAGCTTTTGTTGCATTGGGCATCTCCAAAATGCTTAAAACAGATAATGGCCCTGCATATACGTCCTCATCTTTCAAACAGTTTTGCGCAAAATTCAATATATCCCATAAAACAGGTATCCCATACAATCCTCAAGGTCAAGGTATAATTGAACGAGCTAATCGCACACTCAAAATTATGGTATTAAAGCAAAAAGAAGGAAATTGGAAAAATCCTAGAAACAGATTGGCAGTTGCCCTGTTTACCTTAAATTTTTAAACTTTAGATTCTAATGGATATTCGGCTGGAGACAGACACTGGAATCTACACCAACAACATAAACCTTTCTTTTACTGGAAGGATGTTCTTTCAGGTGCATGGAAGGGTCCAGATCCAGTATTAATTTGGGGGAGAGGATCTGTTTGTGTTTTTCCACAGCACGAATCCTCCCCAATATGGATACCATCTAGATTAATAAAACAGATACCAAATCAAAAGGACCAAGATGAAGTTATTGAGGAATCAAGATTAATAAAACAAGTACAAAATCAAGAGGACCAAGATGAAGGTATGGAATGATTCCCTTAAAAGAGTCCTCCAATAAATTCACAATTTAAGTCTCATTCCTCCCGGCCGGGACGAAATCTCTCTTTACTGTGCACACAATTGTATTTTTTTTTTCTTTTTATATATGTCTTTATGTCTGTGCATTTGTCTAAATTTCATGTTAATGTGACGTCACAAATATGTTTGTGTGTCTGTCCAGTGTGATGTCACAAATAACATAGCGCTTATGAAAATTTATATAAAAAAATTTAATTATAAAATATATATGGGTCCAAATAACTCTAATTCATTTAAGTTTAGAGTATTTAATTTGGGTAAACAATTTAAAAAGTGAAGGTACCTTCAATTTTGATTTATAGGTGTCCCTGGGACTTCTCTGTACAACCTAATATTTTGGTATTTGACATGGGATTGTTTATTTGTAATTATTTGTTTAATAGCTGATTAATTTGAATTATTTCAACAGGTAATTTCATAGAAGGTTGCTGTGTATGCAGAGACTTGGGGGTTCCAGCTAACAAATTATTTTTCCAAAGTGCTTTTAGCTTTTCTTTAATCTATCTTTAATGCAGTAAATACCCTCAGTCTTTCTTTGATTTGTTCTGAATGTGATATTTTGCCAGATTACGTTTGTGGGAGCTCAAGCAGCAATGTGTGTGAGCAGAGATCAACTTTAATTTTCTAATCTAATAATTCTATTTTTTAGTTTTGACAACTCGCCTCTTGACTCAGTGCTGGAATAGCACTGCCTTCCCTTTAATAATGGATGCTTGAGTTTCTAGGTAGCAGGCCCTGAAGATTTGCCGGTGGCATTGTCTAGACATAAAAAAGACGGCTGCTGCTACAGCTGCAGGGATCACAGTCACTACAAGCATGCCTGCTGCTCAAGCATCAAACAACCTCACCAGCAGTGTGGCCTCTGCTCTGCATGCATGGGGCCTCCAAGATCAACGTGTTATAACAAGAGGACATTTTGATCTTTCATTATTTGGGACATTAAGGGATACCTTGCGGGTATTTGTCTAGAAAACTCAGTGCATTACTTGATGGAACTAAGGGCAGCTGATTTGTTTAAAGACCTTGATACACTATGGAACTTGGCTCGTCAGCAGAAGGCTTGCCGCCTTAAAGCTGCAGCATCTCCTCACAATTGGACGGCTGGTTAGCCAATGACGGGTAAGATCCCCAGAGGGGGACAACCTAAGACAGGCATAGTCGATCCGGACGAGGTCGTCACCCATCCATGGGACAGTCTCATGTGGCCGACATATCAACCTAAGACAGGAGTCAAGGGCACAGCCTTGATTATCCGATGACGGGTAAGAATGTTGGTTGCACATGGACGTCGCAGAGCATCCCCTTTTAAAACAAAAGGGGGGAAATGTAAGAGCCCTAATTGAGGAGATAGCTAAGATGGCGGCTAGCTGAGAGCCATTAAGGTGCTCAATTATTTTCACCTGAATCTTTTTATGCCCGTGAATACTGCGTGACGCACCTATAAGCTCGAGCTGTTAGCACATGTCCTTTTTAAGGCAAAAGGTATTTAACCGGGTGAGGGTTAGTTAGTTGGTGGTTGGAGTTGGAGAGGTTGTTGGAGCCGGAGAGAGAAGAATAAAAGAACTTTTTCATTTCCATCCTGCCTCCGAATTTTCTCCCGCGGGTGTCGTTGCTGCAAGTGGCAGCCACAGGTGGCAACAGCATTGCGTACAACTAAAGCAAAAAAAAAAAAAAAAAAAAAAAAACAGAGAAAAGATTTGCAAATTGCAAATTACACAACCAATGTGCATCCAGAATATATGAAGAGCTCTTGAAAATAAGAAAATAAACAATTTTTAAAAAAATGGATATGATCTGACCAGATACTAAAACAAAAAGAAGACATGCTGATAGTGAATAAAAGATGTTTAACATCAAGAGTCACTAGAGAGATACAAACCAAAACCACACTGAGATAGTCTAAAAGAATGGCCAAGATAAAAACTACTGACAAAACTAACAGCTGGTAAAAGACACAAAGTTGGTAAAAGACCCTCAGCCTGCTGATAGAACTGCAAAATGGTGCAGTCACTCTGAAAAGCAGTTTAGCTTGTTTCTTACATGTTAATAACATCCAATTACCAAGTGAGCCAGTGATACTGCTCCTAGATTTAGTCAACTGAAATGAAAGCTTACGTTCACACAAAGGCTTGTAAGCAAATAATTAAAGCAGCTTTATTTATCATCTCTAAAACCTGGAAAAAAGCCATGAGAGTTCCTTAACTAGGGAATGGATCAAGAAACTCTGGCATGGCTGCACACCATAAGAATAATCGGTAATCAAAAAGAACTGATACCTGCAATATGATAAATGTATCTCAAAGGCATCGCAAATCTGTGGCACTTTAGCCACAGATTAAGACTACATATTCTATGATTACATTTATAGGACACCTTTAAAAAGGCAAAACTATAGGAACAGAAAAGACATCACTGATGACAGGAGCTGATGAGTCTAAAAGGAGGAACTCCAGGGGCGGAGCAGAGGATGAAACAACTGTTGTATAATTGTGGTAATGGTTATGACAGTATGCTTTGTTAAATTTTGGAAAACTATATACTTTAAAAAGGGTAACTTATGGTATATAAATTATACCTTAATAAAAAAAAAAGAAATGAAACAAAACCCACAAATATGGACTAAATCTATAAAGATGTTCACTAAAACACTACGGCAATGACTTAAACTGCAATAAAGGTGGTTGGTTAAACAAACCTCCCTCCATCTCTTGATGGGAGCCTCCCTCTTGATAGTACTGGAGATGGAACCCAGAGCTTTGCACATGCTGGGGAAGTGCTTCACCACTGAACTACATCCCCAGTTTCCATGTTATGTTTTTTGGGGAACAAAGCCATATGCAAATTAGTCCTAATGAACACACACACACATATACATACATGCTCATATATGAACTCGAGAGACAGTCTGCTTGCTTCTTTTTCCTACTCACAGCTTCCACCTGAAGCCCTTCTGACTAGCAATGCCCACCCCACAGTACACACTGGCCATAGGGAACAGATTGTGCAGCATCAGATGTGCAGCATCAGATCTGAGGCAATAGCGGGTGACCTGTATGAGAATTAATGTGTGCAAGATTTAAAAGGAGGATTATAAAGTTGCATGAAACTAAAAACCATGGGCAAACAGACCAAACCAGAACGTTACTTTAAAAAGTTTTATTCTGCAGATTTAGAAATTTGAGATTTTTAATAACCGCAAAAGAAATTCAGTCACACCTAATGATTGATTAACAGAATGTAGTGGTGTATTATCTAAACAAAAATCGTGCTGATGTGCCATAATAAATTGTCTATTAGTAAAAAAATACACTTTAGGGCACAGCATTGTATCACAAATTACAGTAGGGATACTTTGCAAGAATTTAATCAAACTAGAGAATTCTGAGTAACTGTCTTTTAAATGCAGCACTTAAAAATGTAACAACTCTGTGCATTCTTTTTCTTAAAAAAATGACCTTGTATGTGTCATAGAAATGCTGCTTTATTGCTGCAGAGGTCAAAGTTCAAGGCTCAAGAGGTACAGGAGAGAATACAAAGGTAGCCTTTCTTAGAAATTTTGTTTTGTTTATGTATAAAAAAGGTAAAGTTTATAAAAGTTAATTTACAAACCAAGAACAAAAGTGGTATGCACGCATTATGTACAAGCATCCTTAAAACATCAAAATTTCAAATTCCAAAAGAACAGAAAACCACTGCCCCTTGTCAAAAAAAAAAAAAAAAAAAAAAAAAAAAGGGAAAAAAGAAAAGGGTGGGGGGAAGAAAAAGAGAAAAAAGAAATTTCTAAATCATACCATATACCATTATTTTCTGCTAGGTGATTACACATTTCTGAAACCACCAAATTCACAATTTACTCAATCTTTTCCATGATACAGTATGTAGATGTGCACAAAAGCCATAAAAACTTAGTAATACATAGCAATAACAATCTAAGAATTAAAAACATGAGGGTAAGGCATTCCTGCTGGTTAGTATTTCTTGGTGATATGGTTAATTTATAGATCCAAAGAGGCCATGGAACCAGTCTCACATGCTTTGGTGTCCTCCCTAAGAAAAATGTGTTTTCATATACAATAAGTAATTGTCTTTATTTGGCCCTCCCCCCTCCCCAAAGTTATAAATTCCCTGCTGTACATTTCTGTTAAATCCACTACACTGGTTATATATTCCAGGTGCATTTAAAAAATGTGTGCATATTACCTCATGCATAATAAAATAAAATGTGTATGCTAGGCCAGGGCCATAATAAAGTTTGAAACAGTGTACTTTGGAAAGAACAGAACTCAAATGCACCCCCATTTACTGGCTGGTATTTTAACGGAAATCAGTATGTGAAGTTAAGCAGTGACCATAAAAAAGTACAAAAATCATTACAAAGCAAAATATCTTTGAACCTCTAGCCAATACCAACAGTTCTTCAATCACAAACATGCAGTCTGTAGCATGTTTTTGGACCATGGTTCAGGAGCATGCTCACTAATCTTCATCAGTTCCAACAAATGCTTAATACTAACAAATTGTAGTATCAGTTCTAAAAAAAGTATAATACTTGATAGAGTGGTTCCATTTAAATTTAGTAAGTTCAACCCAGTTTCACATTATTTAATCAAATTCCTATATTTAAAGAATTAAAAATGGTCAATCAGGACAGAAACACAGTTCGCTCCAACAAGATAATTTGGATCTCCAGGAAGACACTTGTTTTGCCAGGTTTTAGGATCACCTATGAGATAAAGAGAAATAAATGTCACTTACAATTTGCTAAACTGTTATCCATAACACTTCACAAAGTGAATACATTTATTATTTGATATAACTTTCTTTTATATCTTTAGCATATTGTACATATATAAAAATTCTTTAGTGCTACATTTTAATGCAGTCTTGCTGGCAACAAATATTTGAAAGCTATTTCAAATGACTTTTACCGTTAAGTTCACTGGCCTTTTCAAAAAATGAATAAAGTTAGGGCAACCATGTGCCTAGGACAGACCCAGTTTGCCCCTGAGTCTACATAATTATGAAAAACGTCTTTCACTTTTAGGGGCTGGGATTGTGGCTCAGCGGCAGAGCGCTCGTCTTGCACGTGCACGGCCCAGGTTCAATCCTCAGCACCACGTAAACATAAATGCATTGCATTGTGTACAACTAAAGTAAATAAATAAATATTTAAAAAAAAAAGTCTTTCACTTTTAAAAGTTTGGACAATAATTATATGATCATCCACGTGAGAAGACATCTGTTATGTTATAGACCAAGAAATGAAATGCCAAAACTCCTGCAGAATCTTGCTCCTGAAGACCCTCTCTGCCTTACAAAATCAAACCAAAATAAAAACCAGCAAGACTGCCCCACCCCTGATTCTAGTTGTGCAGCAAAATCATTTGTGGACCTTTAAAAACTCACTGGCTGTGTAGGTCTGAGGCAGGTAATGAGCATTTGAGCTTTTAATAAGATCTTGGTTTGTAAGATATGAAGCTAGCATTAAGAATCTCTGGGCAGTAGGTATTAAATGTAAAGAAAGCCAAAACCTCTGTATGTCTCTGTGGCATCCAAGATGACAGTCAAAATCACTGACTTTTGTTTCCCTTACAGCAATAAATTTTAACCAGGAGTAACTGATTCTGTGCCCAAGAAACAATGTCTAAAGACTTTTTTTTTGCTTGACACACTGGAATTTAGGGGGGAGAGGCCAGAAGAGCTACCAAATATCCTGTAGTGGACAGAACAGACTCTACAACAAAAGATTATTTGGCCCAAATGTCAAAGGTACCAGCCGGGCATGTTGTCTATAGTAAGCTATACATCACCTAAGCGGTATTTAGTGTCAGTAACATTTTATGATGGAATCAGTGGTTTTTAAACAGTGATTTAACTTCAGATACAGATGGGCTTTACGTATTACTGGAAAGAGCGAGCTATTCAGGCAATGAGAGAATTGTAACAACTCTAGAAGTAAACAAAAGCATCTCATCTTTGAGTTTTTGTTGGGATTATGTCAGTAGTTAACAAAATCTATAATGACTTTTTGAAGGAATATTTATAGCAGCAACACATTCTAAAGCCATCTAGGATTTACACAGTTAAATTTATTTTCTGGGTAAACATACTCAAATTTAACAGAATAAGTAATCTAACACAACTTATGTTTTATCACATAAAATACCAGATATAACAAATGTGGAAATCATTAACCCCTAATGTAGTATCTGGAAAAAGGTCATTTACAAAGCAAGTAATTATTTTAAAGATCCCATCCTAATTTGGTTTAGAGGAAAACCAGATCTCATGCTATACTAGCTGGCTCTTAGAATACACATTTTAAATATAGTTTTATTGTTAATTCACTAATTCAAACTAGGCTAATATAATATTTAGTGGAGTCCTTGAAGAAATAGCTTTAATATCTAGCATGTTAAAACTTAATGGGGTAATTAGAAATGAGAAAAAATGCTACTTATATACAATTTTTTTTCTGTTGGGTTACATTAAAATATGCCCCTACTATAATCTTTATTCCACCAACCTCTATTTGATAAATCTACTAATTTATCAAAAATTTAGAAGCAAAACTTTAAATTCGCATTTTTCTATACTAGGTTCTCTTAGAGTGATATACCAATAATAAAGACAGTTCCAAATGGTAACTGACTTAAGTCACTTAAGGAATTGAGAAAATGTGAAAATGCAAGGGAAACTTTGAAATCATGATCTTAAGAGCAAAAAGTCATTTAAAAAATAGAAGTTTTCGAGATTTATATTGAAAAACCATGGCCAAGTATGATCACAGTGGAAGATCTTTTGCCTTTTAAGTTTCTCTGTTATACATGCTTTTTAGATAAGAAATTAAAGAATAGTAACCAAAAATAGAAATTATTACATGAAGGGACCAAATCATTTCAGTAAAATGATAAAAAGTTGTTGACACTGATGATACCTACAAGGCCACAGGAACAGAGGTAAAGATCTGCTAACACACAGCATGGGAGCATCATGAGCCCAGATATTAATCAATGACAGTACCCAAAGACCCCAGAGGACAGAGTGAAGACAGCATACCCGACGAAGAGTCGGATGATTTTAGAGCAAAAGACCAACCGTCAGGAGTCATAGACGCACAGTGTGGTAAGCGCAGTTCCACAGGCTTCAGGAACTTGAGGCCATGGGGCCCACACATCACTAAGGGACTCAGCAGAGTTTCACCTGGAATCAGGGAAGGGGACAGGCAAGAGGTCAGATGAGGGTCTTTCTTCTAGACACACAGTTCTCCTCACCCCACTTCTAATTATATACTATAAAGAAAAATGGGATTAGTTTTCTATAGCACTACTGATGCATTAACAGAAGCCACAAATTTAATTCATAATTTTTTCACAGCCAAATTAGAAAGTAAAAAGAAACAAGTTACATCAATTTTAATATTTTATCTAACTCAACAAAACTGAAACATCCTTATTCCAACATGTAATCAATACACTAACACTTTGAAATTGATATTTTACATTTCTAACACCTTTCAATTCAAGATAGCTATATTTTAAGTGCTATTTATCCAAATGTAGCTAGTAGCTATCACATTCAATCAT
Source organism: Tamias sibiricus (assembly GCA_025594165.1). Taxonomy (NCBI): domain Eukaryota; kingdom Metazoa; phylum Chordata; class Mammalia; order Rodentia; family Sciuridae; genus Tamias; species Tamias sibiricus. The sequence goes on from CM046659.1 coordinate 139,274,139, forward strand.
ATAAAAGTCTATACTGTACAAAATATTCAAATGTACTTTTCACAAATATCACTTATATCTTCCATTTCTGAATGTCTGCTATAGATTTAGTTTAAGAGATACATACAAGGCCAACATCATCAGTCCTATTGGTTTTTAAGACAAGCTATTCCAAAATTAGCATACAGAATCAGATTTTAGTATTCTGACAAACATAAGAAAGTGAGCTAAAGTTAATGTACTTAGAGAAGTAAAGTACTGCTAAAAGACATCATAATACAGCTTATCATAATTTCATCCTGATAAGTCCAGGAAGGTTGTGAAAATAGCAGCATTCCTAGTTTCTTAGGAAGCTCAGAAACATACTCTGACATCTTGTAAAGATATTTCATTTACTCTGATGAGTGTTTACTAGTGCTAGCTTCTGGAGTGATGAGTAAGACAGCAGTGACCCAGCAGCATCTGTAATCATGTGACAGGCAGGGCAAAGCCTTTCTGAGTGGGTGCACATTAATCCATTTCCAGAGATGAAAGGGTAGAACGTTTCAAAGACAAATTTGGTTAGGTCAGCCAAGACTGACTGGCAGTCATGTATGAGGGACATCTAGTGGCCTGTCACCTGCCAACACTTTTGATTTTATCATGAAAATAAAGAATGCATTGTGGAAGGTCACTGTGGTTCCACTATGGATGACCCACCACATGTCCATGATGCCACTCCCCTTCACAGAGCTCATTTGAGAGGCTCTCCTTGTTGGAAGGAACATGCTGTGGTTGGCCCAGAGTGAACAGAGAAGAGAGACTGCTAGGTTTTATCCCACAGGGCATCTTTTAAGTTATTAAAACTAATCAGAAAAATAAATAACATTTACCTTTCTCTTTATCTAAAGGTGGGAGGATGCTATTGTCTCGGCAGACCTTGAAATAGATTTCTTGCTCAATTCCTTCGGGAATGGCTCCTTGTGGAATAATTATACTAACACCAGTTTCTATGGAACTCAACACCCCACCGTTGCTGTTAAATATGCCTCGGGCTGTGGCCACCACAGTATGACCATCTTCATCTTCATCTTCTTCCACAGCTGAAGGACTGAGAGTTCAGAAATAGCTAATAAGTAAATTCCTAATAACACACAGGAGTTTTCCCTTTATTAACTATTTATCAGGTGGTTTCATTTTATTTCTCTATACAATCAAGAAGTTAATTTAACAAGATAAGTTTTTAGTGAAAGATTTTACCACAGAGATAATTAAGCATATTTTTTTCCAGGAGAAATCAATTGCATTTCTGATAGTTGAGTTAGCATCATTACTGATTGTGCAATATAAGTGTACAAAACCTGGTATCTTGGCTCACACAACTACCCTGGGTTTTAATAAAAGAAGGACACTTCAATATCCATCAACGTGTTACTTTTTAAAACTGACGGTCAGTCACAATTTAATTGGTAGCATTTTCTTTAATCTTCTTAGTGATACATGAAACTATGGTGTATCTTACAACTGAGAACATCTTAGATTTGATAAAATTTCTAGGATTCTAAGTGTGCATATGCATGGTCCTTCCTGAGCACTTCCCTACCAAATGACCATGCTATCAAAGCCAAGGATTCCAAGGTTACAAAAGTAAAGACCCTGGTATGGGTACATCCCAAACATCCATGAAAGAGAAAGTAGGTTAACTTAGTACAGAGGAATATCAAAGCTAAATAAAATGTTGTATTAATGACTGCTTAAAAAATGGAGTTTATCAAGAATTTCTGAAGTTTTGATCCAGAACTTAACAGTGGGCAGAAAAATAGACCAATAACATAGAAGCATATGAAGGGCAGCTGCAGCTTCATTCCAGCTTGACTGGAGTGTCAGGGATGGACTTTCATGGCACAACTGCAAATTAGCAGAGCCCACTGCCTGAGGTGGTAAGACCATATAGTCCCTACAAAGCAGAAGTCCCCTGTGGCCCATCCCTGACAACCTGTGAGATGTACAGAGGCAGGAAGACAGTAGACTGACATAATCATCCTGTCTCTTTAAGAAGTAGACTGCAGATAGCTCTCCTGGCCTTTGGTTCTCCCTGTGAGTTTGAAAACATAACTGGACTTAGGAGGCCAATCTGATCTGATATGTGGCCACATGGGTCTGGTCAGTCACTAATGAGAAGAAAGCAAGCACCTGAGTGAGATTCTAGGCAGGTTCACTTTGTCTCATCTGCTCAACCATCTTATACTAACTGCCGTTTCATAACAGCAGTTTGAGATTATTACATCTCTATTTCTTTTCAGTATCCATGTTGAACAAATAGTAGATGAGCAATACAGATATTCATTTTTTTAAGGTATTCTTCAAATATACCTCACCAGTAGAAGCTAGGAGATTACAGGAAACTATGGTCAGCTAAGAGTATGGGCTCTTAGGTCAAATGACCAGGGGCTGAATCAAGTTTACTTTGCCCTAGCTCTAAGACCCTGGGCAAACTACTTTCTGTCACAAAAGGATAAATGACAATATCTATCAATCATACATGATTATTAGCTTTTTTATTTTATTAACATCTGATACTTCCCAGAGATACAGAATGATATTCATAGCAAAGACATTTTTAGTTTATATATAGAATTACAGTTATCATTTCACATCCCAAATCACATAAACTACATTGAACTTATGTAAAACAAATTAAAGGGCTAATGTTTTACACAAAGGCAAATAAGACTCTTACCTCACAGGAATAGCTTTAGGCACTGTGCTGCTATTATTTATTTGATATTTAGGCTTATCTGCATGGATGGAGAAAGTTTCAACTCCACTGTCAAACTCAGGAGGCTGTGCTGAACTGTGTGCTTTCATAAGTGTTTTTGGAGAAGTGGGGGCTTTTGAAGACAAGTCAGGTTTATGTACAGTTTCACTTGGCAGAAGATTGTGATTGAATTTCGGACTTTCAAACTTGCGTTCAAATGGTCGGGCAGAACTTGTATACGGTTTTGGTGTGAATCGATTGTATGCTGGAGTGATCGTTTTCTGAGTCTGTTCAGCTCCATTAACTGGAGCTTTATCTGAAAAATTTTTCTGGGGATAGAAAGTAGTCTGGGCAATATCTTCTCGGTTTGGTGGTCTGAAAGTTGTTGGCTTACTTTGAGATGGAGGTGGGTCTGGTTTGGACACTAAAGAATTCTGAAAATCCAGTGATACTGAATTACCTGAAAAACAAATATGAAAATAGTTTAAAAATTTTCCTGAAGGAAGTTTTAGTAGCCCTCTGATGTCTTGTCTAGCTCAGCTTCTCCTGGTGCTGGAGTAAAAGCCCAGGTCTGGGTAGTACACTCAAGGCTATTAGTGTACTCTGTTGCCTTGGATTCAGGGTCATGCTCTAAGGGTCCTGGCCTCCAGAGACTAGTGTCTGAGCAACCCTCTTTCAATATCCACCACAAATTAGAAACAGAATGAAAATTTGATTAATTAAAAATTTCAGTAATGAACAGCTCACCATGACCAAAGTTAAAGAAAAGAGCCACATATTGGGAGAAGATATTTACAAAGTATACAACTAATAAAGTATTAGCACCTCAAACCTAGAAAGAATACTTATACATTTGTTTTAAAAAAAACTCAACCAAAGATAGAAAAATGGGCAAAAAATGGAAATGACAACTAGAGCGCCCAGTAACTATACAGTAAGATACTTGACCTATTAGGAAAATGTAAAGCAAATCCCAAAATAAACCATTAAATACCACTTTACACCTATTAGAATGGTAAAAGTGAGAAGTTTGATAATGCCAACTATTGATGAAGATGTGGAACAACAGGACTATCCATGTATTGCTGGGGGAAGCATAAAAAAATACCAACTGAAGTCTACGAAATTAAGGATAAAATAGTATCAATGCTTTACACACACTTTGAGAAACAGAATGTGGAAACATATGCTAGCCTTCTTTTATTAAACTAGCACAACCTTGGGCTGGGGTTGTGGCTCAGAGGTAGAGCGCTCGCCTAGCACGTGCACAGCCTGGGTTCGTTCCTTAGCACATGTAAAAATAAACTAGAGCAAATAAATGTACAACTAAAACAAATAAATAAATATTAAAAAAAAAAATACTAGCACAGCCTTGATAACCAAATCAGATAAGAACACTACAAGAAAATTATTAATCCAAATTCCTCATGAATATAGTAATATAATTTACCACATTAAGCGAATGAAGGAGAAAAATCATATGACCATCTTAATACATGAGAAAAAGCATTTGAGAAAATGCTTTCAGCAATCTAGGACTAGAGGAAACTTCCTAACCATGATAAAAGACAACTACAAAAAACCTACAGTAACATCATAGGGTTAAACATTAAATCTTTTCTCCTTAAATCCATTATGTCTTGGCATCCCATATATAGGACACCTATAAAAATTTAAACTGAGCAACAAACACAATTCTGTTGCTCAGTTTAAATTTTTATAGGTGTCCTACATGTAGGACCCTGGGACATAATAGGTTAAGATGGGCGAACCTGGGAAAGATGTCTGCTTTTAGCATTTTTATTCAACATTTCAGGAGGTCCTGGCTGGTGCAATAAAGCAAGAAAAGAAAGAAAAGGCATAAAGATGGAAAAATAAGAATTAAAACTGTCTTTATCTGCAGGTGTGATAGTGTGTGAAGAAAATATCAAAGTAGTATCAATTCAGAACTATATACAATTTGTTGGTTGAAGACTTACAAAACCTGGAATTTGACTTCTATGTAAATAACAGAGAAGTACTGTTGGCACTAGCAAAATGTCTGTCAACAGGAGAATGGATAAATACATTTGTTATATTCTTAGGGTAAAAGATTACATAGCTTTTGAATGAATAAATTTGATATATGTTATCTACCTGGTTGAGATTTTTACCTAGAAATTAAATGAAAAAGACAAGTTGCTATAGATAACATTTTATGGCTTTTCTATGTCTACATGTAAAAATGGAACATAACAATTTTTAGAAACCACTCTTCAAAAGTATAAAATTTAGACACACTGGTAAACCAATACTACTTCCAGAAGATTTGAAGACTATCATAAAATTAAGCTATGTTGAAAAAGATTAAGATCTGTTAAGCTAAAACACTTGTCCAATATAATGGTCACAGTCATAAAAACGGAAGATAAGTTTAACGAAATCCTTAGTGTTCACTGATCCTAACCCAAAGATGATTTTTTAACATATGAAACACTTAGGTTAGAAACTACAAGAATTTAATTTTATAAGTATCACTATATTATAGTAATAATGTCAACTTGTGAACTTCCTACCTTCACCATGTGCTCCCTTAGAATGTATGTGAAGAGAAGAGCTGGTGACAGGCTGAGTTGGCTGGGTGTACTGTGAGGGCAATGGAGGAGGTGGAGGGGTGGCCTGGATTGGGTCATAGCGTTTCTCACCAAATGATCTATCCACAGCATCAGCTTCTGGTTTTCCCCTATTGTGGGGGAGGGGGTGGAGAGAAAGAAAGAAAATACCAACCCCTGAATATGGACTCATTTACAAAACAAGTTCTCATTCTTCCAAGTATCCCTAAGTTAGGAAAAAAAAAAAAAAACAAATTCATCCATTCATCAGCACAAGAAATGTCAAGACAGCACAGATACTTAAGAATATTAGTAAAACATCAAGAAAATAGCAACCAAAAGGTAGATTAAGTTTTGGGTATAATTTTTAATAATTGCAGCATTTTAAAAAAATAGTAATTGTTGGAAGGTTTAAGGAAGTTTTTTTATAAAATACATCTTGATATGAGTCTTCCTTAGACCCACTTCTGAGTCTTCTGTAGACTCACTTCTGATTTTATATCTTAAGGTTTTAAAGTCTTGGAGTCTGGTATACTTATATCACCATAAATGATGATGCCAGACACCAGAGATTAGCAAATTTACTCACTGAAGTGCCAAACAAGTTTTTGGCTTTTTGGGATATGGCCTCTGCAACAACTATTCAGCTTTGACATTTTAGCAGCCACAGACAATAAGTCAACGAATGGGCATAGCTGTGTTCCAGGAACACCAAAAAAACTGAACATCTCTTACTTTAAAATCTGCCCTTGATTGACCAGATCATTTTGTTGTTGTTGTTACTGACTGCTAAAGCAGCAGATATTGCTTTATTTTACAAAGCTCATTAAGTCAAATTTTGGCACATATTTTTATTGTTTCAGATTGCCAATTGTTAATATATAACACACAAAATTCAAACAAAAGAAAACTTCTAAATAGACCCATAATTGCAACACTGCCATCTAAACCTTATTGCAGAGTGCCAAAGCTGCACTGGCTTTATGTGCACAAACAATAACATGTACATTTCAAATGCATGTTTATTTTAATAGAAGACTTTTGTGAAGATACCTAGCCTTATAATTAGCCTTAAAACTATGCTGTCATTTTGAACTTTCATGCATTTAGACTAAACATTTGGAGATGCCACTAAGATCTGGAAGTGCACGTAATGCCAGTGACACAGTGAGGGACACCTCAAGTAACAGCCTCACATTAATGCCAGTCTTACCACTTGACGTTCCTTTTCAAGTAGTCATAGCTAGTGTAAGAGCCAAGAAATCTAGGTGATGGCAAAGCAAGCGCAATAGAAAAATGAAAGAAAATGGTCAATCTAACTAAGTAAATTTGCAGCAAATGGAACTCAAATGTCATGTCAAAATATCAACCAACATCCACCATGTCAATATCAGCATAATTTGGTTCATAAAAGAAAATTATCACTATCATTTAGAAAATTACCAATATATTAAAATACAGTAACTTATGCCCTGCCGGCCTGCCCGCCCTCCACATATTTTAATTAGGGTTGCCAGTGAAAAGCAATCAATGTTTCTGAGCTCCACTCTTCTTCACCTTCGGCTCACTTCTGCTGCAGTTGCTAACAGTGAGCAAAAAAATGAACCAAGCTGGGGATGAAGCTCAATGGTAGAGCACTTGCCTATTGTGTGTCAGGCCCTGGGTTCCATTCCCAGCACTACATACACCACACACACACACAAAAGGATAAAAGAACCAAATGAAGGACCAGTAACCAGGGATAATCAGTAGATTCTGAATATGTAAGAGTGAAATGTTCCAAAAAAGAAAAGGCCTGGTCAGAAGAAATTCTCCAAGTAAAGACACATGAAAAGGTGATATAACACGAAAGCTACACTGATCCCCTAGCAAGGTAATAATGAATCAGCAAATGGAAACATGCATACCTTCAAATCATAACTATGATTAACATATATTATACTTTCTAGTAAGAGCTCATTAATTTCAAGTGGCAAGCTAAGCCCTGTGATAGGTGGATGCAAAGTTTCCATGCTTACTTACACAGTCTCTCATCTAATGTCATATGACACAAAAACAACTTGCCTCAATCTCTAATACACTTAAGTTTTTGTGGTACTGGGTATTGAACCCAGGGTCTCCCACATGCTAGGCAAGTGCTCTACCACTGAGCTACATCACCAGTCCTACACTTAGTTCTTTAAAAAGCAAAATAGATGTTATTTTTCTTTCAAAGGCAATATGTCCTTGACCAGCAGCAAACACTGATTCCTCCCAGAACTATGTTAAGGAAAAGGTGGGTGGCTGATGCACCTACTACTTTGTGTCCTGTGTTGAGCTTCATTCATTCACTCAACAAATAATTAAATCCTCTACTGTATACCAGGCAGTGTTCTGGACTCTATGAAAGTTATATATCACAAACAAGCTATTAAGTCTTTTTAGAAAGCCAAAATAATACAAAATCAAGTATGCCCTTCAACTGGGCATGGTAGCACACACTTACAACCCAGCTACTAGGAAGGTTGAGGTAGAATGATCACCAAGTTTCAGGCCAGCTTTGGGAACATAGCAAAACTGCCTATAAAAAAAATGTCTAGGGACACAGCTCAGTAATACAGCATCCCTAGGTTCAATTCCCAATACTGGTGGTGGTGGGTAGTAGTGGTGTGGGGGACTGTGTTTAATTATCTGGCAAAACTTTTTACTTACTTTTTACACCTAAATGTATTCTTTTAAGGTCATATCTGTTTATCAAATATGCAAACGGAAAAATAAAATAACTAAACTATACTGCTGGGCCCTTTTCTGATAGGAATGGAGCAATATGAGATTCGTGGTGTATGTAAAAATAATTACTGTAGGATATACCCTTCTACCTTGCCAAAGGTGAGCTTATATGAGTCTTAATACTCTATCTAAATGTTACTGGGCACATGTCTAGTTTGTGCTAGGGGAATGTATGATAATGTCTTACATCAATCCCCACTACAGCACTCAATACACATCTGTATTTCTCATAAACTGCTTTTTCTACAGGCATAGAGATTTAAATAGATGACAGTGGAAAAAGAAAGTCTTCATAGTAAATGATGTCTCAGATAACTAAAATTGGTTTTTAATGTTTGAAGTTTAAAAGTATATTCTAAAATAATTTTCATTCAATAGTAAATGACAAATGATACATGGGTTGATACAACCCCAAACATTTGCATAAGTTAAAATCTAGGTGCTTTTCATCTTAGACACAAAACTGATATGGCTGATGACTTCTAATGTGTCGATCTCTTTAGGCTATACACTATAGTCCCAGTTATTCAAACAATCATGCAGGTGCTGCAGTAAAGGGACTTTTTGGTTATAATGCCTCTCATCAGCTGATGTTAAGTTCCTCAGAAGGGAAATGATGTGGGTGAGCCTGACATAATCAGACAAAGGTTGCCGGTCTTCCCTGAGCTCAAATACTCCCCAGAAGCTCTGGATCCTCCTTTCTAGACCACCTGGTCCCTGACTTAGGACTCCTGTAGCAATAACAAGTAATAACTTTGTAACAAATCCACATCTGCTTTTATTCCTGTGTGTTTTGTTTCTGGTTTGAGGGTATGAACCCACTGGTGCCCATGAGGCTTTATACCCAACTCTCTGCACCAAACCCTATGAATTAGGTTGCAACCAGAGAAAAACAGTATCAGCAGGAGACACAAACACACCAGGAGGGAGCAAGAGACAGGAAAAAAAACAAAAAATACAAAGTCAAGAAACTTGGGGATCAGTCCCAGCTCTGCCCTATCATTTCACTTCATCTAACCCTGGTTTCCTTGTCTATAAAACTGGACCAGAAATCTGTACAGTCCCCTGAAGCTTCAACAATAAAAAAGACAAGTTCTTTCTTGCTTGGACCAAAACAAACAAACAAACAAACAAACAAACAAACAAACAAACAACAAAAAACCAGAACAAACAATACTCTAGTATTTCCCCTCAGTGTCCCCCTTACATCCTCATATTTAGAAAATAAGAAAAAGTATCATCATTGAACGTGTGTATAGATTTTACCTAAAAATCAGGATCTTCACAGTTTACTCTTTCCTCAAAAACTCTAATTTTAGCATCTTTTCTAAAGCAAAAAAAGGTATAAATCTGATATCCTAGATTAAGAACACATATCTAGCACTAGGATGTATGTATAATAAGGAACTCCTAGAGTCTAAGAAAAACATGTATTATATGAAACTACTTTCTTCAAAAATATATTGAGCTTCATGTTAATAACTCCATTTTTATATAAGTGAACCTTTATATTTCATCTAGTTTAAAAAGTTAAGTCTTAGATGAAATTACTTACTTAGAAGAATAACTAGAAAAATTTGGTTGATTCTGAGAATGAACTGATTTTGCAGGCTCTGAGAGATGGCCGGCAGGAATGTGTGCAGGAGGCTTGTTCTCAAAACTTCTTCGGTCAAAGTATGAGAGCTGTTTTCGATAGTATTCTTCATCTTCCTCTGGATCATAATGATTTGATCGGACAATATCTTCAGGTGGTTTCAGTTGAGGTTTTTGAGGTTCTGGGATCCTAACAATGAATAAAACAACTTTTTAGACTGACTGTTGTGATTATTTGGAATCTGTACAGTCAAAATGGAAATTTGAAGCAGTGTGTGGTAGTCCACACCTATAATATCAGCAATTAGGGAGACTGAGGCAGAAACTTGCAATCCTCCTGCTTCAGCTTCCTGAGTGTCAGGGATTACAGGGACATGTCACAGTGCCCTCCCTCAGCACCTCTCTTTAAAATGCAAAAAGCAATGGTGTTGCCTCATTGTGCTGATATAATTATTAGCATAATGGTAAGAACATTATGTGTGCTCACTAAATGATTACTTGTAGTGACTTAAGCCAATCTGAAATGGGCAAACATAATACAATTAGGGCTTTAAATTTTTTATTTAGCCATTTGTTGAAAAAAATCTCTTTTCAAAAGATTTGTTTCTTGAAGGTATATACCTAACATTCCTTCCCCCTCCTTAGGATCAGTATTCTGGTTAGGAGAGTCGGTGGTTTTTATTTAGGAAGAAATCCTCTCCGTTTTATCTCTCTCCTCTGCTAACACAGAAGACTTTCTCATTATTAACAGAGTAAATTCTTGGTCAGTTCTATGTATAAATTCCACAAAGTGCACCCACCTGTAGAGAGTTTTGTCATGCTCACTGAATTGATTCTGAGGAGTGGCTTTAGGACCAGTAATGGAAGCACCTGGAGGTTTAGATGCTACTTCTGGAGGCTGCAAAATAAGACAAAGATTCCCAAAGAACAGATTGTTACCAAGCAGGCTTCATTTAGGAGGAAGGGCACAGCTAAGAAGCATTCTAAACTGCTATGCACTCTCTGTGCCTATACATTCAAGGCAATACAGATACACTCACATATTTACCTTAAAATTGGCAGTATCATTCATATCCTTTTTGTTCTCCAATGATGCAGATCTTTTGTTTTCAAACATTTTAACTCTGGTGAGCACAGATTGTGGTTTCATTGCTGGATCTTCCTCTTCTTCAGTTAGATTTGGGGGTGGAGGCAATGGTTTAGAAGTTGAAGGCAGAACTTCTGGTTTATGTTGAGATGAAGGTATTAGAGGAGGGACAACTGCAGCACCATGGAGAGGCTCATAATGGCCTGCTTTGGAGGTAAATCCTTGTGATGGTACTTGCTCATAACTTCGTGGGTACTGATCGAAATACTGCTTGGGATCAGAACACTTAGGACCTGCTGAAGGATAGGGCTGTGCTTCTGGTCTGTATCTATTATGCATGTCATATCCAGAAGTTGGTTGTTCTTCATGTCGTAGGGAGGAGGTTCTAGGTGGCTGTTCATATCGTGGTCTACTGTCATAAGACAGAGGAGCCGGCTCTTCAAAACGTGGAAAATACCCTCGTTCTGAAGACTCTTCAGGATGCTGTCTGGAGTCAAGGTCTCGAGGGTGCTGATTATCAAAAGAAGGCCGAGGTTGGTAGGACTGTTTGTCGTCATAATATGACCACTGTTCTTCATATGCAGGAATTCGATCCTCGTATCGTAGGCGATGGTCATAGTTTCGAGAAAACTGGTCTGTATAGCTTGAGGAGTCATATCTGTACGTGGGCTGCTCAAGATCTCTGCTGGCTTGTTTCTCCACATAGGGAAGTTGGGCTTCATAGGTCAGGTTTGGCTCTTTGTCTGGCCTCTGGCCTGTGTGACCAACAGTTGGTTGTTTCAAAACATGATTCTGTCTCATCATTTCCTCAGGATATGGATCCTTTCTATATACCTGTACAAAATTTCACAGTTAAAGGACAAAGGTTTGTTTTTATTCTAGTATGTTTTTCTTAGACTATGATTAAATACTAAACTATGATTTTAATACATGAAAATGGTATATTTACCATTTATTACCAGGATAGACAAGATTAGTGAAAAAAGCTAGTTTAAGTGAGAGCTCAAAATTTATAGTGCAGGTAGGGGCTTTTAGGTTTAGCATGTATTAAATGAAAAGTGAGTTAAAAGAAAATTATTAAGTTTAGTAGAAAATTAATGCACTCAACTATTGATTCCACTTGATTTTGATACTGAAAATCAGGAAAATTTATGGACACTATGATTTATATGAACTTAGATGCTTATGATAGGTCTCAACTACATATTAAGGAATTCTGGAAAATACTAAAAACCAAAAAAAAAAAAAAAAAATAAATAAAATAAATATTAAGAGCAAATCTTTAAGAGGCCTTTTCTTAAATAATCAGTATGCCACCAGAAGCCATGCAAACTACAAAACTGAAATGATTTGTACTGATTTAAAAGCACCAGAGTGTATAAGCCCACAGTAAAAAAAGCAAAAGGAAAACTTAAAGGGCAAAGCAAAAATGATCATGTGCTAGGTTGATGGAGAGCAACAAATTAGTGCAACACTGCAGCACAGGTACCTTTGTTGGATCTACATGCGACGACAATGATGGCTCTTGATCTCTTAGCATTATGTGAGCTGCCTCTGTACTTGGTGTTCTTAAAGAATCAGCTTGTGGTGAGTAAGAGATGGAAGGAGCTGGGACGGGCTCCTCCAGTTTGACATTAGTTAAATTTACATTATGATTAACTGCAGAGGTTGATGATGCTGGGTTTGTTTCAGGCGAAAGGTAAGGGACTGGAGATGAGGCTTCTGCTTTCTGTGAAGTGTTTAAAATATTTTAAATATAGTGTTTATTGCTAACTTCCCACTTCAATTTATAGTGATTGGCAGACATATATTTTAAGTGTGCTGAGTAACAATGTTAAACTATGACCTCATGTACTAAATTCTTTTTGAAAAGTTCAGAGCATTGGCTGTGTAAGATGAACACACAAAATTTAGAATTGTCCTTGGTATTCTCAAATTGAGTTAAAGATTAAGTTGTATTCTAGAGAAAGGACAAAATATACCTTTTGAACTCAATCACCACATTCTAAGTTTAATAATGCACCTCTAACTACAAAACGTTGAATGCTTGCTGCTTACCTGTTGAGAGGCTGTCTTAAATCCAGGGGAGTCTATTCTATGAATAGGTTGTGGCTGAGCTTGTGGTGAGTAAGGAGGATATGTTTGGTTTTCATGATGCATTCCAGAGGAGTCCTCTCTTACAGGCTCAGAGGACCGTGTAATGGCAGACTCCGGTGGAGTCCCAACCTCATCATTAAGAGTTTCATCTAGTTCTTGATCAGTGTAGGCCCCGCCTTCTGTATCTGTGTCTTCATAGTCAGAAGTGTGTCTACTGTCCGTGCTATACATTGAGTATTCACTACCTGGGGCTGACAGGTAGGATAGACGATCATCATGCAAATCAAGGTCATCACTTGTAGCACCATCCGCCTGGGTCAAATAAAAGTAAATTAAAAATTTTATTCAGTAGTTCTTTAAGAGATGGCCTTTATTTTATAAGGGAGATTGAAAAGGATACTTTTCTTTGGAGAAATCATATCTATTTCTTGAAACTTCTGGTCAGGAAAGGTCAAGAAGATTGTACAAGCACACATGCAGACACACATAGCATCCCTTGAGATCTGAAGGCCTTGGATGAATGAAATATTGGTTGATCAGCCAGGACAAAACTGGATTCCAGGGCCCAGCCCCAGAGGACAATGAAGGAACTGACACTACTCACGTTCATAAAACCTACTCACTAGCTTTTTAGACCAAAGTTAAGGTGAAGAGGGAGAATGCTACCAAACCAAGCTCATACAAACAAGGACATACTGACAGAACAATGTACGTGAGAATAACTATGAAAATAAACCCACAGCTCAAGCTGAATAAGAGATAATATATTTATATTAGAAAGTAACTTTTTAAAAGTTGGTACTTGGCCCTAAAAGCTTTTATGAAACACAACAGAAAATCATCACCTATGTGGTGGTTGCCCATTCAATTAAGAAGAAATTTTTAGTTATTTTTCACAGAAGTAGTATTCCAATAGATGGAGAAGTATAAATGCAGTTATGCTTCTCTTTTTCAAGTAATTTAAGAGCTGAATTTGTTTCTAATGGTCTACACTGACTAGCTTCTGAGTAGATAAGAAAGACAAAAGTATGTGAGGGAAAGGGGAACTATGGAGTTCCAATTTTCAGGTTGTCACTAAACGGTAATTGGAGATTAGTGCGCGTATTAAATAGAACAGTACCTGAGGATCTTGCAAAGATACTGTGCCTGGTTAGGCATGAGAGTCGAAGGGTCTGAAAAATGGTAGAGAAAATAGAAAATATTTCTTCCATTTCAGCATGGACTGAATGATAATCATAAAACTCTTGCCTAGGAAGATGCATTGCTATTTATTAGCAGGCTTGAAGTGGCTCTCCAAGTTTGCTATGCCAGATACACTGTCTTTGGAGTTGAGCTGCCTGAAAGGAACTTTCCTTTAAGTCTCATGCTTGGCTCTATAGGAGCCTGACCCTGAACGCTGACTTCCTGATAATAAAGACCAGCGCATGTCATGCCTCCTGGTGGCTCTCGGTTTTATCAGAGCACATGCTAGGCTGGGGAAAGAGAGAATCCCAGGGATCTGCCCTGTTAGACTCTATCTGACTGAAGTCCCACTGGTTTCTAAATGCTGTGATGGCTGCTGCAGAAGAGAATTCTCGCTATCTAATCTTCAATGTGTCAGAAAATATTTAAGGCCTGGGGAAGACTCACTTAAAACTCACCAATTCATCTAGCTTCTGTACCTTGTTTGAAATGCCGAAGTGAGCAAGAACCATGGGTTGTTTGGAACCAGGAACTGGTATATCTACACTATAAGAAAACCTCAGGATGACTTTTCTTGATTTAGTAAAGAACATAAAAGAGTGTATTGGATCTTGCCAAAAGGAATTCCTCCTAGCAGTTAGGTCAAAGTAGTTAGTTCAGGAGAATGTCAACGTGCAACAAAGTGGTTTTATTTTACTAAGTGTAAGGAATGTATCTATTATGATACAATCCAACAGAAGGGGACAGGAAGAGAAATCAAACTTGATTTGAGTTGCGGTAATTTCTTGTGACTTAGGAAATGGACTGATCTATCCTAATAATTATAAATGATCTACTTTTTTTCATATAAAAGACCTTTATTTTAAAACCAAGCAAAGAATGGAAGTACACAATATCACAAAGAGAATTTATAGAAAATTAAGAATTGTGACTTAAAAAAAAATCTCAGGTAGACATGTTTACTTTGTGCATTTGGGATAAAGATTTAAAGACTTATTCCAAGGGTTCACTAGTGCAAGCTATTAACCTGCAAGCTATCTATCTGACAAAGAATATTAACAGAATCATGTAGTTATAGAAGGTTAGTATGAAGACTATAATCCATTTTATCAAATGCAATGAAAGTAAAAATTAGAAATAGTGTGTCGATGTAAAGTGGTGTAGTGGATTTTTTCCACTGTTGTTTTCCTATCAAGTGTCCCAGCTAACATGTAAGTTATTCAGAGTGGTCTTATGATCTCATTTAAATGGTCCATTCTCCAAACTGGTACATGAGAAAATTCATAATTCTGACACATTTCTACAGGTGAGAACAGTTACACTACCTCTAGATATAAACATTTAACATTTCTTCTTGCAGAGGCCACATGTTCCTAGTTAAGGGGTACATGGTCCTATGCATGCAGCATGCACTGCCAGAGCACTTGTACCAACAGCCAGGCAGAGGAAAGTAGGGGCCATGCAGGGGCAAAACACAACAAAAACAAACCAACAAGGAAATACAAAAAACAAAACAAAAAACCAGAGATATTCTCAAAGTTCCTAACAACCAAAACTTTTTAATACTGCACTGATCTGAAGGTAACAGACATCAAAAACAAAGGTTCTTTCAACAGTGTACTTTGAGAAAACAATTCTCCAAACAAAATAAACAGACCTTTCCCATGAAAAAAGGAAAGTGGTTATTTTAAAGCTGGCCATTTGGGTGTATATAAAAAGCAAAATTCAGAGACAGAAAAGATCTATTGCTTTGTTCAATATTTCCCAGTATGTAGTAAGAACACTGGCAGGTGCCGAGTAGAAGGAAAAAAAAAAAAAAAATCCCAAGCTAAAAATGTAAGGAAATATTTTTAAGTAGGTTTTTTTTTTTTTTTTTTTTTTAAAGTATACTTCTTTTTTTTTAATTTACAAGACTTTTTGGAACCTTTAATATACTAGTGGCTACCATGACACTCAAAGAGTCAAGGGCTGGCGATATTTCCCACCCACTGCTTGCCTTTAGAACAAGTCCTGACCCATGTGCACCAAGGACAGCACTTCAGGAAACATTCATTTAGGTCATCCAAGTCCTCTCATTTTCAGAGGAAGAAAATGAAGCCAGGTTCAAAGTTGTCTTTCCTCAGTCAGAAAGAGGCAGAGTCATAACTGTTTTCCATTATCATCTGAGAATTCTTTTAAGGGAAAATCCCACTGGAGTGGTAGTCCGATAGGGGAGGAAATTTAGGAATCTCTAACTATTCAAAACAACATTTATAACCTCTACAAACAAACGATAAAAGTATAAAAGCTAACTTTTCCAAAATTACTCTAAGATCTTGATCCAGGAAGAAAACAATGGTAACTTAAAGGCATCTCTGATTAGTTACCTAATTTATCAAATGGGTCAAAAGAGTATTAAGAAATTTCTTACCTTTCCCTCAGAAACCCATACCAGCTGGTTTTGTTGTTGTTGAATTGCTTCTTTCAGTGCACCATACCAACCATCATTCATAGAATTTAAGTTTATTGTAGCTGAAAATAAATTTAATAATGTAGTTTTATAGTTAAAACACTGCCCAAAGTTAGGAGAATTCATTCAACCCTTCTTAAAATCATTACTGAAATGATGGTAGTAGAGGATATAAGCATTTAAAATTTCTATTTTGGCATTATACATTTCCTTTCAGCTGTTAATATGATGGGAAGCTTTCCAAACAAAGGTCATCATATAAGTTTTTGTATGTGAACGACATAACACTTTAACCTATGGATTGTTGCCTAGACATTTTAATCTGAAAGGCAGCTTTAATATACTCACTTGTAAAAAGATGGTGATTGTTTTTACGAAGCTTATGAGAGCGCTCATATAATTTCCTGGCACTTTTTCGAGATTCTGGACATAATCTCATTCTCATTGTTTTCACACCTTGCTTGGAATCAGGGTTAAGGAATACAACAATTGGGTACCACTGGGCATAATTAAGACGATCAACTGCATTTGGTGTTACATCTAATAAAGCATGTTTGTCCTGGAGACAGACAGAAAGAGACAAGACATTGTTAATTCAAAATCTTCAACTTCAGAAAACACCACAGCCCATATTACATTTCAATTCTATCAGACATTTGTGTTCTAGTATGTGTCAAGAGCACACATTAAGAACTTTGTAATCAGGGCTGGGGTTGTGGCTCAGCAGTAGAGTGTTTGCCTAGCATGTGCGTGGCCAGGGTTCGATCCCCAGCACCACATAAAACTAAAGGCATTGTGTACAACTAAAACAAATAATATTAAAAAAAAAAAAATCTTGGGCTGGGGTTGTGGCTCAGCAGCAGAGCGCTCGCCTTGCACGTGCGCGGCCCAGGTTCAATCCTCAGCACCACATAAACATAAATGCATTGCATTGTGTACAACTAAAGTAAATAAATAAATATTTTTAAAAATTTTAAAAAATCTTTGTAATCAGAAGTTAATTCAAAACAATTTCTAGTTTTTTAAAACCAAACCAAACCAAACCTCTAAACCACTTCATTTTTAGGACTTAGCCTCCCTTAAATGGAAAGGAAACAGTATTTATTTGTGTTCATAGTGCAAATAAATGCAACAATTAAATGTTCTTGAAGTTATAAGTTCACTTTGAATTGTACTGATGTAACACAAAGAGTCTGTTAATTACATCCAAACATCATACACTTTTTTGCAGTAATGAAAAATCATTTTTTGGTGTCATTAATATATAATAACTATTCCCTTGAAAGCAATCATTATTAAATGCCTTTCAGTGGGAGCTTCTCTTATGGTATGTCAGCAATAATTTAGGAAAACTACCTTCTACTTCTTCTACTTTCAAATTAATCAATATCTTCCCACTTAAATACAACCATTACAGCTTATAATGAAACAGATCAACTTTCAATAAACTTACTTGATCTATTATTTGCTTTATTGTATGAAGGCGAATAATGCCAGAGCTACGTTGGTCAGTTCCAGCATCTCGTGGCTCACTTTCTATTCATGAAATAGGACAAACACAAAACATCATATTGATTAGATCAGAATTTCTCAATTATTGGGCACTACGGACATGCTGGAATAATACTTTGCAGTGGGGCTATTTGCATTGTGGCCTGTTTGGCAGCAAAAAACTCCTCTCACTAGAGGAAGTAGATAACCCATTGCCAAAGCCCCTCCCCCTCACAGTGGTGAAAACAAAAAGGGGCTATTTGCATTGTGGCCTGCTTGGCAGCAAAAAACTCCCCTCACTACAGGAAGTAGATAACCCATTGCCAAAGCCCCTCCCCCTCACAGTGGTGAAAACGAAAAGGCCTCTAGACAGAACTAAAACTCCTCAAATGGGAAATATTCACTCTCCTCCCCATTACCCAGTTAAGAACCACTAGTTTAGATAAATGCTTCATAATAGGACCAGGATTAGAAATGAGATGTCTGCTTTGCTTTTGGGTACAAAATTAAGGGGGCACCCCAAAAACATTAGTAATCAAGACAAATAATATTTTGAGACAGTATTTTAAAAAAATTAATGCAAAAATCCACAATAAGCAACATATGAAAATTTTTAATAGAATAAGCAGTAAGCAAAACTTGAATAAAAATTATTTTAAGACTGTTACTTTCTCAACAGAATGATCAAATATGGCAATTCTGTGAAAATGAGATGAAGATTAAAAAAAAATAGTACTGATGAAGCTGTTCATCAGTACTTTAATCTTATTTTCCATAAAAGCCAGAAAAGTAAAATTATAATAAATTCTGTGTATGGTATAAATAAAATATTTAAACTAAATGCAAGTTTTAATAGGCATACTTTTTTTGTTTGTTTGTTTGGTACTATGATTGAACCTAGGGGAGGATCTACCACTGAGTTATATCCCTAACCCTTTTTATTTTGAGATGGTCTTCCTAAACTGCTAGGACTGGCCTTGAACCTGTGAGATCCTCCTGCTTCAGTCTTCCAAGTAGCTGGGATTATAGGTGTGCACCACAGCACAGAGCTTAATATGCTTCAGTATTTATATTTAATACTACCTTACTATAAATATCTACAATAATAACAACTACAATAATAACAATAATAATAATCATGCTTTATTACCCTTTTTGCATATTTGAGCATTTGTTAGTGTAATGATTAAAATTCATTGGACTGGAGCAAAAAAAGTTTGGAATAAAAGCCTAATTTTGCATTCATTAATGGGTGTCATAAAACAAGTTTAGACTGAAGGGACTGGTATGATTCCAACCACAACCAAAAGGCTCAGTCTGCTTAACTTTAGCATATTTTAATTCTCACCTGGCTGTGTTAGTGTGAGGATTAAACTAGAGTGTGAGCTAAGCAGTTTTCATATGAAGTCAAGAGTTTCATAAATGGTGTTTCTTATTAAAGGGAAACTGTAGAATAAAGACACAATCATTCAGGCTTCCTTCTGAATTAAAAGAATAGGAGATAAAACTACAAATTCCTCACTTATAAAAGTTTTACTTTAATTAAATTAATGGGCCAGAACAATCCTGAGGAGATAATTGGTAAAGGAATACACTCAAGCTCATCTTAATTAAATTCAATCTTGAGTGTACTTACTTGCAATCTGATAAATATCTGGTTCTTCTCTTGCTAGCTTTTCTCTGGCAACATCAGCTATTGGTCCAAAGATGGTTACAGGCCTCAGGAATCCAGCTGGGGATAAATTAAGATAAAAAATAGTAAAGTTTATATTTTTGCTCTCTTAAACATTCTAACATTCAAAGATATTAATCTATGGGAAATCAGTTACCTTCTCGAAGAACAACTCTTTCATAAGCTGGAAACTTGGTTTGAACTGGTTGAGCTGACAAATCCTCTCTGCTTTTTCGAAGATTTCTCTTGGAGCTGCGAAGACCTCGGAATCTCCAGAAGTCGGCACGATCTCCTCCTGCTGTTTTTGGAAGAGTGTACTGTACACTAGCTAATTGCTCAGCTCTACGCAAGAGAAGTTAAAAAGTAAAATAAGGACATTTAAAAAGCAATGTGGAAAAAGACAATAAAATGAAATGTCAAAATACTGAGAAGTTCACATGCAGTTTAAATCTCAACAGTTACAATAAAATAAAGAGTATACAACTAAGTCAGTTATGGCTATGGCGAATATAATGAAAAATAGTTCTTTACACTACCAAAATTTCACAGTGAGACTGAAATCTATCATCATTTACTTAATTCATTTGATGAGAAGTATCCAAACATTCATACCTGTTCTTATTAGGAATGATGCCTCGTTCTACCTCCTTATGATTTTTGCCAATTCGAATAGCAAGCCAAGAGCCTAGTTTTCCATTGTACAAGGTATCCACGACACGGAACACTTCTCCTTTGTTAAAACTAAGCCCATAGGGAGACTCTTTTTCATATTCAAAATGGGTTCTAATATAGAAAGAATCTCCTACATCTGATTCTACAATTCGACGATAAACTAAGAGAGATCAAACAAACACATTATCAATATTTGGTGGGATAAAGAATTAGACTGAAGAGAAGATATTACATTAAAATGCTGCTGTAAATATTAACATCAACAAAAACAACTGTATCCAACAAATGATAAGTTCTTATTATGTGTCAGGCACTGTATATAATTACTTCATCTCATGTATTCGTCCCCACTACCTCATGAATTGGGTACTCTTAGTATATCCACTTTGTACATGAAGAAAATGGTGGAGAAACCGAGCAATTTGTTCAAATCACATACTTGATTTCTATTATCTGATTTATTTATCTGCAAACACCATAGACTTTCCATATTCTAAATAAGTGGTTCTCAAATGAGTGTATTTTTGCCCTCCACTTCAGAGAATGTTTGCCAAAATCTGGAGGAATATTTTTTATAAAGCTCCAATTATGTGTGTTAAAGGGGGATGGGAGGTGTGCTGATAACATTCTCACCTGGTAGGTAGAGGCTAGGAAAGTTCCTAAACATCCTATAATAAACAAGACAGCCTCTAAAACATAGACTTACTTGGCTCAATCAGTAGTGCTGAGGCTGAGAAATCAAATTCTAAATTTAAGTATATTTGCTTAATTACAGAGAATATTAGGTGCTGTTTTGTATAATAATAATAAACATTTGAGTATATTTCTTAGAAAACATTAGTGCAAGACTTGGGAATTGTCCATATAAACTTTTGTAAAGGACTGGCTGGCATTTTACTTAAAACTAGATTGGTCCCATTGGTCCTATTATTGTGTTCTGCTAATAAGCATAGTGTAATACTGTGTGCCCTGTAATGAATTAAAATAAATGAAGTTAACTCTTTCTGAGATTAACAAATTCATTCATCCCTCAGTTTTAAGTGATTTATTTAAAAAAGCTAAATAAATCTCTAGGTAAGTCCTCAAACTCCCACAGGTTCATTTTTCCCCATTTTCGGACAGTATCTCACCATCCTTCTTCTTCTGAGCCAATATGGTCACTTCTTCTCCTTTAGGGAGGTCAAGCAGGAAAAGAACAGCTTCTTCTCTTATGATATTTGTGAAATCTACATTATTCACCTAATAAAATAAGACATTATAAGTTAGCATGGCTATTTCAAAGGACATAAAAAATTTTTAATTATGCAAGATACAAACAGTCTCTGAATCAATCTAATTTGAAAATACTACATATTTGAGGAGGAAAGAATTTATTTTACTTTGGATAAAATACAGTGTGTTCTAATTTAAACAAGCAGAAACCAAGTAAATAAAGTAAGTGAAGGCGTAAATTTATTTAGAGTGTGGTCACAATATATCCCGACATTAAAGATCATGTGGTGGGGACAGAGGTGTAGTTCTATTGTAAATCATTTGCCTAATATGCATAAGGTCCTGTGTTCACTCTTTAGCATGGCAAAACACACACACACACACACACACACACACACACACACACAACTAATTAAGACCAAAAAAGTCAACTTATATTTATTGTGAAATCCGTCGCTTTAAATTTTAAAATAATTAATTCTATGAATGTATGATACAGCCTTACTTTTTACTAGTTGTGAAAAAGAAATCAAAAGAAAGTAAGATCTTTAAAAAATAATAATAAAAAAGAAATATAATTATGGCATCCCTGTAACAGCAACTCTGTAAATGCAGGTGTGATGTCTGCCAGGTCAATATGTATTTATATCAGAATCTCAATCAAAATGTCATCAATAATTGTGCAAAATTACAGATTTTTTTTCTTTCCATCTTTTTGAGAATTTTCCACATTAAAAAGGGAGGGGAACAAAAACAAAAAAACCGAAAACCAAAACAATCAACATGTACTATTTATTTGTAATAAAAAAAAAATTATTAAGGAACATTTTTAAAATAATGCTTATATTGATTACTTCAAAACCAGATAGGAGGTAGGAAAGAAAGAAAAGTTTAATTTCCTTGATATGGTGAACATTGTTATACATGTTGTGTTCAAATGTGTTTAACAAAACTGGATTGAGAACAGTGCAAATATCATTAGGAGGAAACAATAAAATGTCAGGTGGAAATCAGTAAGTCAGAGGTGATGTGCCTTGACTTTTTGACATATTTGAAAAGAAAGGAAAAGAACACATGAAAATTCCAGAAATTGTAGTCTAAGGGGCCCAGGAAACTGCTCAGGGTAAAAAAAGATTCTGATGGTGGGCTGCTCACGTGAGTGATGAAGACCATAGCAGAAGAGAAGCAAGGTATTCCCAAATTTTATAGTAGTAAAGGCAGGAAAAGAATAAAAAGACTGGGTCATTTTGTTATCACTGCTATGGGATCTAAGAGAAAGCATTTCAAAAATTATGACAATCAAAACACTGCTTTAAAAAAAAATTTAGGGGCTGGTGGATATAGCTCAGTTGGTAGAGTGCTTGCCTCATGTGCACAAGGCCGTGGGTTCAATCCCAGCACCACCAAAAAAAAATAAAAAATAAAAAAAAAAAAAAAAAAAGAAAAGTGGGTGCTGAGGTTGATGGCTTGTGAAAATTCAAGGCAATAATGGACAAGACAAGAGCAAGACTATATGAACATGATGACTAAAAGGGAAGTAGGGAAGGAACTCGACCACTCCTTTAACTAGCTCAACAGCAAAGGGGAGAAATTAAAGACAGTGGGGAATGAAGAACCAGAGGAGAGGGAAAGAGAAAAAGATGCACAAAGCTACAAAATTTTGGAGCAGACAAGAGACTGAATTTAGAGAGTAGGCAGGAGGTAGGCTGAAAACAGAAAGAACAGAAAAGAGGCTGCAAAGACACTTTGAGTTAGGTAAAGTGAGTTCGAGAACTCTCACTTGACTTGATGTTCTGATTAAAATGGGACATAATCTACTAGAAGTCAAATGAAGATCTGGATATTTTATAAAAAGAAAAGTAAAAGACAGACGAAGAAAATATCATTAGGCAACACATTTAGAAAAAAAGAAGGAAGGGATAAAGTGAGGAAGGGGGAAAAAGACAAAGGGAAAGAAAAAGAAGGAATACCCCATTGGTAGACTGCATCTAACAGGCTTTTCTGACTTTTGTAACTGATCCTCTTTCTTGTGGGTTATTTTGAAGCTTCAAAGTCAGGGCAGCTTACATATTTGTCTGATATAAACTGTATCTCCTTGTGACTGAGACATTATTTGGGGTAAAAAAAAGACCCAAGAGGCTGTGGGACTGCAACAAAGGCTATTCTCCAATGGGAGAGAACACCTGATATTATCTGTTGACAAGTTGTGGCCTGTGGCAGTCTGGCCAGTCTGTTTGGTTGAATATTAAGACTGCCAAGTATAGGCTGGAGCTTAAGCTCAGTGGCAGAGCACTTGCCTAGCATGTGTGAGGCACCGTGTTCGATCCTTAGCACAATATAAAAACAAACAAATAAATTAGGGGCATTCTGTTCATCTACAACTACAAAAATTTTTTTAAAAAGACTGCCAAGTAGGTACTATAGGGATCTATGACTTATTTTCTTATAGGTTCTGTGAATACCAGCGAATACCACTGTGTAGTAACACACGACATAGCAGTAAACAAGAGCTCATGTCAGAATGGGAAGTGATTAGTCTGGCAGAGGCTAGACCTGATAGATTCTTCATTGAAAGCTTAATTGGTTTGAGCTGTACACAGACTACAGTCTAACCAAAACAGTAGATTTGTTGTGTCTGATTATCTTTTTCTAGGGATCCAACTGCCATACCCTGAGAATTTGATCGCCTTCCTCTAAGCCTTCTTTGGCTGCAGGGCTATCTTCTAGAACTCCCGCTACAAATATTCCGACATCATTTCCACCAGCTAGCCGTAAACCAACACTGTCTCCTTTTCTGAATTTTACCAATTTCATGCTGGGCCTGTTAAAACAGATATTTCATTTGAAACAGTTAGTAGAAGCTTAAAAAGTTACAGCAAACTGCTATACTGAAAATCACATTCAGACATTCAAAATGAAATGAAAGACCATCATTACTAAAATTGCCCACATACCACTAATCTATTGAATAAAATTTAGTGTTAAGAATGCAAAATCAGTTTTAATAATAATTTCATTTTCTGATAAACAGTAAACTCTGGAATATCTAAATTTAATGTGCAAGCACTGTTTTACATAACTAATTCATAAAACTGCCTTATAAAACAATGTTTTCCCAACTCTCAAAGAGTCTAGGGTATATGATTTATTCCCAATGGCAAAACAAAAAAACAAACAAACAAACAAAAAAAAAACAAACTTTTTTCTTTCTACCTCAAAGCACACCATATCATTGAACTGGAAAGTATCATTTTTATAAAAATAGAAATTGAAGCACAAATTAACAAATTTTCCTAATACAGAGTCAAATTCAGGCTCTATGCATTATAATCTCTACATTCAACAGATGGTGATTGTTAAACAGTGAAGTTGGTAGACTCTTTCAGTAGCTCAGAGTGGTTTACTTACTTTCCTTTCCCTTGTAATTTTACTTTATTTAAAAAAAAAAAAATGTTTGAGGTACTAGGAATTGAACCCAGGGGCACTCTACCACTGAGCCACATCCTCAGCCCTTTTTTATTTTGAGACAGGGTCTTGCTAAGTTGCCTGGCTGGCCTCAAACTTTTGATCCTCCTGCCTCAGTCTTCTGAGTAGCTGGGATGACAGGTGTGTGCCACTGTGCCCAGGAACCCCTATCAATTTTAAAATAAAAATCTTATAATCATTTATTCTTTCTGGATTAGCCCCATATCTGATCTCTACCCATTATTTGTTAGAACTGAAGGAATAGATGCAGACATAGCCCTCTAACATCAGAGTAGTGCTAACACCTTGGATACCCTAAGACAAATACTGAAGCATGCCTTAGAATTGGCTGTGAAGAAACAGATCTTAATTACAAATTACCTTTTACATTTTCCCTCTAGATAATCATAACTACCTCTACATTCCTGACCAAGAAGACACACTATTAAACCTCTTGTTCTCTATTTTAAACATGAGATATAGAAAAAGTCTCTTTGTCCTAAATCACCAACAGTAACCAAACTATTAGAAGCTAACAGAAAATAACCAAAAACCCCAAATGAATGAATGAGGTGAGGGAAGAGAGATTTCTAGTCCTTTTGGACCAACTAGTTAAAAATCACCTCAGTTTTTAAAACTTATATTCACCTCTGATCCAGTTTTAACTGGAAATAACATTATCTAGACAAAAGAAAGAACCCTCAGCTTAGATGATGTCACTCGGGGCTAGGGCTGGTAGCATTCTTGATCCCTGCCTAAAACTATTTACTAGCTTTATCATGATATGGTTCTGGCTGTGATGGTATCTTACTTTTCCAAGCAGGTCAAAAGCATTCTCATAAACTCCTTTCCTAAATCAATAGTACAAAAGGCTCTTTTAAACATTTCTTCCAAGTCCTTAAGACTGTAGATCCTTGGAAATCCTCCTTTAACACAGACCAATCTAGATTGCTTCAAAAGTAGACCTGAATGCAGTCTGTATCTTGAGTAAACTACAACCTTTGAGAGGACAGCTTAAGGCCACATCTCACAGTGACATGTGCTAGGTGTGACTGACATTATATCAACTACTCTGTAAGAGGAAAAAGCAGACAACATTCTTTTTCCTCAAATCCATTCACTGGATTTGAATAAAACACCAAAACTTCATCGGCTCAGCTACTAATCCTGCCCACATTCTCAAATCCTCTTTGATAATTGTTCTTCAGGGCTCTCCCACAGAAGCAGATCTCTGAAATCTTATTCAAGTTTTCTATACCTTAAAACATTCAAGCAATTTCCAAGAAAGTTTAAAAAAAGGGGGGGGGGGGTGGTGGTGGTGGGAGTGGGGGAACTAATGTTTGAATTATCAGTTAGCTAATATTAAAAAGGCGCAATTTAAAACTTGTGTGGTACCCACCAACTTGTGAAACTCTCTCTGCCTATTTGGGTACTGGGCTAACAAGATAATTTTCTTTGTAGAGAAAATAAATGAGAATGGGGAAATGGGTCTAGATCTAACCCAACCCATTTTAAGAAATTTGCAAAATTTCAATTATTCACATCATTTGCCAGAGACAACGAAAAACTATTTTGATATCATTTGTTTACAAATTTTGTATCTCAATTCCACTAAGTACAAAATTCTTAATAAAATAAAATATAATAAAGGCAGAGAATAGTCAAACTTACTTTTAAGTTGTTAACTAATCTAAAACAGCTTTCTTAACTAGGGATTATTATCCCTCACATAAAACATTTGGCAATGTCTGGAGACAATTTTGGTTGTCACAACTGGAGGTTTGCTACTGGCACCTAGGTGGCAGGGATGCTGACAGAGATGTCACAGTGTCTAGGAGAGTGTGTCTCTGCCCGCCTCATGACAATAGTTATCTGGCCCAAAATGTAGACAGTGCTGAGACTAAGAAATATATATGCTTTTAAATGCTAGGGCGTTAGAAAGCTTGTAGAAATTCTAATGTCCGAATAGATAACATTTTTACTTTTTTGAATTCCTGACCTTTAAAACTAGGTAGGTCACACTGAATATATCCAAAAAGGTCCTCTGTTATCTCTAATCTCTAAGTGACTCTATAAGAAACTGTTAAATAAAGAAATAACCTAATCATAACATTGTGTCATATGCTATTTTAAAAAGTATGTGTAATATTGTTTGCAATTAAACTTTCATTCTAAATAATGCTTAATAATGGACAAAGAAGATGTACAACTTTAAAACTGTATTACCGAAGAATCCCATCTTCATGTGTTGAATTAGGTATGACACCATCTGAAGGACTGACAGGTAAATCCACATCTGGTTGTCCAACTTGAGCATACACAGGTTTTGGTTCTAAAAAAATAAATAAAATTAAAACTGTGAAGGACTCACCTTTTAAAATCATGTTATAATAATATAAGCAACTAGTGAAATAACAATAAAAATTCTACAAAACGTGATTCATCAGAAAAAACAAGTTCAAAGAACTTGATGAAGAGCATATATACCATATGCATCAGAGTACATTTTACAGTTAAAAATTCTGAAGTCTTTGTAACAAGTATACAGGTTACATGTCCACAGCTCTAGTTGTTAACATATGAAAAAAATCTAGATTCTCTATGGAAGAATAACCAAAGACAATATAAGAGAAAATCCACACATTTTTCTCTTAAGACCATCAATATAGTCACCATTCCTATGATAAAATGTTTTAAAATACCCACATTTGTTACTAAGCAGAGCACGATGAATATGAGAGGAGAAACAGAGAGACATTAGAAACAAAATCTCTAGAGTCTTTAGAGCAACCAATTTTACAACCCTGCGGATTCTTAGTCTGAGTCCTTACATACAGCCTTAAAGGGTACACTTGATAAAGTGTTTAAGAAAACACTTGTTTTTAAATTTTTGAAGCTGATCTAATGCTTCTTTAATAATTGATGTTTGAAAACAACCTTACTCTTTGAAAGTAGCTTTTAACCATTTTCTACCTAGAAAATAAAAGCATTCATAAAAGGTTATTGACGTATATCTATGTCCTACTCAATAAAGAAAATGCTGCAAGTCACATACAGAAAAATTCATACATGGGAGATCATAACTGTACCTTACCTTTTGCAAATCTTGCAATTACCTTAGTCTAATTGCAAAGTTTTTAGAACTTAGTATTTTGTTATGCTGACCTGGAAGAGTAGGTGTTTGTTTCTCATTTCTTTCGACAGTGACTTCTTCCACTGTTTTGGATGTGTGATCATCTGTGTGCTTTACAGGAGTTGAGATAGCCCCAGGTTTAGAAATTCTCTCTTCCTCTCTGCTCCGGAGACTACATTATTAAAATAAAGAATTAAGAACATAAGGTTGATTCTGAAAATCATTTTTGAGAGAAGGCACAAGAAGAGGCTTAACAACTTCAAAAACAGTGACAAAAGACTTGCTCTAATCTTTAACAAAATAAAAAGTAATTAAAACTAGGATAGCATAACACCACTAAGAATGAATGTTATGTTTGTAACAAAACTGAAAATTGAGAAACAGTCATAATAGCAAAGTTTATTATGAATGTGTTATTCCAAGACTGGCAGAAAAGAACTTATTTTTTATATGGAAAAAAATTAATAAATAGTGTTGGAACAATTATCCATAAATTTTTTGAAAGGTTTGAACTGAACACATATCAATAATGAAAATAAATTAATTTCAGATGAAATAAAATCCTATACAACAACCACAAACATTTATTTTTGGTGATGTTGGGTACTGAACCCAGGAGAACCATACCACTGTGTTATTTTACCATCCTGTTTTGTTTTTTATTTTGAGACAGGGTCTAGCTAACTTAGGCCCAGGCTGGCCTCCAACTTGTGGTCCTCCTGCCTCAGCTTCCTGAGTGATATGAGCCACCATGCCTGGCTCTAAACAAACAAACAAAAAATTTTAAACGCTTAAATCAAGAATAAGAAAGGAAGGCCTTTAAGAATAAGACTCAAGCCGGGCGGGGGTGGCGCACGCCTGTAATCCCAGCACTTTGGGAGGCTGAGGCAGGAGGATCGCGAGTTCAAAGCCAGCCTCAGCAATGGCGAGGCACTTAGCAACTCAGTGAGACCCTGTCTCTAAATAAAATACAAAAAAGGGCTGGGGATGTGGCCCAGTGGTCGAGTGCCCCTGAGTTCAATCTCCGGTACACACACACACACACACACACACACACACAAAAAAAAAAAAAGAATAAGACTCATTGTCCACAAGCCATGGTATGTCAACAAAGGTGATTACATAAAAGATAAAATCAAAAGACATAAAAATAATGGGGAAAAATATACACACTGAGCTGAGCCAAATAAAAAAGTTTGTCAATTCAAATAGATGAATAACAATTCCATATGGTTTGATCAAACATAAACAGCAAGAGTTCAACATTATAGATTGAGTTAACAAATATCTGAAAATTCGATATTTAGAAAAATAAGTAACTGTGTATCAGACAAGTAACTCAAGAGAAAAAAGGACAAAATACTAGAAAGAGGCAATTCACCCAAAGAGATATTCAGACAATAAATATACAAACACATTCAACCTCACTAGTAACTAGAGAAAGGCAAATAAAAATAATCAGAAATCACCTTATCACCCATGAGAACTTTCACATGATAAAATAAGAATAGGAAGGAAGGATATGGAGCAACAGACACATAATTATGGTAACACTATGTGTAGAAGTATGAGAGGGCAATATGGGAGTTATTTATCAAAACAAAAAGTGCAAACATGTTAAACACTGTAATTCCACAGATGGATGGTTCATAAGGAAATACTAACCAATGTGCCCAAAAAGACATTTGTAAGAATATTCATTCTGATGTTTTAATAGCAACAAACAAAACAATAAAAACTATGTGTCCACCAAGTTTCCCCAGAAAAATATGAATTGTAAAAGTTGAATTAAAAGAATGTATGTATACATGCATATATATATATATATATATATATATATATATATATATGTGTGTGTGTATTTTTATAAGGGCAATAAATTTCCTTTAAATAAAAAGATAAATCAAGACCTATCATTACAAAAACACCTATGATTTTACGATGAGTTCTCTCAACCTCTAAAAAACAAAACAATTAGTCTCCTAATTATCTTAGACTACAGAAAAACTTAAGAAGCTCTCCAATTTGATTAAAAACCCTTTATTATTTCCAAACATATGTAGTAATACAGAGAACGATATCCTAACATCCCAAGTATTTTCAACAAGTGTCAATATTCAATTATCAATGCAATCATTGCAAATCTTACTACTCAAACCTTGATAATGATAGTACAGGCAGAAAACAATGGTTTTCCTAATTATGGGGGAAAAATAATCTAAATAAAATATCAGCTAAGGGAATATAGCAGCGTACTAGAAGATAATATCAGGGTTACTATAAGAGCATAGAAGTAGTTCAACATTAGGAAATCTATTAACATATTTCACTTACAAATATTATAGAAAAATCTTAATACTGGTTGAAACAGGCATTTGAGAAAATTAAGCAGTCTTTTCTAATAAAAACCATCAATAAGTAAGTACAACCAGGGAAATGAAAAGTTGTGCTCCATTTGTGCAAAATGAAGAAAAAAAAAAGGAAAACCATAAATAAAGCAAAGAAACAAGTAATATTATGAAAGAGACTATTTTCTAAAACCAAGAGTGAGCATCCTATTAAACAGGGAAATGTTCAATGTATTTATGCAAAATTAGTTAATATACAAAGATAACCTGTCAACATTACTAGTATTCACTACAATTTGAAGACTTGATTACGGTCATGAAATAATGGGCCTGAAATATGTGGAAAATTAGCATAAAAAACTAAAACATTATTTGAACTAAGAGAATTATGTTTTTAAAATTCAATAGATTTTTGCAAAAACATCAACAACTTGATTAAAATTAAAAGGTGAAAGTATATCAGTAATAATAGCATCAAAGGACTGGAGATGTGACTCCCATGATAATGCATTTAGTATACACAGGTTTTGGGTTTGATCCCCAAAACTGCAAAAAATAAATTAAAATGTTAAAAAATGGGGGAGGGTGGAGGGAAGGAAATAATATTGGGGATTGAAATGGAGAAAAACTAGGTTATACACATTCATGAATATATCAAAATAAACCCCACTAAAAATTAAATAAATAACACTGAAAATTCTAAAACTCCTAGAGAAAATCTGTATGGTTTTTCTTTCTTTTTCTCTCTCTCTCTTTTTTTTTTTTTTTTGGTACTAGAGATTGAACCCAGAGGTGCTTAACCACTGAGCCATATCCCCAGCCATTTTTAATTATTTTATTTAGAGACAAGGCCTTGCTAAGTTGCCGAGGCTGGCTTTGAATTTGTGATCCTTCTGCCTCAGCTTCTCAAGCTGCTGGGCTTATAGGTATGTGCCACTGTGCCTGGCTGAAATTTTGCATAATCTTTTTTGTTTTTTTAACATTTACTTATTTGTTTCAGTTGTACACAATGCCTTTATTTTTTTACGTGGTGCTGAGGATCGAACCCAGCCGCGCATATTCTAGGTGAGCGCTCTACTGCTGACCCACAACCCTAGCCCAAAGACTAGTAGAAACCTTCATAAGCAGTCACAAATTAAGAGGCCATGAAGACGAAAATATAAATGCACAGTAAAAGACATTATAAAGACTTCTATTCACAATATACTTGTTGAAAGTACTAAGGGATGAAAAAAGGAAAAATAACAATGCAAGAGAAAAAATGACGAATGATTTACTGAGAAAGAAATCCAATTGGTCAATAATTTTATGAAAAGATGTTCTGCTCCACTAGTAGATCAGAAAATGTCAATTCAAAGTAAGGACTTAGGATTTTCCAACCATCAGAATGGTAAATATGGGATTGTGAAAACAAGTAGTCTCACACATTACTTTTGGAAAGAAATATATCCATTAAAGTTTTTAAATAACAAAAACACTTTTTCTCCACTTTAGAAATAAAAAATGTCAATATATGAATTCATGAACAAAGATGCTAACTGCAATGCTATTTGCACAAAACCTAGAAACAGACTCTTCATAATATGAAAATGTTTTTATCAAAAGAACAAACTGCAAGGATGTTCACCTTATATCGTTATATTGAAATAAGCTGGTTGGGAAATAACTACAGGGCCTGATCTTTTTTAATTATTAAGGGGAAAAAAAAGGAAACATTTGGGAGCAAAACACTATTCTTCCCTGGCATCCTTTATACCATACCTGACATCTGGTAAGCTTTATTAACTACGAAAGAAAAAAGTGGTTGGGGAGATAAATATTCCTACTTACTTTGCTCATAAAGTCTCCTCTTGTGGTATAGTAAGGCCCTGGTATCTTTTTTTTTTTTGTACCAAGGATTGAACCCAGAGGTACTTTACCATTGAACCACACTTATCCCCAGTCCTTTTTCCATTTTTTATGTTGAGACAGGGACTTGCTAAGTTGCAGAGACTGGATTCGAACTTGTGATCCTCCTGCCTCAGCCTCCCAAGCCACTGGGATTATGGGTGTGCGCCACTGTACCACCTGGCAAGGCCCTCCTGGTATCTAAAAGCAATCTTCATGTATGTGGTAGGAGCATTTCACCTACAAAGTCTCAAGAAACAGTTGAGTCTTAAGTATCTTCCATCTAGATACTATTCCAAATTGAGCTACACTCCCTCTACCTTAGACTGGAACCTTCCAACACAAGACTGAAACTAATTTGGCTCTATAGGAGGAAAAATATTTTTTAAAAAGTTTGATGGAAGGGGTAGGGAGCTCTGCACATTTCCTTCTTAGGAAGGCTCTAGTTTAACTTAGAAAGTGGATTCCAACTTCTTAATAAGACACATTAGCCTTTGGGATCAAGTAAATTTAAATTTGTAATTATTAAACTCACCACCAACCCACAAGATTTTGTTATTTCTATAAAACTCTAGTTTCTTAACTTAAGTTCATACCTCATTAACTCTACAATTCTGATTTACACTGACCCACGATACTGAATGCTAAATATTAACATTTAGCGTTAAATGTTGTCAAGCAAAGGGCCTTTTCTACAACCTAGCCCATCTCATTTCTGGTGTTACCTGAGTAGAACAAAATTATAGCTCACAGTTGCCAGGAAAGCTAGGCCTCTGATCACAGAAGCAAACTGCTTCAGTTCCACTCAGTGTGAGCCTAGATAAAAGACGACTCAATTAATGCAACTCTTAGTATTTTCCAATTTCCTTTATCACATACTGCATACAGGTAGTATTGTCAATGTGAATCCAAAACATGTCTGATTTTCTAAAAACAATTTTTCCCCCTTTTGGTTCTTTACATTGTGCTAATGATGTATCTAAAGAGAATATTAAATGTAATGTTGAAGCAATATTCAAAAGAAAACAAAAACCCAAACCCTATATGATGCTAAATGTCTACACAAGTATAGACTAAGATTTAATTCAACTGTAGGAAGAATCAGGGATGGAGATGGTGGTCTGATCTATTTTACTGATAAGCACGTTTTTATAATTAAAGATACTATTAAAATTAGTTACAGTGAACATTTGGGGAGTAAATTTTTGCCACACATGTTAGAGCACTAATCTGCAGATACATGAAGAACTCAAAAAACCTAACACCATAAAACCAAACAACCCAATCAATAAATGGACTAAGGAGCTGAACAGACACTTCTCAGAAGAAGATATTCAATCAATCAACAAATATATGAAAAAATGTTCGACATCTCTAATAATTAGAGAAATGCAAATCAAAACTACTGTAAGATTTCATCTCACGCCAGTCAGAATGATAGTTATCAATAATACAAGCAACAATAAGCATTGGCAAGGTTGTGGGGGGAAAATTATACTTATATATTGCTGGTGGGACTGCAAAATGGTGCAACCAATCTGGAAAGCAGTATGAAGATTCCTTAGAAAACTATGAATGGAACTACTATTTGACCCAGCTATCCCACTCCTTGGTCTACACCCAAAGGACTTAA
Source organism: Tamias sibiricus (assembly GCA_025594165.1). Lineage (NCBI taxonomy): Eukaryota > Metazoa > Chordata > Mammalia > Rodentia > Sciuridae > Tamias > Tamias sibiricus. The sequence goes on from CM046659.1 coordinate 139,308,136, forward strand.
AATCAGCATACTATAGTGACACAGCCACTTCAATGTTTATAGCAGCACAATTCACAATAGCTAAACTGGAAGCAACCTATATGCTCTTCAATAGATGAATGGATAAAGAAATTGTGGTATATATACCCAATGAAATACTACTCAGCATTAAAAGAGAATTAAACTATGGCATTTGGAGGTAAATGGAATTGGAGAATATCAGACTAAGTAAAGTAAGCCAATCCCAAAAAGCCGAAGGCCAAATGTTCTCTCTGATAAGTAGATGCTGATCCATAATGGGGGGGGAAGGGACGAGAAACTTGGAGGAACCATGATTGGGCAAAGGGGAGGGTGGGGAGGGATGGGGGCAGGTAAGATGGTGAAATCAAATGGACGTCATTACCTTAGGTACATGTATGACTACACATATGGTGCAACGCTACATTGTGTACAACTAGAGAAATGAAAAGTTGTGTTGCAATTGTGTATGAACCAAAATGCATCCTGCTGTTATATATACCTAATCAGAATAAAGAAATAAATTTTTAAAAAAGATTTTATCTTGTGATATAATTATTATGGACTTAAAAGCTATTAGCCTTTAGAACTATTTCATATAAATGAAGCTCACATCATTCTACGAAATTTTGCATATAATTAGTACTTGGAAAACTACTGCTACTTTTCATGCATTTCCATTATCTACCAAAAGATGGAAGCATTATTCAATAATACATGAAGATGTAAAGCAGTGCAATTCAGCAGAATTACATAGTGAGTTGCTTAGGCAACTTACAATTTTCTAGAATTCATATTAAATGAAGTAAAAAATCCATTAATAAATTTTAATTAACCCAATAATCTAAAATATTACTTCATCATGTAAATATAAATAATCAATGAATGAAGTATATTACATTCTTTTTGTATACTCAAGTCTTCAAGATCCAATGGGCATTTTCATATTTGCAATACACCTTGATTTGGCAACCAATTTTCTCTCTCTCTCTCTCTCTCTCTCTCTCTCTCTCTCTCTCTCTCTCTCTCTCCCCCCCCTGGTGCTACTGGGGATTGACCCAATGCTTCCTCCATGCTAGATGAGCCACATGCTTAACCCAACATACTTCAGTCTGGACTAACCACATTTCAAATGCTCAACAGCCACAAGCGGTTAGTGGCTTTGGTCTTGGGCAATACAGATCTAAAGTTATAGTACAGAACAAAATAAACAACTTTTCCAAATACTTAAGATGTTATCTTATGAGCATGTCGATGTGATGACAAAGACAAAACCAATTTATATCCATGAAATTAGTCTACAATTAGCAGCAATTATTGAAAGAAACTGTTGAGATTGTAGAAACATACTTTCTTCCCAAACTTTCTTTACATAATTCTTTCCCAATGGCTCTAATAATATTAAAGTATAAAAAGTTAACTTCTAAAATATGAGGATAGTTGACTTTATATGAAAATCATATACATTCTGATCAGACTGATGTTTATCTACCATACTCTGCCTCCTAGTAGGCCAGATGGAAACTCAAGGCATTCTAAGGGACCTCAAGACTTTCTTAAGGGCATTTTTGTTTTTCCTCAGAAAGATAGAGACAAGTTTTTAATTTTTAACCTGAACCTATCAATCTAATGATAATGACCTGTTCTAGAGACTTTAAGAAGATGGTTAAAACTCTTAAAGGAATGGTTGTTAAAGATGGAGTAGAAATGTATCTGAGAATTTTCACAGTTCACATAAATGATAAGACTCATTGGAAGCAGCCTTCTTTAACCTACCAATTGTGTTAACAGAGTAACAGAGTGTTTAACGTACTCAACGAGATCAATAAGAGGCAATACTGTTTTAAGAGAAAAACTGCAGTCCCCCCTACCCCCAAACAACTGTTTGGAGCCAGTTAGTACAAGTAAAGGGTGGAAGCAGAGTGACCCAAGAAGATATGCAGGAGAGGTGCCCTCCCTCAACATGCTCCTGCAGCACACACTGGGCAGCAGACTGCCCCAGCCACTCACTCAGATACCTCTGTAGTGCAGTGTCTCTGATGAGACACCTCCCCATCAATGGCTTTCCCAAGTACCTCAGAGGGTGAATACCCTATAAGTTCATCTGGTAACCCACTTCAGCAAATTCTCTGCCATAACAGCTCTTTCAGAGAAGGCTGGATCCCATCCTGGGCATGAGTGGAGCTACCTCTTACTTTGGCATTGTCTCAGCACCAACTGATTTTTTTTGTTGTTGTTTTCTTTTATTCTAAGTTGTTACATATGACAGCAGAATGCATTACAATTCATATTACACATATAGAACACTTTTTTATTATCTCTGGTTGTATACAAAGTATATTCACACCATTTGTGTCTTCATATATGCACTTAGGATATCCATCTCATTCTACTTTATTTTTTTTAACCCTTTTGCCCCCTGGGGGGGGCGCGCGGGGGGGGGGGGCCGGGGCGGGCGGGCGGGGCCGGCCGCCCTCCCTTCCCCTCCCTCCCCATTGGCTTTCTAGTGTTCCTCTAATCCTCCTATGCTCCCTGGCCCAAGTCAGAATGGTAGCTAGTACGAACACAAATAACAATAAATGTTGGAGAGGATGTGGGGAAAAAGGCACACTCATACATTGCTGGTGGGACTGCAAAATGGTGCAGCCAATATGGAAACCAGTATGGAGATTCCTTGGAAAACTGGGAATGGAACCACCTTATGACTCAGCTATCCCACTCATTGGTCTATACCCAAAAGACTTAAAAACAGCATACTACAGGGACATAGCCACATCAATGTTTATAGCAGCACAATTCACAATAGCTAAACTGTGGAACCAACCTAGATGCCCTTCAGTAGATAAATGGATAAAGAAAATGTGGTATATATACACAATGGAATATTACTCAGCAATAAAAGAGAATAAACTAATGGCATTCGCAGGTAAATGGATAAAGTTGGAGAATATAATATAAGTGAAGTTAGCAATCCCAAAAATCCAAATGCAGAATGTTTTCTCTGATATAAGTAAGCACCAATTGATTTTGTTACTTGCTATCTGTGGCTCTTGCATTCTTAAGATTTCTCTTTACTTCTTATTACCCAATCCTTCATCACTCTAATAGACTGATATGTTTAGTTTCTTTACATTAATCTTTCTCCATTCACAAAAACTGTGCTACCTTCTGATTATATCTTGATTAATAAAATATACCAGGCTGCCCATTCATGAAGCTTTCCCTCATACTTCTGGCACTCACTTTCCCAATCGACTGGTTGTGCCTTTGTTTAAAAAAGATCTTGCTGGTCAAGGGTGGGGGTGGTGATGCACACCTGTAATCCCAGTGGCTCCAGAGGCAGGAGGATCCCAATTTCAAAGCCAGTCTCATCAACTTAATGAGGCCCTATGCAACTCAGTGAGACTCTGTCTCTAAATAAAAATACAAAAAAGGGCTGGGGATGCAGCTAAGTGGTTAAGTGCCCCTGAATTCAATACCTGGTGCCGAAAAATAAAAATAAAAATAAAATAAAATAAAATTAGAACTTGCTGGGCATGGTGATGCACACCTGTAATCCCAACTACTTGGCTGGGGCAGAGAATCATAAGATTTAGGTCAGCCTCAGAAACTTATCAAGACCTTGTCTCAACATAAAAAGGATTGAGAATATGGCTTAGTGGTAGAGAGCCCCAGTGTTCAATCTCCAGTACTGCTTAAAAAAAAAAAAAGCTTTCAAATTTTTGAACCTACCTGATTATTTTCAGTCTTGGATATAAACTCTACAAATGACAATAAAGATCTTGCCTAGCTTGTTCAATGCATTTATAATCAGGTACTGATGATATATATGTGGTTTCAACAATATTTGATAAAAGATAAATCAGTAGGACAATGTCCAAATTACTGACTTATTGAAAAAGAAAACTTTTCAACCTTCAATACAGAAACTACCATCTATTAAAACTCAAAACCAACTACATTAGTCAAGTTGTAATGGACAGGAGACATAAAAGAAGAAATCAATCAGTTGATTAACTCCATTGAGATAATTAATCATACCCTTTCTACCTAGTCCTTTCTTTCACAGAAGAAGGGAAAATAAGAGGGGGGAAATGATGACAATCCACAAAAAGAAAATGCAGTAGTACTTACAACACCAAGTTAATTATCAATAGTGTGTACATAATTCTTGTTTAACAAGTAAGGCACCAATGTAAATTGGAGGTATAAAACCTTTTTTAGACAAAGGACTAAAGCCAAAGATCAGTAATTAAAATCTGAAATTCAGTCAGAAAAAGGTAACTCCTCCACATGTGAAATATTAAAAGACGTTCAAGTGACATATTAGGATGTTTCAATAATAACTTTTAACCTATTAGCAAAGCTAAATACACATTCCAGAGAAAACTAAGCAATATGGAGCAGAAGTAGTATATAGTATGATTAAAGAATATTTGTAGCTTTCTAGTAATTATTTCTTAAAAAAAAAAAAAAAACTATGAAAGTGAACAAATGTGTGCAAAACAACAACAACAAAAACTAGGTCCTCTCTAAGCCAAGATTTCTCTAATTTAAGAAGATACATTATGTGGCCTATGTGTAGTACATGTATTAAGACTTAAAAGGCACTCTTGTAAAATTAATAATATGAACAGGCATGAGATTTAGTCCCTAAATATTATCTTAATTTGGCTCAACACCTGGATTTAAGCTAGAAATTTCTCATTCATGAAATTCAACCTTACTGTCAATGTATTTACTGTAACATAAGCCATATAACCGCTGATACCACTAAACTCAGAATTTAGTGGAGGCGTTCCTCTTGAGAGGAACGAACAATGAGTAAAGAAAATATGTAAGATTTTTACAAAGTTTCAATTGTTTGAAAACACTGCTTTCAACTGAGAAACAACTACTTTTACAGAATGGATATACTAAATTAATCGTTGACTTTTTCTATTTGTTGAAAACACATTTCTTGGGACTGGGGTCGTGGCTCAGTGGTAGAGCACTTGCCTAGCAAGTGCGAGGCACTAGGTTCAATTCTCAGCACTGCATTTAAATAAATAAAGGCCCATTGACAACTAAAAAATATTAAAACAAAACACAACACCTTTCTTTTCCCTCCCTCCCTCCCTTTCTGTGCTGGGGACTGAACCCACGGCCTTGTGCATGTGAGGCAAGCACTCTACCAACTGAGCTATATCCCCAGCCCCAAAACACATTTCTTACACACAGTTTAGGCCTTAGATGAGCTCTGCCAGTTTCATGGAATGATTGGGCATAAGCAAATCTGGACAATCCAAGTTTTCACAATTCAATCTTATTCTATTAGTCTGAACTTTTATTGTGACAGAACTCTTTCAGTATTGTTCCCACTTATGATTAATAAGTGGCATGATACTCACTTAAAAAAAAAAAAACACAGGAAAAAAAAGGCAAACATATTCTTCTTCCAGGGGGAAAAGTCAAAATGCATCTACTAAAGTAACTGTAAATACTAGAAGAGTATAATATAACCAGGCAGAATCTAGAACATATTCTGCAAATCAAACACTTCCTTATGCTACAGTGAGATGAGTGAAACTATCTTTTCAGTGATACCCACTCAGCAATCACTAGAAGCTGTGCCACCATTAACTACGAATGCTCTCAGTATTCCCATCTCCTTAGAGTCTATCCAAGCCATGGCCCCAGAAAGGGCTCTGAAACAACACTGAGTAAATACAAAAAGCAAACAAGTCCAGTCACATGCATCAAGGCATAGACTGGCTAACTATTTCTGTTCATGACTTCCTTGGTCATACAGTTTCTGTCACAACTTCTCAATTATGCCATTAAAGTAATAATTTCCAACAAAAATTTATTTATAAAACCAGGCCGGATTTAGTTCACAGGCCAATAGTATGCCAAACTGTATATATTCAACAATGAGGGTACCTTGTTCATCTAATAAAAATGAAGAACAAGTGTACATGTTTTTCTCATTCTCTCTTTCATGCTTATTCTCTGAGAAAAGAATATCACACAGAAAAACTTAAATCAGTCATGACAACAATGGTAACTATTTGTAGACTTTTGTTCCTTGAAGATTAAATAGCACTTTAATCTACTTTCTTCCTTTCTCTGCATTAGCAAAGTCTAAGATTTGAGTCAAAAGGCCAAGAGTTTTAATCCTTGTTCCAATGCCCTTTCACATACTAAATCAAAAACCTTTCTCGTGAAGGCAAAGACAGTTTTGTATCATTTCTTTAAACAACATAATTTAATAACATTTGAAACAAATACATTTATACAAACAAAACTAAATAAAAGTAAAAGATTACATGGAAGTTACACAATGTTTATTATATTATACTAGTATTTTACTCTTACAGTGTATTCAAATTGATTCTCAAAATGCAGGATACCTTTTAAACTAAAACTCTATGGTTTCTAAATTTTTAAAAAATGTTTATTTATTTACTTTAGTTGTACACAATGCAATGCATTTATATTTACGTGGTGCTGAGGATCGAACCCGGGCCGCGCACGTGCGAGGCGAGCGCTCTGCTGCTGAGCCACAACCCCAGCCCTGGTTTCTAAATTTTAATATTAACTTTGGGGTGCTTAAAATAACCAGTAATACTATTCTGTATTTTGCATGTGGACAGGTTACTCAGTTTTTAGAAATTAAATTTTACCACAATTTGAGAAGAACTTGAAGACTTTTGCTATACTTTCAAGTACTCTCTTTTCTTTCATATGCTACATTTTTTAACCAGAAGATCCCAAATTTGATAGATTATACAAAGAGAATGATACCAAGAGCTTAAAGAAAAGCATTCCTTCTCTATCTCATCTGAACTGATAGTAGGCCCCAGGATATTATATTTTTAAAGGCTCTGGTGTCACCCATGAAAATATTTAAGGTTCCTAAAAGAAGTAAAACATATTGAGAAAATATGAGGATAGTTAATTTTCAAAAGATAATATCCCTCAACTTTCAAGTTAAGGTTATAGATGCCAAGACATTAGGAAACCTAAAAACAAACAAACAAACAAACAAAACAGGTATCAAAAAGAAATTTCTAAGATTTGGAATTTGTTTACAATCAAGTTAAGTGGCCAAATTTTTGATCTTCTAATTAATATTTAAAAAAATTTTTTTTGATAGTTGTAGATGGACAGCATGTCTTTATTTTTATGTGGTGCTAAGGATCAAACCCAGTGCCTCACACATGCTGGGCAAGTGCTCTGCCACTGAGCCACAGCCTCAGCCCCTGATTAATACTTTTTTTAAAGGGAAAAAATCATGTCCAAACTGCTTGATGTTACCATGGTTTCTAAGTGTGAGAAATGTGTTAAAATTATAGCTACTCCCATGAATCATCAAAAGTGTTAGTTATATCACTGTGTATGTGTTGTGGCACTAATCCCTTTCCAGATAGCAATCCTGCTGCATCAGGTAATTTTTCAGAATTAATATATTATCTTTAGAATCAATATACATTATCTTTCAGTAGTTTAAAATAATCATCAGATTAAAAATTTGAAATTAATTTGAAATTTACAAAGAATCAGCTTCACAAGTATCTAAAAACTATATAGATACAATAATAGTAACCACATCCACAGCTGTTATCCTCTTCTCTTATTAGCTCCTATTTCAGTAGAAAGTTAAACACCTTGGTGAATATAGAGTTTAACAACTGTATCACTAGGTTTGTGATACTTTTTAAAAAGTTCTCTCCTGGGGCTGGGGTTGTGGCTCAGCGACAGAGTGCTAGCCTCGCACGTGCGCGGCCCGGGTTCGATCCTCAGCACCACATAAACATAAATGCATTGCATTGTGTACAACTAAAGTAAATAAATAAATTAAAAAAAAAAAAAAAAAGTTCTCTCCTGTCTAGGTACTGCTCCTTTCTCCATTTATTCTCCTTTGCCTCCTCACTTTCCTAAAGCAACATGCTTCCTGTGGTCCAAATCTTGGCCTTCTCTCCATATTGTTCCTCTCAGCAATTTTAGTGACTTCTATGACTTCAGACAATACTATCACACAGACAAAATTCAACACTATACATCTAATCCTATACTGTCTCTTCAGGTCTGCACCTGAGTTTATCTTCCCAGCTTTATTGAGATGTAACTAACAAATACAACCACATATATTTAAGGTGTACACGCACTGTTTTGATATATCTATAATTATGAAATGATGACCACAATCAAGATAATTAGCATTATCTATCACCTCACAGTTACCTATTTTCATGAGCACTTATGATCTACTCTTAGTAAATTTCAAGTATATATTATTAACTATAATCACCACACTGTATATTAGGTTTCCACAACTTAAGTCATCCTATAACTAAAACTTAATACCCTTTAACCATCTTCCCATGTCTCCCTGATGCCTTTTACTCTCTATTTCTGCATTCAACATTTTTAGATTCCACATGTAAGTGAGATCATGCAACACTTTTTCTTGTGTCTGGTTTATTTCACTTAGTATCACATCCTCTAAATTCATGTATGTTGTTGTTACAGATGACAGAATTTCCTTCTTTTTTAAGACCAAATTATATTCCATTGCATATATACACACTTTGTTTTTTTACTCATTTATCCACTGTTGGACAGAGTGATTCCATACCTTGGCTACTGTGAATAATGCTGTAACCAACATGGGAGTGCTGATGTCTCTTCAGGATAGTGATTTTGTTTCTTGAAAAGCAGGATTACTGGATTTTTTTTTGTTTTGTTTTGATAATACTGGGGATTGAACCCAGGGGCACTCCACCATTTAGCAACATCCCCAGCACTCTTTTATTTTATATTCTGAGGGTCTTGCTAAGTTGCTGAGGCTGGCCTTGAACTAGCAATCCTCCTGCCTCAGCTTCCTGAGAAGCTGGAATTAAGAGGTGTGTGACATCATACCCAGCCTATTTTTAATTTTGGGGGAACCTCTACACTATTTTCCTTAAAGGTTATAACAATTTATGTTGCTACTAACAAATATATGAAGGTCCCCTTTTCTCCAAAACTCTCTCTATGGCTCTGGGCCCATATTTTTAAATGGCTCCAGATTTACATATCAATTACTATTTTAAGTCAAATGGCAGGCTAGAGAGCCCTGGGAATATCTAGAACTTGTAGCAAAATGATGCACATGTATGCACATGTGCATTTCTTCTTAAGCAAGGGGTCATAATCTCATTCAGACTTTCATATGTATATGTGACCCCAAAACAAGATAAACTCAGATATGTCACACACTAATCACATACCAGACCCACTGGATACCAGGCAAAGTATTTTTAAAAGGAAAAATAAAGTCTAGAATAATATATTAAAAGATTTTTACCATAGCTAACCTTACCAAGGAGTAGATTCCTGAATCTTGCTAGCATCTTCTAATGCAATAGGTTGGCAATTTGCATCCGTGGGCCATTGTTTTAAATAAATAAATAAAATACTGGGATATAGCCATGCACCCATTCATTTACATACTGTCTATAGTTGCTTTTGTGATACAAAGACAGAACAGAATAGACACTGTACAGCTTGCATGCCTAAAATATTTACTATTTGGCCCTTTAAAAGGAAGTGTAAGCCGGGCACAGTAGCACACGCCTGTAATCCCAGCACTTTGGGAGGCTGAGGCAGGAGGATCGTGAGTTCAAAGCCAGCCTAAGCAATGACGAGGCACTTAGCAACTCAGTGAGACCCTGTCTCTAAATAAAAATACAAAAAAAAAAAAAAGGACTGGGGATGTGACCCAGTGGTCAAGTGCCCCTGAGTTCAATCCCCGATACCACAAAAAAAAAAAAAAAAAAAAAAGGCAGTGTAGTTTCCATCTATTCTTTTAGATAAGAAATGTCTAAATTGAGGACGAAAAAACAGACCTAATATTAAATAATCAAAAGAAAACCTATCTTCTCATTTTATTGCTTATTACAGATGCATGTATGAATAAAACATAATCATTTTATTTTAAACAATAGAGTGTTATTACCTGCCATTGCTAGGCTGCTGTGGAGAGTGTCTGGAATGATCAGAGGGCTCTGATCGTTGGTCAGGAGATCGTGACCGGCTGCGGCGGGGAGGCCTGTCATGTGAGCGACCAGAATGATCTGACGCTAGTGACTGAATTTCTGAAATGTCTGTTAAATAAAAGGGTATTATTTAATTTTCCATGAAATGATGTACAGCCAAGTATTAAGATACTCCAATGATACTGGAAATAAGGTAAGTATAATTTTGTACAAAATGGCATTAATTTCATCAGATGGTGATTAGATCAACATTGATGAGCTGCTTACAGAGGAAAGAAAAACTATATGGAGATGTAATTTTTAGATTCTGAAGGTGTCTGGTTTGTAGAAAATTAACATATCACTCAAATGACATGTTAAGTCTTTCCAGTAGTTTAATACATAAGTCATTTGGGACCCTCCAAACAGAACTGTACTCACCATCTCTTTCAGATGCATTAGCAGAATGAATACTGTCAGACAGATCAGGGACATTCAATAGGGTGGCCCGTTCATCTCTTTGAACTACCATTTTTAACTTGCCTTTTGACCTTTCTATCAATGTCTTTGCATCTGTCAATGACATATTTTCTGTCACAGTACCATTTATCTGCAAGAGAAAAGATGATACTACAGAAGTAAATAACAAAAGTATAAATGTTAATTCTGTTATAAACAGAAATACCCAAACTACCCATTGACTTATTTTAAGAACCAAAATATTCCCCTTATAATTTTCTAAATCAAATTATTCCACCTTCTGAAATAATAAAAATCTTTATTACACCGTTATTCTGATGGATAATTCAAATTAGCATCCCCTAACCCCTTTCCAAAAGTCTGTCCCATCCTATTACTTATAAAGAAACAATTAAACATTTCAGTACCTGGAGCAATTGTCAAAGACACTCAATGTATAACTGAACAGACATCTGTATCTACCAAGTACCTCCTGCTGGTGAATGATACATATTTACAACAATTAAATTTTCTCCGTAGTTGAAGTATTATTGTTGACAGATATCTAAGAACGGACAGGGGCAATCTGGGTCACTCTCTCCCAAACACAGATTTTTAATTCTCTTTGGCTAAATTACTTCAAATAGGAGTAAAGGGTAGGTAATTCTAAGATTGGTTTTATATTTTGGTTCATTAAAATGTAAGAATATGACTATACCTTCAATACAACATCACCTTCTTGAATATTGCCATCTCTTGCTGCCAAACTATCTTGTGAAATTTCCTTTACAAATATATGACTGGCCAATCGAAGACCGTATTCTGGAATAACATATTTAAATGTCTTTAAGTTTAAAATAGCAGCATAATAATCACTGCAAAAACAGTTTTAAAGCATAATCAATGTACATGAATTATTCTTGGTCACCTTACAAAAAAGACATTTTCTTTTATCACAAAAAGTCTGCAATGTCAATGTGAAAGCAAATGAAAGTGTGTGGTTCAAAGAAAAAATTGACAGCCTGTGTTCCCATTTTACTAAAAGATAGAGGCCCTGAAGAGAGCACTATTTCTTTCTGATCATGTATTGACATAGCACTGCTTTCTGAGAAAGTTAAGACATACAATTCTAAAAAAGTCAGCATGTTTGTTACTTAAGCATCTAAAAGTATCATCAGTTACAAATTAACTTAAGATAAATAAACTAAGAGTGTTCACAAGCAGGAATAGAACCAGTGTGAAAAAAGAAAATGACTTTTTTAGGGAATTAAGCAAGGAACTAGGCAAGCAACTACATGTGCTTTGGAAATGGTCATTAAATTACAAAATATAGTACTGATTAGAAAACTGTTCTTCAAGATTAAAAACTTACAAATCACCATTATTATATGTGATCCTAAAATATTCCTTAGATGTTATTCAGTTAACCCAAGTATTTCCTTGGGTCTATATTTAATAACTATGTTTCAGGCACTATGAATAAAACAGCATATGAGAGACAGTCCCAGTTCTGTGGCAACTTACACAGCCAGTGGAGAAAAACATATTACCACAGCAATTACAAAGTGCTACAAAGAGTTCAAATAGTAGAAATAAATGTAGCATCTTGCATCAAGCAGGGGGGTCAGAGAAGGCCTCTTTGATAAAGAAATAGTAAAACTTTGCCAAAGAAATACTAAAACTAAATATGAAGGCTGTTCTTGTGTACAGGGAATTGGGAGTGTTCATAGAACAGTTAAAAACAAATGCAACATAAAGTATGAAGGAAAAAAACCTGGCAGATATAGTAAAATCCTAGGTCTAGTATAACTGAAACTGAAAAATAACAAAGAGTCAAAAGAAGAAGACAAAAACATCACAAAACAATCTACAGAACCCACTGAAAGGGATCCAGGAATAGTCATATGAGAATAAACAAAACCACTAGAGAGACAGGGGTGGCCTGGAAAAGGGAAATGGCAGTAAAGAAAGAAGTAGAACAGAAAAGAGTGGCATTTAGGAAGTTAGGATATATTCATAATGCATAGGTTATGGTTTGGATATGAGGTGTTCCCCAAAAGCTCATATATATGCAGGAATATTCAGAGGGGAAATGATTGAATTGTGGGAGCTGTAATCTTATCAGCCCATCCTAGTTTGAATGAACTGATTAGGTAGTAACTGTAGACAGGTAGGGCATGGCTGAAGGAGGTGGAGGACTAGTGACGTGCCCTAGAAGCACATCTTCCCTATGGCCCCTTCCACCCCAACCTCTGCTTCCTGACGCCCCCCTATGAACTAAGTAGCTTTCCTCCAATGGCCCTCGCTCATTTCTTTGGAGTGAAAGAAATGGAGTCAGTCATCTCTGGACTGAAACTGTGAACCTCAAAAAAGGTTTCCTCCTCTAAGTTATTCGTACTGGGTATTTTGGTTACAGCAACGCAAAAGCTGACTAAAACAGAACTCTGCCATGTTATGTGTGACTGGCTTGAGAAACCAGGTAGACAGAAAAATATTCAATCAACTACTTTATAAGAAACACAAAAACTTTAAGGAAAGTTGTGCTTCATATGAGACATGTAAAGATGTTCCATGTAGAACACCTAAGTAAATATGCCTAATAGTAAGCTGAAACACAGAAACATACAAATCTGGGCTGAAGAAATTAGTGATGCCATTATTAGCAGTGAGCTGAAGCAATGAGAGTAATTGAGATGGCTGAAGAAATCATGTTAAGTGGAAGAAGAGGAGAAAAACTTATAGAACTTAAAAAAAAAAAGTATTAGAATAAGCAGAACAGGCTTGCAAAACATACCAGTAAAGGGATGAATGAAGCAGATTCATCTTTTTAAAAGTAAATTTGATGAGGAGTCCTATAAAGCAGCTAGGCTTCAATTTCAAAAATGTTTTTAAAAGTCCTGTATTATGAAGAAATGACCTATAAGGGGTTCCTTCTTTTAATCCCTCCAAGTAAAAACAGCATCCTCCCTAACCAACCCCTCCAAAAAAGTCCCAAGATATCCCCACCCCATGGTAATAATACAACTGATCCTTACAGCTAAGAAAATCACTGAATTTCAATATGATGATGGGGCAACATTTCTTGTCGGCATAATTTATAAACAGCTGTTCTTGTCACAATAACAAATCCAAAATCCAACTAGTAGATAATTTATTTGAAGTGTAAACTGTTCCCCCCCCCCAAAAAAATGATTTAAGAGAAAATGAACAATCCCTGAAGTCTGCCATAATAGAATTTCACTCATAACAATAGAACACAAATATGAACAGAAATAGAACCACAAAGTAAAGATACGAAAATATCACAACTGTACTTGTTAAAATTAGCCTTAATATTTTCATGTGAAAATAGTAATGTAAGAGTTGGTAGGGAATACCTTCATTTTTTCGGGATTTCACCAATGTGACTTTGGTGGGTTTGGCGGGCTGACTGGAGGCCACTGATCGCCTATCTGATCGTGGAGACAAGCTCCGCTCTCTACTTGCACTTCTATCCCTTGTCCAACTCTTCTCACTCCTTCTGTTAACCAGACCACCATGGCCACTTCTTGGATCATGTACTTCCTCATCATAACTATCTTCATCATTATCAGATACTGGTTCAGGATCAGGACGACTTACTGGTATTTGAACTTTCTTCTTCCTTCGAATTGTCTACATCAAAAAAATGAGAGAGAGAGAGACTTATAAGATGAACTGCTTGATTTTCATCCATATAATTTCAGTTCCTAAGAGAGGAACAATAGATTTCTCTTGTCCCATATTAATTTAAACATGAATGAGAGATATAAAATACACAATTACAAAACAATACATTTCTATAATGGCTGCTCTTTTCTCAGTGGGTCTAATAAGTCCTTATTTACTTTATCCAGAAAGCTTACAGGGAAGTTTATAATTGTTGGTGTCTGGAAAAAGGACAGGCCCTATAATGCCATCAAATACACTGTAGATGTTACCAAAACCATAGCAACCTTGTAAGCCCAACTTGCTTCCTTCATCATATTTTAAAAATGCATCAATACCCAGGTGTACAACTGCCCAGCCAGATATCTAAGAAAGAAATTTATTTTTCACACATTAACATTCCACTTAGTATGTTGGAGCTATTAACTAAGCTATATACTCCACCACCAACAACTGCCTTCCATTTCCATATTGCTCCAATTTGTAACTTCTGGTATAGGTGCAAGGTCGGGCTTCTGGCATCCTTCTCTCAACACTCTGTGTTCCCTGTCCACTTATTTTTTTCATTCTAAGTTCAAGATCTACACAAATTAATGTCTGATTGAGTGGCCCTGTAATCCTTGGACTACACTCTGCCTTCTCACACTGGTATATTGGATCGCCTCAGAGATATCTGAGGGCTTCTTGGGTAACACTTGTCTTCTACTCCATACAACTTCATCTACTATAACTTTCACTTTCCATCTTATTTCACTTATTCTTTCAGTCCATCAGTTCTCTCCTAGATTCATTTTCCTTCCTCCCAAGTTTGCATCAGACTCCATGCTGCTGTATGTAAATGACTTTCTACTGACCCCTCCTATCATCTGCTATGATAAGAGCAAGTCCAGTATTAAATTTACTTTTAGATGGCTGCATTTCTACATTTTGCTGATTAGGTCTTCTATAAATTCATTTTACTTGACAGAAATTTTGCTCTTATTCAGCAATTCTTTCATCACATCTTGCGGCCTCTTAATGGAATTTATTAACACAGGTATTTCAACAGAACTGTTCTCCAAGGTCCTAATCTCTCAGTCTGCTTCTGGAGATCAGTGCTATTTTGTTCCCCTTCCACTTCTAAGTATTTTCAATGTTTCTCTCTCTTTCTCCCCACATTGCCCAACCCCCGCCCCGCCTTTTTCTTGGTACTCCCGTTTCCTAATCTCAAAGACCAAGGGGGATCTTCTACAGGTATGAACAAAATCACTCCATTTGAGCTCTATTCTTGTTCCTCCCCACTTCCAAGATCTTCATTCATCAGTTACCACTCTCCAAGTTATTTGCAACTTCAATCTCTCCCTATGTACTTCAAATCTGTCCTCAGTCCACTAATCTCCCAATTAACCTGTGTGTTTCTATCTCACTACTTACCTTCAAGTTATCTAATCTCTTCTCTTCACAAGCCAATTTCTTTGAAGGGTGATCTACACTAAATAACTGTTGCTTCCAAGGACTCTGGGGTCTTACTCTATTAACTAACTGTTCAACGAAAGAGCCTTCTGAGGACACTCCAAGACAGTATACAATCTTGTAGTCTACTTGGAAATCAGTATAGATAATATTTCAAAGGAGACAGCCTTTTGGTTTTGACTGAATAGTCATATACTTTTTTTTTTTTTTTTTTTTTTTGTACTGGGGATTGAACTCAGGGGCACTCAACCACTGGGACACATTCCCAGCCCCTGTTTTGTATTTTATTAGAGACAGGGCCTCACTGAGTTGCTAAGTAACTCGCCATTGCTGAAGCTAACTTTGAACTCATGATCCTCCTGCCTCAGCCTCCCAAGTGCTGGGATTACAGGCGTGCGCCACCCATATAAACATTTTAAAGAGAAGAGTGATAGAGCTAACTTTTACCTGTAAGTTTTGAGTCAATATTGCTTCATCTCATGTACAAAATGATTTTTTTCTATAATTTTTTTGTAGTGGGGGTTGTAAAGGAAAGTAAAATGTTTTATGATTTTCGCTTCAGAGACTTCAAAACAAATTAAAACTTCTAAACTCTGGAAAAAAAAAAAATACTGTTGCTTCCTACTAAGAGTGATTAGAGCAACCTTTCTGAAAAAACAAAACACAAACTTTGCTACTGAAGGACAAGAAGCAACAAGAGAGGCCAGAATGTGGAAAGAACAACCAATGTTCTGTTATGAACTGACAGAAGACTAACCTTCCCCCTCTCAGTATACCCAGACTAGTGGGTCCTTCTCAGGTAACAATTACTGGAAGCATCCCTGACTGATTCCCTACTTTTAAGTCCCACCTCTACTTCAATCTCCAACATACTGTACTGGGAGTAATACTCTATGTTTATGCTTTAATTTTCAATTCCTCCCTAGACAAATATAAATAAAAACAAAGTCATCAACTTCTAGGCCAGGATTATCAGAAGCACCTCTTTGGAATTCTACTGTACCTGAATGACTCTCAACATCATGTTATAGTGCATTAAAGTTAGTGTGTATACCCATCTAACTTACTAGATTCAAGTTCCTTGCCATTCATTCAACTGTATATGTAACAAAATATCTGAACGTAGTAGGTGCTGAACTTACTGAAAACTATCCAGTTCTGTTATGATTCTTCATTTATATTATAGTTAACAGTTACAATTTCACTTGAATGATATTTAACTATGAAAATTTTGGAACAATATTTTTTGGGAAAAATGCCTACTTCCAAATAGTTAACTAAATTACACGTTCAAATATAAAATATAACAAAATGAAATCATGTATGTATGAGAATAAAATTCTCAACAGAGGCTTTTATAATTCTGCTATGGCAAAGTCCTTTGTAAGCAAGGCACCAAAAGAAGAGCCAATAAAGTGCAAGTCTGACAGACTAACAACATAAAATCAAATGTTTCCATGTTGAAACAAAAGTATATAAAAACAAGCAAAAAAAAAATCAGTATAAAAAGTACATATAAAGTTGGGCTGGGGTTGTAGCTCACTGGTTGAGCGCTTGCCTTGCATGTGTGGGGCATGTTCAATCCTCAGCACCACATAAATAAATAAAAAAGATAAATAAAGAAGATATTGTGTCCATCTACAACCAAAAAAACATTTTTTTAAAAAGTACATATAAGTTATATATAATAGCTTACACTCACAAATGCCAAATGGGAAAATATATGTAGTGTATATGACAGAAGGCTAATAATCTTAACATATAAAACACTTCTACTATTAGATAAATGCAAGGGCTGTGAACAGGCAAAAGAAAAACATAAAGGGTAGTGAACACACTACGAGAGAATCAAACCCACTTGTGATTACAAGTATTTTATTTGAAATAATTATATTTAGTTTATCAGTTTGGAAAAGATTAAAAAAGTATTGAACTCTCCCTGTCCTATTGGTTTTCTGAAGGGTGATATGAAGTCATTTATGTCTTCTATCTCCAAAAACTCATTTCTAAGGAACTTATTACCAAAAACTAACTAAACAAGTAAGTAGGAACGTGACAACCTTCACAGTATTATTATTATTTTTTAATACTTGTGGGAACTGGATACTGAATTGCCCATCTGTAATTGGTTTGGATAAGTACATGCATACCCTAGTAAAATGCTGCACAGCCATGTGGAGGATTCACAGAGGTTGTCATCAGCAAGGTGTTTTTTGCATCTTCATCTACTCCACAATTCTTTTTCAGTATGTTCAAAACTTCAGTGAAATTTTTATATGTTCACTGTAGTATAAATGATAAACCTATTCCTAGCTTCTTATTATCAATAAACAAAACTAAGCATATTATGGTAATTATATTATTAGGAGTTCCAATATTTTAAATAAACAGAAGTCATTTATTGTGCCTACTGCCCAAAGGTCTCTTAGTCTATGGAGAGACAATCAAATAAACAGACCAAGGCCACAATGAAAGACCACATAGATAAATACACTGAGAAACAGGGAAGCAGAGATGGTTATCTGGAAATGGGGAGATCATATTATATATTGTATTATATAAAATATAATAAGGAAATAAAAACCAATTTACCCAAGATTCTCACCTTTAAAATGTGCCAAGTGACCTATTTGGAAAACAGTGTGAATGATAATTATAATGTTCAGTGTAAATAGCTGAAGTCAAGAAATCTAAATAATTTAATATATATATAATATAACCTTGAGGTTTTTGATGGTCTGGTTATGACTGGGGATAAAGTTAGGGGGAAAAAAAAAGACAGCTTCAGATGAAAGAATATATACTAAGGCACTGGGGGTTTTATTCTAGATGTCATTGGAGATGAAAGACAATATAAATTAATGACATGATTCAAGCTGTTCAAATATGGAAATGAACAAATGTTCTTTGCTGATTAAGACATTCTACCACCAGAGCCCTCAACAGCCTCTCCCCATAAGAGAAAAAAATACATGGCCAAGCCACCTCCTGAGTTCCTTCTGTCCAACTGGTAAAGATTTAAGCTGCCCCAAATCCTTTTCCTTACATGCTGGGCCAAATATGGGCTATTTTTAAAACATTCTTGGTATCAGACCTTCTTATAAAATCATTTTTATGGGGAACAGTAGGAAGTACAAGATTAGAACTTTCTTAGATACACTATCAGTATGAGGTTATGTACAGTAAATATTTTGCATGGAAAAAACTTAACAGCTCGACTTTATAGAGGAATGGAAGGCTTAAAAAGTTAGGAGGATGGGTGAAACTCACCTCCTCAGATACAAAGAAATAAAACCAATTTACCCAAGTTCTCACCTTTAAAAATGTGCCAAGTGACCTATCTGAAAAACACTGTGAATGATAATTATAATGTTCAGGTAAACAGCTGAAAGAAATCTAAATAATTTAATAAATATATAAATAACCTTGAGGTTTTTGATGGTCTGGTTATGACTGGGGATAAAGTTAGGGGGAAAAAAAAAGACAGCTTCAGATGAAAGAATATATACTAAGGCACTGGGGGTTTTATTCTAGATGTCATTGGAGATGAAAGACAATATAAATTAATGACATGATTCAAGCTGTTCAAATATGGAAATGAACAAATGTTCTTTGCTGATTAAGACATTCTACCACCAGAGCCCTCAACAGCCTCTCCCCATAAGAGAAAAAAATACATGGCCAAGCCACCTCCTGAGTTCCTTCTGTCCAACTGGTAAAGATTTAAGCTGCCCCAAATCCTTTTCCTTACATGCTGGGCCAAATATGGGCTATTTTTAAAACATTCTTGGTATCAGACCTTCTTATAAAATCATTTTTATGGGGAACAGTAGGAAGTACAAGATTAGAACTTTCTTAGATACACTATCAGTATGAGGTTATGTACAGTAAATATTTTGCATGGAAAAACTTAACAGCTCGACTTTATAGAGGAATGGAAGGCTTAAAAAGTTAGGAGGATGGGTGAAACTCACCTCCTCAGATACAAAGAAATAAAACCAATTTACCCAAGGTTCTCACCTTAAAAATGTGCCAAGTGACCTATCTGAAAAACACTATGGAATAATAATTATGTTCAGGATAAACAGCTAAAATCAGGAAATCTAAAGCTTATTTGATAACAAAGCTTATAAAAACAATGAAATAGGTCATAATAAAAATAAGTAATTTGCTCGTGTAAGCACTGAAATCTATGTTATAAAAATTGTTTTAAAATTTTTGCCATCCACTAGGCAATCTGTATATTAACTACAACTTTCAAATGTTATGATTATAAAAATGATTATAATGAGGCCATGAAAACATCAAAAAAGGTGTCTTATCTAGAACAAAGCAATACCTAAATATTGCATCTACTGCAGTTATGAGAAAAATGCTCATCTCACCAGCAATGACATTGGTGTGAAGATACCGCTATGTGGCATGGCAGCCTGCACAGGGCAAGAGGGCCTAGCAACTGTTGGGTAGAGTCTTAGAGAATACCCCCTTCTAGCTTTCGTAATAGTTCCCAGAGGTCAAAACACAATGCATGCTTCCCCTCAGGCCTGTCTACTGGGTCCACTGTGGTTCTGAGTGTTTGCTGGAAGGAAAAAAGGTTCTCAAAGGACAAAGCAGGACAGACCACCTAGCCTCTGCATCCTGCTCTTGTATACCTGAATTCAGGCTTCAAGTTGTGCCTTAATCAGTCCTTTAGAAGCTAGGTGGGGTGAAGCCAGGTGAGGAACAAAGCTCCTCAATATCAACATCATAAGACTTCTATATCAAATCTGTTTTATGCCACATTTCCCAAGTTTTAACTGTGATGTGAGGCCAGTTACTGAGAGATAACCAAACTTTTTACCCTTAAAAAAAGTAGAATCCTCAGAGAAATATGAACTATAAGAAAGATTCTAGCTATATAATAAGTCAGTAACATGAAATATACCCTGAACAACTCTACAAAGAAAATCTGAAGACTTTCTCTTCAAACTCAGTCACAGTAACAAGGAAAGCAGCTGATGAGTTATGTTAAAGAAACAATATAAAACTTCCCAAATAAACAAATATTACACAAGAAAACAGGGCTAGCTGATGAGGTATGTTAAAGAAACAATATAAAACTTCCCAAATAAACAAATATTACACAAGAAAACAGGGCTATCTATTTCAAATGACTTGCCAAAATTCAATCTCACCAAAATATTTAAGAGAAGGAAATAATATTAAACTATGAAGAGCCATCTGACTACTCCTTTTCCTTTTAAAATTGGAAAGAAAAAAAAAAAATCCTTGGGGCTGGGATTGTGGCTCAGCAGTACAGCGCTCGCCTAGCACATGCGCGACCCAGGTTCGATCCTCAGCACCACGTAAACACATTGTGTACAAATAAATGCATTGTGTACAACTAAAGCAAAATAAATAAATATTTTAAAAAAATCCTAGCACCTAAACTTTGAGCAAATACACACAAATATTAGAAGCAGCATTATAACTTTGAACAACTAACTCTAAAACTTCTGTTTCAGTTTTCATTTTCCTAAAGGAAGGACAAATTCAAACACCAGAAAAGTATCAACAATAGATGGTATACTTCCAATGAACTAAAAACAAAAGATACTTACAATTTTAGCATTTTTCCCACTCTTCCTGAGTTGCTGAACAGCAAAAGCATGTTCAACATTATCCATTGAAACTCCATTAACCATTGCAACTCGGTCATTTTCCCTAGGGGGAAAAAAGGCACCAAACAACATGTTAGAGAAAAATATACGGTTAAGTTTATGAAGAAGTTTCTTAAAAAAAAAAAAAAAAAAAAGTCTTCTAACTATGGACTAATTTATCTATTTGTCTTCAAAGTAATGATATAATAATGTCAAACTATTTATTTGCTGATCTTTCACAAATGTTCAGGAAGTAACTTACCCCAGGCCATTTTTGTAACCATTAACACAGTGTTTCCCCAAAGGACAGAACAGGTAGTACAACAGAAGAAACAATTATTGGTAGTTCAATTACAGAGCATTAAATGATACTAAATTATCTCATCTAGATAAAAAATCATTCCCTTTTTAAAAGGTAAATTCTTGAGCTGAAGGAATACCTCAGTGACAGAGCACTTGCCTAGCATCTGCTGAGATCTTTAGTTTGACCCCCAGTGCCATCAAAAAGAAAAAAAGTTAATTCTTTCTCCTTTTAAGTTTCTTATTTTTCTGCTTATAATAGCATTTTTTAAACTGTATTTTTGTATTCTCTTTGTCTTGCTACACCCTCTTTATCATAAAAAAGGGCAAGACTTGGTGTAAGAGGCTCCTGAAAGCTAAAGTCTACCTAAATTGAGATAGCAAAATCATTAGGAAAGCAGGACAGGACAGGAACAGTGTTTGTCACACAGGAGCCTGAAAGAAGAAAAGCACTTACTGGAGCTGTCCTTCAGCTGGTCCTCCTTTCAATACATCTGAAATCACTATTGATGTTTCTCCACTCTGAAAATGAGGATTATCTCTTCCACCAGATATTGCAATCCCAAATCCAAATCCAGGAGCCTAAAGTAGTAATTACAGTAAATTATTGCTACTAAAAACAAAAATAATTGCTCATTATGGTATATGCTATAATCTAAAAAGTTACATAAAAATAATCATTCTGTTATCTACACTTAACTTTGCTTATATAATTGTGTATTAGAATTATCTATTCTTATTATAAAAATACATTCTAATAAATACTAGACATAACAATATCAAATTTTTTCAATTACACAAATGTTAAAAACTATAATAATTTAAAAATTCTGAACACTAAAATCTTGATTTCTGATTATGAGAAGAGGGCCTGAGGGTACTGGCAGTACCCAGTGTGATCATCACAAACAACAGCAACTAATTTAGAAAATGACACACTAAACTAGCATACACACCATTTGTAATTCAATATAAAAAGTAGACTTGAAAATCAAATATTAGTTTGACTTCAATTATTCTAAATATTTCTGTATAAGTAAATCTTTACAGAAGAAATAAAGTTCCGAACACACAGTATATATTAGCTGTATGAAGTATACATTAGTTATATCAAACAAGCATTTTTACATATATTTTTAGCTAAAGTAAATTACAATAAACTATAAATTCTGAAAGAGCTAAAAAATCTTTACCACAATGACTAAGGGATAGCCCAATTCAGAAAAATATTCAAAATATTTCCAACTTCTTTAAAAATTACTGAATCTCAAGGAAACCAAAACCATTCCCTAAAATAAAATACTCAGAGTAGTCTAAAGAAATACATGTTTTGGGGGCTGGGATTTTTGCTCAGTGGTAGAAGACTCACCTAGCAGATCCTCAGCACCACATAAAAATAAATAAAATAAAGGTATTGTGTCCAACTATAACTAAATACCAAATATTTAAAAAAAAAGAAATACATGTTTTTGTATAAAGTTGTACTACATTCTACAAATCAACCTGAGGATAAAAATAACAACTCCCTTCCTAAGCTGTCCAGTTCACAACAAAGGAAACCATGTCCACCATGAAAAGGGTAGGTCATGATCTTCCCTTCCACTCCAAAGCCTATTAAAGTAGCAAAAGGAAAAAAAACCTCTCCTTAAAAAAAGAACAAGCGCAACTGATTTTACTCCTAGGTATATGCCCAAGAAAAACAAAAACATATCAAAGACTTACACACAAATATTAACAGTGGCATCAACCATAACAGACATAAAGTAGAAATAAACCAATGTCCATCGACTGAAGAATGGATAAGTAAAATGTGGTATAGCCATACAATGGAAAACCATTTGGCAATGAAAAGGAATGAAGTACTGACACATGCTACAACATAGATGAACCCTAAAGACATTATCAGTTAAGAAACCAGTCACAAAAGTCCATACATGTATTATTCCATTTATATGAAATGTTCAGAAATGGGCAAATCAACAGAGACAGAAATTAGATTAGCTGCTGTCTAGAGCCAAGAGGAAAGGGAAAAACTGGGGAGTGATGGCTAAAGGGAATGGGATTTCTCTTCAGAAGACACAAAACAGGACGATGACACCAAACCTAAATGGTCACTGCCACAAAGTCATAATTTAAAATAAAAATTCAGTTATACCTCAGAATGATTTGAAGCAGAAAAATGCTCAGTTTTACTACATCTCAACCTTAGGTATACATCTTTCCAATAATCGATGTGCAGAAATGAGAAGTGTGCATAAAACACTTTTACCTTATACCCAAGTACTACTGTGCATGCAAGTTCAACCAGCTGTGTACGTAAAAGAGGGAGGTGGACACCAGACACAAATTTTTCACCATTTTTACTTTTAGGAATGTACAGTTCATTCAGGCCTGAATATTTGAGACATTTTTTCTCCAAAATGAATAAACACCTGTGCTTCAAGGAAAACAACTAATGGTACTTGCTGCCAACGATGAAAATTTATTTTAAAAAAATATTTAGGGTTTTTTAAAAATATTATTTATTTATTTTTATGTGGTGCTGAGGATCAAACCCAGTGCCTCACATGTGCCTGGCAAGCACTCTACTTCTGAGCTACAAACCCAGCCCAAAAATTTATTTTTAAAATAAAAATTTTTAAATTTGGAAAAATTTATCTACCACCATAAGTTCAATAGTTTTTCAATATTTAAAAGACCTTTCTTATGAGATTGGTGGTGGTATTAACTATGTGATTTTTAAAATATATTGTATGATAAAATGTGTTATCATTTGAAAGATACGCCTTGAAAAATACTGATTCAAGGTGTAATAAGCCAATGGATATTCATGTTAACAGTACAAAAAGTTCACTGATAACGGATTTGAAGACTGCATATGGCAACCATCCTTGAGAAACTACCGTTTAACATGTTTTTGGCATAAAATTAAAGATGACTATATATCATAATTGTTTAGAAGGGGTATTAAGACAACTCCTCTTTTTCAACAGTACATGTATAAAGTCATATTTCCTTGGTGTACTTTAACAAAAAATAACATTAGAAAACGTTTTTCAGGACCTTGGAGATCATCACAGAACTTGAAATTTTTTTTAAAAAATATTTATTTATTTGCTTTAGTTGTACACCATGCGTTTAGTTTTACGTGGTGCTGGGGATTGAACCCAGGCTGCACACGTGCTAGGCGAGCACTCTACCGCTAAGCCACAGCCCCAGCCTCCTTGAAATTTATTAATAGGGTATAGTACACCAATGGATTCTACTCTTAGTATCTCTATAATGGAGTATTTATGTAATGTCGACCTTTGTTTGCTTATTTTTATTTTGTACTTTTACACAGATACACATAAAAGATGTTGGTTTTTAATTCTGGAGAAGAGGTCAGTCTTATAGTCACTATCAGGTCTCAATATCAACACTAGGTGTACACTGCTAATGGGCATGCAACCTGCTACATTCTTTAGAGGAGCAATTCCACAATACCTAAGAAATGTACTGCTTTTGACAGTTACAAATTTCTAGAAACCAATTTCTAAAAATGTTATCAGTACTTCATTTTTACCATTTAATAATATTTGACCATATAGCTATATTTTGTCTATCATTTATCAGCTAGTGGACATTAGTGTTATTTCCACTTTCTAGATATTTTAAATAATGTTGCTATGAATATCTATGTATAACATATGGTGTGGACATTTTGTTTTCATTTCTCTTCGGTACATACCTGGGAGTGAAACTGTTGAGTCACACACTCGGTAATTCTATAATTTTTTTTTTTTTTTTTTTTTGTGGTACCAGGGATTGAACTCAGGGGCACTCGTCCACTGGGTCACATCCCCAGCCCTTTTTTGTATTTTATTTAGAGACAGGGTCTCACTGAGTTGCTAAGTGCCTCACCATTGCTGAGGCTGGCTTTGAACTTGCGATCCTCCTGCCTCAGCCTCCCAAAGTGCTGGGATTATAGGCGTGCACCACCGCGCCCGGCTTATAATTTCTTTTTTTAAACCAAGGATTGAACCCATAGGCACTTAATCACTGAGCCACATCGCCAGCCCATTTTTAAATATTTTACCTAGAGATAGGGTCTTGCTGAGTTGCTTAGTGCCTCACCAAATTGCTGAGGCTGGCTTTGAATTTGCAATCCTCCTGCCTCAGCCTCTGAAGCCACTGGGATTACAGGGATGAACCAACACACCTGGCTAAGGTTAACTTTTGAGGAATTGTTTCCTACAGTGGCTACATCATTTTACATTCCTACCTGGAATGTATAAAGGTTCTAAATTATCCACATCCTTGTCAACTTGCCTATTCTTGTGCTTATTGCAATCCTAGTAGGTGTAAAGTGGGATCTCTGTTGGGGTACAGTACAGCGACAGAGCTCTTGCCTACTGTGCTCAAGGTCTCTGAGTTCAATCCTAAGCATGTGCACATACATCCTCCCCAAGGAGGAATGGGAATCTAACTTTATTTTTTAAACACTGGTGGTCAAATCCAGGGGCATCCTATCATTGAATTACAACTACTGCTCTTTTTGAGATAGGATCTCACTAAGTCGCTGAGTGGTTATTACTCAATAACCACTGCCTAATCTAAGGTCAAGAAGATCTATTCCTGTGTTTTCTTTTAAGAGTTTTATAGCTTTAGTTGCTTTATTTAGGTCTATAATTCATTTTAAGTTTTGTTTTTGGTATGAGGTAGGTTCAAATTCATAATTTTACATTTGGTTAACCAGCTACCCTGGCACTATTTGTTCAAGACTATTTTCACCCATAACATTCTCCTAACACTCTTGTCCCACATTTACCTCTTCTTCAATCACCTACTTAGTTTAAACATTTACCAGCTCGCTCATACTTTATTCTCCTGACCAATTTCGTTGCTTTCACTATATTTTCACCCTTTAATACTTTAGTATACTAAAAATTCTTCAGTATACAAATACTCATTTACACTACAGAATTCTACTTTAGAAAATGAAAAAGTAGGGAGTAGAGATATGGCTCAGTGGTAGTGCATTTGAAAACTTTTTACTAAAAAAAAGAGAAAATGAAACAGCAGATGACCAACTCATTCCTAAAATTTTTATTTTTCAAAAGTTTCTAAAAATATATTCATTTTGTAAGGGAGTACATTTGAAAGTAAAGAAAGTGTGGATGTGTTATGGTGGCAGGGAGTGGAACACAGAGTCCTCCAGATGTTCTTACCATTTTAACCTATAGACACACCTATGCTTGTTAGTATGACAGCCATTAGATTTGTGACTGAGCACTTTAAATGTGGCTAGTATTACCTAAAATGTGAAACTGTATGATGAACACTAATTTTATGATTCTGTATAAGAAAAGTAAAGTTATGCATTTTTCAACATTGACTACATGTTGAAATGACATTTTGGATACATGGAGTTTTAAATAAGATATGTATGAAAAATGGCTTGATATGCTTTTCACATTTTTTTAATATGAAGACTAAAAATTTGAAGTTAAATATGTGGATTTATGTTACTAGTGGACAGTACTGTTGCCTCCTGTGACTTTATCGTATGATTGGTCTCATAGGAAATTAAATTTTACTGGGCCTTACTAAGTACCAAGCACTAAGGGGATATGAAATTGACTAATATTTCCCACCCTGAGAAAGTTAAAGTGCACCAAGGGAAGGGGTAAACCACTACTGGAGATAGATATATATTCAGCTTTCAGTGAGGATCAGGAGATCAGAGTACATGAGAATAAGCATGAAGTTCTGACTGTTTTGTTCCCTGACATAACTCCAGGATCTACAACGGTGTTTGCATACAGTGGAATACCAGATAATTACTTAGCCTTGAAGAATGAACAGAATTTCAACTGTTTCTAGTTTTCCAAGATGAAGAAAGTTTCCTGTGAGATGCAAACAAGAGAATGAGGCATACCATATATTAAAGAGTTCTAATTGATAGGATTTTTATTCATTTAAAAGTTATCTCCAGGGGCTGGGGCTATGGCTCAGCAGTAGAGCGCTCATCTGGCATGTGTGGGGCCCTGGGTTTGATTCTCAGCACCACATAAATAAAATAAAGGTATTGTGTCCACCAACAACTAACAATGATATTAAAAAAAAAGTTATCTCCACTTTTCATATGATTAAGGATTTGCCCTTATTTGACAATAGAGAACATATGTATTCCAGGTTATTGCCAAAAGAACACAGATTCAAATCTTTACTTACTACCATCGTTTAAAGTCCACTTGCTCACCACTAGAAAAGCAGACTTTTTCATTCCTCTGTGGGTGTTTTTTGTTTGTTTGCTTTTTGTGTGTGATACTGGGAATTGAACCCAGGGGTGCCTAACCAGTAAATCACATCCCAGCCCTTCTTTATTTTGATATCGGGTCTCATTAAGTTAAGGGAGTTGGCTTTGAACTTGTGATCCTCCAGCCTCAACCTCTTGAATCACCGGGATTACTGGTGTGTAGCACTGCACCCAGCTGTCAGTGCGTCTTAAAAGTTTGATGCTAAGCCTGGTGCAGTAGTATATGCCTGCAATCCAAATAAGTAGGGAGGCTGAGGCAAGAGGATGGTTGCAAGTTGGAGGCCAGCCTCTGCAATTTAGTGAGACCCTATCTGAAAAATAAAAAATAAAAAGGGCTCAGTGGTAGAGTGTTCCTCAGTTCAATCCCCAGTACTGGGGGAGCAGGGATTATGCCAAAGGTCATGGCCCTCCACTTCAAACTGATGCATTAAAAAAAAATTATATGGAGGCCCCACTCCACACCCAGTAAATCAGAATCTCTAGTGGTAAGAGCAACCCAAATAAACCTGGAGAGCCACTGCTCTAGATCAATGTTGGCGAACTATGGCCCAAAGGTCATATGGCCAGTTATTTATTTCTGTAAATAAATTTTACTGGAATACAGCCATAGCTATTTCTTTACTTTTTGCTATAGCTGCTTTTGCAATACACCGGCAGAGTTGTGTAGCTGTGACAGAAATGTATGGCCTTCAAAATTCAAAATATTTATTATGTGGCTTTTTACTGAAAAACCTTGCTGATCCTGCTCTAGAGAGTCTACATTTTATTCTGGATCTATTTAGAACGATAAAGGACTAAGACATTTCAAAGTACTATGTTCTGTAGCCTCAGAGAATAAAGTCAACTGAATTATGCTTTGGTGTAAGTCTCTCAGTTTGCATTGACAAGGCTATTTTTAAAAACCTTCAAAATAACCATTCCTGGAGGGTTGGTTGTTGAAGACTTCCATTCTACCACATTCTGACTCTGATGAAACTCACAGACAACAGGGCTCTGTACTCCCAGCACAATAGGTAACACTAAAAACCAAAGAATTATAAGTTAAAAATCCCTCTTTATCTCTATCTTCTGATGATACTTCTCCCCACTTGGCAAATGGCTCTCTTATGGCAAAAGAAAACTAAAAGCACAGGAAGAAGCCTATCTTAATCATCCAGGCAGGAGTTCTCAGATTTGCCTGAATATTATTTACCAAGATGAGTTAGGATAACACTTATGTTCAGAAAAATCATACTGTTTCTCAATATTCAGGATCTTTCCCCACTCCCCTTAAGATAATGAGACAGATCTGTAGTACATATACATTTAGTATTTCTTCATGCCTGAATTCCTAATAAAATCAAGCAAAACAGTACAAAGGAGAAACTGTTTAGCTAATTTAAGTCTCTTATTTTCTTTTGCTTATTTATGAACTGAAAGTATTAGGAAAAATAAAAGTAATGTATAATGGAAACTATCTAACTTCTACCTAAATAATGTATATATAAGATCAATTTAAACAATATAAGCAGATAAAAATACTAAAACAAAAATAGAATTCAATGAAATAGAAAACAGAAAATAAAGAGTATCAATTAAAAAATTGGTATAAGGGTTGGGGATATAGCTCAGTTGGTACAGTGCTTGCCTTGCATGCACCAGGCCCTGGATTCAATCCCCAGCACCACAAAAACAAAACAAAACAAAAAACCAACTGGTATTGTGCAAAAAAAAAAAAAGTCAAACTGTTAGCCAGACTAAGCAAGAAATAAAACATAGAATTATCCAAAATCAAAAAGAAAAGGGACATTATTATACAACATCAAACATTAAGAATATTATGAACAATTTTATGTCCATAAATGTATCAACCAACCTAGATGATAAATGATATATCATCCTCTGCAAGATACAAACTACCAAAAATACAAAGAACAACCCCCACAAAGAAACTAATAAAAGGAAATTTGTAAACTGAACAATCATCATACATAATATTAAAGGAACTAAATTTGTAGTTAAAAACCTTCCCAACAAGCTGGGGCGTGGTGGCGCATGCCTGTAATCCTAGCACTTGGGAGGCTGAGGCAGGAGGATCATGAGTTCAAAGCCAGCCTCAGTAATGGCAAGGCACTTAGCAACTCAGTGAGACCCTGTCTCTAATAAAATACAAAACAGGGCTGGGGATGTGGCCCAGTGGTCAAGTGCCCCTGAGTTCAATCCCCAGTACCAAATAAATAAATAAATAAAACCTTCCCAGCAAAGAAAACTTCAGCACCAGATGGCTATACTGGTGATTTCGATCAATCATTAAAGTGGGAGAAAAATTGCATCAATTGTACACAAACTTCATCAGAAACCACAGGAGGAAGGAACACTGCCTAGCTCCTCCTTTTGAGGTTAGTGGCTTTCTCCTGATACTAGCAATGTAAGAAAAAAGTCAACTGACTAATTTGTCCCTCAACACTGAAATAAGCTATCTTCACAAAACACTGTCAAATAAATCCAACAACATAAAAAATGGGTACTATATCACAACTACAATTTATATTAGAAATGCAAGGCTGTTCAACAATCAAAACTATTAAAATTCACCAAATCCACAAGGGAAAAAAATTTATATATTATGTTCTGGATATGAGGTGTCCCCCAAAAGCTCACGTGTGAGGAAATGCAGGAACATTTATGAGAGCTATAACCTAATCAGTGGATTGATTCATTTGATGAGTTAATAATTTGAAAGGACTACCGTATTAGGTGGTGACTACAGGCAGGCAGGGTGTGGCTGGAGGAAGCAGGTCACTGGAGTGTGCCTTTGGGGTTTATATTTTGTCCCCCGTGAACAGAATTCTTACTCTGCTTCCTGGCTGTCACATCCTAAGCTGCTTCCTTCAGCCACGCCCATCCTCCATGCTGTTTTGCCCCACCTTTAGTCCAGAGCTATGGAGTTGGATGACCATGAAGTAAACCTCTGAAAACCTGAGCCAAAATGAGCTTTTCCTCCTCTAAGTTGTTCTTGTCAGATCTTTTGGTCACAGTGACAAAAAGCTGACTAAAACACTATTATAAAGTCAACCAATACTTATTTAAAAAGGGGGGGGGAGACTGAAAAAATCAATATTCACTTGTGATTTTAAAAACTCTCAGTAAGCTGGGAGTGGTGGCAAACACCTATAATCCCAGCAGCTCAGGAGACTGAAGCAGGAGGATCACAAGTTCAAGACCAACTTCAGCAATTTAGTGAGGTCCTAAGCAACTTAGTGAGACCCTGTCTCAAAATAAAAAAATGAAAAGAGCTGGGGATCTGGCTCAGTGGTTAAGCAAGCCTGGATTCAATCCCCAGTACCAAAACAAACAAACAAAAAACTGTTTTAATAAATTAAAAGGAAACTTCCTTAACCTAATAAATGACAAAACACAAAAACAGAATTACAAAATGAAAATGCTTCCTCAGTCTGATAAAGGTCATCTACAAACACATCATACTTAATGATAAAAAACAGTGATTTTACTCAATATTACAAAGCAAGTGTCTTGCTCACCACTCCTGTAAGCAACATACAAATTGGAAAAGAAATAAAACAGCCTCTGTTCACAGATAACATAACTGTCTATGAGAAAAGACTTCTTTTAGTCTCTATGTCCATATGTAGATATGACTACAAAAAAATAAAACAGTTCTCAAAATTAATAAGTTTAGGAAGTAACAGAGTTATTTAAAATAAAAAATCAATTGTATTATCAATTGTATTTCTATATATCAGCAATGAATAATCAAAAACTAAAGTTAAAAAAAAATCTACAACAGCACCAAGAAACCAGAAATATTTAGCTGGCTAGAAACCTAATGAGAAGTGTACAGGATCTGTATGTCCAAAACTACAAAACAATGATGAAAGACATCAGAGAACTGGGAGGATATACCATGTGTACAGTTCATAAGACTCATGTTGTAAAGACATTAATTCTTCCCAGTTGACCTATATTGGTCAATGCAATGCCAATGAAAATCACTTGTTTTTGGGAGGCGGAGGAGTAGAAACTGCCAAGTTTCTTCTAAAATTTATACGGATATTGAGCATGGCAGTGAACACCTGTAGTCTCAGCTACTTGGGAGGACGTAGGAGGATGACTTAGAAGCTCAAACCTGGGCAACATGGCAAGACCCCATAACTAAATAACAAAAACAACAAAGGCAAAGGAACTTGAATAGCCAAAATTATGTTCATTTTTCTCCTATTTTAAATAATAGATTTGGAGGATTTGCACTAGCTGATTTTCATATTTAACATAAAGCTACAGTAATCAATGGCAGAAGTCACTGGTAAATAGGTAGACACATACATAATTCAATAAAAAAGACGAGGGAGTCCAGAAATAGATGCAAACATACATGGTCAACTGATTTTTGACAGGAAATTAAATGGAGAAAAAGATACTCTTCAACAAAATGGTTGCTCAAAATATTAGACATCCACATGAAAAAAAAATCTTCTGTATCTCATACCACATATAAAATTTAACTCAAATACAATTTTTAGAAGAAAACACAGGGTGGGAGGGGGGGGACAGACACTTTTGTGACCTTAGGTTTGGCAAAAATTTCTCAGATACAAAAATCAAAAGCCATGACTTATAAAAAACAAAAATTAAACTGGACTTTTCAAAATTTAAAAACTTATATAGTCTGCAAAAGGTACTATTAAGAGAAAGAAAAGGTAAACCACAGGCTAGCCAAAAATATTAGCAAAATAAAACCTCGTAAAGAACCTGTATCCTGCCGGGCGCAGGCAAGGTGGCTCACACCTGTAATCCCAGGATTTGGGAGGCTGAGGCACACTTAGCAACTCAGTGAGACCCTGTCTCTAATAAAATACAAAAAAGGGCTGGGGATGTGGCCCAGTGGTCGAGTGCCCGAGTTCAATCCCTGGTACCAAAAATAAAAAAATAAATAAAAAATAAAAAAAGAACCTGTATCCTTCCAGGTGTGGTGGTGCACACCTGTGATCCCAGTGGCTTGGGAGGCTGAGGAAGGAGGATAGAAAATTCAAAGCCAGCCTCAGCAAAAAGCGAGGCACTAAGCAACTCAATGACACCCTGTTTCTAAATGAAATACAAAATAGGGTGGGGATGTGGCTCAGTGGTCAAGTGCCCCTGAGTTCAATCCCTGGTACCCATCCCCCTCAAAAAAAAAAAAAAGAGAACCTGTATCCAGAATATAGAAAGAACTCTAAAAACTCCAACTTCTGTGCATAATTAACAGTGAAAAGGTAATCAAAGAATGAGAGAAATTGTTTACAAATTATATATCTGGTAAGGGGTTAATATTCAGAATATATATATAAAATTTCTACAACTAAAACATGAACAAACTGATTAAATTATGGACAAAGGACTTGCACAGGTGGTTAATTTTATGTTATGTATTTTACCACAATTTTTAAAACCCCATAGTAAGGAAACAATATAATTAAAATTGGCAAAATACTTGAAAACATTTTACCAAAGAATATACATGGATCACAAAAATAAGCAGGCACTCACATCACTACATAAATGCAAACTAAAATTGAAATGCAATATCACTAGATATCTATTAGAATGACTAAAATTAAGGAAAAAGTTAAAAATATCAAATATTGACAAGGATACTGAGGAAGAAACTCCTATGCATTACTAGTGAATATAAAAGGTGGCGTAGAGTTTGGCAGTTTCCTACAAAATTAAACAATTACCATATAACCCATAGCCATTCCATTACTAACTATTTACACCAAGACAAATGCAAAATTATGCTCATATTAAAAAAAAACCCTGCACATTATAGCAGATTTATTCATAATCAACAAAAACTATAAATAACTCAGTGTACAACACAACTAAAGAATAAGTTATTATACATTTATATAATGGAAATGCTGTTATGGTTTGGATATGTGTCTCCCCAAAGCTCCTGTATTAATGCAGAAATGTTTGGAAGTAAAATGATTAGATTATTAGAGCTGTGACCTAGTAAATCTATCCTAGTTTAAATGAATGACCTGGGTGGTAAATGCAGGCAGGGGTATGACGGCTAGAGGAGGTGGGTCACTTGGGGCATGCCTTGGAAGGGTCGTTCTTTCTGAGGGACTGTTCCTCCCCCACCCCTTCCTTGCTGCCACAAAAGGACCTTTGCCACACAATTCCCCCAAATCATGCTACCTCACACCTTGTGCTCAGAGCAATAGTTGGTCATCTAAGAACTGAGACCTCTGAAATTGTGAGCACCAAATAAACTTTTACTCCTCTAAGTTGTTCTTGTCAGGTAGTTTGATCTTAGTGACACAAAAGCTGACTAAAACAAATTGCATTAGTCTAAACTTAAGAAGTCAGCCTCAAAAAGATACATAAGAATCCATTTATATGACATTCTGGAAAAGGCCAAAGTAGAGGAACAGAAAATAATAGATCAGCGGTTGTTAAGTGCTGGGGCTAAGGGGACAAAGATGACTACAGATGGGCTTAAGGGAAAGTTTTAAGATGATGGAGCTGTTCTGTATTTTAACTGTGATGTTGGTTACATGATTATGCGTTTGTCAAAACTCAGAACTGTACACTAAAAAATTTTATCATATGAATTATACCTAAATAAAGGCAGTAAGAAAAATAAATGTAGGTATGATAAAATTATACTAAATCATCATATAAGTTAATTAAACAGTCATAATGAATGAAGTTATTTTGTGCTTAATCACATATCTGACTTAAATATGCTAAAAATGAGCACATTTCAAACAACAGGAGATTTTATTTTAGCTTTATAAATTAAAAGTTAATGTTAGGATTACTGAATGTCTTCTTCATTTGGTAAAGCACCAAAAAGTCAACTATATCCTACCTGAAATCACTATTTTTGAATATTTACCCACTGTCTGTTATGTGCAGATTTAAATGTTCATGAGATAATTAGGGTAGGGTCCAAGTCCATAATTCTCCCCCTTTCCAACTTTCTAATAATAGACACAGCTAGTAAAAATAGTTAAGCATGAAAATATGTTCTATATTTAAATATTTTTCTCTATTCTCTTTCTACACTTTCTCTTAAAGAAAGAGGGCAATCAGTAAAGTCAGCTCTTTGGAGAGGCACTTATGTTATGAATTAGTAGAGCATGAATTGGTGCCATTTCCATTTTAAACTTGTGAAAACCGCAGCTTTACAGCGGAGGTTGGATCACTTGCCCATTTCTTAAAAAAAAAAAAGAGGCAGAACTAGGATTCAAATCCAGGACAGTTTCACTTCAAAGTTCTTTAAGTTTACTATTAGTCTTTCACAAGTCAGCAATTGTTTGAGCAATAGCTAAGGTACATATTTCAAGTGAACAAGAATATTTCAATATTATGTGTGTCCTGGTTTAATTTTAAACCTCACACTCTGAAAACACGTATACACTCAGAAGAGTTGAAGCAAGCAGTTTATAAATTACACTAATGTACATACAGTCTTTGATCATTCAAATTTTTAAAAAATGAAGTACTTTAAATCAGAACAAAAACAGCAAATCTACAAGTAACAACCAAAAGGAAAAATGAAAAAGCAATCATGCTCACTTTTGACCTTAATGAAGAATTTATTGCAACTCTAATTTTAAACAAAAGAATATAGAAAAATTTTCCCCTTTCTTCTGGCTTCCTGACATCTGGCTTTCCTCTATTGTTTTTAAAAGCTGCCAGTATCCTGAGTTGTAACACAAGATTATTTACTGCAACAGAAACTCACCCTGTGAAGCGTCACTGTGTGTTGTTCCCATATAGCTGTTTCCTCCATTGCTGTGCTCTGATAAAGGAAAAGAAAAATAAAACATTTACCTTTTAAGAAAATGTTTTTCATCAAGTGAACGAGAACATCCAGTAAACAATTCAGCACAATAAAATACCAAAATTCATACTACTAATATTAATATACTCTGAAAGGAGCTTAATAATTATGAAAGGTTTTTAGTTTGCTTTTGTTTTAAGAGACAGGAAACTACACACAGGAACTTCCTTTGTTTTTAACTTACTCTGGACAGATGCTGTTCTATATTAAGTTTTGTGCCAGCTAAAATCAGTGTTCAAGCTAGTTTGAACAAAAATTAGAATGCTTCTATTTTGAAATATCAATGGTACATAAACATTTAAAAGCATACCTTGTGTTCTACAAAGGAAGGAAAAGTTAAACACCTCCAAATTCAGTAACTTATATGCATATGTGTATGTGTATGTGTGTGTGTGCGTGTGTGTGTGTAAAGTGTATATGAATTAGTAAAGCATGAATTGGTGCCATTAACTCCATTTTAAACATGTGAAAAACACACCTTTACAGTGGAGGCTGGATCACTTGCTCATTTCTAAAACAAAGATGGTCTTTTGTGTGTGTGTGTGTGTATAAAACATAAGGCCATTTGATAGGTTTGGTCAATGGGTGCTTTATATCACAAACACTACTTCTTCACATAATAAAAGTTTTACTACAGAATTAGCTTCTTCAGTTTCATTTATAATCATAAATCTAGTATATGCACCACACACATATATACAAACATAAGACACAAGAAAAGCAAATTAACAATAATCCCCAATTCCAAGAATCATCAATAAAATAAAGGCAATGCAAGCTTCAATATAGGTCCTACTCAATTTTTAGTTCAGTTTCACCTCCCGTCATGAAACTCTCATGAGGAAAATAGTTATCTAAAGGATAAATGCTAAAAAATTCAAAATAAATTTCTTTAGAATTGGATCAACTGCTCTAGAAGGTTGAATATTACTGTTAAAATTTTATGAAATTAGGGTTCCTAAAAATGTATTTATTTGTTAAGTAAATTTAATAAAAGATCTTTCAGAGTTACCAAAAGGTAGGGTAAAGGGAAGAATGCTGAGCACAACATTCTCAGAATATCCCTTATCACCTATTATTATAAATGCTTATTTCACAAGTGAGATCTGTTTTCTGTTATACTGCTATCATTAGCATCATGAGACCATACCCATCAAGGTGCCATGGGCCCATTTCTCCTTTCCCACAGCAGTTTTAATTGAAGATTAATACCACTTTAGAAAAACGAATGCTTATAAAGAAAGCCTGCTTTTCCTAAATTCAAAGCAACTAGATTAATTCCCCTGCCAGATGAATGAGAGAGGAGAGAGAAAGGATCTCTCTGTTCACTCTCATAGGTAAGAACTGCCAACCTTAAGAGCGTTTTGTTTCAATCTTCCAATCAAGTGCAGCAAACCCTCCCTTTAATGAGACCTCTGCTGGAAACAAAGTTGTTTTGTCTTTTTTAACAAAAACTGACCGGGATTCAATGCATTTAAAAAAAAAAAAAAAAACCCGCTCCACCATTGTGAAGTATTGTGATGGTATAAAAAACTCCTCCATCAATGTGAAGCAATGATGTTATAAGTAAATCAGCTAAGCACTAACAATTATACCAAAATATAAGTTATAAAAATATCTGTAATAATTGCCAATCTCAGCTGACATTAAGAATGAAAACTGCTTACATAGCTCTAATCTGGTCTTTTCTTGATCCACTTCATTAACCAGTAGCATTGCTTCACTGCTTTTTATAATCCATGTCCTATCAGTCCAAACTGTAAGTGATCTGATAGCTAACAGCCACTTACTTTCCTTGATAACGTACTCTTTAGTATGAAACAGTTTATCATCCTCCATATGGTTTAAATAACCACAGAGTTCATTTAATGCTAGGGGTAGGAAAGCAGGTTATGAAACAGTTCGTACATTTTAATTTTGTTTAAACATGGGGGGTAGGGACTGAAAGGGACACACTAAATTTAAACAGTGATCATCTTCAAAGTGAAGGGACTGTGGTGACATTTTCTCATCAGGTATTTTCTCTTCTTGCTTTCCTTACTCTATTCTCAATCAGAACACACTGGCAATGTATTTTTAACTACATTCGCCAAATTTCATTCCTACTTGAAATTTCAAATATTTACTTTATCTTGGTTTTTAGGATAATCAAATAATGTTGAAGATATTATTTTATGTCTTAATTTCTTAAAAAGAGTTGGGCTAGGGTTGTGGCTCAGTGGTGAGCACTTGCCTACCATACATGAGGCACTGAGTTCGATTCTTAGCACCGCATATAAATAAAAGGTCCATCAACAACTAAAAAAATATTTTTTTTAAAAAAAGAGTTTATTCTACTGTTAGTAAGGATTCTATACATTAAGGTCATAGTACACAATCTCCAAGAGTGCAGTAAGAGAAACTTAAATTACTTTTTGGTACAAGCTAAGGGGAAAAAATAAAATAACTGTTCTCCACATTCCAGTTAACATGTTTTTTTGAGGAATTAGACAAGTATACTTCTCAAACAACTCACTGGTTTCCCCAAAATGATAATATATAGCTCATTCCTCTGTTAAAGTCAAAAGGAGTTTTTTATTAGCTTGATTTAGTTCTCTGAAAGGAGACCTATGTACAAATAAATAACAAAACATGAAACTTCAAAAGGCATTACTAGTTACGGTCTTGACCAGCACACTAAACCAATTTAATCCATATGAGTTACTAAACCTTACCACTCCTTATAATCACCAGCTTTAAAAATAGAATAAGTACTTCTAGTTTAAACCATAGACCTTGTCTTCTCTTTCCACCCTCTAACCTTTCATTCGCATCAGTGGCAAAAGCAGAAAATTCTGTCTTTGGTTGTTTGTATAATAAGGCAATCCTTGAGGAGTTCTGAATGAACTGAAGGATGGTTAGATGGATAACACATAGGCATGAAATGATACCAATATAGTAAAATGACAGTGGTAGAATCTCAGTGGTCAGAATTCAGGAATCTACTATAAAATTTCTTCAACCTTGGGGCTGGGATTGTGGCTCAGCGGTAGAGCACTCGCCTAGCGCGTGGGCGACCCGGGTTCGATCCTCAGCACCACGTACAGATAAAATGCATTCAATAAAACGCATTGTGGACAACTAAAGCAAATAAATAAAAATATTAAAAAAAAAAAATTTCTTCAACCTTGTTACATTTAAAAATGATAATAATAAAATGCTGGGGTTAAAAAGAAAGTAGCTTTGTCTAGTAAATCATTCAGAAATTGAAGCTAAAACTGATTAAAAACATATTTTGTACCAGTAAATTTACTAAGAACTATTTTAATGAAGACTACATATAGAAAAAAAAATAATCATTAATGACAGAATTTTGATGTTTTAGGAAAGGGGGCTCTTTAGGAAGAACATCAAAGAAATAAGAGCCTCTGAAGTACAGAAACAAAAATAAAGGTGGGGAGTCTTAGCACTATGCTGCCTTTGCACTGTTTTATAATATTTATCTATTACTTAGGCAAATAAATGATTTTCAAAACTTAATATTCTTGCTATAAACTTGCTTATAATTTGCCTTATTTTTAAAAATGCAGTTGTATAACTTGCACAAGATCTTCTGTTAAATCCCTAGTCTCATTTTCAAAGCACTTCAGCCTGTGGGAGACCAAGGGAAAAGTGTATAATTCCTGCTAGCATGATTCTACTACTGTTAATTCCCTAGTAACTATGAAAGATGCAATTAAACAGAAAATGAACTAGCTCAGAAATAATGAGTCCAGAGCCCAAATCTGTCATAAACTAGAAATGTGACCTTACTTTTTCCTCTCCTATAAAATTAGGAAAGTGGATAAGATTATCAAGTAAAAAGGTCTTTCCAGCTCCAAATTTCTATCAAACTATAATGTCAAAGAGCATGCTAAAAAATTAAATGATCAGTGAAACATGAAGGCATTAAATGTGATTGTAATTCATGGTTGCTGGATTAGTTCTGCGTACATTTCTACAAAGTCAGCATCAACCAACTAGAATCACAATTTCTGAAGAAGCAAAAAGCTGCATTTCAGAATCTGCCAAGAGTTTGTTTGGTTTCTTTGTTCTAAGCTCCAGCTGGCAAAGACACTACTCAGATCACCAACTCTAAAGGGCTTCCTGCCAAAACTCCAGGTCCCAATTCTAGGCAGTTTCACCATTTTTTAGGACTGATTACAAATCAAATGAGGAAAGACAGGAGGGCACAAGAACTGACAAGACAGCTGCTTTGATATGACAGAGTTTGTACAATTTGTGGAACAGGGAGGGAGGGGGGAAGAGAAGTTACAAAAGTACCACATCACAACAAGCCTTGTGATGTAATGCCAAGGATTTTAAACTCAATAGGAAAACACTAATGAATTTTAGATATGAAATGATATGGTCAAAAATGCATTATAAAGACTATGATGTATAATACGGATTTGAAGCAAAAAGACCAGATGGAAAGTTAATGTGAAAAGATGAGAGGAGTTAAAGATGACTTGTTTCTGAATTGGGCAACTGAGTGGAAAGGCAGGAAGACTTAAAATGCACTTTAAGAGCCAGGCATGGTGGCGCACGCCTGTAATCCCAGCACTTGGGAGACTGAGGCAGGAGGATCGTGAGTTCAAAGCCAGCCTCAGCAATGGCGAGGCACTTAGCAATTCAGTGAGACCCTGTCTCTAATAAAATACAAAAAAGGGCTGAGGATGTAGCCCAGTGGTCGAGTGCCCTGAGTTCAATCCCAGGTACCCCCTCCCCCCCCAAAAGAAGCAAAATGCTGTTTTAGAAATGCTTAATTTAAGATGCCTATGGAACCATCAGAGCAGACATGGCAAGAATTGGATATATAGGTTTGAAAATCAAGACTGAGATGTGCAGTAGATAGGATCTAGGAGTAATCAACAAGGTAGTATCCTGGAAACCCAAAGAAAAGATCCAATTACCAAAGGACTAAGATAACCCTGTGGACTACAATATTTTGGGGATCAAAAACAGGAAGAATTGAAGGAGCTTAAGAAGGAGCCACCAGTAAGGGTACATGAATATCAATGGAGCTAATACAAAATATTATTTATTATCCAGAGAATACACCAAAACAGGAAATACAAACTGAAGATCTTTCAGTTTGAGAACAATATACCTTATAATCTGTGATATCATAAAAAACAAAATTTCCATGAAATATTTAAAAGTTAAACCCTTAAACATTACTAAAACATATACCTAAAACAGATTATTCATGCTGAACAATTTCCTAATGACTTGCATTCCCCCATTAGGAAAACCAAGTAGTAAAGTGACACTATGGTGCTAGGTTATTTCTATAAGTTAAACTGCTACACTGAATTGTTTCTGATTTCTTTGTGCTTTCAAGTGTTTTTGTTAGTTTTGTTGTTGTTATTGACTTTTTTCCTCATTCAAACTAAAATGTGAGATTACCTACTGAGACAATAATGAGCCAGGAACTAAGCAGGAAATACAAGGAGGGCCCTGGACCCTCTACGAAATTTCACTTTTGTATTTAATTTCAAATTCCTATCACTGCTATGAGAATGAAGTACAAAGAAAGTACAATATGTGTTGAAAGTAGAAGAAAGGTATGTATTTGTATTGATGTGAGGGTTGGCTTTTAAATTCTCAAACAGAGATACCCGAAAGGTAGTCAATAAAGTTTCATCTAAGTCAAAGAGAGGTCCTAGACACATTCCTGGAGATTTAACACACTTCACAAATACAAGGTTAAGAAGATAATACTCATTAAACATAAGAATCAAAAAATTATCAAAATAAGAGTGCAAAATAAATTTAAAAAATAAAAGTGCAACATCTATAGGGCAAAAGTCTAAATAGAAGTGGAGTAAATTTAGCATCCAGTACCAACTATATTCAACATCAGTTAAATTTACAAATACTTTATTGTGTCCAGCCCTTGATTTACAATTCAGGAGAAAAAGGATAAGATACATATGATTAGGAAATATTAAAAGTTGGAAGAAAGACATAGGAGACCTGGAATTTTTTTTATTAAGCCTGGAAGTATGTTAAAAAATAATTTCAAAGGCAAGTTGCTACACTAATATTCATTGCTCACCTAGAAAGAATATCCACTTAAATAAGCTACCATTTTGTGCACATTAAACATTGAGAAATTTCTATTAGGGACAGTTAGATACCTAGGAAAAGCTTAAAATCAAGAATGCTTTCCAGTTATCAAAAATAGAACTATTCTTAGGTATGGCGTTTTATAACGACTGGAGGCAGAGAAAGGGCCTCTCAAAAATATTCCAGGTAGAAAGGAAGAAGGGAATGGGATTGCAAAGATGAAGAATGACGTTTCTCTAAGCTTATCTTTTTGTGTTTAACCCTGATTTTTAGAACCACTATACTCCACGACACACCATTCACACATTAGAAAAATTAGCCATTAAAACCAACAAAGAAGCCGGGCGCGGTGGCGCACGCCTGTAATCCCAGCACTTTGGGAGGCTGAGGCAGGAGGATCGTGAGTTCAAAGCCAGCCTCAGCAATGGCGAGGCACTTAGCAACTCAGTGAGACCCTGTCTCTAATAAAAACACAAAAAAGGGCTGGGGATGTGGCCCAGTGGTGAAGTGCCCCTGAGTTCAATCCCCGGTACCACAAAAAAAAAAAAAAAAAAAAAAAAAAAAAAACCAACAAAGATAAGGGTGTGTATTTGGGGGGGGGGGGCAAAGAAGAAATAAAAACAGTAACAAATATACAAACACCAACTATGTTACAAATGAATGACGAAAGCACATAGCAATCTAATACTCCATTTTTTTTTAAAGTTATAGAGGTATATGGGAAAACGATGCAAAAAGATACCAATTTTGTTTTTTGAAAAGCACATTTATATACTTAGAGTTTAAGAAAAAGATTAGCTTCAGAATACATATTTTGATTTTTGATATTTGGCAATGAAGAAATGAATTTTATAACCAATGAAAAATGGCATATGTGATTTTAAAAAAATAAAAAACAAGCAAAAGTGACTGACCTATTACAAGTCAGGACAGGGTTATCCTTCTATATGCACCAACTTCAAGGACATAAAAACTAAGAAAAACTCCCAAGACACTGATAATGTTCCTTCTTGATCTAGGTGCTGGGCAAAAATCTGTATACACCTATGATTTATTCACCTTAATGGTTATATATAAAGTTCAAAATAAAATAACTTGGCAATAAGGATTGAAATAAATCAAATATACTTCCATTCACCCATTTATACAGCAATGTGAAAAAATGATAAGCACTGACATAATTCACTGCAGTCTTTTGGGGAAAAAAAGTACATATAAGGAAGGGATTAAGCTAAATATTCAAGTACTGTACTTGTACAGTACCACTGTAACCACTACAAAGAAGCAAAGACCAAAATCCAAACTGAGAAAAATTATACGGGACAAACAATCCAGCTTGTTAACCTGTAAAACTGCAGGCTAATGAGGGGGGAGATGAGAAAGAGGTTACATGAGGGACCTTGTATACCTAAGAGCTAGATATAAGATATGTCAATCATAATTAAGAGGTCCTTATTCAGATCCTGATTTAAACACAAGTGTGCGCACATACACACTCTCTCTTAAAAGGGAAAGTTAATATTTAAAACAACCAGAAAATACTAGTTGATTTAGAATTTATTTTTGAAGTATGACAATGGTAATATAGCTATATATTTTTTAAAAGTGTTCTTATTCTTTTGCAGATTCATACTCAAATATTAACAGAAGATAAAATGTTTTGACATTTACTTCAAAATCATGGGAAGGACACAAAGTAAATATGTACATTTATAGCTAAAACACGACTGAGCGTAAGTTGGATAACTATACTAGGTGAGAGTGGATTCATTACTTTTTCATTCATTTACTTTTATATGAATTTGAAATTTTCAACTTAAAAAAGGAAAAATAACTTGAGGAAACCAGAAATTACCAATCTAATAAAGACTCAAATCAAGAATGTGGCTACCACAGGCTAGCATTAGGCAAAATTTCCTGGCTGGCTACTCCCGTAACTGCCTCCCCTTTCAAAGTAAGAAAAATGCAGCTAGTGTTGGAGAAGACTTCTGGGAGTTTCTAGGCTCATTCTGAGATGGTCTATAAAAGGAGGAAAAAAGCAACTCTCACTTAGAAAAGATATCAGATTTTAATCAAATTACCAACAGACAACTAAGTGTAAGTTGTTGTAAGCACTGTGGAGGGATAGAAGAGGGAGCATAAAGCAGAGTTCTGACCTACTTTCTGGATTCAGGACAAAAATTTTTTTTTAAATATTTATTTGTTTTAGTTGTACACAATGCCTTTATTCTTATGTGGTGCTGAGGATCAAACCCAGGCTGCGCACGTGCTAGGCCAACGCTCTACCATTGAGCCACAACCCCAGCCCAGGACAGAATTCTTAAGGAAAAGAATTGAGGGACAGGTGCTAGTTGAATAAGGGATAAAAGTGGGAAACTTTCCAGGCAGAGAAAACAGCACAATCAAAAGCCCTGGGGCAGAAAAGTGTTTCATTCATTCAAATGTTTGAAAGTTTATTTTGTTCTAAAATTGCAGATAACCAAGCATAGGCAAGATGACCTTGGAGAACATGGAGCTTACAGTCTAGAGGGAGAACAAGCCGATGATCAAAACA
Organism: Tamias sibiricus; assembly: GCA_025594165.1. NCBI lineage: Eukaryota > Metazoa > Chordata > Mammalia > Rodentia > Sciuridae > Tamias > Tamias sibiricus. The sequence continues at coordinate 139,352,453 of CM046659.1, forward strand.
CTTCATGAGGGGCTGGGAGGTGGCTCAGTGGTAGGGCGCTCGCCTAGCACGGGCATGGGCTGGGTTCGATCCTCAGCACCACAGAAAAATGCATTGTGTACAACTAAAAGAAAATAAATAAATATTTTTTAAAATTCTTTTTAAAAAAAACAATTCATGACTAAATATATAATCGCAGGCTTAAATAAGCACTAAAGGGAAAAAAAGTGTCAGGAGAAGAAGTTAGTAGGAAGTAGAGTAACTGCTAGGAACTAAAAATGAGGAAAGCATAGGTTAGGATCAGAGAATAAGGAGAATGATGCAAGATGAGGCTACAGGGGTAAGCAGAGGCCCAATAGTATACTAGGAACGGATCTATATCATGAATTTTGATCTTTTACTTCTAAAGGCAGTTAAGAATAGGAATTTTAGGAGAAATTTGAATGTGTGAATGGGGGTGGGGGAGAAACTAGTCAAACTTGGATTCTGGAAAATTATTTTAGAAAAAGTTTATAAAGGAAAGAGGGGGGTGCCATACTCTTTAGGAGGCTATTATATCAATAGGGACGGGGGAGAAGAGGAAATAAGTAGCAAAAGTACAGATGGAACACATAGAAAGACATGACATGTTCAGCAGCTCAAAAACTAAACAGAACTTGCTAATCATTCATTCACCATACTAGGTAGATATAAAAACTGATCCAGGTATAATGGATTTGAAATAGTCTTCAATCCCTATTGCCTAAGCCATCAGACTAAAGACTGTATCTCTTAATGTCACTGTAATAAATTTTTCATTAAGTACTCTCAGGAGCCCACCGACCTTCCTTCAAACCACAAAATATCTTGCTGGGCTAAAACCACTACTAATCTACAGGATAATCTTTGTTCAGAAGTAAATATTTATGTATATGTACGCATACACACAGAAACATGCACCTTCTCTGGGCTTCACCTAAAATGTTTTTAAAAAGACTAAACTAACATAATAGCTTACTAAGTGCTGAGTTCTGTGCAGAGTACACAACTATCTCAAGAAGGGTACTGTTTGCATTTTTATGTTCACACATTTTTTTAAAAATATTTATTTATTTGCCTGTAGTTGTACACAATGCGTTTTATTTTTTTTTAACAGATAAGAAAATAGCTATTAAGTAGTACACCCAGGACACATATTCTAGAACCTAAACTCACACAGGAAGTTACATAAACTTAGGGTTACTCAATGATAATCCTTTCAGTCCTTATATTACTGTACAGGATCTGGCCTACCAACAGGTGAATGGTGTTTACATGGGAGTTCACTGTATAATAATTCATTAATGCTTTATGTACTTTTATACATGATACTATATTTTACAATAAAAAGGTATAAAAATATTAAATCAGCTGGCAAGCTTTAAGTTAAGGCAATGTAAAAATCCAGATTTACAACCCGTTTCGAAAAACTGGAAAATCCAGCCTTCCTTCCTCCAAGACAACAATCAGCTGGAGCTGAGCAATAACTGCTTCCTTCAGTCCAGCTTGTGCTCTCTTCCAGCTTTCATGATTCACATCATTTGTCTGATCTAAGACTCACCTAACACCATTCCAAACTCATCTGACACTTATTTAGAATGTATGAAGATATATGTGAGCTTGTAAGAATTATGAGGTAAGATGTTCAAGTAGCTATAATAAGTAAATATAGCCTCAGATTAATAGTAGTGCCTAACAAAGTTGTGAAGATCAAATGTGATCATTCATATAAAACACTTAGCTCACTTATCTGTCAGAGTCAGTACTAAACACAAGGGGCCACTGTCTGTTATTGACACATACTTCTGACACAACTTGAATTATAAACTACTTGCCAGGTGACAACAGCATCAAAACATGGGTTTCTGTAGTTTTGTTTAATTAAATTGTTCAACATGTTTAAAAAAAAATCAGTAAAGTCTCCCCAAGTTCCTTTACATGATACTGCCAAGAAAAATTTCCTGCTATTTTATTTCAAAAGGCAAACATCTTTTTACTTTTGTCCAAAACACGTATTTATCATAAGTGGCTTTTATTGGTCTGATCAGGGGAGATAAGTGGATACCTACTGAAATACTTTAAAATAATGGTTCTAAGAATCATAAAATGTCCCCCAAATTAAGACAGACTTAACTTCAGGGTAAAGATAAGACCATCAAAAGCAGCTTACTACTTTTTACACAACTGCTAGAACTCCAATGACTGGCTATGACACTTAATTCTTTCTTCTTTGACATATGTATACAATATTTGCCTCCAAAATAAATAAATAAATAAATGAATAAATAAATAAAAGCCTAAAATGAATTATTTTCCCCAAAAACCAATATGATAGTAAGTCCTTATATAATAAATCACTATGAAGTTTATAAATGAATACAATGAAAACTAATGAATTGACAGACAAAGTGGCACACACTTGTAATCCCAGAGACTTGGGAGGCTGAGGCAGCAGGATCACGAGTTCAAAGCCAACCTCTGCAACTTAGCAAGGCCCTAACCAACTCAGTGAGACTCTGTCTCTAAATAAAATACAAAAAAGGGAAGGGGGATGTGGCTCAGTGGTTAAGTGCCCAAGTCCAATCCCCAGTACACCCCCCCCCAAATACAACTAATGAACCAGTTACCCACTAGATGGATTGTCTTCAAATAGTGCTCAGTCAAAATACAAAACGAAACAAAAAAGTCCACACACAACAGAATCCACACAGGATGATTCTGTTTGTGTTAAGATTAGAAAGAGGCAAAACTATAATGTTGATGGAATGCATATTTAGGTGGCAAAATTATAAAGAAAATCCAGAAAATAAGTAACACAGAAGGCAAAATAGATATAATCTTTGGGGAGGAGAGACTGTTAAACAGAAATAGCATATTAGGAATTCTAACACTTATTATTGTGTTACAGTATTTTAATTTGCTGCTGTCTACGCTCACTATTAAAATACTCTATCATCCATCAGAACAGCGGTGTGTTCACTGCTCACTATCTAGCACCAACAAAGGTACCTGGTACACATTGGGCATGCAATATCTGTTGACCATAAAATAACAGTTTAAAAATCAATACTGAGCCGGGCGCGGTGGCGCACACCTGTAATCCCAGCACTTTGGGAGGCTGAGGCAGGAGGATCGCGAGTTCAAAGCCAGCCTCAGCAAAGGCAAGGCAATGAGTGACTCAGTGAGACCCTGTCTCTAATAATATACAAAAAAAAAAAAAAAAAAAAGGGCTGGGGATGTGGCCCAGTGGTCGAGTGCCCCTGAGTTCAATCTCTGGTACCACCAAAAAAAAAAAAAAAAAAAAAACTGTTACATATTTCACAACTTGTTGGACCCTAACTGTAAACAGTAACAGCCAGCATAGTGTCCATGTTCCAGGTCCGTATATTTGAGGAGTATAAAGAATTGTAAGTTTCAGTTACTTTTGTAATTCTAATCTCTTTCTCCAATTGAAATACACCAAACTTACTAAAAACACCTCTGAGGATATATCCAGATTCATTTCAAACAGGAAAAATGCAGAAACTATATTAGATATAGTTCTCCACCACCTCCCTCAACCAAGAAAACACCAGAATGCTATTACAGGATGAGTGTGAGTTTGCTTGCTCATACTTATCTAAGAGTAAACAATGCAAATGCTTTGGTTTTTAAACAATGAATTACACACTTCACATTGACCATTATAACATAGAGCAACTGAAAACTACAAGCTTCTAGAGGACAGAGATCTAAAACAAAATGTGCTCAATTAATATTTGTTGAGTTAACAAAAAGAACTAGTCATTACTGGTATCTTAAATTTTAGAATTACATAATGAATTAGAAGAGCTAATCATTAAGTTTAGCATGTAATATTCAGCCATCAGAAACTATCTATAAACCCCCAAAATACCAGTGACAATTTCAAAAAGAGTAAAAATTCCTGAGATAACCAAGATGGACAATGAACTTTTTGATCTTTGGGAATGTACACTATTTAAAAAAATAAAACCCAAAAATATTTCAGCTGAGCAAAAAAATTTTTTATTTCAATCAAATATGTGCTAATCTTATGTCCCTAATTAACACTCAAAGTAATATCAGCTCCTTTTTTCACCTTTCTGCATATGATAAACTAGGAGGTTAGAGTTCAGTCACCAATCATCTCACTTCCCAGGACTGTGTGTGCAAAATAGGGTTAGTCTGGTAACTGAAATGTACCTATAACACAACCCCCCCCCCCAATCTAAATCAGTGCTCTGTGGTGTAATCATTCAGAGTCCATTGTTTCCATCCATTTTTAGGATGTGAAATGAAACTCCCTACCCATGTCCTCTCCACATACTTCTCATTATTAAGAATTTATCTGTTTAAGTGAGAAGGAATGGAAATAAAGTACCTGGCTAACCCATAAAGGAGCAACCTGAAGCCACTCTTCTCTACAATAAATAAATTAAAAAAAGAACTCTAGGTTAGAGATAGTAAAAGGCCTATTTTTATTGCCAGTTTATATAGGAAATATTGTTCTGAAACAGGTCAAATTATATTAATTTTAAAACTAGTGTCAATCTCCACAATATTAAATGTTAAATTTAAATATTAAATAAGGATTTTCATGATTATCTCTGGAACTTGCTTTTCATCTCAGAGATGCAAACCAAGTTTCAGTCAAATATTTCAGGAATATCAGTCTAGATATAGCTAATAAAAAAATAATTTTGTTCATTCCACTGGCTTGTCTTCAGCTACTATGCTGCTCAGTCAGGACTCAGTGCTGAGTATGTGAAAGTGCTGTGTGGGCCAGGGAAGCTCGTGACTGAGCAGTCAGAGATGGGTGACACTACACATAATAATTTACAGCTAGATTCCTGGTCTTTCAGTAGATCACATTTTTATCACATCAGGATTATGTCAAGAAACAGGATTACATTTCCAAACTTTTCATAAAACTATTATTTTAAAAAAGACATTTTCCTTGGCTGGCAGCATTGTGATCTATCTTATTTCTGCTCAGTTTTATTCTTAGAACTATACTGAGTTTATGTTTGGTTTCTAAATAGAAAAAAAGATTAAAGAGCAAGTAAAGACTCAGAGCCAGAACATTGTTTCCAGGATTGGGGAAAAAAGAGATGAAAAAAAAAAAAAGGCTGAAACTACTATAATTTTTTTCCTACAAACCAAACCAGAAGCATTACTATATATACTGCATTATAGCCCTCAAAACCACAGATTGGTTTCAACCTAATTATCTGTTGGTGTGGATGGCTGACCTCTATCACTGATAGCAAACAGCAGCAGCATAAGTCTTCCTTAAGTTCCCAAGAAGAAAACATCAGTTGGGAGAAAAGGCACTGAATGATTTGAAAAGTAAGTCTTATAAAAATAACCTAAAAACAAATTTAAGAGTTAAAAAATGTAGTTATCAATCAACTACACAAGAATCTAAAATGCCAGGCATACTAAAATAAATTAAATGCTTCATCTAAAACACTACAAAAATAATTCTAGCAAAAAACATTGTACAAACTGAGCAGACTCAGCTAAGTATTACTTCAGTGAAGATCATTAAAAGTTGGCAGACACAATTAAGTGAATGTTCATAAACCAGTCTTTATTTTACTTTTAAAGCAGTATGAAGGAAATATGCACTGATCAGTTAAGTACCAACATTAAAAATCTATTGTTACTATTCCTCAAGAAACAATTTCTGACCGTAAATACTGATTTCATAATTAGGTTTGTTCATTAGCTTAGCTATTTTCTGCAGCTAACTTTCAAAAATGTTCAACTATTGAAAAAAAGCCCATTGTACTTTAATTGATAAAATAAATTGATTCTTGAGAATACTATAAATTAATAGTGTAATGGTAAAAACTGGTATAAATCATTTCCATACTAACCTACATTTTTATTTCAGACATAGCCACTGGGGAAGAAAATTATTCCTGAGACATAAAAACACTTAAGTATACAAAAAAATTATAAGCATATATAATAACAATCTTAAATTTTATTGCTTCCTCCAATGAGAAAGAGCTTGAAAATCTAGCAGCCAGTCCAACTTCATCCAACTACTTTCTGTGATTCAACCAATGAAAATGTTCCTAATAATTATTCATAGCATTTTCTTACACAATTAAATAATTCTCTGGAAAAGCAGGGAACCACCCTCAAATTTCTATTTTCAACTTTCAAATAATTTTGTATCAGGTGCACTGAACAAAATTTTGTTCACAAATTCAGATGTATATCATGCACGTAAAAGCTTTTTTCCCTTTATTACTTAATATCACACAGACAAGCCCTTGCCAATCCAGGCATATACTTTTTTAAAAAATGTACTCTGTATTTTCTCCCAGTATTTTGTGATTTATTTAGTTTGTCGTCCATCCCTCCCACCCCCCGCCCCTTGTCCCCCAAACATTTAGGCTTCATTTGGGTTGAGGGGCAGAAAACAAACATTTTAAAAAGTGGATAACCAACAGTTTTATCACTACTGAATAATCCATCCTTTCCTCAAAAATCTACACTATTAAATTTACCTCATAACTGTAGTTTTCCCTCTTACAGGCTAACTAAACTGAGGCAAGTTACTTTGTTTCAATTTCTTAACCTAGTTCTTACTTCATAGGGTTACTGTGAGAATGTAATTAAGCACATAGAACAGTATCTGACAAATGCAGCTCAACACAATCATTTAAAGCCCATCTCTGTTCTTGAACTGACATAATACTTGACTTTGAATTTACATCAAATTACAGTTTCTGACAGGGCCTCCTTTTTCCAAAATTTCCTGGCTGTTAATCATTTTACTTATCAGGTAAACTTCCTTACCAATATGTGGAGTTTTCTACAATACCACTCTGGAATTTCTGTTTGGAATTGTATTGCATTTACCCATCAACTATGGGAAAATTGGTAAATTCTACAATATTGACTCTTCATCCAGAAATTATACTGTTTTATCCCACTGATGAGATATTTTTTGTCCATCATTAAAATTCAGGCAACTCATCAAGATTTACTATATTTGTTCCTAGGTAGTCTTTTTGGAAAAAATTTAGTGGTATATTTCAAATGCTCATACTCTTTGACCCACCGGTTTCATTTTAAAGAATTTGCCATGTAGGATTAAGAGCACAGATACAAAAGTATAAAATATAAGCACATAAGATATACTTACTGCAAGAGCAAAATCCTAAGAACAAGTTAAATGTCTATCAACTAGGCAATGATGATCTAAGGTGAAGTATATTCATGGCATTAAAAACTTCAACCATTACAAGAACTTAAAAGTAGACAAGAGTTCCACAACTATTGGGCTAAAAGCAAAGAGGGTGCAAAATTAACGTCTGTGGGGTTGTTTTGTTTTGTTCTGTTTTGAACTTAGGAGTAGAAGGAATAAAAAGCATCCTATTTAGTATTGAGCTTGGTTCCTAAGCATTGGATCACCTTAAAAAATTAAATGTGATTTAGGGAAAGAACTGTTAATTTCAAGATGGTCCCATAATGCAGCATTTAAAGAAATACATTTCAACTTCCATTTTATAAATAATTCAGCATGCAAACATCCCCACAATGTAATATTTAAAGAAATTTCTCAATATTCCATAAAATCCCAATATCATAATTTAGGAGTAAAAGCACTACTCCTTCTAAATTATCTTACTATGAGTATTTATTGAAAACATTTCTCTCCATACTTGACATATCCCTTTAAAAGTGTGTTATCTTACATATCAAGTACCAGATATCACACTTCAGAACAAAGTGATATTCTGTGTAATACGGAAACGAAGTCTTTCCTACTAGGAAAGGAAGCCCCAGAAAAGGTAAATAATGTGACCTTATTTTTAAAACAAAGCAAAACTTTGCCTTTTAATCTAAATCTTTGGGTCAAGTTTTACCTTTAGACTGTACTTCATCAATTAAAGGTCAAAAAAGTACAAATTAAATTTTTCTTTAAAAAAAAGAAAGATATTACTATATTTCTTTAAAAATATATATGTATCTACTCAATACTAAATGTAACCGCTAAATTCTGCCAGTCAGAAAAAGTTCTGTTAAGAGTTCAGAACCTTGAGGGACATATTATACCTTCTCCTGGATGTTATGAATAAACAATTCAAACAAAACATAAATACAAAAAAAAAAAAAAAAGAAATTAAAAAAATAAAAAACCCACGGCCTGTTTAAGTACCTCTATAATATTTGAAGTAATGAGGTGATTTTTTTTTTTAAGGGAAGACTTTTACTTTTCACATTTTTGTATTCCTGTTATGATCTGATGATCAAATGTTACTTTATGATGAAAGGTTAAAATGTACAAAAAGAAAGGGGGATTTTAACTTGTTCAGGGAAATATGAGCTTTTTAATGTAACACAAAAGCTACTACCAAGGAATTGAGAAAAATAACAATACTTAAGAGCACTTGGGGAAATTAATAGGAAAAGTTAATTTTTGTGCTAAATCCATGGATCTTTACTAATTTTAGTTTAGGAATTCATCTGACTGCTAAAGTGTAGGGGTATTTTGCGTTGTTTTTGGAAGTTAACTCATACTGTTAAAGAATGTTAACAACTTAAGGTTTTTCAAAGGTACCTTAAATAATACAGCATGAAAAAATCCGACCTACTACTCACAGGTTGTGTGTGTTATGCTGTCTCAACGTCTTATCGCTACCTAGCGCATACCGCAGTGGGTGACATCAGATCGAAACTACACGGTTTCGCCGGGGACAAACCACTCCTTCCAGGACAGCAGCTACCGGCCTGCTGGAGGTAGCACCCCAAGCCTCGACTCCAGCTCGCCACCGGCACGGGAGAACCCTAACTGGGCGCCGAGTTTCCCCGCGCAGGACCTGTTGCGCGTCCCTGGCCGCCGCGAGCAGGAGCCAGACACCGGCAGCGGTGCACCTGTCCCGACGGCGGTTCTACGCGCCCGCAGCCCCCTCCCACGGGCTTCCCAGCCCCCGGCACGGCCACAGCAACCCACCGCCCCCCGCCAGCCCGGCCCACCCCGCCGCAGCCGCCGCTGCCCCCGGCGCCCGGGGTTTCGCCTGAGGGGGAGGGCGGGGCGCGGCCCGACGCCGGCGGGCGGCCGCACTCGCCGCAGCCCGGGTCTGGCCCTGGCGGCCGCGGAGGCTCTCACCTTGGCGGCCGCGGCCCTGGCGGACATCTTGTCTCTCTCCAGCGCGGCGCGAGGTTCCTCGGACCCGAAACTCCGCGCCACCAGCCCGCCCGGTCCTCACGCCACAGCCCAAATAAACATCTCCCGGGAGCGAGCGGGACTGGGGCGGGGGCGGGCGGAAAGGCCCGGCCCACGGGGAGGGGATTCAACTCGGACAAAAGTCCAGGAAGCGTCCACCCCGCCCGCGTCTTCTCCACGGGGCGCGCCCGGCCGGCGCCTCCCTCCGACTGCAGCCGCCTGTTCGGCCTCCTGAAGCTCTAGCAGCCTGGCCTCGTCGGCCCCGCCCGCACTCCGCTCGGCAGCGCCCGAGGCCTCCTGCGTCTCCTCGGAAGCCGGCTCCCACACGTAACTTCCCCGGAGCGCGCGGCCGCGAAGGGGCGCGGCGTCGGCGGGCTGAGCCGACGCCGGCAACTCCGAGCAGCCACGCAAACCTGCCAGCCTGGCCCACTGAGCATGCCCGGCCGAGCGGGGGTGGGCCGGGGGCGGGGCCGCGGCCGGGGTCCGACCGGAGGCGCCCAAGGGAAAGCCTCGTTACCCAAGAAACTCGAAGGCAGTTTCCACTGCCGTGGGAGTCTTTCTGGAGTTTTTGTTTGTTTTTAATCGAAGTCCGACAGAATTTGATCTCCACTGAGGTCCTCAACCCCGCTTTTTCGACTCCAACAGAGACTTGTCCACTGGCTCCCTAACAAGTCATGCTGGATCTGCCCAACGCTGCAGTGTGGCAGGAAAGACTGGCCTGGCAAATACCTGACTGTCGTTTCCTTAACTGTGGAAATATTCATGATCACAGCTGTCGCCTCTTGTCTGGACGTTGTTGCCCCTTTGAAGACAGAATGCATTCTTGCATCTCTGAGGCGCTCTAACAGGCTCAGGACACTGCTCTCCGAATGCCATAACTAAACTGGTCACACATCAGGAGCACTTCCAGGGGCAAGTAATCTGAGAAACACTCAAGAGGCCTATGATAACCCAGCTCACCTGGCTTTAGGCCCCGAGATATACCCAAAGCCTCCCCCTTCCCTCCCCGCCCCCTAGACAGGGATCTCAGAAGTATGGTTTTAGCCACCAAAATTGCTGAAATTCTTGGCGAGTAAAGGGGCCAGGTTGTCATGCATTTCTAAACCCTTTTCCTCCTGCTCAAGCTGGGCAGAAAAGGATGTAAAGATGCACAGTCCACCATCCAGTTTAATCACCCACTACACACATTCCTCACAATGACTATGGCCTTGCTAAACACCAGAGGATCTGAAGGGAAACATTCCCACCCTCATTAATTTACACTTCGTAAAATGTAAAGCTCCTCTAAACTGAATATGCTGGAGGGTTTGAGTGGGCAGTTCTGTGAGTCTGTAGTATGAAAGAAACAACACTGTCTAGTGGCACAATGCCATTAAGTAAATTTAGTTTAACAATGGAAATAAACATTTCAGAAAAAAAAAGTAAAGCTCTTCACAAATGTCAGAAATTCTTAGTAAAATTAAATAACAACTAAACAAAATTCTAGTGCCACAAAGTGCACACAAGAAATGGAAGGAAAAAAAAAGCATACATATCAGATTTTAAACTGGTTTTCTCTTTAGAATTCAACTGTATGAAAACATCAAACTTAAAACTCTAAGCTATATGAACTACAACAGAGCATTCTTCAAAGCAAACCCTTATCCTTTTTTTTTTTTTTTTTGCATAGTCTAAATCATTTCTGTTTTAAAGTAATATCGTGATATACGATTGCTTTGTCTTTGGGCACTGTTATTTATTGGCTTAAGAATGGTGATTAAAATTCCCTTATGAACAAACACCATTTTTAAAATTTTGGTAGAAATGTTTTATTTTAAAAGGTAGTTGCAGAAGACCTTTCACATTATCTTTTTTAAAAATATTTATTTATTTGCTTTAGTCGTATACAATGCAATGCATTTATGTTTACGTGGTGCTGAGGATCGAACCCGGGCTGCACACGTGCTAGGCAAGCGCTCCACCGCTGAGCCACAACCCCAGGCCCCTTTCACATTATCTTTACCATTTAATAAAATGTACAATATGGATAACTTGCTAGATCAAAGTAGGGTGTCTTTAATGACACCTAAATCTGGGGATAAAATCTACAAATGCACTGACATCTGTCCCTTTTTCTCATTTATTACTCTTACATGAAGTCTGCCAATATATAATTTAAGTGTTAGATGACAACAATTTGTCACCAAACTAATATATTACAGTTTTACTTTTGCCATGGTTTTAAACAATGATATTAAGCAAAAATATTTCACATAAGAATGCTTTGTTCCAAAAATGATAATCAAGGGGGTGGGGATGTGGCTCAGTGGTAGAGTGCTTGTGTATCATGCCAGAGGCCCAGGTTCTATCCTTAGTAACTTAGCCAAAAAGGAAAAGAAAAGAAAAAAGATATAATAAAAAAATATTTCAGTGAATAACAGAATAACAGAATCCCTTTGAAATTGTATTTTTTAAATTAAAAAAGAATTGTGGTACCAGGGATTGAACCCAGGAGAACTCTACCCCTGAGCCCTTGTTTATTCTTATTTTGAGACAGGGTCTCCCTAAGTTGCCCAGGCTGTCCTTTTGCAATCCTTTTCCTCAACCTCCCAAGTCACTGGAATTAAAGGAGTGTGCCACCCTGCCTGGCCTAAAAATGATGTTTTTTTTTTTTTTTTTTTTTTTTTGGGTACCGGGGATTGAACTCAGCGGCACTGGGCCACATCCCCAGCCCTTTTTTGTATTTTATTAGAGACAGGGTCTCACTGAGTTGCTAAGTGCCTCGCCATTGCTGAGGCTGGCTTTGAACTCGCGATCCTCCTGACTCAGCCTCCCAAAGTGCTGGGATTACAGGCGTGCGCCACCGCGCCCGGCTTAAAAATGATGTTTTTAATAGCTAAATTAAACTGTATCTAAATTGAACTATGTGTTAAATTGTATAAACTGTATAGATATTTTAAGTATTTAAATCAAATTGTATTTTGATGTATCTCCTTCCTTCCAAATAACCAAGGGAACGTTTTTGCTGATAAAAGTAAAGTCAAAACACTTGTCGAGAATTAAAAACATATCTCGATTTCTACAGTTCATTTTTGGGAAGGTGCTTTAATATGAAGTGAAGAGCATAAAGCATAATCTCAAAGACTCACCCTTAACATTAATAATTAAGAGTTTATCAATTGAATACCAAAATTTTTTTCAAATTATATCAAGATTTATGTGGTCATAATTCCTGTAGATTAGGGCTGGGTTGTGGTTCAGCGGTAGAGCACTCGCCTAGCATGTGCCCGGCCCTGGGTTCGATCCTCAGCACCACGTAAAAATAAATAAATAAAATAAAGGTATTGTGTCCAACTACAACTAAAAAATAAATATTTAAAATAAATAAATAAATAAAATAATTCCTGTAGATCAATGAAATGGAAAGATATACACGTAAATTAGAGATTCTCATTTAGAGTTATAATAAAGTTTAACCAAGAATTTCTCTCCATGTACATATTTATTTCTGATCATCTACTGCTACTGAACAGGAAACTAAAAAACCACAACACTTACAAAGACAACTTCCTGTGGGATATCTGGTGTCTGCGGCTCAAAATGAAAGAAACATGGTTTTGTAAAATCTTTGTAAATCTTAGTACCACTTATTACAGTTTTGACCTAATGAACAACTATATCCATTACCTACATTTTACATATGTATGTTTATGTTTCCATTGCAAAATGGATCCTCAGAAAAGAATCTTTATTTTACTTTTGGTAGGAGCTATGCATTTATGCATGAATTGCAAAGAGGAAGTATTAGGACACCACAGTAGAGCATGAGGCAATCTTGATAAAAGTTATAGAAGAAAATATATACAAAATCCTAGAAGTAAAAAAAAAACTTTATCAAAGCACTAAAAAATAAGAATATGAGTCATCCTAATCTTACTTTTATGTCATATCATTAAAATTATATAAATTGCTTCAGAATTTTCCTCTGCCAATAAAGTTATATAACAATGTTAAATGGTTAACATTTTTAAGACTCAGAAGGTTTCTAGATTTCATATATCAGTAAAATTAAAAAAAAAAAACACTTTGGGGTGGTGAAGGATTACCAACTCTTTAATCTTATTTTAAAATAAACATTATAAATTATGCACATTAATTAAAATGGCAAATTTTCGATCAAGCACATTTCATTACAACAAAAATTATACCCATTTGCCAAAATTATTTCATTTTTTAAAAAAGACATGTAAGCATTAAAATCAAGTCATTTTTTATTCATTTCATAATAAATAAGAGTATTTTCCTAAAATAGAACTCTTCCTTTGGGCTCACCTTTCCTCTAACTTTGGCAAGGTGGAACTTTGTCTTAAGGGTCCTGAATATTGTGCAACCAGCAGTTTGGATGCTCCAAAAGCCTATAACTATTGAACAAACCAGGCTGGCAAGCAGCTTCTGACTCATCTCTGAGCAGTGTTATCTTCTATTTTCTACAACTATTATACATCTTTTACACTCTCCTAATGATTCCTCATAGACCTCATCCCCAGCCCAAGCAAAACATTTCTTTCCACAATCCATAAAGAGAATAGAACTTGAGGAATGGAAACTTCCTTCCCTTCCTACAAAAACACTGACAGACCTATCCAGAGTACCTGCTTTTCTTCTCCTGGGCTGGGAACTGGGGTTGGGCAGGGGTGGAGCTGACCCTCCTGGTTGTATCCTCTCTCCATCAACTTCATTCTCACTTTAGCCAAATAAGTCTGCCTCAGAATTCAAGCTTCTTCTAGTGTCTCCCATCTTAAACCCTGAGCAAAAAAAAACCCATTGATGTCTCCTGGCTACCTCTGAAGGTGTGTATCAGTGAGGGTATAAAGGACTCCAGTACAGAAGTGCCCTGCAGAATGGTCTGCAACTGTGGTCTTAAATCTTAAAAATTTCAGTTTTGGATTTGTGTATTGTAAATAAAAGTTTATGTGACAGTGGAGTGTGCACTGGGGACTTCGGGCCTCTGCTGTCACACAGTCCTATGTCTAGTCACTTGTCAGGAGGGATTCTGAGCTATCCCATAATGTCCCTGCTGGTCCTCTCTCACCCTGCTCCACCACTTCTGTCCATGACAAAGATCTGAGCAAGGGGTGGGGCCCAATGTGCTTACACACAGTATCTTTGGTTGTATAAGAACCCCAGGCAGGCAGAACCATTTCCTGTATGGTGGCCAGCTGGTTGGAGGCCACTTCTTGGTGGAGGTAAACTTCTTGCCTAGCAGAGAATCAGGGACCAAGATATCTAGCCATGGAATTTTAACAATCCTTGGTGAGTGCTGTGGGTTGGAGGAGGAGGCATGTGACTCAACTTCCCCAGACCTTATTCCTTGCAGGACATTTTAGACATTTGAGGAGACTCAACAAGCCGGCAGGCCTAACACATTGTACAAGTGGGACCCCAGGGCCCTGGGAAGGTCTGTGCTTGCTGTGATTATGCTCCCTAGGGCTGACCTAGGGTGCTCCCTATACTGGTTCTGTACCTGGGAATGCGATCTTCTCTCTCTCCTTCTAACCTCTCCGAGTCTAGCTGATTTTGTCTATTTTGGCCAGCTTGAAGCTTACTCCAGAGACAAGCCACAGAGTATGAATTATATAATTTCTGTGTCTCCTCATATGAATTAAATACTCTGAAATTTTCATTTAAAACTGGTGTTGCACAAAATGAATAGTAAAATTCAAGCTAATAATTCAATTTTTAACATTTTTTAACCTAGAATGACTTTAAATAGTAAATAAAAAACATGGCAAGATGTAGACTATAGAAGAAAAGCAAAGGCTACATGCTATATGTACATTTAAGAGCACGTATTTCTGCTTATTGAACAAGGAGCCCTGATGTTCATTTTGCACTGGGCCCCAGATCATATGGGTAGCACAAAGCCCACCTCTTCTCTAGATGCTGTTCTACCAGTTTGTGACAAGCTTCTCAAGAGCTGCCTACCAGCTTTAGATCTCTCTGTTAACAAAGGTCAAGGCCTTTTGGGATCCCCCCCCACACTTAATTTTACAAATAATACAGGTATACATTCCTGTTGTGAAAGGTTCATGTAAGATATTTTTAAAAAATCAACTGGATCTCATCCACTACACTTCCCTTCCTATTACCTAGGAAAACTATTATTTAAACCTAACTTGAAAGTTTGTTTCCAGATGGCTTTCTATGTTTTTAATGTGTGTGTTTGTGTGTGTGTGTGTGTGTGTGTGTGTGTGTGTGTGTATAGGGGAAGAGAGAAACACATAGGAATATAGGGTTTTGTGTTGTTTAAGCAAATGATAGACAATATTTATTATTTTGAAGTTCATTTTTTCACTTAGTATTTTGTCTTGGTAATTCTTTCAAAAAATGAAAATCTGCCTCCTCATCTTAAAATGGCTTTCTAGAGCTTTATTATATGAAAGTTAAAATGATTTCTGCTATTATAATGTTGAGATGAAAATTCTTACATATGCTTTTTGGACACATGTAAGGGTTTCTCTAGTAGAGGCATCCAAAAAGGAATTTTCTGGCTTGAAGAATATGCTTATTTAAAAAACAAAAATAGATTTTATAAAGTAATTTAAAAATTTTTTTAACTAGATACTGCCAGTTTGCTCTCCAAGAAAACCAAATCAACTTATCCTATTTTTTCCACACACACCCATATGAACACTTGAGAATATTAATCTTTTATATTTCTGTCCATTTAGTAGGCAGAAATGGCATATCACTTGCCTGATGCTGTCTTTTACCCATTTTATCCTATTAGGTTATTTATTTTATTGATTTGTTCACCTTCTTTACGTATCATTATGTATTGCATGCAGTCTTATCTTTTGGTCAACTGTGTGTGTGTGTGTGTGTGTGTGTGTGTGTGTGTGTGTGTGTGTGTTTTTAAATAAAAGGTACTTCAGAATAACTTTACTTTTACAAAAAAGTTTTTAAAGAGAACAGAGAGTTCCTAAACATCTTTCCATAGACACAACTTCCCCTAAGGTTAATATCTTGCACAACTACAGGGCATTTGTTAAAAAAGAAAAGATTCTCATTGGTACAACATTATTAACTAAACTATATCAAGTTCTGCCAAATTTAATGCTTGAATTTCTCTTACATTCTTCCAATTTTGCCAATTCCACCTACCCTCCAAATCTTGTGAAAACTATTTTGATCATGTTAGTTTTGAGCTTCTAGACTTTTCATAAGTTCAAAGTTTGAGAACGTGACTGGATGAGGCAGAATATAGATCAAAAAAGTCGGAGGACAATGCAAACAGTACACATGGAATTTCACATTTCTTATTATGTTCAAGAAGCTTTTTTTCTGAGGCTCATTTTTGGGAAAGAACTGCTGTGAGACATTTTCTGGGTTCCAATACTAGTGGAAATTAGAAGAAACCTATCTACACCTTTTTTGGTTTGGAGTCTGTCCTCCAAAGATGGCAAGGAGAACCAAACTCATTAGATTGGGGGTGGGGGGATAAAATATTGTTATGGTTTAGATCCTGAATGCTCCGCAAAGATCCATATACTAAAGGGATGGTCCCCAGTCTGTGGTGCTACTGAGAGGTGGTGGAACCTGTAGGAGATGGGGCCTAGCGGAAGGAAGTTCGGTCACTGGGGGTGTGCTCTTGACTTGAAGGAGATATTGAGGCCCTGGTTCTCCCTTTCTTTGCTTCCTGGCCACCATGAGGTGATCAGCTTTCCTCTACCACATACGCCTTCCACAATATACTGTGACACCACAGGCCCAAGGCAACAAGCCCAAGTGACCATGGACTGAAACCTCTGAACCGTGAGCCAATAATAAATATCTCCTCCTTTTAGATTGTTTTTCTCAGATATTTTGTCACAGCAACAGAAAGCTAACAAGCACAAATGTATTCCTTAAAAGAAGTCAAAGAAAATGGATTGAAGACCTGAATTGCACGAAATATACTTTGTATACAGTTGTATGTAAAAAGATGCTATATACAGGCACTATGAATTGTAATTATTATAAATTAAAAAAATAAATTTAAAAAATAAAAAAAAGAAAAGAAGATAGAGTTAGTGACAGCCTTGAGAAAAAGTACACAAGGTAAAATGAAAAGAATTGTGAAATAATGTGATGAAAAATATCAATAAATATTAGATATAAAAAAAGTCAAAGGCTTCCCCAAATTTTTTAACAATATGTGTATGTTGTAAAATCTTTATAGCAGTCTTTTAAAATAAGCAAAATATGGAAAATTAATAGAATTTCATAAAATACTTCATCTTAAAAAGGTAAATATATTTTTATTTTAAAAATAATTTGGTAGGGCACTGGGAATTGAACCCAGGGGCACTTTACTACAGAGCCACATCTCCAGGCCTTTATATTTTTAGAGAGTGTCTCACTAAGTTCTTAGGACCTTGTTAAGTAAAATAATTTTTAAAGGGAATAAAAGTATATACATATATTTGCTGATATTTGTAAAAAGAAACTTTGGAAGGAAAACTAAAAAAAAAAAAAAACCTTACTTTTACAGGAAGAAGAAGAAAGCAATTATATGAACACTTTCTACATATAACTTATAAATCATTTTAAGTTTGGAAACAAAAACGTTTTATGTATTTAAAAAATAAAATGAAATAAAAACACAATCTGTAAAAGCTGAAAACAAATTGAAACAAGAAAACTTACTGTACATAAAATCAGTGACTTACCTATACATAGAAGAGATTTCCAAGAACTCTAGCATATTCTAAGAAAAACAGTATTGCAAAGAAGGTTGAAATTTCATTCAGTAGTCTGTTACTAATAACATTAGCATTATTACTTTGAAACATATTTGTAAATATTAACTAATATAAACATATATTCATTGTTGTATAATGTAACATATATTAACCAGTATATATTAGTATATTTAACTAATATTAACATTAACACACATCCATTTATAACATTTTCATTATGATACTATGTATATAATAATTTTGAAGTTATACATACATAACAATTCTAAGTAATAATGCTACCATAATGTATGTTGCTCTATGCTAATAATGATGACACTGTTATACATGTTATAGTAGTGATGCATATTAGTAACATTTTTAGGAACCAAGATTTTTCTATCCAAGGAAAATAAATGTATAAAATCAAAGAAGTTATGTAAAAATTTTGCAATTATAATTTAAGTTGAAAAAGTCAGTCTTTGTTTCCATATATAATATATATTTGTATTTATTTCCTCTGGTCATTGAAAAGGACTAGAAATAATGAAAACTCAACAGCAATGAGCACACCTAATGTCCACACTGAATTTCCAGCCAGGAATGCCTAATTATAGTCTGGAGCAAAGAATGTGCAAGATAATCTGGGACTATTTTGTGACAGAATACAAAGAAGTTCTTAAAGAATAATGGGTCAAAATTTTACAGAAGCCAATAAGTAGCTCTCATTGGCCAAAGATGATTCAATTTGACCCTGAACAAAAGAAAAGAAGTGAAGGAGGGAAGGAAGAAGAAAGGAAGGAAGGAAGGAAAGAAAAAAGGAAGGAGGAAGAAAAGAAAAAGAATGCATTTGACTGAAACACACTGGATATCTAAAACCCAGGACTTCATAATAACAAAAGAGTAAGAAAGTGAGAGTGCTCTCAAACAATAACTTATTGAACATCATTGGATATAACTTGGACACCATGTCCCTACTTCCTAAGCTGTCAATTAAAAGGAAAGATACACTTTGCATGAACTTTATTTCAGATAACCAAATAACTCTGATTGATGAGAAGTTCCTTATACATGAACTCCAGCCAATAAATCTGGAAGTAATAAGAGAAAATCATCATCTTGTGCACTTAATAGATTTAGGCAATGATTACCAAAAGATCAAAGGATCTATCTGAGCATCACTAAAAGTAAGACAAGCAAATATTTATTCCTCCCATAAGGCAATTAGAAATACACAGTACTGACTATTAACAATTTCTATTAAAAAAGAAAAGAAAGGAACAGAATGAAATCCAGCCTATAGGGCTAACTTGGGTAGACGAAATACAGGATCTGGAGGTGCAAGTTGAATGATTCCACAGGAAGCAAACAAATATGGAAGGAATCAGTCCTGCTTTTCCTAACAGAGCAACAGGAAAAAAAGAAAAGTAATTTGGGACTTAAAATGGATCTTACATGGATTTCTTTTCAAATCAACCTACTTTAACAAGACTTTTTTAAAAGGCAATTGGGAATATTTGATGATGGACAGTTAGATGATACCAAGATGTGATGATGACATCACAACTACCTAAGGAAGGGACCTCTTTTTAGGAGAAGCATATTCAAACAAAGTTGAAATGGCATGATGTTTGGAACTTGCTGTATTTCAACAAAGAAGAAAATTTTAAAATAGAAGAGCTAAATGTACCAAAACATTCAAAATTGGTGAATCTGGGTGATGGGCATATGGGATATTTATTGTACTGTATTATTCTTTCTACTCTAGGGTATGTTTGAATGTTGGTATACATTTAAATTTTTTTAATCATGAAAATCAACAAAAGCGTAAAAACAGAAACACTTCTGCCAGATAAGGGAAGTAGACTATAAACAATTGTCACAAATTCTTTCCATCCCTATTTGGTGGTGCTATTGCAACTCTTTCTTTCAATAAGTGTGGTCTTTTCTCCCCACCCGTTGAATCTGGGCTGCAGTGTGACCTCTTTCAGTGAAGGGGCAAACACGATACAAGCAGAAACGTGCAAAGTACCTAGGCATTGGGGCTTGTAAGCCCATGCTGATGAGAACCCTGAAACTACTACAGGAAAAGCCCAGACTAGGCTGCTGGAGAGGTCACATGAAAAAGAAATTGGATGCCTTGGCTGACAGCCTGCCAACCTTTCAACATATGAGAGATTTCTAGACCCTCCGGCCTCAGCCAAGCCACAAACAGCACAGCATATGTATGAGTGAGCCCAGGGAAGTATAGCACTTGGCAGAAATGAGCCCAATTTGCCAGCCTTCAGAATCATGATTGTTCTTTAAGATGGTAAATATTGGGATGGTTTGTTACACAGCAATGACTAAATGATACAAAAGGCTAAACCTATAGGAATACTATATATACACAAATGCATGCATTCATTCAAGAGACTAGCTTCTTAGCACTGTGAGGTACATGACGTGTATTCAATGAGAATGTCTGAATAGGAATTCTGTGATATTATAAAATGGTACATATAGAAACTTCTCTAAAGGCAATGGAAGGTTTGGGTAGGTCACCTCCTTTTATATATAGGAAGTGCGATTAAACCAAGTATGGTAGTTACTCCACTGACAGAAGTTCAGTGTGGCAGATGGACTATGAATAACTTTTAATTTTTTCCCCTTGGAGGACTAAAAGGACTGGCTCTACCTGTGTTCAATAATGACTGACCAAGTGCTAGAGAAACAGTCTTTGAGATTGGTGGCAGCTGGCCTGTCTTTCCTGATGCAGTTTTGCATTACAAGTAGCCAGTGAGGGGAGAGAACACATACTCCCCTGACAGGCTGGCTAAACCTTCCTCCTCTATGGGACATGCTGGTCACTCTATCACACATGATTCAGTAGGTACACTTCCCAACAGGGCACATTTCACTCTACGTACTGTTGAGAATAAATCACATTTCCTTTTTTTTTTTTGGTGCTAGAGATTTTATCCAGGGCCTTGTGTATGCAAGGCAAGCACGCTACCAACTGAGCTATATCCCCAGCCCCTCATATTTCCTGTTTATCATAGGTTTTTCACTTGTAAATGATGGATTCAGCTAGAAAGATGAGAGTGTATTTAGAGCAGTACAAAAAAATGTACATAAGTCACTGAGGTGCATATGGATATTTTACTTAAAGTACTTTTTTTCTAAAAGAAAATAGTAAAAGGCCAAAGATTTATATGATCTGAAGAGTAACTAGGTGTGGTGCTGCATGCCTGTAATCCCAGTGGCTTGAGATGCTGAGGCAGGAGGACTGTGAGTTCAAAGCCAGCCTCTGGAAAAGTGAGGCACTAAGCAATTCAGTGAGACCCTGTCTCTAAATAAATCACAAAACAGAGCTGGAGATGTAGCTCAGTGGTTAAGTGTCCCTGAGTTCATTCCCCGGTACCAAAAAAAAAAAAAAAAAAAAAAGAAAAGAAAAGGAAATAGTAAAGGATTTTTACTATAAAAAGGCTCAAGCAAATTACAACCAATCCACGTAAAGATTGTGGTTCATCTTAGTATCATTAGCAAAATGTTATATTTGTAAAAGGAAAAATTCAAGAGAGTTAAATATTTCTCCATAATAGCAGCTATTTATTTGGAAATTATTTTTAAATTACTTTGATACTTTAATTTTTGATGAATGTCTATTTTCAGTACATTAGAATTACTGTTTGCACAATTACCGCCTACATTTACATGCTAATTTACCCAACCTCTTCATTTATATTTTAAAAGGTACAGTATAATTTTTAAAAGTACATTTTGAGAAGCAAAGAATCTTTATAAGTAAATGACAATATTTTATATTACTTTGCATAGCAAACTACAGTGAATGTTGTAAATGCCTTTGGGAACTACTCTGGATTTGAAGTTAACATTCCACAGGTTTAATGACACAAAAAAAGACGAACAAATATGGTATTGGGGAAGAACAGATATCAAAAGCTAGAAATAAATGGTAGCAGCTTCATTATTTATGAAACTAAACTTCAAAGATATAAACGAAAACAACCCAAGCTTAAGGTTGGTACAGCAGAAACCAGGGCACCTCAAGGCTCCTTCATTTTGGGGAGCACTTTTGTCCTCCTGCTACGGAAAGACTTGCCTTCTCCTTCTGAAAGGGGAGCACAAAGAGCTGGGGGCAAGCCACTAGATTCACTATCATCCCACATAATAATAAAATAATGTCCTCTTTGGTTAACAAAGTGTGGATACATATGGGGAAGGCATCAGAAAACACATGATGGAAATAATCTGAGAAATTTCTTCTGGGAATAAAGTTTTCCTCCTCCATCCCCACACTGGGGAGGGCAGGGTACTGAAGAAAGGGCTTTGATGGGTGAGGAGTGGGCTGATGTGAATTCTAAGACCCTTTAAAGCTGTAACATTCAGAGATCTGAATAGTTAATAGCAGAGGATCTTCTCATCCCTGACACCCTGAGGCCAGTGCAGGATGCGGTTATTGGTAGGTCTTGCAAGTTTTGGAAAGATAAATATTATATCTGTATACCTTATTGCTATAAAAAGCTCTAAATTTAAATGTAATTAATATTTCCATAGGGAATGCATATTATATGTAAATAAAGTTTTATAAAAGCTGGGCAAATTAAAAAACATACAAACCCAGCTGAGCTTAAACACATGTGTGAGAGTGTTTTGAAAGGGTGTGGTTTCCTCTCTCTGCATTGTTTGGAAACATTCTCACAAAGGCAAATTTGTTTCTCTGAAATCCTGGACTACAGCAAGGAACTGGATCCCAAAATAGCATAAAATATGATATACCTATAGGTATATCTGTTTAATTCAACCAAGAAATGTGATAAATACCTAAAAGGTTTCACATCTGTATTCTCTAATTCCTTTTTAGACAGTCTCTATAATTAGCTGGATTAGGAAATTTGACAACACTTCATGTACTTTTCATGCACTTTCCTATTCATTCATTCATTCATTCATCTACTCATTTTTTCTTCCATTCACCCAATGTTTATGGATCTTTTATTGTGTGCCAGAACCTAAATTTATTTTTTTAAAAATTCAGGTTGTTTTCTCTTTTTAAACTTCTGTTCTCTCACTCCTGCCTTTGTTATCTACAAGTTGCATTCTTCCAGGATACATGTAAATTGTGGCACTAACAGCAGTGTTCTCTCAGTGGGGGCAAAACAGCCCACTTGGGTCAGTACCTCACACAGGCAGAGGAGGTGGTACAGGAGGAGCAAATCAACGTATGAGCTGCTTAGTTCACTCCTTACCATCCCCACCTCAAGGGAATGCAGAGGTGGGTCTCAGCTGGATCAGGAGATCAGGAAGTCAGTTCCAGCTGGACTTATTTGCTTCTTACTGCCACTAAAGTTAAGTTACTCAGGAGATGACCAACTCCTAGAGTCAACCCAGGACACAGCATCAGTAGGCTACCATCTGAATGTCTCCCAAACCCATACCTTGAAACTTTTTTTTTTTTTTTTTTTTTTGTGGTACCGGGGATTGAACTCAGGGGCACTTGACCACTGGGCCACATCCCCAGCCCTTTTTTTGTATTTTATTAGAGACAGGGTCTCACTGAGTTGCTAAGTGCCTCGCCATTGCTGAGGCTGGCTTTGAACTCGCGATCCTCCTGCCTCAGCCTCCCAAAGTGCTGGGATTACAGGCGTGCGCCACCTCGCCCGGCAATACCTTGAAACTTAATCATCAAGATAATAGTGTTAAGAGGAGGTGCCTTTAGGAGGTGATTAAGTCACAAGGGTGGAGCCCCTCACGAATAAAACTATCGAATTTCTAAGAGATTAAAGTAGTGAAATCTCCCCACCCTTTACTCTTCCATTCTTTCTTCCACTTCAGGACACAGCATGCCTCCTCTCTGGAGAATACAGCAGAAAAGCTCCCTTTTGGAATCTGAGACCAGTCCCTCACCAGACACCAGATCTGCTGGTGCCTTGGTCTAGAGTTTCCTAGGCCCCAGAACTCAGAGAAATAAAATGTCTATTGTTACGAAATTGCTTCTTCTGTAGCATTTTGTTATAGCAGCACAGCCAAGCTAAGGCAAACATAAAAGTAGCATGTGTTACTTCTTTGACATAAAAAAGTAATATGAGAAATTGTATATTCTGTATTACTTACCTTTCTGTTACATAAATGTAATTACTTAAGCAAAATAACAATAAAACTGGTTTAAAATGGCAATTAGTAGTAATTAGGAGTAGAACTAATTAAATGAGATGTGAAAAAAATATAGCAAGAAATCTGTTCTGATGCAGCAGTTTATTTAACTCATTTAAAAATTCTTTATTGACTTATTTAAATTTTGTAAGCTTTATATTGTGTATTCTGAAGATATATAAATATTAAGACTTTTAAAAAAGGAAAATGTAAAAAAGCATAGATAATTAAACAGATATTACCTGTTTTTAATAATATCAAATAAAGTTTCTGCTCCCTGGTACAGTTGGATAGTTTACATTTTGTTCCTTTTCCACAAATACTTCTCTGAACTGCCTGAAGTTAAGACATCCCTCTTTCTTTATGTGGTAGTAAAAACTGAACATAGACATATGTAAAATTCATGTTGACTTGCAGCTCTGCACTTCTTAAGCCCACAGTACACTGAACCATGGCATAAGTCCAACATGATGACATCAAACTAAATATCCTCTCAAAAAAAAAAAAAAAAAAAAAAAGGAAAAATCAGTGAAGTGTGGAATACCTATGATTTTTACTTACTAGCATGAACAGGTTATCACTTATGGAAATTCATTTTCAGTTCTTCAAGAATATCCATTTTGAATCTCCAGGCTTGTTAATCATGTTGTTTGCTAGGCCATTGATGTTTAAATTGTCCATTGTTTTACAAAATTTTGCATTTTGAAATAATTATAGATTCACAAGAAGTGGTTGTAAGAAATGTACAAGGAGATTTCATGCCCCTTGTACCCAGTATCCCCTGATGTTACCATACACAATTATAGAACATTACCAAAATAAAGAAATTGACATGGGTACAGTCCAAACACAGCATTCAGATTTCACCAGTCATATATGCACTCTTGTGTGTGCATACTCACATGTATATAGCTCTATGTGTTTATCACGGTGTCATCTTTTAAACCCACAGCCACTACCACCAAGAGAATCAACTGTATCAGCAGAAGATCCCCTCTTGTTACCCTGTAGAGCCACACCCATCCCCTCCTGACAATCCCTAATCCCTAGCAACTACTAATCTGTTCTCCTTCTCTGTAATTATGGTACCTCATTAATGTTACATAAATGAAATCATCCAGTATGTCACCTTTTGGAATTGGCTTTTTTTCACTCAGCATAATTTCTTTGAGGTATACAAGTTGTTGCATGTATAATTGGTTCCTTCCTTTTTTAAAAAATGTATTTATTTATTCTAATTAGTTATACATGACAGCAGAATGCATTTCAATTCATACTACACATATAGAGCACAAGTTTTCATTTCTCTGGTTGTACACAAAGTAGAGTCACACCATTCATGTCTATATACGTGTACTTAGGGTAATTGATGTCCATCTCATTTCACCTTTCCTACCTCCATGCTCCCTCCCTTCTCCTCCCTCCCCTTTGTCCTATATAAAGTTCCTCCATTCCTTCCATGCTCCCCCCACCATTATGAACCAGCATCCACATATCAGAGAAAACATTCGGCCTTTGGCTTTATGGGATTGGCTTACTTCACTTAGCATGATATTCTCTAACTCTATCCATTTACCTGCAAATGCCATGATTTTATTCTTTTAATGCTGAGTAATATTCCATTGTGTATATATACCACAGTTTCTTTATCCTTTCATCTATTGAAGGGATGGTTCCTTCCCTTTCATAACAGCAGTTTTCCATGGTATTAATGTATCAGTTTAACCATTCACCTACTGAAGGACATTTGAGTAATTAACATTTTTTTGCTATCATGAATAAATGTGATGGGCATACTCTAACACATCTCCTTGTGAACATACTCTTCTTTAGCCAGAATAAATGCCCAAGAATTCAAATGCTGAGTTGTATGGTAAATCCATTTTTATTTTTATTTTTTATTTTTATTTTTATTTTTTTTGTGGTACCGGGGATTGAACTCAGGGGCACCCGACCACTGGGCCACATCCCCAGCCCTTTTTTGTATTTTATTAGAGACAGGGTCTCACTGAGTTGCTGAGTGCCTCGCCATTGCTGAGGCTGGCTTTGAACTCGTGATCCTCCTGCCTCAGCCTCCCAAGTGCTGGGATTACAGGCGTGCGCCACCGCGCCCGGCCATTTTTATTTTTTAAAGTAACTACAAAACTATTTTCCATAGTGGCAATTCCATTTTACATTCCTACTAGCAAAGTAGGAGTGAACCAGTTTCTCTGTATCCTTGCCAATATATGCTGTTATCCCTGTTTTTTCTTTTTTCATCTTAGTCATTCTGATATATGTATAATGGTATCTTGTAGCTTTAATTTGCATTTCTTTAGTGTTCAATGATACTGAACAGCTTTCCCTGTGCTTACTGTCACCTGGACATCCTCTTTGGTGAGATGCCTTTTCTAATAGTTCTTTGTATATTCTAGATATGCAGACTTTGTTGGATATGCAGTTTTCAAATATTTTCTCCCTGTCTAAAGCTTGTTTTTTTTTTTTTTTTTTTCATTCTCTCAGCAGGCTCTTTCCTAGAGAGGTTACTTTTGATGAGTTCCAGTTTATCAATGATTCCCCCTTATTGATTTTACTTTTGGTGTCAAGTCTAAGCATTCTTCACCCAGTTCTAAGTCTTAAAGACTTTCTCTTTTGTTCTTTTCTGGAAGTTTTATAGTTTTATGTTTCACATTTAAGATTGTCTGCCATTTTTAAAATTTCCAAATGGATGTTAAGTTAAACTTCTCTTTCTCAGGAGAAATGCTTTTACTTAAAACCATAATCTGAATTTAGAAGATCATAGTTGTAGTTTAGGTGAGATAGTCCAACTTAACTTGGTATCCTATCTCTGGTAACTTAAAATTATTTTTTGAGCAGTTGTACTTCAAAAAATGATCCAATTTTTGTCTGTATGAGTTTTTGTTACACGCTATATAAGAAATTAAACAATCCAGACACAGTCACTTTACCCTTTTCTAGGTTCTCCCTGGCTTCATCAAATATCATCAAGCACTCTTTTTTTTTTTTTTTTTTTTTTTTTTTTTGGTACCGGGGATTGAACTCAGCGGCACTAGACCACTGGGCCACATCCCCAGCCCTTTTTTGTATTTTATTTAGAGACAGGGTCTCACTGAGTTGCTAAGTGCCTCGCCATTGCTGAGGCTGGCTTTGAACTCGCGATCCTCCTGCCTCAGCCTCCCAAAGTGCTGGGATTACAGGCGTGCGCCACCGCGCCCGGCTTCATCAAGCACTCTTAAGAAAGAACACATAAATGTGTTTTACTTGACTACTTTCCCCATTCACATCTTAAATTTGTCTTCAAATAGAGAAGAATATTCTTTGTCCCACACTTTGAAAATGTGATTTGATGACAAGCTAACATTTTAACATCACAGATTTAAAAAAAAGACTATCTTCTTCCACTTCTATTAATTTAAACATTTCTTTCAGTGCTTTTTCACACTTTGAGGAAACTAGAAAGTAACCCAAAACTTACATGATGAACATCTCATTATTCCCTGTAAACAAACCATGCCCTTTGGAAGTGTGTTGTGCTCAAAGTGAGCTAGATATTTAGTAGGTAACATCATTTTAGTTTCTTTGATAAGAAGTTTACAGACTGGATGGAATTTCCAAAATTTGCCTTTGTACTATCTGCTCAACATGCAGATAGATGAGCAAAGCTTAGTTTGCATTTAGGCAAGATATCAACAATCTTTTTGCTTTATGTTTTCTGAGATGTCATCAAAATCTCCATAGAAATCAAGGTGATCTGCAACTTCATTTTCCAAAACAAAATTCCAAAGAGCTAGGAGGAATATTTATTTTGTCAGGATCTGATACATTTCTTGACATACTAGAAAACAGCATCCCTAGTAAGACCTGACGGAATTATCTTTCAACCATAAGGGGCCATTGCATCTGTTATCAAGATCTTCTTTTCCGTCTGTCCACAGGCACCTTCAGCAATTTCTGAAGCAGAAAGTGTATCTTTACTCAGTTCCAAGGGACAACAGGGGAACTACACAGTAATGTGGTTCATTTGTGTAGCGTCTCCAAGACCAGCCAGCACCTGCTGCTTCCAAGTGACTAGTGGTGTCTTTTAGGGAGACAAAAAGGCTTTGGATTTAGAGGTACTAGCTTATCTCAGCCCAGATCAGTGAGATTCAATCTCCATAAGTGGTTTCACATTGCTTTCTCCACCATACCCAATCCCAACTCTTTTTCTGTAGATTGTGTAGTGAGTTCTGTTTGATCATTCACCTCCCTAATCCAGTTGTATGTGTCCTTACATCAGTCATTAGAGCATAGTCACTTAACCTTTTCAGTGAGCTCTAGGTCATGCTGGCATTGGTACCATATTAACATTTTAGGTAGCACTGTCCTGGTACTTTTTTTTGGTGAGGGCGGGGATGCCAGGGACTGAACCCAGAGCCTCATGCATGATAAACACAAACTATACCACTGAGTCACTCCCCCCAACCCCGGCCAGGTCCTACAAGAACTATCTTGATACAAAACATAACAGCTGATAAACAGGCAAAGTAAAAGCTGGATGTTTAATGCTCATGATTACAAAACCCTTAATTGCACATTGAAGTCACACAGTTTTCAATGATGCAACAATGGATGATCCATTACTGTGAACCACAAATCACAGCTGCCAACATTAGCAATGGGATAAAAACTGCTAGTTCTTAGAAATAGCAATAGTACTACTCTGTAGTGATAGCAGCTACAGAAGGCAAATAACCTACTCAGTATCTATCTGGTGCTAAAACCAATGTTGCTTTCAGTTCCTATTTTTTTTGCAGCTGCTTTATGGGTTTTGTATTCTTTTCCCCCACCCAACCCCTCGACCTTCAGCACCCACTGCCAAAAGCCTGTGCTTTCTATGTCCCAGCAAATGGTTTCCTGGGAAACAGAATTTTCAGTGTTAAAATCAGAACAGTCCCGGGCAAATGAGGACAGCTGGCCACCCTAGTTATAAATACAGAAAAGCCATTCTAGAAAAGCTTAGAATAGGATGCCCAATGTCTTGGGTTGTCCTTTTCCCTGACCATGTTCATTCTAGAGGGCCAGGCAGAGAAATTTGAAAAAACAGATAAACACCCTTCTCTGTAGACTTCCACATCCATTATTAGCTTGAAAATTATATGCAGTCTTCTGGCTTTGTCCTTGTCCTGGAAAAGAGGTAGAAACTGGAGGGGCAAATGCTAAGCTAGGAACCCTACATCAGATGTGCTTCCTCAGGCCTCCTGATAGTTACTGTCTGCTGCCGTGAAACCAAGTAGCACACAGTAGCACCTGTCATGAATACAAAGCATAACTCTCTATTATTTATTCATTGCATCTTTCATTAGATACCACTCCATTTGCTAGTTGTTTGGGATATGAGAAAAACTAACAAGAAGGTCTTGGTTCCCAAAAACCTACAGTCCAGAGGATGATACAAAATATGAGATAAGAAAGAGGACTAATTTTCTGTATATCAATAATGAATTTTCTGAGAAAGAAATCATGAGAACAATCTCTTTTGCCATAGCCACACAAAATAAAATAAAATATCCTAGGAATAAACTTAACTAAGGAGGTAAGAGACCTCTGCAATTAAATTACAGAACACTGATGAAAGAAATTGAAGACATTAAAAAAAAAAAAAATGGAAAGACCTTCCATGTTCATGGATTGGAAGAATTAATGTCATTAAAATGTCCGTACTACCCAAAATGATCCACAGGTTCAATGCAATATCCATCAATAAAACAATGATAGTCTTCACAGAACTAGACAAAACAATCCTGACATTCATATGGAAGCAAAAAAGACCCCATATAGCCAAAGTAATCTTGAACAAAAAGAACAAAGCTGTAGGCATCATGGTTCCCGATTTCAACATACACTACAGAGTTAGAGCAACCAAAACAGCAAGGTATTGGCAAAAAAAAACAAACAAACAACAACAAAAAAAAACAGACCAACAGAATGGAACAGAGATCCCAGAAATAAATCACATGTTTACAGACAAATGATTTACAACAAAGTTGACGAAAACATACACTGGAGAAAGGCTAGCCTCTTCAATAAATGGTATTGTGAAACCTGGATATAAACATGAGACTAAACTTGACCCTTCTCACCCTGTACAAAAAAAAAATCAACTCAAAATGGATCAAGGGGCTAGGGTGTGGCTCAGTGGTAGAGCACTAGCCTAACAAGTGCATTGCCTGGGTTCGCTCCTCAGCATCACATAAAAATAAAGGCATTGTGTACAACTAAAGCAAATAAATAAACAATAACAAAAAATGGATCAAAGGCGAGGCTGGGGCTGTGACTCAGTGGTACAGTGCTTGCCTCACATGTGTAAGGCACAGGGTTTGATCCTCAGCACCACATAAAAATAAATAAAGATATAAAAAAAAAAAGGATCAAAGGCCCGAATATAAGACCCCAAACTGAAACTACTAGAGCAAAACAGGGAAAGGCTTCACAATAGACAAAGATTTTCTGGACAGAACTCTAAAAGCACAGGAAACAAAAGCAAATATCTGACAAACAGGACTACATCAAGCTGAAAAGCTTTTATGTAGTAAAGGAAACAATCAACACAGTGGACAGACATCTTATTGAATGGGAGAGAATATTTGTCAACTATTCGTCGGACAGAGAGTTAATACCCAGAATATATAAGCAACTCAAACAACAACAACAAAATAAGTGAACCAATTTAAAATGGGCACATCATCTGAATAGACACTTCTCAAAAGAAGTAAAAAGGGCCAACAAATATATGAAAATGTCTAATATCATTTGCCATCAGAAAAATGCAAATCAAAACTACAATGAGAAGCCTGGCACCAGGACACATGCCTATATTCCCAGTGCTTCAGGAGGCTGAAGGCGGGAGGATCATAAGTTCAAAGCCAGCCTCAGCAAATTAGCAAGCCCTAAGCAACTTGGTGAGACACTATGTTAAAAAATAAAAAGGATTAAAATTTTTTTAAAAGGGGTAGGGAATGTAGCTCAGTAGTAAAGTGCCTCTGGGTTCAATTCCCAGTACCTCAAAAAAATAAGTTAAAAAAAACTACAATGAGATAACAAGTCATCCATTAGAATGCCTATTATCAAGAAAACAAAAATAACAAATCTTGGCAAAGATGTGGAGAAAAAGAAACTCTCATACACTGTTACTGAGACTA
Source organism: Tamias sibiricus (assembly GCA_025594165.1). NCBI lineage: Eukaryota > Metazoa > Chordata > Mammalia > Rodentia > Sciuridae > Tamias > Tamias sibiricus. Next base: position 139,383,676 of record CM046659.1, read on the forward strand.
TAAATTACTACAGCTATTACGGAGAACAGTATGGAGGTTACTATAAAACAAAACAAGCAAACAAAAACTAGAAATAGTTCTACTGCATGACCCAGCTATCCATGGGTCATGGGTTTATATTCAAAGGAAATGACTTCTGGGGTTTTATCCAAAGGAAATGAAATTAGCAAACCAAAGAGATACCTACCTACATACTTATGTTTATTATTCATTATTCATAATAGCTAAGATTTGGAATCAGTTTAGGTGCCCATCAAAAGTTGAATGGACCAAAAAAAAATGTGGTATATATATATATATATATATATATATATATATATATATATATATATATATATATATATATATATACACAATGGGGTATGACTCAGCCATAAAGAAGAATGAAATCCTGTCATTTGCAGGAAAATGGATGGAAATGGAGGAGAGTATGTTAAATATAAATGTAAAGCCAGATACAGAAAGGTATCTACCGCATGTTCTCTTTTATATAGAAGCTAATAAAAGTTGTCCTGAAAGTAGTATAGTGTACTGGAGATTGGGAAGGGTATGGGAGAGAAGGGTGGAAAAAAGAGAGGTTGGACTTGATCAGCACACACTGTGAGCATGTATGATAGTATCACATTGAACTTCATTCATATGTACAATTAATACATGTTAATTAAAAAAAAATAAAGCCCCTAATAAAAGACCCAGGACATCATGAGTACCAGAATGTATTGGCAATGACGACGATGATGATAGTATGCCATACCAATAAGCAAAATGAGGGGGGGGGAGTGAGGGGGGAGATAAGAGCACAAATAGGAAGCAAAGGTGAGAAGGACAGTAAACTTAGATGGGGGACCTGGGGAAGGCTTCCCTAGGAGACGACTTGGAGGAAGTGAGAATTCCTGAAATAGGAGACTATGAACCTGAGAATAAGAGTTCTTGCACTTCAAAGTCCTTGAAGTTCATTTCAAGGGTAACAGTTTGAGGGCTGCTCTTCTGAAAACAGCACATTGGCATTTACCATGAGCAGCAAGAAGTCATGAGAGGGTAGAATGTGGCTGCAGACAGCTGACAAAAGGCCAAGAGACCTTGACTTTCTCCCCACCAGCCTGGAGCACTGGGCCTCCAGGAACATGAAAGGCCCGAGTTCAAGCTGAGTTTCAGTGTCCTTAAGTAATCTGGACCCAGCCGCAGTTTAGTCTGGCTAGTCCATGGTAACACAAAAAGCTTACCAAGCAGAAACACAGGGGCAACGTAATTCAGCCAAAATATTTAACCCACTGAAAATAATTTATACTTGTTCATATTTACAAACAACCTGTTAATTAAAAAACATTTAACTACTCATTAAATGAAGACCCACCCTTCAGGACCTATACTTTTCAAGACTTAGTTACCATTTAATTGGAGTTACAGTATAAGCAAAACATATAAAGGTTGCATTTCTTTATATGCTGCAATTTTACTTTTTGACTAATTCCAACATTCTCTGTCTTCAATCTGTCTGACTTAGTTATGTTTTGTCGGGTTCAGGATACAAAGTCCTGACTTTGTGTCTCAACCTGCTGACCAGAAGGAGCAGGATTAATACACTCTCAAGATTTTAAAAAGGTCCAGACCATAGCCCATCCTTTTCCTTATTAATTTAGCTTCGCGCAGTGGCAGTATCATAGCCAATGAGGTTTATCCGAAGCACGATAATTGCTCATTCAAACTTTTCCCAAACTTTTCCTTATTAATTTTAAGTGGTATCAAACTATTGGGAAAATAATACCTTAAACTTCAAAAATGCAACTCATAGCCGGGCGCGGTGGTGCACGCCTGTAATCCCAGCACTTTGGGAGGCTGAGGCAGGAGGATCTCGAGTTCAAAGCCAGCCTCAGCAGTGGTGAGGCACTTAGCAACTCAGTGAGACCCTGTCTCTAAATAAAATACAAAAAAAGGGCTGGGGATGTAACCCAGTGGTCGAGTGCCCCTGAGTTCAATCCCCTGTACCACAAAAAAAAAAAAAAAAAAAAAAAATGCAACTCATTTTTTCTTGATCATAACTTAGATGGATTGAGGACCAATTAGAGTTTGTGGCTTCTGTCTTCCAATAATATTACAATTGTGTATTTATTACACAGATGTTAAAACTATATAATAAATTTGCTCCATCACCATCACTTGGGGCTTCTAGAGCAAAAAAATCTCAACTAAGAATTACCTTAAGTAGGGACATATCTAGAAATGGTAGGGCAGAGTGGAACTTTCTGATCTTCAGGTAAACTTTGACTGGAAGACCCAAGTTAGGGTATTTCAGTTTGAGAGGAGGAAGAAAAATTGAGCAAGTTACAGCTTCCAGATATAATTGTAAAAAGGAAGGTTAATGCATGGTTAGAAATGCAAAAATCTCTGAAAGCAGGAAAAGCTAGTTAGCTTTTCCCTTCACACCTGCTGCCCATGGCAGTAGGCATAAGTTTTCTTAAGTTATCTATTTCTTCTCCATATAAGAGAAAAAAAATTCACTTTCGAAATGCTGAATTAATGTGTTTACAGATAAGCACAGTTCGCATAATGCTTAGTTTGGGCATTGCCAGCTACACGCTTCCTATATGTGGACAAACTACCCAACTTTTCTGAACCTTGGTGTCCTTATTAATAAAAATGGGATAATCACTATTTCTTATGCATAGTGCTGTGACGCTTAAATGAGCTCATGGATAAGAAAGTATAGATAAGCATTCAAAAACATGAGTAAAAATGCTCATATTTTACTGAACCATTCTTTGCTTCCTATTTTGGCCACCAGTGCTTTTTATTGATATTATTATCTTTGAATTTTATATCAATATAGGGCAGAGAAGTTAAGCAACCATTCCCAAGATGACATGAATTATTTTCTAGACCAAATTCGATTACTGAGCAGCTAATATATGCTACATGCTGAGGACCCAGAGCAGACAAGAAGTCCCCTCCCTGCTCCCCAGCTTCCATTGTAGTGGAAAAAGAGACCAGATGAAATAAATAAGAAAACGTGTGAAATGTTAGATGGTAGAAAGTTATAGAGATAAAAATAAAGTGAAAGAAAAGGATAGGGAATTTGTGGGAAGTGCAAACCAGTTCATCTGGAAAGTCTCATTGAGAAGACATCTGGGTCCAGGGCTAACAGAGACTAGGGAGAAAGCCATGCAGACACCTAGGGAAAGATGGCCTAGAAGAGGGTCACCAGCTAGTAGGCCCCCCAGGTGGAGCAGTGTTAGACATCCACAGAGACATGTTGAGTAGGCAGTGGGTAGATGAATGCCAGCCCCTTCCTTCTTTAGGGAAGAGTCCCAGGTTGGACAATCAATGGATGAGTTGATAATCATCAAATGAAGAAGCAGTTTGAAGCCAGGAGATGGGACAAACCCACAGTGTGGTGAGTGTAGATAGCAAGAAGAGATCCAAGGCCCAATGGTAAGAGGTCCAGAAGAACCAGAAAAGGTGGCTAAGAATGAGTAGCCATGTGTTATGGAAGGCAAGTGTAGAAAACGTTTGAAGGAGAAGAAACTGATTAACCATGACCTGTGTCAAATGTTATTGCTAATTTCAGAAGATGAGAACAGAAAACTAGACCAAAGCAGATACTCCAAAATCCTCAAAAAAGTTATGGTAGACCAGTTTTTGATGATTTAATAAGGTCTTACAATTAAATGAGAGCTTACACATGTATTTATCTCTATTACTGAATCTCACTAAAATGACACTGAAGAGTCTAAACACAGAAGGACAAAGAGACGATATTTGTCAGGCCATGACTCTTCCTCTCCCTTCTAAACTCTCAACAGATCAGAATTGAGCCTGGGGTCAATTCAAAGATGGATTTTTCAGCTAAATTTAATTGGTTATCCTAGGAAATCCTGACAAATAGAAGCCCGAGCAATAATAAAGAAACCTCCCAGAACAACAGCAGATTTGTAAGGAGATTACAATCTAGGTGAAGTAACAAAAATAAACACATTAAAAAGTTAAGCAAATTAAGAAAACAAAAACAAAAAAAAAGTTAAAGCATCACATTCAAAAATAAAAGCAAACTTCAAAAATAAAAGATATTAATTATCTAAGATGTTTTCATTATCGTAAGACAGCAGAGGACTCTTGCTCAATTCCTGCCCAATTTCTGCCTGCAGTGAGGGGGACTTCACATGGATACCATGCAGCTTCTCAATTCTTTTTTTTTTTTTTTAAACATTTATTTATTTGCTTTAGTTGTACACAATGCGTTTACTTTTATGTGGGTGCTGAGGATTGAACCTGGGCCACGCACATGCTAGGCGAGCGCTCTTCGCTGAGCCACAACCACAGCCTCCCCCCCCCACCACCCCGTCCCCGCACCTTCTCAATTCTGACCTTCCTGTGTCCTAGCACATGGTTGTTGGCAGAAGGCCTTTGTTCCCTACCATACAGACCACTCCACAGGGCTGCCTGAATGCCCTCATGATCCTCCAGAGAGCAAATGATTCAAGAAAAAACAAGGAGGAAACCACAATGCAAGTATGACCCAATCTACAAGAGAAATCATCACATCTACCTAATTCTGTTTACTAGAAGTGAGTCAATAAGTCCAGTCCATATTCAAGGGGTGGAGAATTAAGCTCCACTTCCTGAAAGAGGAGGAGTATCAAAGATTTTGTAAACATATTTTAAACTAGTACGGTGTCTGGTTTTGTAAAGAGTCATATAGTAATACTGCTAAAACAAACACAGAAGTTAAGTATGACACAAATCAGAATGTGGTAAAAGTGCGATATGTAGATTTCATGAAGAAAATTATAATTTGTCCAAGGGTCAAACGAACTAGTTATTTCACAAAACCTATTTAAAACACTGTCCAAGATGCTCCACATAATTAAATTTAGTTTCATTTTGGCTCTCTTCTTCTTTTTTTTTTCTTGCTTATTTATGGATCATGTTATAGAAATGTTACATTTAGAAGTCTTTTACTGATGGCATAAATCATCAAGTTTATTATGTATTCTATTTACTGTTATGTGAAAAATAATGTTTTACAAAAATAGAACACCACAAGTTTTCCATATATAGGAAAAATATACTGTTGCTATAATAGCATTGATATTACCTATACTAGAAAGTTGTCTTTAAATTTGTTTCTACTCTACTTCTTATTACTACTATGAAATGTATCAAGCAGTAAAAAGAATTAATAATAACTAGAATTAGAGTTCTTTACATTTTAAGCTATGTTTAACATAATTGGGGATTGAACCCAGGGACCCTCAACTACTGAGCCACATTCCCAGCCTTTTTTTATATTTTATTTAGAGACAAGGTCTATTTAAGTTGCTTAGGGCCTTGCTAAGTTGCTGAGGCTGACTTTAAACTTGTGATCCTCCTGCCTCAGTCTCCTAAACTGCTGGGATTAAGGCATGCATCATAGTGCCCAGCTCTTAAGTAATTTAAACTACAAATGTAAGTGCTAGTATGCATTAAACATAAGAGCCTTCAAATACATGAAGCAAAAATTGATAAAGCTGAAAAGAGAAACAGATTATGTCCATATCAGAACTGGGGACTGCAGCACCCTCTCAGCAACTGAAAAATACCAGATAGAAAAGCAGCAAGGACAGGGGCTGGGGTTGTGGCTCAGCAGTAGAGTGCTCGCCTAGCACTTGCACGGCCTGGGTTCGATCCTCAACACCATGTAAAAATAAAATTAAACACATTGTGTACAACTAAAGCAAATAAATAAGTGTTTAAAAAAAAAAAAAAAAAGCAGCAAGGACAGAGAAGACCTGAACGATACAACCTAACAGGAGCTAACTGACATGTGTAGAATAAATAACCCAACCTCAGCAAAATACAATTATTTTTCAAGCATTCATGGAACAAGAGAGACTATATTTTGGGTCATAAAGCATGTCTCTAAAAATTCCAAGTAACTGTAATCATGCAAACGTGCTCTTTGCCACAATGAATTAAAACTAGAAAACAATGACAAGCACAACAGGAAAATCTCCAAATGTGGAAATAAAACAACATTGCTGAATAAATTGATGGGTGAAAGAGGAAGTCTCAAAGGAAATTATAAAACACACAGAATTAACTGAAAATGAAAACATTCAAAATGTGTGGGATACAACTATAGCAATGGCAGAAAGGGGAATTTATAGCACTAAAATGGTTACATTCAAATGGAGAAAGGCCTCAAATCAATACTCTAACTTCCTACCTCAATGGAGTAGGAAAAGAGCAAAACCAGCCCAAAGCAAGCAAAATGAAAGGAGTAATAAAGCTAAGAGCAAAAATGGGTAACACTGAAATCAGAAACACAAAAGAGAAAAAATAATGGTCTGGTTCTTGGGATGGGGGGGGCGAGTCAGTAAAATTGATAAATTCTTTAGCAAGACTGACAAAAATAAAAAGAAAGAAAACTGTCCACGCACAGTGGCACATGCCTGTAATCTCAGTGTCTCGGGAGGCTGAGACAGGAGGATCACAAGTTCAAAGCCAGCCTCAGCAAAAGCGAGTAGCTAAGCAACTCAGTGAGACTCTGTCTCTAAATAAAATACAAAATAGGGTTGGGGATGTGGCTCAGTGGTCCAGTATCCCTGAATTCAATCCCCCGCTCTCCACTCCCCCCAAAAAAGAAAGAAAACAAACAACAAAAAAATATATATATGTATGTGTGTGTGTGTGTGTGTATATATATATATATATGTATATATATATATATATAATTGATAAGAGATACCACTATATATTCTACCAAACATTTTAAAAAGTATTGAGAATAAAAACCCCAACAAGATATTTGTAGATACAGACAAGGTTATTTTAAAGTTTACATAGAATGGCAAAGGAATTAGAATTAGGTAAAATGACTTTGAAAAAAAAAAATAAAATGGAAGGATTCTATCTACCATATTTCAAGACTTACACAACTTCTGTAAAGAAGAGAGCATAGCATGCAGACAAGGATACATACAAAGATCAGTGAAACCCAGAAATATGCCCAACTGATTTGTGACAAAAGTGCAAAACCAATTCAATGAAAGGATGGCCTTTCGAACAAGTGGTGCTGGGGCAACTGGGTATCTACAGGCAAACAAACAAACAAACAAACAAACAAACAAACAAACAAACTAGAACCTAAACTTTAGACCTTTATACAAAATGGATCAGACACTTAAATGTGAAAGTAAAAAGCCCTGGGTGGGTATGGGGAGAGAATCTTGGGCTCTAGGGCTAGACAAAAATTTCTTACACTTGACATCAGTAGGACAGTGCACAAAAGGAAATGCTGATAAATGGGACATCCTCTAAATTAAGAGCTCTTTGTTCTGCCAACAACCATGTCAAGAGGATGAAAAGATAAGCTACGGAGTCTGGGTTGGGGCGCCAGGGATTTGCAAATCATATATCTGACAAGACTAGAATATGAAAAAAAAAAAATCTTAAAACTTAACAGTTAAAAAAAAACAGTCTAAGTAAAAAGTAGATAATAAACATTTCATTGAAGGGGATATTTAGTAGCTTATAGGCCATGAAAAGATGCTCAACATCATTAGTCCTCAGAGAAATGCAAATTAAAACTACAAGGAGACAATACTGCATACCTGTCAGTGACATACCTATTTGGTGACACCAAATGCTGAGGAGGATGTGAAAAAACCGGACCACTCATACATTGCTAGAGGGAATGTGATATGGTACAGTCACTCTGGAAAACAGCTTGGCAGTTTCATATAAAGCTAAATGTGTAATTACCATACCCAGTAATTGCACTCTTGGGCATTTATCCCAGTGAAATGAAAATGTAGGTTCACAAAAAAATACTGTACAAATTTCATAGCAGCTTTCTTTATAATATCTCAAATCTGGAATCAGCCCCGATGTTCTTCAACAAGTAAATGGTCAAATAAATTGTGGTTTATTATTCAGTAATAAAAAAAGAAATAAACTATTAATATATATAATCACTCAGATAAATTTCTAGGAAATTATGTTGGGCAAAATAAAACCATTGCAAAAGTTCCACACTGCTTTGAAAGTTTGATTCCATTTACACAGAATTTTGAAATAACATTTTAGGCACTGAGGCTAGATCAGTCATTGATGGTGGTCAGAGACCTGCTTGGGGGAGAGGGGAGGGAGGAGCTGGAGAAAGTGTGGTTATAAAAAGGCAATATGAGAGATTCTTAGGGTGTTGGAAATACAAGAACCCACACAGGTGATAAAATTGTACAGAACTTAATACATGTAAATTCAAGTGAAAATAAGGAAATCTGAATATGATCAGTTGATTGAATCAATGTCAACATTCTGGTTTGATATTAAAATAAACTTTCTAGGAAACTTTACTAACTGGGTAATACTGGACAAAGTATACAAAGGATCTCTGTATTAATTCTTAAATTGCATGTGAGACTATAATCATCTCAATAAAACTAATTAAAAATATATACAAAGGTCAGATAAAGAGAGGCGCTCTTTGAGGTTACTCTATTTTTCCACCACAGGCATCATACCTAACACAATGGCCTTGTTATAAAAATTGAATAAGAGGAATTGATGCCCTGTGGTTACTTATTGACATGCCAAAAATAAAGAAAGTACATTTTTTTTGTTTGTTTTGGTGCCGGGGATTGAACTCAGGGGCACCCAACCACTGGACCACATCCCCAGCCCTTTTTTGTATTTTATTAGAGACAGGGTCTCACTGAGTTGCTAAGTGCCTTGCCATTGCTGAGGCTGGCTTTGAACTTGCGATCCTCCTGCCTCAGCCTCCCAAGTGCTGTGATTACAGGCGTGCGCCACTACGCCCGGCGAAAGTACATTTTTAAAGATAATCTCTAAGCTCTATAAAATGCAGTTTTGCAAGGTTACTAAGTGGTTGTGTTTAGGATCCTGAAAGCAATTTCCTTATTTCAAAACCCAAACCTTCTGAAATGAATCTCCTTGGTTGAGAATGACTTATGCAATGCTATTCTGTATTACAAGGTAATGAAAAGGCAGGGTGTTTTTTCTTTTCCCAAGAGAGAACACATCTAGGTAGCCACTATGCATCTGCGTGTCTAGCAGATGGTCACTATACTTTCACCACAGCATCACAGAATACATGAAGCATGCATAGGAAAACTGATATGTTACAGGGCTTTTATTCTTCTTATAATACCTGAAAAAATTGCAAGGGCATTCTCATTGCTTGGAAATTCTCCCTCCCCCGCCGTGTGTGTATGTGTGTTTGTGTGTGTGTTTTCAGAAAGTTTCTTATGTTGTAGATTTAAGTAATTTGTATATACTTATATCCAGCCATCTTTTATAACTTCTTTAATCCATGTCATATTTACAATGGATTGTAGATTCTAGAAATATTCTTCTGAAATCCAAGATTCTAGAAATATTCTTCTATTTATTTATAGCACTTTCATGGATTTTTTTTTTTAAGTTGTTAGAAGTCCAAAATCTGGGAGGTCTTGTCCCCCAACCTGGGAGACCTAGGGGAGAATGTATATATATATATTTTAACCAAACTCTAAATCCATGTGCAAAATGTATTGTTCTATATACCATAAATAAAAATCTATAAATATAGTGTGTGTGTGTTCGTGTGTGCAAGTACAAAAATGATGAGAATCAGGTGAGAGTCTATATACTGTTAACTGCAGGACGGTTTCTGTCCTGGGCTGCATGATGGGGCCCACAAGAAGGTATGTCCTAATCCTTAGAACCTTGAAGGCTGCTTTACTGGGAAAAGGGGTCTCCATAGATTTAAGTATTTGGGGAAGAGGAGATCATCCTAATTTATTCAAATGGGCCCTAAATTCAATGACAAGTATCCTTATCCCACTAAGGCACAGGCAGATTTGTCAGAGAAAAAGAGAAAGTAATGTAAAAATGAAAGCAAAGGTTGGAGAGATGAGGCCACCCATACAGGAATGGTCAGAGGTGCCAGGGCAATCACCAGAAACTGGAAGAGACAAGGAACAGATTCTCCCCTAGGTCTCACGGGTGGGGGGACAGCGCTCCCAGATTTTGGACTTCTAACAACTTAAAAAAAAAAAAGGCATGAAAGTGCTATAAAGAAATAGAAGAATATTTCTAGAATCTTGGATTTCAGAAGAATATTTCTATAATCTACAATCCATTGTAAGTATGACATGGAGGGACTGAGGTTGTGGCTCAGCAGTACAGCGCTCACCTAGCACATGCGTGGCCCGGGTTCTATCCTCAGCACCAAGTAAGAATAAAGACATTGTGTCCAACTAAAACAAAAAAATATATATATATTTAAAAAGTCTGACATGGATTAAAAAAGTTATAAAAGACAGCTGGATATAAGTATATAAAAATTACACAAGAAACTTTCTGAATTGATAGTTTGATTAAAAGGAAAAAAAAAAAAGAAGTTTCCATCCACACACCTTAGAAGGCTTATGTAGTAGACCCCTGCTGAGTGGGTTCCCAAGTCAACCATTCTCTTACATCACATGGTTCTGGATCTGCCCTGGAGGCTTCATCAAGCTTCTCTCACATGGACAAGAAAAGCTGGAGGTTCTTCCACAGACAGACAAGAAGAATAAAAGATAAATAGAGGAATTAGGGATGCAGTTGAGAGGCAGAGCACTTGCCTAGCATGCACAAGGCCCTTGGTTCTGTTCCCAGCACTGAAAAAAAAAAAAAAATGCAAAGAGGGCAGACATAAATGATAGTGAATTGAGTATTAATGTCATGTAAGTTCCCTGTTGCAGTTTTTTTTCCAGTATTAAGGTGCATTCCTGCCTTGAGACAGAGACCAGGAGACGGGCATGCTAGTATCCTTAAGCTCCCTTAGTGGGTTTCTTCTTTTACTTATAATGAAAGATGTCAAAATAAATTCATTTTATTATGTTAAAGATGATTGTATTTCTTTGGATCACTAATTCTGCTTTTTAGAATCTAAAATATGGAAATAGCTGTAGTCAGAAATATTAATTTTAATAATTATATATTTAGTCCCTAGCACATGCCAGGCACTGTTTAAGGCAACATGAGTACACTGTTTCCTAAGATAGATGATCACTGAAGAATTATTTATAATCACAGAAACCACTTAGATAGATGTCCAATAAAAAGGGATTTATTGTGGACTATTTACTCAATATTACCTACATTAATGTTACTCAAGCATTAAAGTGCCATTTGTAATAACAATAAAGTACGTTATTTTGAGAAAAACCAACATATTAACACATTTTAATAACTGAATATAAACATTTTGAGCCTACATTTAGAACAAAAGATTGGAAGCATCAAAGTGTTGATAGCTGTTATCTTTGATATCAACTATATCAAATATATATGATATCTTTGAGACTATGATAACATTTTTTTATTGCACAAATTTCTACATTTTCTTTAATGAGCAAAACTACTTTGAGGAATAAAATAAAATGAAGTCAAACAATAAGAAGAGCTTCAGGAAAACCAAATCAGTAATCCAAGGCAGCAGAGGTATTCAGCATCTGAGAATAAGAATCTGTGGGCTCTGACACCCAAGCAATCCACCAGAAACTCTAAGAAAAAGGGATGGTCCTTTTTGCTTCACAAATCATGATAGCCTGAGTAAGAAGGTAGAGAGGTTGACAATCACTGTGGGGTCCCACCTCCAGCCCTTCTTTGAGAAAGTGGCTTTGAAACTGTGCCTCAGAGTCATCAGGTTCTCTTGGGGTGTGTTATGGCTTAGATCTTGAATGTCCACCAAAGGACCATGTATTAAGGACTTGGTCTCCAACCCACGGCACTATTAGGAGGTGGTAAAACCTTTAAGAGGTGGGGCCCAATGGGAGGAAGTGAGGTCACTGGGGATGTGCCCTTGAAGGGGATATTGGGACCTCAGCCTATTTCTCTCTCTCTATCTCTCTCTCTCTCTCTCTTTGATTTCCAGTGCCATGAGATGTGCAGTTTCCTCTGCCATGGACACCCATCTTACTGTACTGTGTCCTGCAGGCCCAAAGCAACAGGGCAAGTGACTATGGACTGAAACCTCTGAAACTGGGAGCCAAAATAAGCCTTTCCTTTTTTTAGGTTGTCTGTCTCAGGTATTTGTCAAAGTGACAGAAAGCTATCAAGCACAGGATTGGGGTGGGATAGAGAAAGTAAATAGGGGTCCAGCTTCCTCCATGTTCTCAGTCTGGTCCTATCAATCACAGCAGCACAAGCCTTGTTCTCCTTTTCTTCCTTTTTTCATCCAGATATGCAGGAGATTCATTTGAGCAAAAAGTCCCCAATACTAAAGTATCTGAAAATCACAGAGATGATCAGGATTACAAATGAGTGTTCTGAAGGGTGACTTCTAGTCAAGTGATACTAATAGCATCAAGAAAAAGAATTCTCTAAAGGGCAAGAAAAATTCTCAGGAAGAAGCTGCTTTCATTTTCAACTCAGAGTTTGGGTGAAGCTACATGTTTGCTACTCAGGTTCCATTCTACCTTTAGAAAAAAAAAAAGTAGGGGTCAGTGATGATGAAGATAAGTTCATGTTGAGCTGTGGATGTGGGTCTCCCCTGTCTGCCTCTGCACCTTCAGGCATCACCAAAGGGGTGCTCAGGAAGCCCACAACTTTCCACATCAGAAGTCTAGTTGCACAAAGAACATGCTACTGAAAGAGACCAAGAAGCTGTCTTAGTGCGTTTGAGTTGCTGTAACAAAAACATCATAGGATGGCTTAAAAAACAGAAATCATTTCTCCCAGTTCTGGAGACTGGGAAGTCCAAGATCAAGATGCTAGTCTGGTTGGGCTCTGGGGCCTGCTTCCCAGTTCTGAGATGGCCATCTTCTTTCTGTGTCTTCACATAGGAAACTCTCAAGTCTCTCTCATAAGGGAACTAATCCCATTCCTGTGGGCTCCACCCTCATAATCTAATCACCTCCCACAGGCAGCACCTTCTAACACTATCACTTTGGCAGTTAGGACTTCAACATATGAATTGTGGTGAAGGTACAAATATTCAGTCCATAGAAGAATTGGATGTATTGAATAAAAATGTGAATTAATGAGTTAAAAAAATTTAGTTCAATAACTTTTTAAGTACTTGATAATCAGTCATTTCCTGATGACTTTGACCAAGGTTTTACATACCTATATATAATGACAAATTGTTTCAGTAGTTATCTTGTAAGTACATTTTATTCTCAGGAACTTCTGAAAAGTTTCTAAAAAGAATTTAGATGTCATAATCCAAGTCTCTTATTTACAAATAAGGAAATAAGGAATCAGAGGTTAAATGCCTCACTCAAGTCACAGTAAAAAAGGCAAGACCAGAAACCAGCATTTTCCTGGCTTCTGTGGTATATCATATTTTAATAGGGAAGGGTTTGGATCCAAGTAGACATGGAGTTAACTCTCTGAGCCTCAGTTTCCTCACTGACAAAACAGAGCCAGAACAATCTATCATTTGAGGTTATTTGCAGGATTAGAAATAACAGTCCCCCCAAGCCCCTACACAAATCCTAGCACTTAAAAGATGGTGACTGAATAGTGGTGATCATAATGTCACACTGCTCCAATGGCATTATTTACATTCAAATATGATTCCTAATGTTATATATTCTTCACTTAAGATAGTTCAGTTCAATTTATGCCTACTAGTCATTAAAATACATGTCTTGTTATTAAAAGGGTCTCTTTTTGAAAGAGTATGTCATCTTGTCAGAACTTGCCAACTTAAATGTGATTATAATTCTATAATATATTGTATATTTTATTCTTATTATGAAATACATATCATTTAAACAATCTAACAATAAAAAGTTAATATTGGAGAAAAAGAATTGCACTCATTTCATAGACTAGGTATATGAGGCAAAACAGCCTCAAAAAAAAATTTCAAAAGCCTGTGGTCACCAAGTGCTACATTGTCATATAAAGACACTAAACATCCACTCAGGCAGGACATTCTGTTGGGAAGCACATAAAATGACAGACACGTTTTGTCCACTCTTACTGTTATAAATTAAACAATAATATGCTGTATTTTCAGTCACTGGCTCTTCCTAATGTCGCTTCATTTCCAAGATAAATATTGTTAGGAAGTGTTCTGTTAAGAATGGCTTTATTTTTGTTTTAATTAATCTTCAAACTATGAATGTTTATGCCTTTGTTCTTGTTTTTGTTTTTGCCCAGTGTCCCTGTATTGACATTCCAATTCCAACATTTCAGGTAGAAATAACATACACAAATAATGGTCTACCTAATTTCCATAAGAACTCTTTGAAAGATTCTGTGTGACTCTGGAGAAAAGTTTGAAAGTACAGAGGAGATACCTGCAAGGCTGACATCCCAGCAGAGTTTATGCAAAGGCAAAACAGCATAGCAAATAAAAATTCAAATGGTTTCATAAGCAACACAATTTTTAAAGATTTTTATCCACAAGTTTTAGTTTTTATTTGTAGTGACAAATAAAAAGGGAAGAGCTGTTAGACTTTTAAGACAAGGATGAAAAGAGCTGCCATTTATCCAAAGCCCAGCCACTAAGATCAGCTATCACATCACACCCTCAAGGAATATGAGATAGCTGCTGTCATTATTTCATTTATGGGTCTATGTTGACTCTCCAAGTTAGAAAGTAAACTGTTTTGTGCTGTACACTTATTTCTCCCTATACTGAGAAGTAAATGGATTTTACAGTTTTTTATTCTTATGTTTATGCTCAATGAGTTCTATGTTTCAACAAGAAACTGTCTTAGGGGGAAAAAAATCAATTCAGGACTTCTCCAAAGATATTTTGGCCAGCAACCAAATGAAGCCAGAGGCACAAGTATCTGGAGGCAGGCGGGCACTGTGTCTCACAGGACTCTGCTTCTCCCAGAGCCGTCTCAGCCACCCTGTGAAGGTGATGACAGCCTCAGACTGGATCCACATCAGGATCCTTGCTGTGGAGACAGTCCCACACTACATCCTCAACTCTGACTCCGGAGGAAGCCCTCCTTTCTCTCATTCTCCCTGGAGGCCTGTTTTACTGCTTACAAGTTCTGCACCCTCCTTCCTGCCCTGCTGTGCCCTGGTTCTAGGCAATAGGATGTAATTACAGGATGGCTAGGCTGTCCAGTCCCTCCTCAAGAGATTGGAGAGGCATCTGCAGAACTGCACAGTCGTACCTAAAAAGCCAAAAGATATTTCACACTTGCTTGCCCAGGTATGCTTGTAAGTGTTCAAACTCTCAGTTCATGAAGTCATAAAAAGAGCTGCAGGCAAAGCCAAGGTAACTTCCAGCCTTTCTGAATCTGATTCACGACAGGAAGACAGGAGATGTCTCATGCACATTTTAGAAAAGCTCTTGGAGGGATTAAAAATAGTAACAGCTTTTTGAGCTAAAATTCACATTCCATAAGATTCACCTATTTGAAGTGTATAATTCTGTGGGCTTAAGTATCTTCACAAAGTCATGCAACCATCATTTAATTCCCCATTTTTAGGATGCCATAAAGTACCTAATACCAGAGTATACTCACTACTACCCAACCCACTCAATTCCCTAGCTTCTAACCAAGAATCTATTTTCCTTTTCTATGAATTTGCCCATTCTGAACATTTCACATAAATGTAATGTTACAATATATGGCCTTTTGTATCTAGCTTCTTTTATTAGCATAATGTTTTCGAGGCTCATCCATATTGTAGCATGTATCAGTACTTAGCTTATTTTAATGCTGAACATTATTCTGTTGTATAGATATACCACATTTGTCTGTTCATTTTTCAGTTGATGGACATTTGGGTTATTTCAACTTTTTGGTTATGAAATAATGCTTCCTGTGAACACTTACATACAAATTTTTGAGTTGGCATGTTTTCAATTCTCTTACATAGGTACCTTTAGGAATGGAATTACTAGGCCACATGATAATTTTATATTTAGAAAGAACTGCAAAGTATTTTCCACAGCAGTTCTCCCATTTTACATTTTCACAAACATGCATGAGGGTTCCAATTCCTTCACATACTTCCTCACACTCATTATTGTTCATCTTTTTGATAACGGCCATCCCAGTGGGTACAAAGTGGTTATTTCACTGTGATTTTGATTTGTATTTCCCTGATGACTAAGGGCGTTGAGCATCTTTTCATATGCTTATTATCTGTATGTTTTCTTTGTAACAATATCTATTCAAATCATTCACCATAACTGGATTGTCTTTTTATTGTTGACTATTAAGAGTTTTTTATATATTCTGGATACTAGAAAAAATACATACATATGCCCTTATGAGACATATGATTTGCAAATATTTTCTTCCATTTTGTGGGTTGTCTTTTCACTTAATAGATGGTATCCTTTGAAGCACAAAGTTTTTAATGCTGATGAAGTATAATTTATCTATTTTTTCTTCTGTCTCTTATGCTATTGGTTTTATCTCTAAGAACCCTTTCTTTAATCTAAGGTCAAGAAGATTTAATTGGTTTCTTAGAATATTATAGCTTTATCTCTTAGGTCTATAATCAATTAAAAAAATTTTGTAGTTGTAGATGGACAGCATGTGTTTATTTTATTTATTTTTGTATGCAGTGCTAAGGATCAAACCCAGTGCCTCACACATGCTAGGCAAGTTCTCTGCCACTGAGCCCAAGCCCTATCCCCAGCCCCAGCCCCCTAAAATCAATTTTGAGTTATTTTTTGTTTATGGTGTGAGGTAGAAGTCCAACTTCATTTCTTTACATGTGTACATACATTGGTCCCTTCATTGTCTGTTGACCTCCAGGTGATTTTAATGTATGCCTCTATTTAAGAGACCACTTCATTCCAGTCCAATATCTTCACTTTACAGACAAAAAAAAATTTAGGCCTGAAGAGATTACATTAAAATTACCCTGTGTTTAGGATAAAGATACAGAGAAGAAAACTTGGTTCTTATTCTTGAGAATATTTTTTAAATTTTTTATTTGTTCTTTTTAGTTATATATGACAGTAGAATATATTTTGACATACCCTTTATACATTGAGTATAACTTCCTATTTTTGTGGTTGTACATGATGTGTGGAATTACACTGGTTGAGAATTTTTAAGTCCAGTGAAGGAGGCATACATTATCATGTGGGAAGATTAACTGCAGAAGCTTAGAAGATGGGGTGGTATCACCGACAAAGGACTGACTAAATAACTACCCACTGACGTAAACTAAGATTCACCAAAGAGGGACATTCCAGGACTAGGGTGGGAGGTAGGGTAGTGGGAGGGAAGCTTACTCACGGAAGTGTCTGGACAGGAATGTTGTGGGAAGCATAAGGAATCACCAGTGTGAAGAGACCTTAGGTTGGGCAGAAGGGAGGGGGAAGCTGAGGCAGAGTTGGAGCAAATTGGGAAGGACCTTGAAGACCTTGAAGACCAGGCTGAATTTGTCCTTCCAGGATAGACAATGGGTTTGTATAGCAGGGAAATGACACCAACAGATCTGTGCTTTAGAAATATGGTTGCTGGAGGAAGTGTTTTAGGAGTTTCTCTTTCCAGTTCACTGCGAGAGCCTAGGAAGCAGAGTCCAAAAGCCTGAGAAGCAGAGTTTATGGCCTTCAACCGACTCTCAGATATAGCTGGTCAGTATGTGTTTGGGCCAAAAGAGTGTTTTAAAAACATCTTGCACTTGAATATTGTTGCAAGATGTTTTAAATAGAGAAAAGGTGGAGACAAGCTTTCTCTGGAATGCTGCAGCCCCAACACTCCCACATCAGGCTTACCCAGGCAAAGGTGCCCATTTATGTTCCTGACCGGGCCACAGTGACCATTTCAGTTTGCAACCTGTGCCTAAACTAGCAATGGAGAGAGAGGGTAACGGAAGGGAGGGGAGGAGTGGAAAGATGAACATGTACCCCCAGGATAATTCAGAAAGTGAACTGACAGTGGCTACTCTTTGGTGGTAGGAGAACAGGGGGTGAAGTTAATCTCTGGACATCAATGTGCCTAACCCACATTCCATCCCCCAGAACGCTGACAACACATTCCCTGAACTTGCTACTGTGAACGCTTGCACTCCTGGCTCGTAACCTATTGTGACAGTAATAAACAAACATGTAGCTTTTCAAAACGTCTTGTGATCTGTGTTTTCTTCTCTGCTGAAGCTGTGGCAAGTAGACTGAGTTCTCTGGGAAGCAAAGTTCTTTTAAGATTCAATATTTCTGAAGTTGAGGACTCTGGTGTTCGACAATGATGTGGCATTATAGATAAAGAGGATGTGCCCAGGCTCAAAGATAATGTTCTGTTTTCTTTTGAACTTTGTTCACCCAAATCTTCCTTCTGAGTTTAAGTACCTTGATGATAGGGACTGTGTGTCTCTCTTAACTTAGTAACCCAAGAGTTTAACAAGGTTCCTGGCTCTCCCGAGGTCATTATTATTGAAAATTACACAGGTTTCCTACCCTCAGGACTTTTATCTCAGGTCTTTTCAACTCCAGATGTCTGTAGGCCTCTGGGCCAGGTTAATTCCACAGGACTCTCATCTCAACACAGGAATAAAAGCAGTGGAAGAAAGAACCTGGAAGCCAGACCCTAAGGGTTTCAAGATTTTGTGTGTAGTGCTGGGACTGCATCTTGAGTTCCTGCCTGTGTTATCACTATTCCCACATTTCTTATCAGTTAGCTGTGTCTGTGCTTCCTCTCCTCCAAATCCTCTATGCTTGGCAAGGCTTTTACTTGGCCTTACTGGGTACCAAGCAGTGAACATGTATATGCTATTCTTTTCACTTTACAAAAAAAAAAAATTTTTTTTTTGCCATGTTATTTGTAAATCTCTTTTTGAAAACAGAAGTTAAATAATATAAGGGAAAACATTAAGTAGACTTAATCTCTTTATCTCTTCCAGGAGTGACACATCAGGAGAGCCCTTCCCACTCTGATTTGAATGCTCAGGAAACCATGAAAGCTCCTCTGAGCCAAGATCTTCATGATTTGCTTGACTTGGAAATCTACAAATGAATTTTAAAAAGAATAAGCTATCTGTAACAAGACCAGGAAACTATTCAAGGACAAGATTAGGTGGCTGTTTTTCTTGGTTTTAACTACACAGAGACCAACACCAAGCCCTGTGGTAGGATAAGAACTGCACTTTCAGCAGTTATGGACAGTAGCAAACACCATGAAGATACTAAGAACATACATTTAAAGCCAAAGAGCAGGGGTGAGAAGCAGGTAATTCTCACAAACGTTAATGTAAACTCAGCAGTTTAGTCTTGTTGAAAATTCTACCCTACAAGGTCCACTGCAACCTCAAAGTATAGTCTTTCCAAAATAAAGAGCTGTTTCTTTTAACTTCAGAGTGACTCTTACATGGAAGAAAAGTTGCCATATCTGGAAGACTTTTGAGGGATATTTTGAATTTGATCATGTTCAGAAGTGGTGCATTTTTTTAATTTGAAAAAATTATTTTAACAAACATCTGTTGAATGAGAATGAGGTAACATGCATAAACATGTAAATATGGTGTTAGAAAACCTCTAACACCAGAGGAACACGAGTATGTGGAGGAGTCCTGGATAGTCAGCAAAGGTGTTTTGTGCACTGAGCAATCTCAAGGTTCAAGGTCTGCGCTGGGCATCCTGATGAATATCAAACCAAAAAAAAAAAAAAAAAAAAAAAAAAATGAATGTGACCCTCTGGAGCCTTGGAAACTGGCTAGAGAAATAACTTCATATGGAGGAGTAAAGGTAGAAAAGTGAGAGTGAGTTAGAGAAGAAGAGCTACAGGAACAGAAGTTGCATGTGTCAGACAAACATATATGATCTTATTCGAAACCATTCACATCACTGGGCACTATGCTAGAAAATGGGGGACATGAGCTATTTAAGAGAAGCTTACTGTCCTTGATTGGTAATAAGACAGAAATAAATGTGCATTTAACAATCTCAAAGGCACACTTTTATCCTGTGCACTTGGGAGAAAGGAAATACAGAGCCGACATAAACTTCAATGCAAATACAGCTTTAAGCATTTTCTCTTCTTTTGGTGATCTGACACCTTCTCCTTTTCAAAAATAGCAGCATATTAATTCTCTGTTAAACCTTCTGAAATCTGCGTTTACGTCTGGCATGACTTTATCCCCGTGTCACCTGGTCCTGCCCCCCACATTCCTGTTCCTTCTGGCAACACCCACCTAAATTTCAACACATCTTCCCTCACAAATTTAGCATAAGCTTAAGTCATGAACCATATTTAGAGCCTGCCTTCATCCTTTCTGAAGTATAAAGGATGGCTGCAGTAATGGGTGTGTTTTGTTTATGTAGAAAACGTGTCCATTTTAAATCAGTATGTTTTAATACATCATCTTTGTATTTGAACGTGGCTTTGACAGATGCGGGGTAGAATGAAAACGCCACATTGATTGGAAAACAAACAGGCAGCATTCTTCATTTTATTATGTGAGTTCCCCACACAGTGTGTCATGTGGAATTTGTGTGGGATCTTATTTACTATATTACAAAAGCCGTTCTTCGTGTATATTTATGCAAGGGGGGAAAACAGTCTGCTTTTATATAAGTCAAATGTCACATCAGAAAATAAGACTCCGGAATGTTTGGAAAGTATTCCAATGTTTTTGATCCACTGGAAAATATAATTTGCCTTTCACAACAACAAAGTAACTGAAAGGGTAAGGCAAGATATATATATATATATATATATATATATATATGTATATATATGTTTTTAAATTCAAAGGCCTTCTGGTTGGAGACTAAGCTGATCTTGTTACAGATTGTGAAGATCCATAGGCTCTTTCCAGCAGTCACCCTAACCTGAGACAATCAGGAGGACAGAGGAGGGGAGGGTTTCCTCAGGTCCACAAGGACCACATCAGTGTCCTGAACACTCACAGAAAGGGGAGGACACTCAGCCTGAATCTAACAGCCTCTTCGTGAGGTTTTGGTTTCATTCATGTGGGTGCTCAAAGGTGCCACACTTTTAGTTCCTTCCAAGTTCTTCACATTCTCCTGCAGAATCCATTACACTAGACTTAAGACATTTATTTTGGACAAACAATATAAATTATGTAAAATATAAGGTGTAAAAAATGGAGAAAGCCATTTTTGACTTACTGGAACATCCCTAGATACGAAAAAATTCAGCCCATCAAAGTTGAGCAAGACCCAGGCCGGTTGTGCTATTTATGCCCTACATCAGAACTTAGTCATTCAACCATAAGAGCAAATGGCAATTTATAAGCAACAAATCAAATGAAAAAAATGAATTATCTGTGGTTCTGATAAGGTCATAACCATCATAAAAGGACAAAACTAGAAACCTGTTTACTCAAACATAAAAGCAGCCATCCAGAAAGAAGATCACCAGCTTGCTTTCACATAGGGCCTTGTCAGCTCCCACGTGGCCCATGTAGGCTCATGTCAGGAGAAAGTACTTCCTTCCCTTGCCACCATGTGGGAGTTTTCTGTAGTTCTCCATTATCTTTCCACAAGCTAGTTGGGTGTGTATATTCCCTTGACAATTGTCTCTGTGTGTAAAAACACTGTTTTAAAACATTTTTTAAGAAAAACTAACAGAGGATGAGAGCATTAACTCTTACCCTCCCTCTTTGTAGTTTTCCAGGCATTAAACAGAACCGGTCAGTTAGGAGATTATTAATTCTGCTCAGTGGTTGGGCAAAGGCTTAGGATAACATACAGAGGTGGCAGTTGAGGAGGTTCTTTCCCATTTTTGGCATTGTGGCTTTGTATAAAATCTCCAGGTGAGCTCTGATTCTGGTCCATGTACTCTGCATGGCTTTCAGAGTGATGGCAGCCAAAGTCAAGCTCACTGTGATATAAATAAATCAGGGAATGTCATTCTCCTCTCAGTCCCCAAGCAAGCAGTGTCCAGTACATAACAACAACAGATGAACATTTATGGAAGGCAAGAAAGAGTAGGAATAAATCAAGAGAAGGAAATGGCTAGATCATGAGTGGCACCGGTACCCACTAGTTTCCTAATACTTATTTGAGAAAATGAATTCTCAAAGCAAAATAGGCCAAATTTAAGTTTTGTCAAGCTTCCTTTGTAGACTGGTTCTGAGTGTATAAAAGAAAGACTTTGTTCCTGCTAACAAAGTTTGAAGCTCCCAATTATGAGGCTTCAGTATTAAAACAGCTTGGGACCTGGACACAGTGGCACATGCGTGTAATCCCAGCAACCTGGGAGGCTGAGGCAGGAGGATCTCAAGTTCAAAGCCAGCCTCAGCAACTTACTGAGGTGCTCAGCAACTTAGCGAGACTTTGGCTCAAAATAAAAAATAAAAAGGGTTGGTGATGTGGCTCAGTCATTAAGAACCCCTGGGTTCAATTCCTAGTACCAATAAATAAATAAAAAACAGCTTGTAACTGGAGAAGAAGTCCACAAAACACACTGGTAGATCATAATGAAGAACTGAAAATAGGTAAGGGGATTTAATTTATTATAAAGGCATACAATAAAGGAATGTAACTACTAAGGCAGCTTTTCAAGAAAAGAGATTATTCAATAAAATATCTTTAATGCAACTGGGTAGCCATCTGGGAAAAAATATATAAAGTCAGATTCCTATCTCATTCCTTATACCAGACGTAATTTTGGATGGATCAAATTTTCCAAATGTAAAATAAAGCCAAGAGAAGTAGGAGTGAACAGTGAATATGTGGAAAATCTCACAGGAGGATAGTCTATGTAGGACACAAACTCCAACATCAAACAAGAAAACTATCTGCAATATAGATACAAAAGGCTGCCTTCCTTCATTTAGAGAGATACCATGTATTTTACCCATCACACTGGCAAAACTCTGGGGAGGGCCTGGGAAAAACATTTTCTGAGACACTGTTAAAGGGAGTGTCTATGAGATGTGACATTTCTGGTGGATCTGGCTATGCTTATCAAAACCTAGAAAGTATGTATCTCAGCAATCCCTGGGACAGAAAGCATTTAGTCCATACTCCCAAGATCAGAAGTTCTGCTCAAAGGTCAGGGTTCCAGAAAAAAGCAGGGTTATCCACAGTTCACTATTCACACTGTGATTGGGTTCAACCCCACGTCTCGCTCATACTGCTTGCTAGAGTGACTGGTGATTCCTTGGAAGCCAAGTCAAAGGGGAACCTTACAGTCAGGTCAGCAGTACTTGACACTGCCTTGACACTACCTGTTGACAGGTCTGTCTCCTCCTTATACTCCCAGCATCTTGAAGGCAGGATGATATCCTTTCATCTTCCTCATACATCATTCATATCACTCAGAGTCACATTTGGTGAATGAATGAACAAATGGGTGAATGAATGTGTAAAGGAGTAAACTAGCTAACTGGGGGTACAAGTGGGCAGACTAGAGATAGGGCTGACATAGATGGAAGGTAGGGCTGACATAGATGGAAGGCTGAAGAAATAGAAGAGAAAGAGATATGTAACTTTTGAGTATTCCTCTACAACATGTAAGGTTAGTCTTGTGTGTAAAAATTACTTTAAGTGTGCAAAATTATCTTATAGTATCGAGGGCAACACAAGTAGACAACGGATCTTACAAATATAGCAGGTTGGGTTAGGTTTGATGAAACCAAAAACTCTTAAGCTTGGGAGACTGGCTTGTTAAGTAACAATGTTCCTGTAAACATGCAGGCTAGATTTATTGTGCCCCTGGGAAAGTCTCTGGAATGAACACAGAAAATGCTTCTGTTGATTAGCATTTTTAGCTTGCGGCTGAGTGCTGACCTAAAAGGGAAAGCCCTGCCCTCCAGATTTTACATAACGTGCCCTTATCAATTCCTGTCAGAGTGTCCCTTGCAGGGATGTCAGGAAGGCTAGTGATTCTGCCTCAGCAAAATGCCCTGTGCTCCCAAGAGCCTGCTTACAGAGCGGGGGCTGGTCACCTGCACATGCATGAGGACTGAACGGAGCACTTTTAAATGAAAGACAGATGCAAAGAGAAGGATAAGGAAGGACAGGGAAATCAGTGAAACTAACGAGTTTTCTGACTCATACATTTAGACAAAGAGGAAATTGAGTTCGTGCATGTGTGATAACCAGTCCAAGGTCACAAGGGAACTTAGGGCCAGTCTCAGAACAGCGAAGGCTTCCCTCCTCTAGCAACCTGCTCTGGGCAGCAGGGAGGAGGCATTTCCCAGAGGCAAGCTCTGGATACTCTGCTGTGTTTTTACTAGACAAAGGAAAGGAAAGATACTCCCCTACACAGGACACTGGACACTCATTTAGAGCTGGTAACAGAAGCCTCTGTCAGCACTCAAGGCTCACTTACCCAACTTTTGGGATGTTTCCCACACAGTTCTAGAAAAGTATGCAAAACAGGAAATCATAGCAAAGAGAGAAAACACAAAAATTGTGAGAGTAAAATAATGGTAAAATGAGAACACTGTAGTAAATGCAGAAAATAGTGTAAATGCAGAAAACATTATAACATGTGAAAACACATATTGTTTATTTTCCACCATGGTAGCTAATCTCCAAAATTGACACCCCTCCTCCCAGATGCCCCCACCCCCCTGTGCCCTAGTGAGTAATACTTCTCTGTTGTGTAGTAGAAGCTAACCTGTTGGACTTCCAAGACCTGATTGTATGTCATCCTGCCCTGCACTTTGAGCCTCTGGAAGGCTTGCTGTGGGGAAGCCCAACTGCCCCAGAGGCCTTCTTATGAGGACATGTGTGCTGTCACCTGGGAGACAGCCCCCAGCCAGCCCAGCCACACCAGCAGAAGCACGAACATGTGTATGAAGACGCATATGTGTATGACTAGCCCAGCCCAGGCTGCAACCCCATGAGAGACCCTGGGTGAGAACTGCCCACTCACAGAACCAAGAGGGCTGATAATGAACAATCCATGAAGTTTCTCTTCAAGCAACACATCATTGAACCACTGGCTAGACAAACTTCGAGAAAGTGTCCAAATAGATTTCTTGCTATAAGACATGAGGGATGTAAACAATAAACATTAAAAAACCATTGGGCGGGGGGGAGGGGGCTCTTAAACCTTTTCTTTGAACTGAAGGCCTTAGAAGTGCTTCTACATCTGAGCAGATAGCACCCAGCTGTGGGAAGGAAGGCAGGCAGGTGGTGGGACAGGGTTGGCTGTGGGAGAAGAAATCTCATAGGCTGGGAGAAAACAATGGTGACCACAGGAGAGCCCAGGAGGTGGTCAGCTGGAGGATTCAGTAATAATATTTAATTTCCAATCTGAATCATAGCGCTGTTATTTCTCTTACAAACTCTAGAATGTGCCAGGGTTAGAGTGGTATTTACACTCTGAGTACAAATGTGGATTTAATTCTGCTAGACTAGGTTGTGTGGCAACTCCTTTGATTCTTTCCCTAGGTTTAAGTCTTATTGTATTTCCATCAGAGATAATTATGAAGAGTCTTGGACTCAAATTCAAACTTAAAAATATAAAACAAAGATGAAAGCAGAGACAAGAACAAAGACTCAAAAGCAAACAAAACACAGTTCAAGGATAGTATAACAAAAACATACTTCTGATACTGGAGAAAGCTGGTAGTTTGCAACAGACTGCACCCTACACCCCATGTCTCATCCCTAACAAGCTGAGGACCTGCAGGCAATTAGCCTCTTTGTGACTTGGAATTTTGAGACCTTCAGTTGGAAGAAAAAGTTGCTCTATGATCCTCAGTGATAGTACAAATTCTAGATAAGAGCCCTGAAATGAAAGAGAAAGTGAACAAGACTAGGAACTAGTATGCCAAGACCATCTATGACATGCAGGCCTGCACTAGGCCCCTGCATACAAATATCTAGTCCCCATTCCAGCCCTGCACTTAGACATTAGTACCCCCTGGAGAAGCTACAGCACCAAAAGGTCCACTCACCAACCCAGGGTCATGCAGCCCATCCCCCTGCTTGTTTCACAGGAGAACTTAACCGTGCTCTGTTCACTCTGGGAGGCATTATCTTCACTGAGGAATGAGGCCAGGTCCCTGAGACCTGACACGGGGATGGACAGCAGTCATTTCAACAGAAAGTCATTTTGGAGACTCAAAGCTATGTCTAAAGTGGGCCTTGCGGGATGAATGGGACTCGAACTGATAGAAGAAATCTGCCAAGGAGTGTCGATGCGTTCAGCAAGTGCATGTGCAAGGGCCTGCTGCTGGCAAAGGGCACATTGTGTCCTGCAAGACTGTCAGCTCTCAGTATTTCTTTTGATGTCTTTTTGGCAAAAGAATTTATTATTAAATAGACCAATTCACTGCCTGTATCTTGCCAAATTTACTAAACACCTGTGAGAGAATTCTTTGGATATTAGTTGTCCCCAAATTCAAAGGTGATATCCCCCACAACCAAAACCTATCCCAGGTGCTAGAAACACATTTAGGAGAAAGACACTCCTGCAGTCCCAGCTCCTAGGTCTGAGCTTGGCACTTTGTGCAAGAGCAATCTAGCTGTGAGGAATTGATTTCTTTTCTGAATCAAATTAGAAATATTAAGAAAATATGGGGAATTGTTCTCTTATGACCAAGGCAATTTTCACTATGCTTGATACCTTTCTTTGATTTCTGGTTTTAATAAAATTTTCATCTGGTAGATTTCAAGTGCAGACTGTCCTTTTCTTTGGGCTAGGAGATGAGCACATGCCACTTGCTTAGACAAGGTTTGAGGGGTTTTGGCCAGGGAACTGCCTAGGATATACCCTCTTTCCTTACCATTTCAACACAAATAGGTATTCCTCTTCCATATAAATCTAGAAATTGTTTTGCTATAAGTGGATTATAGACCATCATTTTATAATTTTTTTCTGAGAACAAGAAGTATATTAGATACCACACAAAGTACAGCATAAGACATAGCTCTTACCCAATAGGCTCAAAAATCAAAAATTAAAAGAAAACAAAGAGGACAGGAAGAAAAGTCGTTCTCTTTTACCTCCTCATCCTCCACCGACCACCCAAATATACCTCCCATGGGGAATTTCTCAGTTTGCACGGTTAATTTTTAGGCAGAGATGGTGTCCCACGTTCTTTTTATGGCCATAACCACTAACACTCTAAATAACAATAAGGGAAATGTGGTCACATTAATAAAACCAGGGTCAGTTCTGGGGCAACCTGGGGCTGCATCATGGCTTCCTCTCTCAGAAGGGAAGGAAGGGTGCCAGGGAGAGAAGGGCCCTCAGGGTGACAGCTAGGGAGTGTTAGGGGATGGGGTTGCAGAGCATTGCACAGTCCCCACTGTGGGCTGTCAGGGTCAATCACACACTGGGCTTACTGGGAGCTGGTCCCTACAGCAGCTAGTGAGGCGGGCAAACCTCCCAAACAACACATTTCAGTTGCAGGACGTGATCGGGATTGGCATCATCAACCACATGAGACCGGCCTATAGTGGACAGCAGTCAGAGACAATGCCCTGGGTTGAAAAAGGAATCCATCCCATTATGAAATAGAAGAAACCTCAGCAAGTTGTTGTCTATGATCTCTGAGCTGATAAAAGGGCAATACAATGAATTAAGAGTTGTTTAGTCCATCAGGATCCATGCTAATGAAATTCTCTAAGTTGAGCATAAAACATTCACTTTAAACAAATATAGAATTTTTAATTTTTATTTGTTTGCAACTTGGCTATGCACTTTGGGGACAAAAAGATCTAATTCCCTATTTAATGAAAAACAGTGTTAAAATGCCACAACTTAATGCACAGCTGTGTCAATGTATTATAAATATTAATGGAGTTGATGCTTACAATGATCTATACATAATTGACAAATATCACATGGAAGGTGCATAAGGAGTGTTCTCTCCAAGTCTGGCAACTCACTGGGATTTTCAGCAAAGCCTCTACTTTGTCCTATTAAATGTGCAGCCCTGTGAGGCACTGTGGCCATCTGCAGAAAGGGAAGGAAGCCTGCCTAAGAGGCTTTTTCTTTTTTTCTTCCTTTCTTTTTAAATCAGAGCACTGTAGCTACACATAGTAGTTGGGTTCACTACGACAAAATCATACAAGCAAGGAATTTGATTACAAACCCCATCCCACACCCCACACCCTGCTTTTCCTCCCCTCATCCCTCCCCCTATTCTCCTTCCTCTACTCTATTGATCTTTCTTTCACTTCTTTTTTCACTTATTTTTGATTGTTCTATATAACATAAAGGTGAAATCCCTTTGGTGCACTTATATATGATTTGTTAAGTTAATTGTGTATTTCTTCCCCTTTCCTGTTCTCCCTCCCTCCCTCCCTCCCTTTTATTCTCTACCTTCTACTTCACTGATCTTCTCTATATATTTACCATACCTGATCCCCGTGGCACACACAAAAACTGCCTTCTTTCCCTTATTTTGCTTTAACTTCCACATATGAGAGAAAACATTTGACCCTTGATTTCCTGGATCTGGCTTATTTGATTTAGCACGATTTTCTCTGTTTCCATTTATTTACCAGCAAATGTGATTATTTCATTCTTCTTTATGGCTGAGTAAAATGCCATTGTAAATTCTACATACAATATAAATTCTATATACAATTCTTCCTTTCTAAGGAGCTTTTTAAAAGGAATTTTGACCTTGGTTTTTTTTTTTTTTTTGTGTGTGTGTGGTTACCAGGGATTGAACTCAGGGGCATTCGACCACTGGGCCACATCCCCAGCCCTTTTTTGTATTTTATTTAGAGACAGGGTCCCACTGAGTTGCTAAGTGCCTTGCCATTGCTGAGGCTGGCTTTGAACTCGCGATCCTCCTGCCTCAGCCTCCCAAAGTGCTGGGATTACAGGCGTGTGCGCCACCGCGCCCGGCTTGACCTTGGTTTTGTTCACCAGATTTTCTTCTGCTGAAGTACTTTGCTGCTATGGAAAATGGCACCTGAACTTATTATCTTCAACTCCTTTGAGTTCTCTTTTCTACCTGCTACATGAATTCCTAAAGCTAATCAGTTTTGCAACTTTCGAGAACTTCTCCTTGAGATGCTATAAATGATCCCCCAAAGGCAGAGTGTAGGTTTTGGTCCTCTTCCCAGTCTTAGGAGGAAAGTGTCACCATCTTCTTGGGGGGCGGGTGGCATCTCCACTGACCAACTAAAATTTAAGTCAAAACTCTATGCCTCCGACAACCTTCATCATGTGTGGTTGGTGACAACCCCTTGGGACAGAACAGAAAGTTGCACCTGTTTGTGATCCTGATGGATACATATGGAGCAGTTTCCACCAGTGCACACACAACTGGCACTATTCAAATGAGTACAGACTACCTGGGCTACAGCAGCCCTCTTTTCCTTGAAAGAACATGGGAGCAAATACCTGTCAGTGCTGAGAGTACAAACCTAAAGACCCAGCACATTCTTGTCTGGAGCCTGAAATTGTCCCAAACCTTTTCCTGTGATGGATTAACACCATCTCTTCAGGACATACAACACATACACACATTTATGAGAACACCTGAAGCCTAGAGTAACCAGAATGCAGAAGAAATTATTTTGGTTAAACTGGGACTAATGCTTCTTCTCCTCACTTTTGTCAACACTTTCCATATAATACACCAGTCTCCTTTACTGCTCTGAAAAAGAGAGTGTTCAACACCTAATGTTTACTGATTTAGAATCTTACATTAATTAAAATTCACTGTTCTTGGGGCTGGAGTGGTAGCTCAGTGGTACTCAGTGGTAGCTCAGTGGTGAGGCACTGGGTTTGATCCTCAGCACCACATAAAAATAAATAAATTAAATAAAGGTATTGTGTCCATCCACAACTCTAAAATTTTTAAAAAATATTTTTAAAAACTCTTGCCAGAGCAATTAGACAGACAAAAGAAATTAAAGGGATCCGGATAGGAAAAGAAGAGCTCAAATTAGCACTATTTGCTGATGACATGATAATATACCTAGAAGACCCTCTATAAAGAAAACTATAGAACACTAAAGAAAGAAATTATAGAAGACCTCAGAAGATGGAAAGACCTACCTTGTTCTTGGATAGGTAGAATTAATATTGTCAAAATGTCCATACTACCAAAAGCATTATACAGATTTAATGTAATTCCAATCAAAATCCCAATGACATTCCTCAAAAAAATAGAAAAAGCAGTCATGAAATTCATCTGGAAAAATAAGAGACCCAGAATGGCTTAAGCAATCCTTAGCAAGAAAAGTGAAGCAGGTTGTAAGCTGCCTGGTACCGAAAACCGGGAGGAAAACTCGGAGGCAGAGTATAGCTTTTACTACTTTTACTTCTACTCTCTTAGAGAGAGCTTAGAGAGAGAAAGAAAGATTTTTCTTCTTAGAAAGAGCTTAGAGAGAAAGATTAGAGATAGCTTCTTCTTCTTCTTCTTCTTAGAGCTTAGAGAGAAAGATAGAGCTTTTTCTTCTTCATCTTCTTAGAGCTTAGAGAGAAAGAGAGAGAGCTTGAAAGAGAGAGATTTCTTCTTTAGAGAGAGAGAGAGAGAGCTTAGCTTTTAGAGCTTCTTTCTTCTTTGTTCTTTCTTCTTTCTTCCTCGGGAGCCTTGGCCTGACTCTGACCAGGAATTACTTCTTCTATCTGGTTTCTCTTCTGTAACCGCTCTGCCTACGTTCTGGCCGCTCTGATTCTTTTCTTCTTCTCCGACCCGAACTCTTCTTCCGACCGAGCGACTGCATGACTGACTGAGTGAATTCATTCTTTTCCTCACTCCAACCGCTTTCACCCGGTTATATACCTTTAGCTTTGTGGGTGCCTCACGTGCATTTACAGGTGCGTCACATACATACTTATTATCAGGTGGAACTTATGGCTTCCAGCTGACCGCAATAGCCATCTCCCTAATTGGGGCTCCTTCATATTCCTCCCTTTTAGTTTAAAAGGTGCTTTTTAATTCTATTTTCTATATTTTATTTTCTCTATTTTCTTTTATGGCTTCCAGCTGACCGCAATAGCCATCTCCCTAATTGGGGCTCCTTCAGCAGGTGGCATCACCATACCAGACTTTAAATTATACTATAGAGCAATAGTAACAAAAACAGCATGGTATTGGCACCAAAAACAGACCGGTAGACCAATGGTACAGAATTGAGGACATAGAGACTAATACATATAATTTCAGCTACCTTATATTAGACAAAGGTACCAAAAATGTACAGTGGAGAAAGGATAGCCTCCTTCAACAAATGGTGCTGGGAAAACTGGAAATCCATATGCAACAAAATGAAATTAAACCCTTATCTCTCACCATGCAGAAAATTCAATTCAAAGTGGATCAAGGACCTAGGAATTAGACCAGAGACAATACGCCTAATAGAAGAAAAAGTAAGCTCCAATCCATGTCGGATTAGGCCCCAATTTCCTTAATAAGACTCCTGTAGCGCAATAATTAATATCAAGAATTAATGAATGGGATAGATTCAAACTAAAAAGCTTCTTCTCAGCAAAAGAAATAATCAGTGAGGTGAATAGAGAGGCAACTAATTGGGAACAAATATTTAATACATGCACATCAGATAGAGCACTAATTTCTAGAATATATAAAGAACTCAAAAAACTTAACACCAAAAAAATAACCCAATCAATAAATGGGCTAAGGAATTGAAAAGACACTTCTCGGAAGAAGATACACAATTAATCAACAAATACATGAAAAAATGCTCAACATCGCTGGCAATTAGAGAAATGCAAATCAAAACAACTCTAAGATTTCATTTCACTCCAGTCAGAATGGCAGCTATTAAGGACACAAACAACAATAAATGTTGGAGAGGATGTGGGGAAAAAGGCACACTCAAACATTGCTGGTGGGACTGCAAAATACTGCAACCGTTATGGAAAGCAGTATGGAGATTCCTTGGAAAACTGGGAATGGAACCACCCTATGAACCAGCCATCCCACTCCTGGGTCTAATCCCAAAGGACTTAAAAACAGCATATTACAGTGACACAGCCACTTCAATGTTTATAGCAGCATAATTCACAATAGCTAGGTTGTGAAACCAACCTAGATACCCCTCAGTAGATGAATGGATAAAGAAAATGTGGTATATATACACAATGGAATTTTACTCAATAAAAGAGAATAAATAATGGCATTTGCAGGTAAATGGATGAAGTTGGAAAATATAATGCTAAGTGAAGTTGGTCAATCTCAAAAATGCAAATACCAAATGTTTTCTCTGATATAAGGAGGCTGATTCACAGTGGTGTTGGGTCAGGGTACATAGGAGGATTAGAGGAACACTAGAATGGTCAAAGGGGAGGGAGGGGAGGGAGGGAACAAGGGGGGATTGAGGGGGGGAAAAAGGTGGTAGAATAAGATGGATATCATTATTCTAAATGCATGATTGAAGACTTGAATAGTACGAATATACTTTGTATACAGTGTTATGTAAAAAGATGGTCTATATGTGTATTATGAATTGTAATGCATACTACTATTATAAATACAACAACTTTGAATAAATAAATAAATAAAATAAAAATAAAAAATTAAAAAATTCATTATTCTTATAATTTCATGTTAAGCAATAACAGATGCAAATGATTTTATATTTGCCTTAGTATTTGACTCCCAGACATAAAATGGAAGATTTAAAACAACAACAATAAATACTTGGCTTCTTTTTTTTTTATTGTTTGCAGATAGAGTTGTCTTGTACTTTGTTCTCTAAGCTGGCCTCAAACTCCTGGACTCAGATGATTCTCCTGCCTCAGCCTCCTGAGGAGCTGGGACTCTAGGTGTGAATCACTGTGCTGGGTTCCTTTGACTTTTTTTTTTTTTTTTAATTGAAATTTGCCTGTTTTCCCTAAAAGGGACATATAGGCCCTGTTGTTGTTGTTGTTTGTTTGTTTTGGATTGGGGCTTGAACCTAGGGGTGCTTTACCACTGAGCTACACACCTAGCCCTTTTAATTTTTTTAGTTTGAGACAGAGTCTCACTAAGTTGCTGAGGTGCTTGTTACTATCCTGAAACTTGCAATCCTCCTGCCTCAGTCTCCCAAGCTGGGATTACAGGCATGCACCACTGTGCAGGGAACAACATATTATGTTTAAAAAGCTGGTTCATTGTGACTAATCAAGTGACTATAAACTGACACGGGCAGCCTTTGTACTTTCCCTAGAGCCATTATGAATACCTGGAAAGAAGCTGATACGTTTGCAAATAAATACTTCAGTTTTAAATGTCAGATCATTCTGATAGAATCTTATTTTAGAAAAACAAGGCACAGTTTAGTATATGACAACAATCTGTTCTTAGAATAGAAATCTGCAGGGGAAAAAAAAGGAAGAATCTAGAAGCATTCTTTGAAAGGTGTTCCTATAATTTCAGAGTTCCAGGGCTTTGTATAATTTCCAATCATGCATGTAAACAGCTGACATGAAGAATGACTTCCCTTGTATATGCATCTGCTTCCACATTGGCTTCTGTAATATCCCCATTCTTTTGGGACCAACAAGAAGCTGGTATGGGAGGAGGGCCTGGCCTGGGAGGAATACAGAAGATGACCTGCATGCTAATTAATGCTACGTCTTCTCCACAACCCTCTTCCCTCATGTACAAGCAATTAAAATTGGATGAAAAGAATGTCAAACATGATTGAAGACATGAATAGTATGGATATACTTTGTATACAAACAGTGTTATGTCAAAAGGTGCTCTATATGTGTATTATGAATTGTAATGCATGCTACTGTCATATATACAACAACTTTGAATAAGAAAAAAAGAATGTCAAACATCATTTCAGTGAAGAAACATCTAATGAAAGCAACATGCAGTGGTCTTGGGTCTGGGAAGAGACCTATGACCTTCTTTGCCTGCTCCCCTTGGCCAATTTCCAAGACCAGAAGACAGACCCATCTTCTTCCCTGCAGTCTCCTCTAAGGCTCACTGCCCAGGAGTCCCCATAGCCAAGACCAGAGGGCACCATGCCATCAGCCTTTTTCCCCCCCTTTTTGAATATTTTTAGGTTTATATTTCTAAGACTATGTTCATGATTAATCAGGTCAACTTTTACAGTGGCTTAAAGCTAAATCTGGGTATTCTAGGAAGTGTCTACTCCAGCAACAGCAATCCTATGATCAGCAGTGTCAATCTCACTCAGCTGACCCAGGTAGTGCAGTGACAGAATTATGACATCAGGAATGTACTCTTCCACATGAGATTTGGGCAAATTTCTTATAACAAGTCAGTATATCATAATGACAAGAAGAATATTTTAATCATGCTAGGTACTCTGAAATACACTGAATATTACCTTAAATAAAAAAGTGTTCCTAGTGGCTGGGGTGGGTGGGCATAGCTTGGTGGTAAAGCTCACCTTGGATTTGATCCCCAGCACCATAACAAACACAAAAACAAAAGCAACACAACTGTTTATCATTAGTATGAAGTTAATTACAGGAGCTTTACTTACTACTTTCCTGTTCTACTGTATCATTTTTGTGTGTGTGTGTGTGCAATTGTTTTCAACAATTTATTCAACAATTTCTATGTGTATGTACTGCCAGGGTTGATTTGATCTTTAAAAATAATGCTGTTATTATAATAAACATCCTTGTTCATGGTCTGGTATGTTCTTTTTTCTTCTTCTTTAAACAACTTTATCAAGATGTAATCAATAGACAAAGAACTGCACGTAGTTAGTTTGCATAATTCGATCAGTATAGCATGCAAACACCTGTGACGGTGTTGTCACAATCAGGGCTCTAGATACATCCAACACCACTCAAAGCTGTCTTGTTTGTGTGTGTGTGTGTGGGGGGGGTGGGTGGGGTGTTTTTAGTTTTGTTTTGGTTTTGGGGGCGGTGTGTGTGAGTGTGTGTGTGTATGTGTATGTGCATGCATACATCTAAGAACACTTAAGACCTATGTCTGAAGAGAACAGGGCTGGGCTGGGGCTCAGTGGTAGAGTGCTTACCTCTCACAGGTGAGGCACTGGATTTGATCCTCAGCATCACACAAAAATAAATAAATAAATAAATAAATATATTGTGTCCAGCTACAAATTAAAAAAAATAGTTAAAAAATCTTTGAAGAGAACAATACTGTATTGTTAATGATAGGCACCATGCTGTTCAGCAGATCTCTAGAACTTATTTATCTTGCAGAACTGAAACTTTACACCTACTGATAAACACCTCTCTATTTTCTGCACCCCAGTCTCAGGCAACTCTTACTATATTCTTTGCTTCTCTGAGTTTGATTACTACAGATGCTTCATAAAAGCAGAATCATGCAATGTTTGTCCTTCTCTGTCTAGCTTATTTCACTTAACCTAATATTCCCCAGGTTCATGTTGCAAATAGCAGATCTTTTTAAGCTGAATAATATTCCAGTGTGTATATATGCCATATTTTCTTTATTCATTCATCTGTTGATGGATACTTTGCTTGATTCCACATCTTGGCTACCATGAATAATGCTATAATAAACACGAGAGTGCAGATCTATCTCTTTAAGACTTTGATTTCAATTCTTTTGGATATAGAACCAGAAGTAGAATGGCTGAATCATAGTTTTAATTTTTTGAGAAACCTCCTTATTGTTTTCCAAAAGTGCTATACCATTTTACATTTCCACCAACTGAATACAAGAGTTCCAGTTTCTCCACATCCTCACCAACCAACACTTTCTTTGATAATATCCATCCTGACAGGTATGAAATAATATTGTGGTTTTGACATGCATTTCCCAGATAATTAATGACATTCAGCATCTCTCCCACAATGTTTGGCCATTTGTACATCTTCTTTGGAGAATATCTGTTCCTGTCTGTTGCCCATGTTTTAATCAGATTATTTGTATTTTGGCTATTGAGTTGTAGGAGCTCTTGATATATTTTAGAAATTAACCTCATTAGATATACAGTTTGTAAATATGTTCTCCCATTCTATAGGGTGGCTTTCAATTCTTTTCATTGTTTCCCTGCTTATTGATGCATCCTTTGAAGACAGGCAGTCCAGTGTGGTATAGAAGGAGGTGAAGCTTAGAGCCTCATTACCTGAGCCTCATTGTTTAACGTTAGGCAAAAATATTTGACTCTCTATGCCTGGTTCTCTGTGTCTACCAATGGATTATGTTAACTGAAAGAGAAAGTAAAATATCTATTAAGACTATCCAAGGGTTGGGGATGCAGCACAGTGGTACAGCACTTAGATCTTAAGCACTGAAAATAAATAAATAAACAAACAATCAAACAAATAAATAAATACTTTATTCAGTTAATGTCCCTTGTCTGTTTATCAGTAGATTCAAATTTGATCTATTAAATGGATGAATACTTTTCCCCCTCTAGTCAGGAAGCTGTGTGGATAGATATTCATCAGTAATTCCCAGATGTTCATGAAAATGAAACTTTAAAAAGTGTTTCTGGACAATTAAACTATGACAATTTTTTAAAGAGTGATCTATTTTCTAACACTACCTATGTACATTGGTCCTAAAATATTTCCTGTGCCAGAAAAAGCAAAGCATTTAAAGATGTTGGTTTGCTAACAAAGTCTCACAGATCTAATTAAGATTATTGAGGGTCAGCATTATTTACTTTGGGTAATGATGAAGTTCAGCACTGTTAGGCTGGTGTCAAATTTTAAAAATTTTATTTCTCTGACACTTTATAATATTTACTCCAGGGCATCATCAAACATAATTTCAAATAAATGATTAGTTGTGCTGGAAGCTAAGAAGTCAATACCTCCTAACTCCATCCCCATATCCACTCAAGCTAACCTTAAATTCCCCAGGTACACTAACTTAAGATTCCCAGGGAGCCCTCTGTTAGCACAGTTACCCCAACAGCAAAGACATGACAGAGTTTTGTTTTGTTTTCTCATATGCTTTTTGCTTGTGTGTGTTTGTGTTTTAGTTTTTGAGAAACAGGAAAGAGATATGAATAGGCTCAAAGCTATACTTCAAATATGAAATGACTCTCATGCCCTCATTGCAAATGTCTATAATTGAAGAATTTCTGGCAACACTTGGAAATTTTAGAGGCATTAACAACCTTTCTAAAAATGATTTTGTGACTTTCATTCTAAATGACTACACAAACAAATCATTTAATATGACTGCAGAAAATGGGCCACAAAATGACCAGAAGGCACATGATATCATGCACAATAAGAGGGAACAGGACCAAAATTCAATTTGTAACTTGGTTTAAGTACAAAATTCCTAATTGACTTAGGTGGCTGCATTAAATGTGCTGGGCACAACAAACAGCAACTGTACATACCTGTTCAACAGAGAAGGTCCCTCTCTATTTACCCTCCTTATATTAAGAGCCATTGGTCCAATTCAGTTTGAAGTAACCTGCAGGTTTAATAATAAGGGTTTTATTTATTTTTTTTTTAAAAAACTGTTCCATTAATTTAGTGGAGGGTGATTCAGAGAGAAAACAGAAAAAGCTAATTAGACCCAAGATTTCACCAATTGGCCATGTCTTCCTTTAGCCTTGGTGAGGCCTTCAACTGATGCCTTTTATATGTCATTTTTGCCTCCCTGTTGCCCTTTTCAATTCTGCCATTTCTAGGACTCCTAAATGGAGGGAGTACAAAAATGTCTACAGCACTTAAACTCTTGAAAAGGGTTGTTTGAAAGAATGGATCTAATTAGCAGGGATAAGAGTGCCTTTACTTACTCTTCAGGACAATTGTTCCTGCCAGAGAAGAACCTTGAATAATCTTTCCATGCAAAGATGCAGCAACTTCTGGTTGATTTGGTACGAGCTGAAGCCTAATGAAAATCTGTCTGCTTCCTCCAACTATTGCCAAGGAAATTTAATTTGGGATATACTAAAGTAAGAAGGTTTCTTCCAAACTCTAGGCTTGCCTTGGGACTTAAGTGCAAGGCTGGGTCCATTTCCTGCTGGCGTGGGAAGTTTGCAACTGAGGATCTTAGAGGCAACTTAATGACTGCACCGTGCAGAATGCTCAGGGAATACAGGGAACACAGAATGCTGTTCTGTGTTCTGTTTCACTCTGAGTTGTTCAGACTTGCTTGAGTAACCTATATTTACTCTTCAAGCCAAGATGAAATTTCTTAACTTTGTATCATGACTAGGACATAAAATTATAAGATAAATTAATATAATCTCATACATGGTTTTTTATAGCAACCATCACCCCACCCCTTATGCACACACACACACACACACACACACACACACACACTTTAAGTAGTGAAATGGTGTGTATTTCTTTTTCCTTTTCACCCTCGGATCGTTCATTACATTAAAGGACCAAATGGCAAAGAAGAAAAAAAGGCGTTGAAGTATTTCCTTTTTGATTTCTGGCTTTAATCATGAGGGTAAGACTTAATTTTAGTGAAGAAGAAGATAAAGGAAGAACAAGGAGGAGCAGGAAGAGAAGGAGATGGATAAGGGGAAGGAAAAGGCCCTCTAGTGATGAAAGAATTCCATGTCAATGAATGGTAACATTTTAATGAACCTTTCAGAATCTGTAGATACATTTTATTAATAACACATTTACACCTTAAGTTCACAAAAGAATGGACAAATCATACATAGAGGTTGACAGTGTGTTACTCATGTATTTGGAAGAGATGAGCCACTCCTACAGTGCTATTAATAAAGTGAACAGGTATGATAAATATGAAACTCTTGAAAGGTAAACATTCCTAGAAAAAGGTCTTAGGCTAAACACTCTACTATTAAACAACTATTGCTAAGGAAATTTAATTTGGGATTTACTAAAGTAAAATATTTCTACTAAACATACCTAACTAAAACAAGGGAATCCTAGTAACTCTTTGCTCCTTTAAGAGAATTTGGACTGAGGATATGGCCCAGTGGTAGAGCACTTGCCTATAATGCTGGAGGCCCTGGGT
The DNA here is from genome assembly GCA_025594165.1 of Tamias sibiricus. Lineage (NCBI taxonomy): Eukaryota > Metazoa > Chordata > Mammalia > Rodentia > Sciuridae > Tamias > Tamias sibiricus. Next base: position 139,422,376 of record CM046659.1, read on the forward strand.
TCCATCCCAGCACACAACAACAAAATAATAATAATACATATTAGTAATTTGAAGGCATGCCTTTTCCTACTATTTTATGTAGCACACACTTCTAATTTGTACTTTCAGCAACGAACTCACAATGGTAAGCATGGGACTAAATTTTTCGTTTGTTTGTTTTGTATCAGGGATTGAACCCAGGAGTGCTTAACCCCTGACCACAATTCCAGCCCTTTTTTATATTTTATGTAGAGACAGGGTCTCGCTGAGTTGCTTAGGGCCTTGCTAAATTGTTGAGGCTGCCCTTCAACTTGCAGTCCTCTTGCCTCAGCCTCCCAGGCCACTGGGACTATAGGTATGGGTCACTGAGCTGGCCTAAGCATCTTTTGAAAAAAGATAACTATACAAACAGATGTCTCTGATGTCATACAGTATCCTTATAAAAGAGAGTTGGAGAAGCCTTGGACATTACCTTCTTCAAAGGTTCTCAGCAGATGCTCCCTGGACCACATGCCTTAGGACCAGAAGGAGGTACTAGGGATGAATTAATTTACCTCCCAGCTTCCCCCCTTCCTTCAGGCCCAGTGGATCTTGGAGGGCAGAGCTTAGACATCTATAGTTTTAACAGGCACCTTATTTCATTCTTTTGTTAACTAAATTTTGAGAACCTTGTTATTCTCTCTCTTCCATTTTCATGTGCAGAAATTCTAACCCAGCTTGTCCAAGATCAGAATGGCAGATATATGCAAACTTAATCCAATAATCAAATACCACACTACTTCTCTGTAATAAAACATTTGCTAAGCACTAAACTGTGGAAAAGTAGAATGAACATTTATTTATTTATTTAGTGGTCCTGGGGATTAAACCCAGGCCTTGTGCATGCTCTACTACTGAGCTATACCCCTGGCCCAGAATGGACATTTTGAGTTCTATAACTATCTTATAATAATATCTTAGGCCTTTCTCATTTTTTTCTTTTATCCCACAAATCTGTCTTGAATGGCTTGTACTACATAAGCCTTCACTATTATGCAGCAGGAGGTGGGAGACTTAGTGTGCAACTGAGCAGAGAAGAGCTGTGTACCAAGATGTACAATTACAGTTGCCTGCAATGAACACCACAGGAGTTAACTGGTTAACTGAAGGGGTCAGAGAATTGTAAGCAGCAGTCCTCACCTCTGGTTCAGGTTCAGATAATAAATACAGATGTCACAGAGGAGGGGCCGCTTCTGGCAGGAGGGCCAGGCTTGCAGCAGCCATGGGCAGCAAGGAAAACATACCTTACCATTCTCATTCACTACGCAGTGAAAATGGTACAGGCTTCCATCGTTCCGGGGCTGCAGCTAGAAAGGTACTACTTTGTGCACAAGTGTTCAACATGAATGGAAAAGGAGAGGTGACAGAAAACAGGGTCCTCATTCTAGGCCTGGCATCTCCAACTCTGCTTTTCCTCACCCCTACCCTCCCTTTTCTGCTGTTCTGTCCACCTGGATCCTATCTTCTTCCCATCACTTGTGAGAGAATCCCCACACTCACCAATGCTTTACATGCTCTCCTTTCGCAGATGGGAACCAAGGCTCAAAGGGGATTGGCAGCCTTCCTGAGGTCAGAAAGTGAGAGGTAGCTTCCAGGCTTGGGCCTAGATACCCTGTGCGCACGCAGGCTGGTGTTCTTCCACTACAAACCTTCTCTGGTAAGGGGACGGGCTGAGATAGCATCTGAGACAGGAAGGGGAAACCCAAAGCAGCACTTCAGAGGGCTGTGGGAGGGGCCTCAGGCTGTGAGGTTATTTTCCCTGGCCTTGTCTCCTTTTCCTATGCACCATGGGTAAATGCTCCTCTGTTGCCAGTATAGCTGTCAGACAAGTGCTCAGCCTTTATAAGATTTAAGAAACAAACAAACAAACAAACTGATCAACAATCAGCTTTTCTTTTCTGCCATGGTTCAGTAAGTTTAAAAAGGAAGCAGGAGAAAGGAAACAGAACTGACCTAGAATTGTCAACCTTTGATGTTGGCATCCAAGAATATTTTTAAAAACAAGCATTTTAGGCAAACAAGGAAAGCCACTATTTCAATGAAGAACAATTCTTTGAATAGAATAAATTCAGATTATGAAAACACATGATGTTTTACCTATTTTTAAAAAATAATTTTGGTGTGTACTAATAAAAATGGTCTCATGTGTCCCCAGCTGTAGTACTCAGAAGCTACTGCAGGCTAAGACCTATAAGCCACAGCTTGAAGATGCAAAAAAAAGGAGGAGGAAGCAGGTATGAGAAGAAAAGGAGAAAAATAACAAACATTCAGAGGTTCTCAAGACTTGGCAACAGGCGTAAAGTTCCATTGGATTTGAAAACCCCTCATCATGTGTAATCCAGGCTATGTCTGTTCTTGAGCCAATAGAACCAAACTAGAGGAGAGGCCAACTTAAAAATACCACAAATAAATGTAAACATCAGCAGCACAGGAAAATCATGTCATGCCAAACATATTGTTTATGGTGCTATAGAACACCTCTGCAAAACTTCCTTTGTTTTATTTTTACTTTCATTTATTCATTTATGGTACTGGGGATTGGACCCAGAACCTTGCACTTGCTAGGCAAGTGCTGTACCAGTGAGCTATGTCCCCAGTCCTTAGTATTTCCTTTAAAAGCATATCATGCCTTTATTACCACTGGTTATTAAATTTTTCTTTTATAATTTTAAGTTTTTTAAAAATTATTTAGAATTTTTTTTAGGATTCAGGTCAATGTTAAAAGACAGAGACAGAAACAATATGATTTTAAAAAGGATGATAACAAATATTTTCTTTTTGAATGATGTGTTTATAGAAATCACAGGAAATCCATTAGATTTCACTTAAAAGTGGTGAAGCTAAGATATACAAATTCAAAATACCACGTCTCACCAATCTAGAAACATGCTCAGAAAAAATAGATTAAAAACACAAATTATAAAACAATTAAAAATAACCATAATGAGAAATATGTGTGACCTAGTTAAAGAAAATTGAAAAATTTTGTGATAAATATAAAAAATAAGATGTGAGTAAATGCATAGACCATGCCCTGGGTGCTTGGTTGTAAAGACCAGATTTTTAAAAGGACTTTTTTTTCCCAAAATAATTTGTAGATTCAACATAAAATTATTTCCAAAGTTCATCTGAAAGAACAACGAAAACAAAGAAAGATTTTACATCACTTAAACAGTATGACACAGGTAGAAAGATAAACAGAACAATGGGTCAAATAGATAACCCAGAAATAAAAGCTATACATAATAAGAAAATTTCACAAATCAATCAAATAAAGGATGGTGTCAACTAAGTAGCAATTCAGATTTTTTTTTTTCTTTTTAAATCAGGGTTGTCTTACCCAGGTGCATATACTGAAATAAATTCCACATGAATTTAAGACTTGAATAAAATTTTTGTTAAGGCAAGTCACAAGTTCATCTAGAAATTATAAACTACTGTTTTTATTTTATTATAAAAATAAATTTATGGGCAAACATGAACTGGAAAAAATTTTTTTAGTAAAAATGTTAATCCAAAAGCAAATAGCTTTCTAGTAAATAGCTATGTAGCTCAGTAAACTAGGACACACTTTGGGGAAGACAACTTGGCAATATACATAACTGGACCCTTAAATATATCTGTATCAATGTCCCACTGATTCCACTTGTGGAAATAATCACATATAATAAATACTCTGCACAAATGTGTTCATCACAGTCGAAAAAGTTGGAGACAATCAATAATCTAAAAGTGCATTAAAGAACATTTAAGTAAACTATGTAGAAATTTTAAATGATGTTTTAAAAGTGTGTAATAATGCTTAAACATTTTTTAATTTTAATTTTAATTTTAATTTTAATTTTTGTACTGGGGATTAAACCCAGGGGGCCTCTACCACTGAGCTACATTCCCAGTCCTTTTTATTCTGAGACAGGATCTCTTTAAGTTGCTGGAGCTGAACTTGAACTTGTGTTTCTCCTGCCTCAATCTCCCAAATTGCTGGAATTACAGGCATGTACCACCACATCTGGCATACACAGAAATATTATGTGATTGGATATACATATATCCCCCTCCCATATACATATACACATACACACAAACATATGTATACACCACTGTTTAATACCTTCAATTTGTTAAAATATATATATATGTATATATACATATATATATATATGTATATATGCATAAGGCCAAATATCAATAATGCAGTATTAACACTCATTTTATAGTGTAATATTATAATTCCCAGAGCATCTTAGTATCTTTTTCAAGAAAGGGGGGGGGGGGGGAAAAAAAACAAAATAAAGTCATAAGAGAAAGTTATGAATTAAGCGTATACTAAAAAGTCTTCATATTTAAAACTTTGCAGGGCAATATTTTAAATGCAAATATAATAATTTAGTTTCCTAAACTGGGTGAGCAACACACAGACATTCTGGATAAAAGCACTTCCACGTTTCTACCTTCCACATACACCCTAACACTGTATTCTCTCTCTACATAAAATGTCCTGACAGTGTCCACAGAACCCAGGGGAACCTTCAGGCCTTTTCACTCTTGTCATTAGAATGACAACAGCACGTGGCCTCACACCCTGATAGAAGTATGAGAGGAATGTGGGATGCAATGGCATGTGGTCAGCAGGACTGTGGAGTGGGGCAAAAAGCTCTGGGAGTACAATGGACAAGCACAAAAGCCAGAGAGGCCGAAGGATGTGGACTGGATCTAATCTGATGCTTTACTCTTAAAATGCCCAGAGGCCAAACTCCAGCTCCCCAAGAACAGAGGTGGCAAATCTCTCTCTTTGGTTAGATAACCCAGCCTGGGAAGATAAAGAGGACAGGCCTCAAAGTAAACCAAACCCATAGGAAGTATGCATATTGCTTACCTCAAGTACAAGACAATCTGTGGGTGACCGTCATTTGTCATTTAAAGTGTTTGTAATAATGCAGAGAATCTGTTATGATGGTTTTGTCATCAGTAAGCTAAATGGTGTATTGGAAATTTGTTGTTTGTAAATAATACTGCTATGTTCAAGTTCACTTGATTACTGTACTTGTAGATTTTGTTTGAGACATTTTTTTTTCTGTTAGAATTATAAGCTTGCCTCCCAGACATCTAAAATGCTTAAAAATAAAAAGTATTAAACCTACAAGTGTAGTTTAAGATGTTTAAGGAAAATCCAATCAATTATAATGAATCAATGACCAGTCTTATTTTACATAAAAATCATTAGAACCATTAAGGGAATAACAAGTTTTTTAAATTAAAAAGGGAAATGTGCTGAATGTTTTTTAAACACCAACAACAGCAGTTCTTCGGAAGGGTGTCCCTCTTGGACATCACTGCCTACCATTTACTCACTTCCCTAGCTACTCCCGCAGCCAGAGAAAGATGTAAATTGTGCTCCACTATACAGCCACTCCCACAGGAAACAGATGTGGTTGGCAAGGCAGGCCCCAGCCTCTCCCACTTAGAGATGGCACTTCTTCATCCCATCCTCTAGAAGAATCCAGTGCTACAAGGCATTCCCAGTCACAGTTGTCCCTAACATTTCATGGAAAAATGGTCAGCCGATTTGGTACTTTTTTCCACATACCACATAGCAAAACAATTTTAATTTCTTCCAATAGATATCTACTTTCTTCTGTTCAAACATTCTCTTTTCTGCCAGTGTCACCATCTCTCTTTTCTTCACTCTCAGATCCAGTTTGGATCTGACCCTCAGTGTCATGCCTTATTCAGCAGAACAAAAGGTCCACTGAAGGCCAAAGAGTGACCACCCACCCTGAGTCTACCATGTCAAAGGTAAAAGCCCAACAAAACTGGGGTGGGGTGGGGAGGAATAGGTCTCCCTGCAAGGAAAATACGATTTTTCTCATATCACTTAAAATAAAATGATTGTCATAAGCCACTTGAATCCAAGCGAGAAATAAAAAGAGAAAGGCTGTCAGAAGGGAACAGAAGCAGAGCTGCTTCAGTACTTTGCTTAATTCTTCTTGCAATCAGTAATGATCTTTAAACAAGGCTGGAGATGGCAAGGGCATTCGAAACAACTTCAAGGCCCACACGAATTTCTCCCACTGCAATGAAAAGCGATTATATGTTTCTGTGGCACCATTGTTACTGTGGTTTTCGAAGGAAGAAAAATGGACAGCTGTCAGGAAATGGAAGCCAGAGAATGTTTTCTCAGTTTTCAGAAAAGAGCAAAGAATAAGATTCTGGAAACTACAAACTTGGCAAATATGGCATCGATCCCTAACAAAATTCTAGGGCAGACTGTTAGACAAATGTTCAGTTGTGAAAGGAATTATATATATAGTATGTTCAATAAAAAAAATGTGTTGAAAAATGATTAGGCACTCCTTAGTCCTTCTCGGAGGGGTTGGTATGACAGTAAATCTGTATAAAATTGCTAAAGAGAAAAGATAATCCTATGTCACTATTCCCTCATCTACTATCAAAAGTGCAGAATCCCTAGAAAGTAAATGCCACAGAGGAATGCAAAAGCCAATAACAAGGAGTAAACCCTGCCAGGGAAATGTCTCCTTGTTCTAGGGTCCTCCACTGAAGAAGCCTCACTTGAATGTTCAGATCAAGGTGTGCCCTGCACTGAGGTACCAAGGGGAATAAGGGAGCCTCAGCACCCAGTCAAAAACTCCGCCTCCACACCAGGTGCCTTGGTGCAAGACGGGCAACATGCTAAAGGCACACTGTTTCCCAAGGTGCTTCATGTGGCACTGTGCACACCAGAAGTGAGGAGCCCAGAGTTCAAATCCCACTTCCTCCACCCACCATGCCCCAAATCCTCCCTGGCCTGCAGTCCTCCTATGAATGGATATAAGCTGGCCTTCCAGATTGACAGGACTAAATGCCAACAGGTAGGAAGAGCCTAGAACACAATGTCTGGTGTCATTTTAGGAAAACCCCCACAAGGAGTAACCCGATTTCTGTAGTTTCCTCAAATTGTGAAATCAGAAACTCATCTTTTTTTTATTATGTATGTGTGTGTGTGTGTGTGTGTGTGTGTGTGTGTGTGTGGCTAGGGATCAAGCTTTCTACCACTGAGCTATACCCTCAGTCCTGAAATCAGAAACATCTGACTTAGATTCTCTTGGGTCATCATCTTTTCTTGACAGTAAAAAGGTAAAATGTGAAACACTGAATAAAAAGAATTCTCTGAACAATATTTCATGTTTCTATTCTTCCCATCTTGTAGCATTTTCTATAAAAACCAAAGCTGCCTGAGCCACAGGTTTACACTTACTTGTTCCCTGGCAGAAGAAGATGCTGACCAGTGATCAAGTCCGCCCTTTGCTACCCCTCCATTTTCCTGTTTTAATCACATATTTAGAGTGAACATTTATGTAACAGGAAGATATTTGCTGGCGCTGGAATTGTAACTCAGCAGTAGAGTGCTTGTCTCATACGTGTGAGGCACTGGGTTCAATTCCCAGTACCACAAATAACTAAGCAAATAAAATAAAGGCCTATCAACAACTAAAAAATATTTCAGAAAAAAGGTATTTGCAAAAACGGAGTAAACAAATTCCATCTATGATATCTCATCTTTACTAGTGATTTCATTAACTATGCGTCTGGGGACAAATGAAGAGAAATGAAGTCATTTAGGGGAGATGCACTGAAGGATGTGCACCATTTACATATACCTGAGAGGCAATGATGAGAAAATATTCAAATTTTGTAAAAGTATATGCATAAAGGAATGTGACCATGAGTGTCTTAGTTTGTTTAGGCAGCTATATCAAGATACTTAGCCTGGATGGGCTCTGGGCAGCCAAGCCCCACGGCTCTGCCAAGTACAGCCCACAGCCCAGCTATGGTAGTTGGTGCCTACAGCTCTCCCAGGCTAGAATCACACACTGTGGCTCTACTGGTCTCAGGTGACGGGGAAACCCTAGTAGGGACTCTGTAGTGGCCTGCCTTTGTGGCAGCCCTCTCTCTGCCGAGGTCTCCCACCCAGGCTCCTGGCTGCTTCATCCACGGAAATCTAGGCAGAGGGGGCAGCACTCCTGCAGCTCGTGTACTTTTGAGGCCTACAGAGATGGCACTGCCTGAATGCTGCCAAGGTTTATCACCCTTCCCTCTGAAGGGGTGGTTAGCGCCACATGTGGGCTTACTGAGGTTGAACCTGGGATGGCCAAAAGACCTGCCCTGGAATGTGGGGAGCAGAGCCTTGAGGTAGTACCACCAACCCCTTGGTGTTCTCTCCTGAACATGCTTCTCAATATAAACATACTGAATTTTCCAAATATTTAAATTATACTTCCCTTTGAATTAAAAATTCTGTCTTATTAAATCAATGCTCTCTTCTCACATTTTACTATACACAGTTAAGAGAAGTCAAGCTGCACCTTCAACACTCTGCTTAGAAATTTGCTTTGCTGAATCTACCACTGCTCACAAGTGAAACACCAGGACAAACACAATTCAGCCAAGTTCTTTGCCACTTTATAATAAGGATCATCTTTTCTCTGGTTTTCAAAACCATGTTCTACATTCTTCTATGAGACCTTGAGAGAATGGCCTTTACAGTCCAGATTTCATCCTGATCTTGACCATGTGGGTGTTCTCTGAGACTGAAGCTTCCTCTTCAGCTCTTCTCTTCCCCTTTTAAGCCCTCACCATCCTCGAACTTTACATACATTAATAGCAATGTGGGCCTTTTCTAGTTTGTACCTCAAAATGTCTTTTGACCTCTACCCATCACCCAACTGCAAAGTAGTTTCCACTGTTTTAGGTACAGTTATGTACCAAGTAACAATGTTTCAGTTAATGATGGACCACCAGGATTATAAGGATGGTCCACAGGATTATAATGGAGCTGAAAAATCCCTATTGCCTAGATGTTGCAGCTGTTGTAATATCATACATAGCACAAGGCTTTATTCAAGTGTTTGTGGCGATTCTGGAAACAAACCTACAGAGCTGTCAGTCACACAAAAGTATAAACATATAATTATATAATACATGTGCTAGGCAACACTCTACTACTGAGTTACAAATCCAGCCCCTTTCAGATGATTTTTGAAAGCAACAATCTAACTTTAATCCATAGTTATATTTCAGAATGTTTCAGATAAAACCTATTAGATAAAAGAAATACAGCATGTTAGTTATCTACTGCTAGATATAATCTTTTTTAAAAAATTTTTTAGATGTTGATGGACCTTTATTTTTATTCATTTATTTATATATTGTGCTGAGAATCAAACCCAGGGCCTCACACATGCGAGGCAAGTGCTCTTACCAGTGAGCCACAACTCCAACCCTAGATATAACCTTAATTTGTACTTCATTTCAGCCAACTATTCCAGCTGAAACCCTACCAAAATGAACCAAAAATTCAATACATTTTAATTTCATTATCTGTGATCTATAACCTATGTGTTTTTATATATTTAATGAACATATCAATCCATTGTTTTCTCACTCCAAAGTGAATTTGAGATGGGAATAATTCTTCCTTAATTGGAAGGGTTAACATGTAGGTTATAGATCACAGATAATTAAATTAAAATGTATTGGATTTTTGGCTTATTTTGGTAGGATTTCAGCTGGAATAGTTGGCTGAAATGAAGTACAAAAAGATGAAATAAGGACAAGATCAGTTTTAGGATTGGTCTCTGTGAAGAGAATGTGGTGCATTACTGGTACTATAATGATCATCTGATGAGGCCTCTATATATTATTTCATACTCTTAATTAGTAGCCCTGAAAAAACAAAGCCAATGTTTTGTGAGACAGAAAGTGAGTCCTGAGGAAAGGAGTCCCCAAAGCCATAATCTTCCCAACCACTGGATAAAACACACAGCCATGGGCACGAGGACCTGACTCTTTCTTCTATTTTTAATTACGTATGACAGTAAAGTCCCAAATCCTTATTTTATGTCTTGTACTTAAATTATCCCTTTCCTCTCACAATTTAAGGTCATTCTCTTTTTTCCATTCTCAATTATTAAGAAAAGTCACCATTCTCCCTCCAATCAGAATGCTCAGTTATTTTCTAATTTAACTTCCTTTGCTACCTCGCTGTTTTCTCTGGGAACTTTTGTCAGTGTTCCTCACCCTGCTGCTGTGAGGGCAGCTCCTGGGACAGGTGACAGGTGCAGCAGGGAGAGGGGCCCAGGGGTCCGGAGGCTGCTTGACACAGGGTCCAGGCCTCACCATCTCTATGACTGCAGGCAATCTGTGGAAGTCCTCAGAACCTCAACCTTTTCTTGAGTAAAATGGAAACAGCCACGTCTACACTGCCACAGGTTTGCTGTGAGGTTTAAAGCCACTCTGTGTTGGGAGTTCAATAATCACAATGAGGATGTCAGTTTTGTTTTTTCCTCCTAATCAAGGTATTCATCCTAAGGAAAAATCATACAAAGAGGATCACATCCATCTCCATTTAAAAAAATCTTTTTTTAAAAACCACCAAATCATTATCTGATAACAGAAAGTTGGATCAGTTGATTCATTTATTCAGGAAATACGTTTTAACTACTCTGTGCCAAACACCGTTGTTGGTACTGAGGATACAGCAGTGAAAAGACAAAAATCCCTCTTCTCATGCGGCTTCCATTCTAATGAAACACAATCAATAAAATAAATCCACTTTGAGTGGGATGGGAGGCCTGGCAGTTTTGAGCACAGCTAACCTTTGACAGGGTCCTTTGGAATCTCTGAAGTGTGTGTTGGGAATGGACTGTGAACAAAGACGCTCCTAAGAAGCCACTGCAACAATCCAGGTCAAGATGATGACAGATTAGATAGGGTATGCCACATAGATGATAAGAAGCAGTCACAAATTGGGTCTACACTACAGCGTGCCCGATGCTGATAGGCTAGAAACTTGCTGAGACGAGGGAAGAGTCAAAGTAGAGCCCAGGTTTTCTGGCCTGAGCAAGTTACTAGCTGTGTAACCTGTACATGACCTAATCTCTGGCTCTGAGGACTAGCTGGGTGTTGAATGTATATGAAGCACACAGCCCAATGCCTGGCAGAGTGGGCCCTCCAGTAATGTTCAGGTACAAATCAATAAACCATCTGACTTGTCTGCTCTATGCGCAGCTCTGAGTCTGCTAGGTCCAGAAATTCAAGCAAGCAGAAGAGGTGAAATCCACCTACCTGGAGTGGGGATCTAGTGGGAGAGAGAAATATTTCTGTATGGTACAGGGTCAAACAACGGCCACAGGAATGCGCAGAAGAATGTGCAGTGGGGAAGGGTGTGAGTCCACATGGGCGGGATCTAGCAGGGCTTCTGAGAGGAGGTGGCAGAGTAGCCTTCTTGGGAGGAAAACCCATGAGAACTGTCATAGCTGTGGAAAGACTGTAGAAAAGGACAGCATGTTCAAGGAGCACTTGTCTGACACTGGATGATGGTGGTTTATTATATTTGAAGACAATGATACTGTCTGTGTCTCCTCTATGCACCACATTCTGAGATGCAGGCACCATATCCTGAGGATCACAATGTGTACTCGGTTTCTTGTAAATGTTTCTCAAAACATAGTTGTTATTTGGTTTGACTGTTCTTGCTTTCACAATTATAATTTGGTTCAGTCAACTCTAGTCAGCAATGAAACATCACACTATACATCTCCAAAGTCCTGCAAAAGTACAGCTGCCTGAGGGTGGGAGGGAGGGGTCCCAATCCACACCCCTTGGGCTTTCTCTTTCCATAGATTCCAAGGAACACAGAAGCCTCCAGTAAGCTCTGTCATGATCCACAGCAGTGAGCAAGTGTCACTTCTAATAACATTACTCGGTTGGTGATATGTTTGCATGGTAGTCAATCATGATCCAGATCTTTTCATACTGTTCATATACTTAGTATCTGCTTATCAATCTACAGTTAATTTCATTTTCTTAGATGAAACAAAAGGATTGCAACACATGAATTTCTGTATTCATGGCATCAACCCTGAAAACAACTCAATTTCTATGAATTGGAAGATAGGGGGAAAATTCAGATATGAAATGAAATTGGTGACAATGTCACATTTGGTTTTTATAATTTGAGTCATGGAGATATTGGAAATTTTATTTTGTGAAAAAACTAGAAAATGAGAAACAACAATAGTTCATGGAGAAACGCAATTATTATTTGGTGTTGGGGGGGGAGTACCAGGGATTGAACTCAGAAATACTTAGTCACCGAACCACACCCCAGCCCTTTTTTCCTTTTTCTTTCTTTCTTTTTTTGGGGGTACCGGGGATTGAACTCAGGGGCACTCGACCACTGGGCCACATCCCCAGCCCTTTTTGGTATATTTTTTATTTAGAGACAGGGTCTCACTGAGTTGCTAAGTGCCTCGCCATTGCTGAGGCTGGCTGTGAACTCACGATCTTCCCGCCTCAGCCTCCCAAGTGCTGGGATTACAGGCATGCGCCACTGAGCCTGGCTCCCAACCCTTTTTTTATATTTTTATTTGAGACGGGGTCTTACTAAGTTGCTGAGGCTGGCCTCAAACTTGCAATTCTCCTGCCTCAACTTTCCAAATTGCTGGAATTACAGGTGTGTACCACCATATCTGGCAGAAACACAATTCTTAATTCTTTTCCACTGAAAGAAATGGTATTAATTTTTTTTCATTGTATTTTTTCCTTTGGTGCTTATTTGAACATTACAGATTCAACTGCTTGAGAAAATGCAGGTACACTCAGTGTCATTAATTTGTATTCTGTTATAACTAAGGTACAGATGGAGAAGAAAATCATTAGCAAACTAAAGGTAAAATAAACTCAGCATGGACCTCAGTCAATGGTCAGGTTGCATTTTATTTTATTATTATTTTCTTATTTGGTACCAGGGATTAAACCCAGAGGGGTTTAACCCCATAACCCTATAACCCCAGTCCTTTTTTATTTTAAGACACAGTCTCGCTGAGTTGCTTAGGGCCTCACTAAGTTGCTGAGGCTGGCTCTGAACTTGTGTGCGATTCTACTGCCTCAGCCTCTTGAGCCACTGGGATTACAGACATGCACCACCATGCCCAGTTCACACCGCATTTTTTTTTTTTTTTTTTTTTTTTTTTGGTACCGGGTATTGAACTCAGGGGCACTTGACCACTGGGCCACATCCCAGCCCTTTTTGTATATTTTTTTATTAGAGACAGGGTCTCACTGAGTTGCTAAGTGCCTCGCCATTGCTGAGGCTGGCTGTGAACTTGCAATCCTCCTGCCTCAGCCTCTCAAGTGCTGGGATTACAGGTGTGCGCCACTGCACCCAGCTACACCGCATTTTTTTTGAAAATTTTTTTTTTAGTCAGAGATGACACAATACCTTTATTTTATGTGATGCTGAGGATTGAACCCAGTGCCTCACACATGCTAGGCAAGCGCTCTGCAACTGAGCTAGAGCCCCAGCCCCTCACGCTTCATTTTAAAAGAAAACTTTCTATTAAGTCACAACACTCAGTCCTAGTTCCATTTACAAACATTTTTAATAACTAGTCAGAATATGGAAATTATTCTTTATTAATTTTTTTTGCAATGAATGAGTTCTATTAGGACAGGAATTCCTTTTCTTAATAAATTGCACTAAGGTATCGTTTGCCTGGCCCTGAAGGGACTAGTTTGACCCATAAAAAACAGATAAGAACTACAGAAAGTAGAAACCAACAATTTAAGCAAATCAACATCTCAGTTGTCATATGCCATTAACTTCTAAAGGAAAAAACAATTGTCAACCACATTTAAGGAGATTCTCTTTTCCATCTAGCAGGCCAGGTTTTGACCTCTATGATTACAGGCAAGCCTGGCCTCTGTAAACAGAACACACCAGCCCAGGCCTCTTCAGGCTCCTTTCTCACTATTCTGCCAGCTCTATCTACTTAGTGGCTTTCGGCTCAGAGAAGGTTGAGCCTGAATGAAGCAAAGTTTTCCTATTAGCCTATGTATCATCTTTTTCCAAGCTCTATATGAAATTCAAGATGAAAATTTTCCAAAGGCACAAACCATGCATGCCACAAATTTATTCAATTTTCTTTTATGGTCAAATGTACTTACAATATTATACAATATTTATCTAAAATGGTCTTCTTGTTGCTTGGTAAATCAGTGGGTCAAAATTAAAACCTTAACTCATTAAGAAACTAGCAAATATTTAGTACTACACTTTCTATTTTTCCAAGTGTCAAAATCTCTAAAAAAGAAAAAATCAGAAAATTTTCCTTCACAATTTTCAAGATTGTTGTGCTTCCTTTATCATAAATTAAGGCAGAACTTCCAGTAAAAAGCAGCAATCTATGTAGGTCAAAGCAGTAAGAAATTCCTTTATGGCACAGTAACTTAAAAATCCAAATAAAATGTATTTGTAGTAGAAAACCTGAAGACAGAATACCATACTCATACAAAATGAGCCACAGAGTTGGGAAACAGAAGTGCCCAGGGGCAGCCCCATTATCAATTCTCTGGACTCTTGGAGCTGGATATGAGGCCTAAAAATAATGCAAGCTGATTTCACAAGAGCAGAACTCAACCAGGCTTTAGGGCCTGAAGTCCTGGATCAGTGAATGTGTTTGGATAAAGGAGGGAGAGTAGGGGCACAGTGGTAGAAAAGGAGGTAGGGGGAGGCCTAAAGGCCACAATTAGGGCTCTGAATTTTGTTCTGAATGTTCAGAAGCCACTGAAAGATGCTGAGCAGGAAAATGACAGAATCATATTTACACATTAAAAGAATTACTCAGCAGTGGTATAAAGGTGAGACCAGGTAGAGGCAGGGAAACCAGCTATCGGCAACTACCATAATCCACATGAGAGCCTAGGTAGCTTAGACCGTGCAGGCGGTGAGAAGAATCAGATATGGGATATGGTTATAGGAGTAAGCCAACAGGAGTTGCTGATCAGTCATATGCAAGATGCAAGAGGAAGCCAAAGTCAAATTTATACCTCTTTTCATTAATAAGAATAAACTACAAATTATTCCATAAATTAGGATTAAACCATTCAAATGAAAAATAGGTATGGGCTATAAACAGTTTCTAAAAAACAAGAAACATTTGCAAGTGATCACATCAAAAGATTTCAACATCTCTAGTAATGACAGAAATGCAAATTGAGACAAAACCAGGATGCTTTCCCCCATGTGATTAGAAAAAAAAAAAATTTTTAAATAATTATAGTGGGTTTAAATAATTATAGTGGGTATCCTTCAAATTCTTGTACACCTAGAACCTCTGGATGTCCTTATTTGCAAACAGGGTCTTTGTAGATATAACCACAGTAGCCACCTCTCTTCTTCACCTGTGGTTTTGCTTTCTTCAGTTTCAGTTACTGGCTGGTTTTTTTTTTTTTTTTTTTTTTTTTTCAACTTTTTCATTACTGTGACCAAAAGACCCAACAAGAATAATTAGAGGAGAAGTTTATTTGGGGGCTCACAGTTTCAGAAGTCTTAGTCCATAGACGGCCAATTCTATTGCTCTGGACCCAAAATGAAGTAGAACATCATGGTGGAAGGGTGTGGAAGAAGAAAACAGCTCAGGACAGAGCACCAAATAAGCAAAAATGGGCAGGGGAGCACTCTGCTCACCAGAGACAATATAAACCCCAAAGGCATATCCCCAGTGACCAGTCACACCCGACCTGCCTGAGGTTACCACCCAGTTAATCCCAACCAGTGGATTAATACACTGATTAGTTTAAGACTCTTAAAACCCAATTATTTCACCTCTAAACTTTCTTGCATTGTCTCACACATGAGTTTGGGGGGTGGGGAGACAGGGAAGGGGCACTTCATATCTAAACCATAATGCCAGTAGTTAAGAGTGATCAGAAAATATTAAATAGAAAATTCTAGAAATAAACTAGTCATAATCTTAAACTGAATACCATTCTGAGTAGTATGCTGAAATCTTGAGCTATCATGCTCCATCTTACCAGGACATGAAAATCATCCCTTTGTCTAGCGTACCCACGATATATCTGCTATCTACCTGTTAGTCACTAGTAACCATCTAGGTTATCACATCAATTGTCATGGGCTCTTGGTGTTTGTGTTCAAGTAACCCTTATTTTACTTAATAAGGGGCCCAAAGTGCTGAGTAGCATGCTGACAATTTCAATATGCCAAAGAAGCTGCAAAGTGCTTCCTTTAAATGAAAAGGTGAAAATTCTCAACAACAACAAAAAAAGAATTGAATACTAAGGTTGCTAAGATCTATAATAAACAATATTCTGTTCATGAATTGTGAAAAAGAATAAAAAGAAATTCATAGTTTTGCTGTTGCATCTCAAACTGCTTAAAATTATGGCCACAGTGTCATTAAGACAGAGGGTCTGGTACTATCCCTCAGTGTCAGGCATCCACAAGGAGTTTGAGAACATATTCCCTGTGGACTGGTCCACAAGGACAAGTAATTAAGATGAGGTCATACTGGATTAGAGTGCACTCTAAACCCAGTGACTGGTGTCTTATAAGAAGAGGAGAGGACCCACAGAGATAGGGAAGAAGGCCACATGAAGAAGAATGCAGAGATTAGTATGCTGCAATTGTGAGCTAAGAAACTCCAAGAATGACCAGCAGAAACAGTGAAGGATTCTTCCCTAGACCCTTGACTTCTGGCTTCCCGAACTGTGAAAAGAATAAGGTTTGTGGTTCTTTGTAACAACAGCCCTAGAAAATGAATACAATAATAGACAGTGTTACTAAGAGTGTGGGAACTAGCCATCACTATCATGTCTGTTGGCAGAACCATAAATTAGTAGCTTAGTCTTTGGAAAAAATGATCAGAAGATGTTGACCACAATTTAATTGACCAGATCTCTGACTCAACAACTACAATCTGAGGGGTTTCTGCTAAGGAAATAAGAAATGTGTACAAAGACTTAAAAGAAAGAATAAAAAATTTGAAATTAAGTCACAGAAATTATGGTATAAATTTATAATCAAGTACTATGTATTTATTAAAAATGATCTTGATTAAAGGATAGTTTGCCAGTTTCTCTCAAAACAAAACATACTCCTTAGCACAGATCCAACAATCATACTCTTTAGTGTTTACAATAATGCGTCGAAAACATGTGAACACAAAAACCTGGACATGAATTTTAGAGTCACTTTATTCATAACTGCCAAAATTTGGAGGCAACCAAGATATCCTCCAACAGCGAAAGAATAAATAAGTTGTAGTACAATTTATTTACCATAGTTTAGAATATTATTCAGCAATCAAAAAATGAGCTATTAGCCACAAAAAAGCATATTACTAAGTGAAGTGTCTACCCAGATAGGATACATGCTATATGATTCCAACGGTATGACATTCTGGAAAAGATAAAAATATGGAGGCAGTGAAAAGTGGCAAGGGTTAGGGGAGCCAGAGCACAGAGGAATTTTAGAGCAGAGAAACTTCTCTGTATGATACTCTATTGGCCATTGTACATTTGCCAAAACCCATGGAATGTACACCAAGAACAAAACCTAATGTAAGCCATGTACTTTGGGTGATAATGATGTGTCAGTGTGGATTTGTCCATTGTAAAAACTGTACCACTTTGGTGCAAATGCTGGCAGTGGGGGAGTCTGTGCCATGTGGGGCAGAAGGTATATGTATTTTCTGCTTGATTTTGCTGTGAACCTAAATCTGCTTTAAAAAATGTTATGGTTTGGATCTAGAATGCCCACCACGTGTAAATTCACATGGTGAAGGCTAGTCCCCAAACGAGGGAGTTTTCAGAGGTGGAGTCCTTGGGAAGTGATTGGATTGTGAAGGCTCTGACCTCATCAATGGATTAATCCATTGAGGGATTCATAATTTGAATGGACTATTGGAAGATGGCAGAAAATACAGGAGGTGAGACCTTGTAGAAGGGAGTAGGTCCTTGGGGGTATGCCCTTGGGGACAATATCTTGCCCTTGGCCCTTTCTACATTCCCCACCCCCCAAATCTATCTATCTCTGCTTTCTAGATGTCAGAAAATAAACAGCTTTCCTCTGTCATACCCTTCCACCATGATGTTCTGCCTCACCACAAGTCAGAAGCAATGAAGCCAAAATAAATCTTTCCTCCTTGTAAGTTTATTTTATGTCAGATATTTGTTACTATGATGAAAAGCTAAATAACATAACAAAATTTATTAATTTAAAATAAAAATTTCCAAGGTAAAATTATCTTTAAAAAATATTTGATATAAATATTCAAGATATATGAGTACTAAAATACATGGCATGAATCTAATGCTGTTTTTTTTTAAAAGTATATGTTATACAAATATATTTAGACATCATTAGACAAAAGCACAAAAAATATAAAATGCTAACACTGAATTCTGGGATTACACACAATTTTTATTTTTATGTTTTCCTTTGTGATTTCTTGTATTCTCCAGAATCTCTATGATAAACCTGTATAATATTTGTGATCAGGAACACACAGCTAATGTAATTTAAAAGTAATAACAAATGCAAAAGTCTGAAAACCCTGAGAATATTAATGTGAGAAATAACAAATCCCTTCAACTGAGCTCCCAATGTGGTCTGTGTTGTTTTAACCCACCCATTACATTCATGTTCATGACCTCTGTAACCTTCATTCCTCCCAAGCTTCCCCTGGGTTCCCTCAACCTCCTCTTTTATCAGGCAACCTGCTTACTCATGCAGGGATGCTGAAATTCATCTCATATGAACACCCTCCCTTTCCCCTGCTTGCATAACAAAGTTTCCCAGAATTTTCACCCACCAGTTCTTCCATTCCTTTTGTGATTTGCTAATCTTTAAAAAGAAAAAAAAAAAAAAAAAAAAAAAAAAGAGCTGAAAACAAAGTACTCTTGAAAAACTAAAAATATGAGAGCAGAAGGGGGCAGAATCAATATAATTTTGGACAATAAAGTTGAGAAATTATCTCATCAAGCAGAGAAAAAGGACAATAAGGGAAGAAATGGGAGATAAAAAGGGAAAGAAATCAGGTGCCCATCACAATGAATTTAAGAAGAGGGGCTTCTTAACCTATCAGAACATAGAATACAGAGACGGTCCTAAAAACTTCCAAAGACAGAAAGGACTCTGAATCTAATGACAACCCTGGAAACTAAAAGACAATTAGCGATGCCACAATTTTAGGAGAAACCAATATTCAACCTAAATGCTAAAGCCAACCATGCTATCAAGCGTTCCAGTAGCTTAAAGATGTTCTCAGACATCAATGTACCTCCCTTGATGCCACAACAGCCACTGTGAATGGCCAGCCCTCAGCCTCTCCCATTCTTTCTTCACAACAAGCCCCAGTTTTATTCAGATACTAAGCGATCATCTGTTTTGAAGGAGGCAGGGTACCAGCCCCAAGAGGGTTGCTACAATTTGGAACTGGAATGTCCCCCAAATCTCATGTGCTGAAAGCATGGTCCCCATCATAGCAAGGTTCGGAGGTGGTGAGGCTTTTAGGCAATCTCTGATTTCAACAGTGGAATATTCCTGGATTGATCCAGTGATAGCTAAATGGACAACTAAAGAGGTGGGACCTAGTTGAAGGAGGTAGGTCACTGGGGGCCTGCCCTGGAAGGGTTTCTTTTCTCCCTGTCCATTTTGCCACACACCCTCTTTTTCTCTCTCTGCTTCCAGCTGTCATGATCTGAGTAGCTTCCTTCTGTGCCCATCTCCAGATGTTCCTACCTTCAAGCCAGCTGACTATGGACTAGAATCCTCTGAAAACATGAGCCAAAATAAACTCTTCTCCTCTAAGTTGTACTTATCAGGTATTTTGGTCACGCTGATGAAAAGTTAACAAAAACAAGAGTGAATCCTTAGCAGAAGCTAGTTATAGTAATTCCATTTCCTTTGCCTGAGATGTAAAGGAAGGTTGGCTAGGAGGTTGCAAGAAAAGGATCTCTCGGCTTTTAAAAAGAGGCTCAGCAGGGAAAATAATTCATTCTTTTTACATGCAGATATTGTCTACCAGTAGGACACCTACAACATGAGGGTCACCTTGTAGGTATCCCATGAGGCCAAATCCTTACACTAAGGCTCAAAGAGGTGACAGCTGGAAAGAACCTGAGTCCATGAAGATACCACCACTAAGCCTACACTGTAGCCACCCTCACTCCAGACCTACCAGATATAATAAATGTCCCTTCTGTTTAGGGTGCTTTTACTTGGCTATTACCTGTAGCTGAATATGATGCATATCCTTCTTGGAAAGCTAATGGACCCAAAAAATAGGAAAGGTTAAAGGAACTCCTGCAATAACTGTGAAGGACACCTGAAGAAAACAGCTGTGCAAAAGCCTAGAAAATATCCACACTGGAGCCTGAGTACAACGAGGCTTCAGGATGGAACCCAAGGAAAGACGTCAGACTTTAAAAGTGTGTGGCTGTGAAAACTATCACATAGGAGGCTTCTGCAATCTTCTTAAAGAGTTTAAGAAGACATAGTAACAGATAAAGAGCTTAAGAAGACATAATAATGGACACAGACCACATAATAACATAATAGCAGGTAAACAGAAAACTAAGCAAATGAAAAAAATGAGGTCATTTTTTAAAAAATAAGGCAAATTTTGAAAAAGTATTTAATGATGATTATTCAAGATACTCTAGGAAAATTAAAATCTGCACAAGAAAGGAAAAGCACACTACTTGGCTCAGCAATGGACAGCACTTACACAGTCACAATAATATTAACAGGAAAATCTCAAGAAATCCTCCTTTCTGCATTCTCTGGCAAGAGCAAAGCCAGAGGATGGGAAGAAGATTTGGGGAAGAAAAGTAGAAGGGAGGGAGAGCCCAGGGTTAAGAGCGATGCCCCCTCATCTTCCATAAGAGGAAATATTAAGGTAGACAAACCAAGAGATCACAAAAAGCACTTCATTTCACGCTATGGAAGTCAATTCCAAAGAAAAAGTTGAAGGTTGAAGAAAGGTAAGTCTTGCCTTACTGTCTGACCTGTTAAACTATATGAATACATTCCTGGGGTATAATAAAGCATCTGAGTGGACTTTGTTCCAGGTTTCTGGCATGAAGCTTCTAAAACCCTTGTTATTTTCTGAGTGATAAGATCGTCTTTGTTATGCTAGTGAGTAGCTCATGTCCCTACCTAGAATCAGGATGGGGACTGGTCGCCAGGAAGAACAACTATATATGATTACAGGATTGGGACTTATAGCTGCCTGACCTTCAGGGGGCAGAGTGGGGCTGGAGGTCGAGTACAATCACATGGCCAGTGATTTAATCAATGATGCTGCTCTAAAGAAGCCCCAATATAAACTTCAGAATGGAAGCATACCAGAGCTTCCTGGTTGGTGAACTCATGGAAAGCTGGGGTCCTGCAGCACTGCTTTGCTCCTGCTAGAGGATGCAGAAAAATAAGGTTTCTTGAGACTTTCCTATTAGAATGTTATCCCAGAATATCAGAGGATTTCTGTCTGGGAAGACTGTCAACATGGACAGTCATTTAATACCACATTCTTCAAAACAAATGTCTAATGGTTTCCCTATGGTGGGAGTTAGCCAATGATAACATGGAAAAATGCAATATTTGTCCTTAGCATATTTCACTTTCCAGGCACCCCTTTCTCCCACCCTGGAGGCATCTCAGCACCTGTTCGAGCCAAACACACTAGGCTACCCCTCTCCAGGCCTGCTCTCTCTTTTTCCCTCCAAAATCTCCCTCCCTGTGACATTCTGTTGCCCTTTAAACATCAAAGATCTGTTTCAGTTATCTGGTAGCAAGAATATGAAGAATTAATTCATACACAACAAAAGTAAATGACTGAATGATACAGACATTACTCTTTAAAAGACTGGTTACTTTAAAAAATGATATGCTGGGGGCTGGGGTTGTGGCTCAGCGGTAGAGCGCTCACCTCGTGCGTGCGCAGCCTGGGTTCAATCCTCAGCACCATGTAAAAATAAGTGCATTGTGTACAACTAACGCAGATAAATAAATATTTTTAAAAAATGATATGTCAATGTGATAATCCAGAAAGAAGAAATTCTGATGCTTTTCAAATCAATTTATAGACAAACTGCTTATGAACCAAGAACAAAGCAAGCTTCCCTGTCTGTGTCCTCAGTCTTCTGCAGTTTGGGGAGCAAGAATGGGTCTTCCACTGTGAGGAATCCTGCTGCTACTTGTAGAACCAGGGCTCCTGGCAACACCAACTCCCACGCTATGCTCACATAATCTCTGAGGGGAGCTGAGTATCCCCACCCCCACCCCACAGCTTGTCTATTCTCACTCATGGGAAACTGTCTGCAGATGAGAATCCATATCCCTGAGGAATGGGCTAAGTCCTTCCAGGGCTTCACATGGAATCCATTCATCAGTTAAACTACAAGAGACAGAGGTGGGAAATTAATTTAGTTCTTTCAGCATTCTTTAAGTTTTTGTTGCTCATCTCAGTCCAAGCAGACTTTCCAGAATGATCCAGATGTATATTCCACAAAGGACTGGGATATCTGCATCAAAAATCGGAAAACATTCTAAAAGGCAACATGATATTTGTTTATTTGTACTACTAAAAGCCACTGGAGAAAACGCCTTATCTGGAAAAACAATTTGAACTTTCACTCACCTCCCCAAATCTAAATTGACATCTAATACCCATTTTCCTTGGAAAACAATGGCAGGCAGTAGAAACAGAGCCTTCTATGCTAAGAAATGTTATAGGAACTTGAGAATAAATAAATACAATACCCAGTTTCTATGTACACTCACTTTCTCCTTTAGCATCAAAGTGTGTTTATATTTTTAAATACTTAAGTGGAAACAGTGACTTTACCATGTTTCCTCCACTCAAGTTCATTGCTACAATACCTGAAACTCTGCCAAAGTGTTTGGCCTATCGCTCTAGTCCTAAACACAGCCCTGTTTTTGAACACTTTCACCACTCCCTTAACCTTTCCACTTTGTTTTTTATTTTTTATTTGGAAGGGTGTTGAAGATCAAATCCAGGGACTCAGGCACGCTGGGCAAGCACTCTACTGTTAAGCCAGACACACCCCAAGCCAATCTTTCCATTTTAAAAATAATTTCTGGCATCATGTTTATTTTTACATTTTAAACATGTTTGTACAAAAAAGTGCATTTTAATTAAATTATGCAAGTTGAAACTATGTTTACTACCTGAATGTGAGTGATTCCATAATACATCATTAAAGTTGAAAATAATTCCATTTGTGATATAGCTCTAATAACTCTACTGATGATATGTGTGACAAAAATCATGTATTTATGAATCAGTCTGTATAATTATTGATATACATAATAACTAACATCAGTCATTTATCCATAACTTTGACCATATAATTGTCACCTTCTCTCCCTAAAACAATACACTATAAGCATGGAGATTCCCAACATAGACATGAAATATATATGATTGATCACATGTACTGAAAGAGAATAAGAGATTACCTGAGGTCAACTCAACAAGCCACAGGCCCTGACAGGGAGAGGAGAGCACACAGCCCCAGGGTAAGGAAGCCATCTGAGATCAGAGGATGCCCCTGTACTGGTCACCAGCTGTCACCTTCAGTTCCAAACTACTCTGTTGCTTTCAGAGCATGGGAGGCAGTAAATTGTGCCATGATGACCTTGAGGCGAGTAGAGGCAAATAAGGAATATGGTGAAGACAAAGTTACACTGTCCCTCTACAGCACATTTACCTGTAGTAGTGTCTCACAAAACTGCTTTGTGAAGTCAAGCCAGCTGGTGCCTACTGCCACCGAGAGGCCATCTCAGTGCTTCAGGCTCAAAGCCTCCACACAGCACACCAGCTCTGCTCAGTCACATAACTACACACCAAAACCCAGAGGCTGACAGAGCTGAGCTTCAGTTTCTATCACGATTTTCTCCAGGACTGAGCAAGGAGTGGCAGGACCTGTTAGTAAATTCAGCTGAGGAGGTAAAAGGCAGGAAACGGAGAACAAGGAGGTACAGTTTCACAATTAAGTCAAACCTTATAATTATTTTTCTTAACCATGCTTTCATCTGTTGACTTGATCATGACTCAGGCCCTGGGAATGAAAAATGTACCAGGCTCAATGTTGTAGGCGCTATAGGGAAAGAGAAAGTTAAAGCATGGTTTGGAGTCCTGGGGTGATTACAATCCAAGGAGGAAGATAAGTGTCTTATTTACTGGGGCTGCTGCAACAAGATATCACAGACTGGATGATTTAAAGCACAGACATTTATTTCTAACATTTGTTGAAGATTGGAAGTCCAAGATCAAGGCTCTGGCAGATGTGGTATCTGGCAGATGCTCCAGTCCAGAGCAGTACAAGCAGGCAAAAAGCTATGCAAACTCATGGCATGCATAGAGAACAGCCAAGCAGGCAGCAGGAAGTTCAAGAAGGTAGGGGAGAAAAAAGGGGAGAGGATAGAATATAGAGGTCTTAAAAGATTGGGTTAAATAGACTAGAACTGGGCTGTGGTTGTGACTCAGAGGTAGAGCGCTTGCCTAGCACGTGCGCAGCCCGGGTTCAATCCTCATGTACCACGTAAACATAAATGCATTGCATTGTGTACAACTAAAGCAAATAAATAAATTTTTTTAAAAAATAGACTAGAACTTATCCTATAATTGAAGCCCTCACATGGTAGAGAGAAAGAGGCCTCTCTTCCTCTTCTTACAAGGACACTAATTCCAGTCACCAGGGTACCACCCTCATAACCTATTCACCTCTCAAAGCCCCACCTCCTAACATCATCACATTGGGGGTGAGGATTTCAACATGGATTTTAAACACATGTAGGCAGTACAAACAATAAGCAAACAACTATTTAGTTCTGAATTATTTATGGGCTTGAACTATACAAAATTACATTCTTTGTAGTGGAAAAAAAAATACTACAGGGTGTAGCACAATGGAATACTCTGAGAGGTGATGGAACTGTTTGGTGTCTTGACTGTGGTGGTGCTTACGTAATTCAATGCATGTGTCAAGCTTTGAGAACTGTATGTTAGAAGAGTGAATCCTGCTGCATGTAACCTCAAGAATAAGTTTTAAAAGCAGCTGATTGTAAGTAACTTCATATGGTTCAATCTAATAGATCCTCCAGTCCAGGTTCTGCAGGGATACAGAAGCAGACATTAAAAGAGGAGTCATAGACAGTCATGAATGGCCACCATTTCATCAAAGCTGTGAAAACAAAGATATTTTCCACAGACAATGGAAAGGACAGTGTGTGGGTAAGCATGCTTAGAAACAAGAGTAGTAAACCAGGCACGGTGATGCACATCTATAATCCCAGTGGCTTAGGAGGCTGAAGTAGGATGATCAAAAGTTTGAGGCCAGCCTCAGCAACTTAGTGAGACCTTAAGCAACTTAGTGAGATCCTGTCTCAAAATAAAAAATAAAAAGAGCTGGAGATGTGGCTCAGTGGTTAAGAGCTCCTGGGTTAAATCTCCAATAGGAAGGAAGGAAGGAAGGAAGGAAGGAAGGAAGGAAGGAAGGAAGGAAGGAAGGAAGAAAAGGAAGGAAGAAAAGAAAGGGTGAGCTGTACAAGCAGGCAGAAAACTATGAAAACTCATGGCATGCATGGAGAACAGCCAAGCAGACAGCAGGAAGTTCAAGAAGGTAGGGAGAAAAAAGGGGAGAGGGTAAAATATAGAGGTCTTAAAAGACTGGGTTAAATAGACCAGAACCTATTCTGTAATTGATGGCAAGTCAGTAAAGCAGTAAAGTGTTTAAACAGTATAATAAAATCTGTTTTGGGAAAAAAGCCTCAATAAAAATATGGATGATTTATTTGTTGTAGGAGATATTAGAGATGGAAAATGATTCTGATGAGGGGTTCATTATAAATATCTGTGAACCTCTGGAAGTGGTTGTAAAATCATGTGTGTGCATGTGTGTACATGTGTTCACATACACACATTTGTTCTAGAAGGGGACTTGTGGTGTTTGTCAGATACCAAAGGGGTTCATAACTCCAAAAGGATTAAGAACTATAGGGTTAATGTTCAAGTGCATAGGGATGGAGCAGAAGCAGTAACTATGCAGTGAACAGACTGTAAAGAATGCCTTTCTGGACCTTCAGTGAATTAGTGAGTGAGAGTGAAAGGAGGAGGATCCAAAGATGACCACGAAGTTTCTAGCTGGGAAGTGCTGGGGGAGAGGAAAGGAGAGAGGAGGGAAAGGGCTATCATTACACTCAGAACAAAGAAGTGATTTCACTTCAAAGAATGGAATATTTAACCTCTGCACTTATGTCACTTTTAACTGGAGATTTTCTTCTATTTTTATGGGCCAAAATATTTCTGCCTAAAGACAGAGATAAGATGAACTACAGAGGACCCTGCTTGAGTATAAAAATAAAAAGCAGATGAGAAAACAATCTTCAAAGCCTTTCTCGTGGTGATTTCTCTCTGTGGGTAGACCCAACTTTCCATATTCTCCTGGCATTAGGAAACCTCAGGGGGATGTATCTGCCTCTGTCACACAAGAGATGGAACTGAACATATATGAGTAAAGTAAGTTAAAGATAATGAGCAAAGGAGTATTCAATATTTAAAATAAAAAACATTTTATGTGACTTGAAAATTTTTACAAATTAGGAATTTCACTCACCAGTATGGATTACCCCTTCAATGAATACAGTTTCTTCCTTTGTGTCTTCATGTATCATGGGATAAATTTATACTTCTTTAAGGAAACACTTGTTAGGCAGAGCCTTAGGTGCTTTCTGATTTCTTCCCTGTCCTAACCTCCAAAGTCTAAGTAGTGACTGACACTCAAAAGGTGCTCAAGGTTGGGTCCAAAACAAAGTCAGTGCTCAGCTCTAGCAAGTTAATTTCTACATGTTAAAAAAAATGTGTGTATGTGTGTGTGTGTGTGTGTGTGTGTAAAAATTTATTTCTGTGGATTTAAAAACCATTACTACCTGCTTTTTTTACATAAGTAATGCATAACAGCACTCCAATTTTGAAAAAAAACAGATGTATACATTTCATTAAAAGCCAGCAAAGTGGCCCAAGACCAATGGGACCAAAATGTCCTATTTTCCCTTTTTTTTTTCTTTTTGGTGGGTACAGGGATTGAACTCAGGGGCATTTAACCAAATCCCCAGCTTTTTATTATATTTTATTATGAGGCAAGTTCTCGTTAAGTTGCTGAGGCTGGCTTTGAACTCACTATCCTCCTGCCTCAGCCTCCTGAGTTGCTGGGGTTATAGGTGTGTGTCACTGCTTGGCTCCTGGTATGTCTTTTAGGAACGTAGGTTCCTGGGGCCTACCCAGACTTACTCCATCAGAGCTGCTGCAGTTGGATAGGAGTCTGCACTTAAACAGCCATTCAACATGAATTCTGCCAACACAAAAGTTTTAAAGCCACTAGTCTGGAAAATAGATGGTAAGGAAAGAAAGAGATAAGAATGAGCACTTGAAGAATAAACAAATAAATAAACTTAGGAAGGATGTAGAAAGACAACAGGAAAAAAAAAATCAATCTGTTATATATGGTGGGAGGGGGTAGGATTAAAACACCACCAAACCTTGACCTCAGTTATATTTAAGGAAGTTGGTCCCCTAGGTTTCCTTTCAAAGTGTTCTTAATCATAAAAATTATTCTTATATGACTTTCTCTGATTCCTTTAACTCTGAAATGGCTCTGAAGTTTAAAAATCTGTGAGGTGAGCCAGGCACAGTGGCTATAATCTAAGCAACTCAGGAGGCTAAGGCAGGAGGATAGCAAGTTCAAGGCTAGCCTCGGCAACTTAGTGAGACCCTGTCTCAAAATTAAAAAAAAAAAAAAAAAAGATGTCTGGGAAGGGCCTGGGGTTGTGGCTCAGCGGTAGAGTGCTCGCTGAGCACGTGTGCGGCCCAGGTTCAATCCTCAGCACCACGTACAAATGAACGCATTGTGTACGACTAAAGCAAATAAATAAATATTAAAAAAAAAAAAAAGATGTCTGGGGGTGTAGCTCAGTGGTAGAGCAACCCTGGGCTCAATCCCCAGTACCACCCCCACTCCCACGTGCATGCACACACAAACACATACAAATCTGTGAGTTTAATGTCCTAAGAGAAGAGGCATGAATAACCAGCACTCCTTCATCGCCTTCACTACTGTCCCCCAACTTCCCCCAGAGGAGGTCAGGCCCTGAACTCACCCCACTTCCAAGGAGAAGGGGATAGTAGTGGTCTTCAATTGTCATGGCTGAATAGCTCATCTTGAAGGGGGCACCTCTTGCAACTGTGCCCACATCACCAGGGTCCAGAGTGACTCTTGGGAGGGCCTTGAGGGTTGCAGTCTAGTTGGAAAGGGGCTTGAAGCTGATTTGTAAAGAACTTCAACCAGCCGGGAACCAATGATGGAACCTGGGGAAGTGGAACCTTCACTCACTAAGTGGTTCTCAAACTCCAGCCTGCATCAAAATCAGCAGTGGGCCAGCCTCACCCCAGAGCTTCTGGAGAAGCAGGCCCAGAGCAGGCCAAGATTCTGTTTTTCTGGATACATTTTTTTCAGATGTTGCTTTTCCTAGTATGAGGGATTGAACACAGAGGTACTATACTATGGAGCTATACCCCCAGCACTTTTTATTTTGAGACATGGTTTTAAGTTGTTGAGGCTGACTTGTGATCCTCCTGTCTCAGCCTCCCTTGTCCCTGGGATTACAGGTGGGTGCCATGGCTCCCAGCTTGACAATCTGCATTTCTGATAAGCTCCCAGTGCTATTGCTGCCTGTGGTATAGGGCTAGCCCTGAGAACCTCCATCCACATTATAAGCTCTGTTGAAGTCTCTACTTCACCACCAACCAGCTTGATATGACAGGAAAAATTTTGCCTCAAGTTAAGGAAAATGCAGATCTGAAGCCAAAAAGACATCTTAATGAGTGTTAACTGAGTAAGCAGGGGTCAAGCTAGCACTGTCCAGATGTAAGGTTAAAGCCAAAGGGGGAAAGAAAAAAAAGGAGGAAGGGCAGGCAAGTGGGTCAGAGAGGAGAGAGAAGCAATGGGTTTCAAGAAACCCGGAATGCTTCAAGGAGTTGTTTTATCTCACCGTAGGTCCCTGGACTTCCTGAGATTGGAGAAAAATGCTATGGGTTTATGTGCTTTTTGGATTTTGTTTTCTTGCAGAGTCCATGAGTTTTCCTCAAGGCTCTGTAGCTCCAGAAAAGTCTGTGCTCCTCTGCTCCAAACCAAGATTCCCCAGCACAGGGTAAAAGCAAGTGGCAGAACTAACCAGCTGGCACAGCCACCAGGCTGCACTGAAGCCTGCTCCTACTCTGGGGCTTCACCATCAGGAGGCCTCCATCAGAGGGCTGAGGCCTTCTAGGGACCAGAGCTGCAGGGTCCTGGGAGCCTCCGATTTAACTGTTCTGGCCATCCATGCTTTTAAGAGGACCACCCCCTCAGATCTCTCACATGCCTGAAAGTGAAAAGGATGTTTCATGAGAGCTTCGCCAGTTGCTCTGTGAGCTTGATGAACCACCTCCAGAGGCCCTAGGACTCAAACAGCAACGACACGCCTTGGGAGCCAGCAGATGGCTAGGGGATTTTGGCCAACAAAACTGTATTCACAGTCTGCTACAGTGAAGGGTGTCACAAAATACCATCACGAGAGGGGCTCTCAGTTTGCCTCTAACAAAGTGTTCAGGGGCTGCAACAGAGTCAAATTTGGTCAAGGGGCTACGTGAAGGAAGAATCCACTTCCAGGGAGGCCAGGGGAAGGCAGCTCTAGAAGGAGAAGCTGTCACATGGCATTGGGAGGGCCTGGAAAAGGAGACCTTCGGAAGGGCATCAAGGTTAACAGCAGAGTGCTGTCACCTGAATTCCACACACACAGCGCACTCAGAGCAACTACTGCTCTCCATCTCCTCAAGGAGCCATCACACCTGCTGAGGACTGTGGCATGCTCAGGGTCACCAGCATCTCCCCTACCTCACAACACACACACACACATACGCACACACAAATGTGTATTCACACACACACACACACACACACACACACCAACAGAGCGCTGTGAACAACACAACCATGGTCAGTTGTACTCTTTCACACTGTCACTGCAACTGACGAGTGCAAAAAGAATTATTGTTCAATGAATGCTTTGGAGATGCGTGGTGCAGACACACTGCCCCCCCCCCCCCCGGCCCAAACAACAACAACAACAGAATACTGTCACGAAAGGTGTGGAAGGAACTAGCTATTAAAAGAGGGAGGAAGCCGGGCGCGGTGGCGCACGCCTGTAATCCCAGCACTTTGGGAGGCTGAGGCAGGAGGATCGTGAGTTCAAAGCCAGCCTCAGCAATGGCGAGGCACTTAGCAACTCAGTGAGACCCTGTCTCTAATAAAATACAAAAAAGGGCTGGGGATGTGGCCCAGTGGTCAAGTGCCCCTGAGTTCAATCCCTGGTACCAAAAAAAAAAAAAAAAAAAAAAAAAAGAGGGAGGAACAACTATAAAATGACAAAACTTCTTTCTACCAAACTATCCAGGTGTTCTTGTCTTTTTACTTTAAGAATCCCCAACTACAAGATGACTGTGATTAATGAAAAGAACCGACATGTAAAATGAAATAGATCTGTAGGCCAAGAAAAGATCTGGGACATATGTCAAAGAATTGGTGAGCAGGGCTAGGGTTGTGGCTCAGTGGTAGAGCACTTGCCTTACACATGTGAGGTACTGGGTTCAACCCTCAGCACCACATAAAAATAAATAAATGAAGCCATTGTGTCCATCTACAACTAAAAATATACATACATAAAAAAGAATTGGTGGGCTGGGGTTGTGGCTCAGCGGTAGAGTGCTCGCCTAGCACATGTGAGGCCCTGGGTTCAATCCTTAGCAACACATAAAAATAAATAAATAAAATAAAGGTATTGTGTCCAACTACAACTAAAAAATAAAATATTTAAAAAAAGGAATTGATGAATAAACATGCATTTATATGTGTTCAACTAAAATACAATGTTTAAGGAGTGCATGGATCTTTTTTTATATAATTTTTTGCTTTAACTGCTGTGTTGCAATTTATTGGCTGAATGTCATAGGAATTAACAAAAAACTAGCAATTCTCTGATTCCGTTTGTACATGAATATAAATGACGTGATATCAACAACCCCCTCCACCTCCCCTGCCCTCATTGCCAGCTGCACTGCCTTCACCTGGTCATTGGCTCTGTTACCAGGCTATATCAAAATGATTCCCAAACCACAGTCTCATTTACTATGTTTTGGATTTAGCTTTACTTGTGAAAAGGAGTTTTATACTAAAATTAAACTGTTACCCACTGCCCAATCTTCCTTCAACTCACCCAACAAGATTTCATACAGTCTAGAAAATAATTTAGAGACTGAATAAATAATAAATAAATAATGATAATAATAAACACACAAAGTGCTCTACCAAAGCACTGCCTTAGTGGCTGGGATCATCTGCAATTTAGTTGCAGAATTTTAAGTATTAATGATTCTTTCTAGAAAAACTTACAAAATTAATTTCTGAATGCAAAGTATGTACTTTCTTTTTTGGCATTAAACATTCACTATGTGACTATCAAAATTAAATTTAGTTAAGAAAACTATCACTTTGTTGAAAAATTGCCCTATTCATTTTTTTTTTTTTTAACATTGATTCAGTTGGAGGAGCTGTCCTCCTTTAAAACCCGATGCTTTGAAATCTGTTATAAGAGGATTACTAGTGAATGCCAGCTATTCAGTAATGCTTTCCTCATAATGTCTTAAAATATCAATATATTTTTATTCAATATATCTCTAGCAATTTTGTGAGGTCTCAGATGTACTGTGGAATGCTCCAGGCTGGCATTTAGTCCTTACACACAGGACTTAACACTAAGGGCAACTGGAGAAAATGCGACTGGATTTCTCGAGTGAGTACTGAGCTCTCTTACATTTAATCCGCTGGAGGCTGCCTCGCTTTTGCCTCTAATTAAAAATGGAAAAAAAAGGTACAATTAAAATCGCATTTTCTTCCCATGATAAGCAACCAGAAGGGAAATTTTAAGAGTTACATGATTTTAAAAGCCCTATACAGATGCTGTTACACAAACTCAATTTCCTCTAGTTTTGGCAATTTGGCTCAAATCTTACTACTCAGCTCCTATTTACCTGAGCCAGCAGTGCCTTGATATTTGGTGTCAATTGGAAGATGAGATTTTTCTTACAGACCTAACCTTCAACAGAGCAGATGCACCTGTTAATATATGGTCATCACAAATAAGGTTTAAAACTAACTCATTACTTATTTTCAATGCATAACTATACTGTATTACATGGAAAAACTGGGATAAACTATCACAAAACAATGAATTGTGACATCATGTAGTCAGTTCCCTTCAAGCCCTCCCCTTAATCCATATTTCCACTCACCATCTCTTCTCTCTCTCTCTCTCTCTCTCACACACACACAAACACACACACACACACACACACTCACACACCCACCACTGCTTCATGGCATATATTTGTGATTAATTATTAGTCAAATTCATTTTAATTTTTTGACAACTTTGGAAGTACTTTCCAATCTCCTCTGAAGAACTAACAAAAGGAAAGATGCTTAGAATTTACTCCTGTGACGTTTCATTATTTCTGTTATTGCCTTCTGTTTTCTTTAAGGAATGCCTCCTTCTATCAGGACACAGCTGTACTGCCACAGCTGTAAACACGGCTTGAAGGGGTCATTTGTAGCTCACTGGTTTTAGACACTGGTTCCACTTTTTGATCACAGCTCCACACTGATGGTGGTACTGATATGGACAGTAAGGTGAACTGAACAGCTGAATGAAACAAGCATTTAGAATTTTCATTTGTATGTGAGTGGATTAAAAAGATTAAAGTGGTATATTCATAATTTTGAAATCACTACTATTCAAAAATACCTGTGCCAGTTGGGTAGGGAGTGTGAATGCCTGTAATCCTAGCCAGTTAGGAGGCTGAGACAGGAATACTGCAAGTTTAAGAAATTCAAGGCCAGCATGGGAAAATTAGTGAGATTCTGTTTCAAAAAAAAAAAAAAAAAGAAAAGAAAAGAAAAAAGAAACAAGGCAGGGATATAGCTCAGTGGTAGGGCACCTGCCTAACACATGCAAGGTCCTGGATTCAATCCCTAGTACTGCAAAACATTACAAACAAAATTCCTGTGCCAGCTTCTAATTAAGAAGGTCATAGAATATACATGCTATTTCTTCTCCTTCTTGAGTCCCTGTTCCCATCCCCAACCCCCTAAAAAAGATCTAAAACCACAAGGAGAAACAAAGATCCTTGAAAATGGAAGACAGCAATGCCTTTCAGAAAATGGAAAATGAGCAGGGGAGTGGTGACAGGATGGGACAAAGCAGAGGCTGCCACGGGATATGGCAGGGAAGCCAGTTTGCTCTCAGACCTAGGTTGCAGGCTTTGGGGAGCAGGACCTGGCCACAAAGGGCAGCAGGGAGTGCAGGGCTGAACATGGTGGGGAGTCAATGAATGCCTTCAAAAAGAACACTTGGGCCCCCAGGTCCTCCCCAACCCTGCACAAATGCCTTCTTCCAGGGAAAGACCTGGCAGGCTCCAAAGCTGCCAATGTGCTTGCTAGTGACACATTCTTTTTTCTTTTTTATTGTGGTAAAATACACATAATATAAACTGAAACTCTGTACCCAATAAAAATTCCCCAGTCCCTCCTTCTCCCAACCCCTGACAACTACTGTTCTACTTTCAGTCTCTATGAATGTGACTACTCTAGGTACCTCATCTAAGTGGAGTCATACAGTATTTGTCCTTTGTGACTGATTTATTTACTTGGCATAAGTTCCTCAGGGCTCACCTACATTGTAACATATTTCAGAATTTCCTTCCTTTTAAAGGCTGAATAATATTCCATTGCATGAATGAACCTCATTGTGTTTATGCATTCACCCGTCAGTGAACACTGGGTTGGTTCTACCTGTTGGCTATTGTGAATATGCTGCTATAAACATGGGTGTGCAAGTATCTTTTCATGTTCCTGCTTTATAGTGACTCAATATTATTTGTGAATAAATAACTAAGGATCAGAAGACATTTTAGGAAAAAATTCTACATTATAGACAGAAATCAACATAAAAAAGGAGGAAGAGATCTTGAAAATTAAATATAAAATAGTATAAAGAATGTTAGAAGGGCTGAAAAATGAAATCACAGAACTCTTTCAGCAAATAGTATAAAAGGAGATCAAACACAAAAAAAGATAAGACTTGATGCAGATGTTCCAACATCCAAATAACAGGATTTTCCCAAGAGAAGAGAAAGAAGGTATTTAATCAAAGAAACAACAGAAGTTTCTTCAAAACTGGAAGGTAGCCACATTCAGAAATCATCTAAAAACCTGGAAAAAATGAAAACAGACCATAGGAGACCCATCATGGTGAAATTCTGTCCTATCAGGAATAAAAAGAAGATGCAGAGAGCTTCCGGAATGAAAAGCAGGTCATGTAAAAGTAAAGGAAACAGAGCAGTACCAGAGATCTCAATAGCAACACTCGTAGTTAGACTACAGAAGAACAATGCTATCCGTATTCAGAGAAAAAAAAAAGTTTTAAGTTAGAATTCTACATCTAAGCAAATCACCAATCAAGAAGGGGGCAAGCCATCTCCATCAGAGGACAGGAGCAGAGCCATCACAGGAGCAGAGGAAGCAGTCAGGTGGAAGCAGGGGATGGAGGCTTCTGACCTTGCATTACAGGCCTAGGGCCTTGTTTCTGATTCATTCACTCACTCAACGGTGTGTACTGAATGTCTACTACGTGCCAGGCTCTGCTCTGTTCTGAGTGCTGGGGATGCAGAGGTGAATAACACAAAGTTCCTGCCCTCGTGGAGTTTCCGATCCAAGAGGAGAGGGACAATAAACAAAAATATCTTGCTAGGTAAAGTGCTCAGAGGAAAATAAGCAGAGTAAGAAGGGGACAGATGATCAGGTAGAGTGCTAGCTTAGAACAGAGGTGACCTTGGAGACCCAGAGCAGGGAGGGGAGAGCCTGCATGGGTGGGCTGGGGAGGAGTGAAGGGTGCTGAGAGCAGTCAGCCACAGGGACTGCAGGCCCAGGCTGCTTCACTCAGCCTGCCCCTGGGACAAGCATTCTCTGAGGACAAGGTTTTCCATTTGTTCCCAGCCTTCTCACTTCTTCAGGACCCTCTGGGAATGGATTCTGCCTGGAACTCTGCAGCAGGAATAAGTGACCCCAATTACTATATGGCTGGAGTCCCATCAGGCCAATCCCCTTTCCCTCCTCTCCAGTGGGAGACAACACAAGTCTTTACAAGTGCAAGAGCCCAAGAATAACATCTTCCACTTGCATAGCTTTTTATGTGGATTTTCGCAAATGAAAGGGCGCCACCCCCCCAAGGCCTCACCATCTTGCAAGTGGAGAAACTGAGGCACTTCTGGGTAAGAGACATGACCAGGGTCACAGGTCACATTAGTTACAGTGAAAACTCTAACATGAGCCTGCTTCAGAAGCCAGTACTTGATCAAAACCAAATGTAAACGTTTTTTTGCCCTATTACCTTCCATTTTCTCCACAGAGGTAGAGATAAATCACAAGCTGTCGGTGGTTCAAGTGAACAAAAGCTCTTTTTACTTAATAAACTGCAAAAGGACTCCTCTTGGAACTTTACCTTGA
Organism: Tamias sibiricus; assembly: GCA_025594165.1. Classification (NCBI taxonomy): domain Eukaryota; kingdom Metazoa; phylum Chordata; class Mammalia; order Rodentia; family Sciuridae; genus Tamias; species Tamias sibiricus. The sequence continues at coordinate 139,457,935 of CM046659.1, forward strand.
GTTGTCGTTTTCTAGTCACTCACACTAAAGACAGGTACCAGAACTGGGTTAGCCTTGCTCCACCTCAGATTAGAACAACTGCAGTTCCACAGAAGAAGTGCAAACTAAAGGATGGAATCAGGTCTCCCTAGCAGAAGATGTTTCAATGGTTGCATTACATGCAATACCGCTAGCTCCTTTCCAGAACACACCACCTCAGCTTTTCCTTCCAAACACTGCAATTTTTTTTTCTTTAATATCTTCTAATTGCAGCTCTCTTCTGGGAGCATTAGGAATGTTTGCATGTGCTGGGCAGGAGTGTGTGGAGGTGCTGGATGGGAGAAGCAAGTACCGCATGCCAACACAAGGAGTCAGCAGCCATGACCCTGCTGCTCCTGCTGAGCAAGGAGACCCAGGGTGGCCCCATCTCCTTCTGGTTATGGCCAGGTTCCCAAAGCTGATTAAAAAATTTAGTCACTGTTTGCAACCTGAAGTCAGGCCACTTCTTCTTAGCCAGATTTATAGTATCTAAGAGTTTGTTTGTTTGTTTTTTAAATACTCTCACATTTAATCCTTAAAAACCCTCTGCATGAGAGGATCATACTCATGTCTACAATCCACTTGAAATGAGACAAAAATGTAAAAAATGGACAATGTATGGAATGACATGTGCTGAAACAAACAAAGTAAAATAGTACCAGTAGAATCCAGGTGTTAGATATAAGAGTATTCATTGCAAATCCTGTCAGCTTTATTGTAGTTTTGATATGTTCATTTAAACATGTTGGGGGCAGTGGAGAGGGACTCTCCTACCATCCTGGATCATTTCAAAACCCACATGAATGATTCATTCAACAACCCAGCCTCAAGCGCCCTGACTCTCTAGATTACTAGGATGCCCCGCCCCCGCTCCTGGCCACTCCTCATTCACAACAGTGATAGCTTGAAGTTAAAAGGAAGTCTTTCCTCAGACCGAATTCTCTTCATTCCATCTTGCTGCCTTCAGGTGCTATCACTGCAGGAAGATGCCTAGTGCCTGCATCACCTTCCTCTCCATGACTTCCGCTTCTCTGCTTATCCAGCAGACACCCCTTGGAGCATCAACCAAACATGCTCCTATCAAACCCACGGGCACTTCCTTCCCAACACACAGGACCAGGCACTTTTAAGGATGGGAACACAGTACTTGGCAGAAAACAGCTCTGCCTGAATGGAGCTTATGGGGAGCCACAGGTCAGCTCCCAGTAAGCCATGCAGTGACATATGACACGCATGGACTCCGCTCTCTCCTGGGCCCTCCCTCCAACACCCCATGCCTCTTTCCTGGGCTGGCTCTCCACTTTTCTATGGCCTGAATCTTCCAAGATGGCTTAGCTTACTCTCATTCTGATGGAGCTTATATCTGTCAACTCTTAAAACTATTTTATTATGAAATATACTTGAAATAAGGATATGATGAACGGCTATAGATTCATCCCTCAGAATCAACGGTGTCAAGATTTTGACATATTGGCTTCATTATACCATTTTATTCTTTTTCGATTCATTCTTTGCTGAAGTATTGTAAAGGAATGCTGACTTCTTCAGTATGCCTCTCTAAAATATGTAGCATTTTAAAAAGCAAAACCACAATGTAATGATCACATAAATAAAATCAACACTGACTCCTTGGTATCATCTAACTCAATCCATAATCAAAATTTCCTGATTGTCTGAAAATGTTATTTTCCCCACATAAATCTCAATCAGAATCCAAACAGGATGCACATATATATTAGCTTTGGTTGCATTCTTTCACGTCATCTTTAATCTAGAAGCCAGCCCTCCCCCACCTTGACTTATTTAATGCCATTAATCTGTTGTAGAAACCAGAGCATTTGTCTCTGATCCATGTTCTAGATTCATCTGCTTGTTTCCTTGCAGCATCATCATTTAATATTTACTCTCCTCTTATCTTCATAAATGGAGGTTAGCTCTAGAAGTGTGATTGAATGCAAGGTTCCATTTTTCAGCAAAAATAATTCATAGGTGGGCTAGGATTGTGGCTCAGTGGTAGTACACTCGCCTAGCATGTGTGAGGCAATGGGTTAAATTCTCAGCACCACATTAAAAATAAGTACATAAATAAATAAAGTTTAAAAAAAAGAATGGAAAAAAATTCATAGGTAGTGCTGAGTGCTTCCAACAGCATCTCAAGAGGTACATAGTACTTGCTGGCTCCTCCCTTAGTAACCCACCAGTGGATTAAGGTAAAGTTCCTCTCAACTTTTCTTCAGAAGTTTCACCCACTGATGGTCATTGCTTCAATCTTCTGTTTCATCAAGCATTACAATATGATAATTTTCTGAATCTATAATTCTTATTCTCCCAATAGCTATTAGCTGGTATTCTTCTATACAGAACAAGTTTCACTCATGAGACAACTATTTGTTTATCTGAATTACAACTGATACACAAAAGAGAGGATAAGTGCATAATTTTTCTTTTTAAATGTTAACTTTCAGAACAAGATTAGGATCCTAATTCCTAATTCTACTCAATATGGTTCAAAAAGTTGTTTGGCTTTTTCTCTCTCTTTTAAACTATCCTTATAGAATTGTAGATTTTTTATATATTCTTTGTTTCAATTACTTGCACTGTTGTAAGCTGCCTGTCACGGCCAGCCACGGCGCCGCCACGGGAGGAAAATTCTCGGAGGCAGAGTATAGCTTTTGCTACTTTTACTTCCACTTTCTTAGAGCTTAGAGAGGGAAAGAAAGATTTTTCTTCTTAGCTTAGAGTAGAGTAGCTTAGAGTAAAGAAAGATAGAGCTTAGCTTTTCTTCTTAGCTTAGAGTACTTAGCTTAGAGTAGAGTAAAGAAAGATAGAGCTTAGCTTAGAGAAAGACTAGAGCTTCTTTCTTCTCTCTTCTTTCTTCCTTCTTCTGTCTTCTGTCTTCTGTCTTCCTCGGGAGCCTCGGCCTTACTCTGACCAGTCCTCTGGAGCCTCGGCCTAACTCTGGCCAGTCATTACTTCTTCTATCTGGTTTCTCTTCTGTAACCGCTCTGCCTACGTTCTGGCCGCTCTGATTCTTCTGACCGACCGAGTGACTGCCCGGCTGACTGAATTCTCCGTTCTCCTAACTCGGACCGCTTTCACCCGGTTATATACCTTCAGCTTTGCGGGTGCCTACAGGTGCGTCACATACATATAAGGTGGAACCCATGGCTTCCAGCTAGCTACAACAGCCCTTCCCAATTAGGGCTCCTTCACACTGTGTGTGTGTGTGTGTGTGTGTGTATGTGTGTGTGTCTCACATTGTCCCATCTTTGGCTAATGAGAGTCCCTTTACATTGGCTTCTATATCTCCTGACATGGACCCATTAGTCACTGGTAATTTCTTTTGCTTTCTGGCACAATAAAATGTTCTGACTCATTTAGAATATTTCCTGTCCTATATGTGAAACTAGCCAGAACCCTGATGACACACACACCTCAACATGGGTTTTAGATATGCTTCATAGCTGGGATTATCACATCTTCTAGGACTGTTTTGTGGATGGAGCTAGAAAATTCATATTCATACCAATATTTCCAATTAAGATTTAGCATTATAGCATTTTAGTTTAACTTATCTGTACTGATTTACAGTTTGGATCTGAAATGTCCCACAAGCCCTTGTGCTATATAAAGTCTTGATCCCCAGCTCATGGTATGATTGGGAAGTGGTAGAACCTTTAGTAGGTAGGGCCTAGTGAGAGGAAGTTAGTTTATTGGGCATGTCCTTAGAGGAGATGTTGGGACTGCCATTCCTTTCTGTCTCTCTCTTTGCTTCCAGGCCACCGTGAGGTAACAGCTCCATTGCCACACATTCCTACCATGATGTACTGTGCCATCACAGGTCCAGAGCAGTAGGACCAAATAGCCATGGATGGAAACATCTGAAACTGTGAGCCAAAATTCAACTTGATTTTTCTTAGGTTTCTGTCACAGTGACAGAAAGTTGAATAACACAATCTACATTAATCTTCTTAATACAAGGCTTCTTAAAAGAAGACTGTTAGGGGCTGGGGTGGTGGCTCAGTGGTAGAGCACATGCTAGGCAGGTGCACTGGGTTCAATTCTTAGCATCACATATAAATAAATAAAATAAAGGTCCACTGACAACTAATATATATGTGTATATATGTGCATATATGTATGTATGTATATATATGTATATATATGTGTATGTGTGTGTGTGTGTGTATATATAGGAGAGAAAGCCTTCAGTTTTTACACTATTAAGTAAGATGCTGGCCTTGAGGTTATTTATGTATGCATGCATGTATGTGCATATTTATGTATATACATGAGAATGTTTAACCATGATAAGCAAACAAGCATTGAGCAGTTTTTAAATAAATGAGAGTTAAAATGTTGTGAAATACCTTTTTGGAATCTATTAAAGATGATCCTATAAATAAATGTTCTCTTTAGATCTACTTGATCTAATATGATAAGTTACATGAACGGATTAACAAATCACACTTGAATTCTTAGAATAAACCCTGCTTGTTCATGATCCATTTTTAATGTAACATTAGATTCTGTATTAACATTTTATTTAAAATTGTGCATTGATATTGATAAGTAATATTGTTTTGCAGTTCCCTTTTTTATAAAGTCCTTATCATACTTAAGTATTAATGTTATATTTACTTCACTGAAAGAATTTGGAATTTTCCCTTCTTTTTCTGTGCTATGGAGCAGTTTAAGTAGCACTGGGATTATCTAAGCTTTAAAGATTTGGAAGAATGCCCCTGTGAGAACATCTGGGCATGGAGCTTTTAATCAAGCTCTTTTGCAAATTTCATGTGTAGTTGGGTGTTTAGATTTTCTGTCCCTACTGGCATCAATTTTTTTTGTAAGTTACAACTTCATAGAAAGTTATCTATTTTATCTAAGTTTTCAAATATACCATCACAGAGTTGTGCAAAGTAGTCACTTATTTTGTTTTAAATTTCCTCTGTTTTGATAGTTATTTCTCCCTCATTTTATATATATATATATATATATATTTTTTTTTTTTTTTTTTGTACTAGAGATTGAACCCAGAAGCGCTTAACCATTGAGCCACATACCCAGCCTTTTAAAATATTTTATTTAGAGACAGGGTCTTGCTGAGTTGCTAAGGGCCTTCACTAAGTTGCTGAAGCTGGCTTTGAACTCACTATCCTCCTGCCTCAGCCTCCTGAGTAGCTGGGATTACAGGCATGTGCCACTGTGCCTGCCCAGCTTGTCATTATATCTTACTGAATATATATTGCCTTCTTTCTCCACCTCTTCCTCAATTAGGTGACCTAGTTGTTTTTTCCTTCTTGATTCAAAAACTATATTCTTGATTTATTTATCAATTCTTTTCATTTTCTTTTTCCAACCAGTTAGTTTCAGTTTTTATATTTATGAATCCTTTCTTTCTAGCTTCTCTTAGTTTACTTTGTTGTTTGTTCCCCAGGGTTTTGAGTTTGATGCTCAGTTCACTTCTTTTTAATCTCTTAAAAATTTTATTTCTACAGATATTTGTGCTATAAATCTTTCCTAAGCATCGTTTCAACTATATCCCATAGACTCTGATATGTCATGCTTTTTTATTATTATTGTTTTCTCAGAATTCTGTAGTTTAGTTCATATTCTCTTTTTGATCCAAGAATCTTTAACAGGGTTCAATTTTTCCAGATTGAAGGGGGCTATAATCTGTCTGTGTCTCCTCAAATCCACATATTGAAACCTAACCCCTAAGATGATCATATTAAGAAGTGGGCCAGGCTGGGGTGCAGCTCAGTGGTAGAGTGCTTGCCTACCATGTGTGAGGTCCTGGGTTTCATCAGCTCATAAATGGGATTAAAAGAGGCTCCAGAGCCGGGCGCGGTGGCGCACGCCTGTAATCCCAGCACTTTGGGAGGCTGAGGCAGGAGGATCGAGAGTTCAAATCCAGCCTCAGCAATGGCGAGGCACTTAGCAACTCAGTGAGACCCTGTCTCTAATAAAAACCAAAAAAAAAGGGCTGGGGATGTGGCCCAGTGGTCGAGTGCCTCTGAGTTCAATCCCTGGTACCAAAAAAAAAAAAAAAAAGAGGCTCCAGAGAAGAGTCTTGCCCCTTCTACCACGTGAGAACATGGGGAGAATGAGCCATCTACGATGTATAGAGCAAGCCCTCACCAGACACCCAATCTGGTGCCTTCATCTTGGACTTCCTAGCACTGTTAAAACCATAAATAAATAAATTTCTGTTGTTCATAAACCATCCAGTTTATGCTGTTTTTGTTATAGCCATCCAACTGCACTAACACAAAGGGCTTTTTTTTTAAAAAAAAAAAAAAATGAATACAATAACCCTTATTGGAGACTTTGAACTTTGAAGCAAAAGGGTTTTGTTCTTACTTCCCTCTAAAATTTTTCACATTGTAAGGAAATTTTATTTTTATATGTACTGCATCTTTTTCTTTGCCTATCTTTATCCCTCTTCCAATGCTATTGGCATTACTCCATAGATGTTACACTTCTGGTAGTCACCACTCAAACCCTACCTCTATCACTAACCAGTTGCAATACTTTCAGAAAGTCATCCAACTCCTCTGAGATTCACTATCTTCCTCTGTTTAAGTAGGGTGTTGACGCTAAGGTTTGTTTTAGGTCTAAATTCCATTCCATAGCTGCACTGCAAGTGATAATTACCTCTATTTTCTATTTAGAATAAATTGGCACTGAAGTAAAAAGCTACTCCTCACCTGTTCTTGAGCTTTAATGCAGTGGAATTTTAAGAGTCTTGTGACTACTTTTTGCAATTCCCTCTTGATCTCCATGTTAGTACCTGCTTTGGATGTTAATGAAAATTATGAGTGTATGTCAAGATTGCTCAATAATTTCTTCATGGAATTAATTTAATGACAATAACTTTGAAGGCAGAAACAAGATTTCTTAGGAATAAACTTCAATTTGCCAGGAATTTTACATAAGTTCTAAACAAACCTTCCCTCCAAAGATAGGTGATGTTATCAACTTGAAAGTTAAGAAAGTGAATTTTAAAGGTGACTGCTTTTCTTGGATCTCAAGGCATTGGAAGATCTGTGACTTGAACTCAGGTTTGTGTGGTGGCAAAGTCTGTCCAATTTCACTCTACCTATCACTTCAGAAACAGGGTCAACCATGCATTCTTTTTGGTTCTATTAGGTAGTTGTTTTGTTATTGATGCTCTTTTTATTTTTAGGCTTTCTAAAAAACTTGCAGTAGGATGTATATACCATAAAACCTATCACCTTAGCCATGCTTAAGCGTACAGTTCATCAGTGTTAAGCATGTCGAAACTGTTCTGCAACAACATCATCATCATCATCATCACTATTAATTGTGGTACTGGGGACAGAACCCAGGGCCTTGCTCATGCTAGGCAAGTGCTCTACCGCTGAGCTACATCTCTAGCCCTTTTTATTTTAAGATAAGGTCTTGCCAAGTTGCCTAGGCTGGCCTTGAACTTGTGATCCTCTTTCCTCAGCCTCCTGAGTAGCTGGGGTAACAGGCATGTGCCACCATATCTGGCCAGTCTTTTACTTTAATCATTAATTTCTACTTTTACTCAGAAAATGCTGCTTGATTTCTTTCTATTTTTCAAAATTATTTGAAGTTTTTTATAAGGTCAATTGGTATAAACTATCCAAGTGCACCAGAAATCACAGTATATTCTCTACTATTGGGGCAGAGAGTACAATATGCATCCATAGGTCTCCTTATTGATTATTTAGGCCATCTACATTTTTACTTTTTGTACTTGATCTGTGTAAATCAGAGTGAGGCAGGTAAGATTCCCCTATTATTAGTGCCTATTGACTTCCTTTCATCTCCTGTAGTTTCTGCTGTAGGAAAGCTGCCCCTGGGGCATTTAGAGCATCAATAGTTAAGCCTGTCATTGCTTCATCATGGATTGCAGACTTTAGCATTGTATGGTGTTTCTGCCTTATATGATGCTTTTTTTTTTTTTGCCTAATTTTACATTGTCTGATATCAAGATTTTCTTTTTTCTTTTTTTTTTTTTTTTTGGTACCGGGGATTAAACTCAGGGGCACTTGACCACTGGGCCACATCCCCAGCCCTTTTTTTTTTTTTTTTTTTTGTATTTTATTAGAAGCAGGGTCTCACTGAGTTACTAAGTGCCTCGCCATTGCTGAGGCTGGCTTTGAACTCGCGATCCTCCTGCCTCAGCCTCCCAAAGTGCTGGGATTACAGGCGTGTGCCACCGCGCCCGGCTCTCAAGATTTTCTTTTAAAGGTACCTTCCTGGCACATCCACCTGTGTTTCTAACACACTCAATCACTTTTAAGAATGTATGCAGCTGGGCGCAGTAGCGCACGCCTGTAATCCCAGCACCTGGAGGCTGAGGCAGGAGAATCGCGAGTTCAAAGCCAGCCTCAGCAATGGCGAGGCACTTAGCAACTCTGTGAGGCCCTGTCTCTAAATAAAAAATACAAAAAAGGGCTGGGGATGTGGCCCAGTGGGCGAGTGCCCCTGAGTTTAATCCCCAGTACCAAAAAAAAAAAAAAAAAAAAAAAAAAAAAAAAAAAGAGTGTATGTGTGCATGGCAAAGAGTTAAATTTTAATTTTCCTGTCAATCTGAGAACATTCAACTTGTTTCTTGTTGTTGGGTGCTAAAGATTGAACCCAGAGCCTTCCTCATACATGTTAAGCACATGCTGCCATTGAGCTACATCCCCAGCTGCAAGAATCTTTAATTTTAATAGTAATGTGAGTCTTTTTACATTTATTAATATAAATGATGTATGTAATACTTAATGTATAGTATGAGGTCTGTTTTCTTTGTTCTTTTTTAGTATTTATTTTAGCATTTTTTAGTATTTCTTTCAGTACTTGGATGGTGTTTTATGTTTGCTGTAATAGCAGTTTAATACCAATCATTCTATATGATGTTCTTGGTCATTTCTTTGTTCAGCTATTATTTGCTGGCTTCCCAACTGGGAAATTCCAAACTTATGTAGAGTTGGAGTTCCCTCTGACTCCAAAGACTCTAAACATTTTTAGTAGCTGAAAAAATTAGACTACTTAAAATAATACATGCGATAAAAACAAAGATTTTTCTAAGGAGAATATAAAGAATGTAACTTCTCCCTCTTTCCATAGATGGGAAAGAGAGAAAACAAGAAAAATGAAGAGAAGAGTTTTAGAAATTGAAAAATAAATCAGATGGAAATTAATGCAAAAGTTGTAGTCTACTAATTTGATATTTAGTAGTTTTCATTTGTAAATTAACTCTTAGGCTACACACAAACATTTGTAAAGGGCTGTTTTTTAAGTTTCTAAGAAAAATCTTCAGTTAGCAGTTTACAATCTTCTAAAATTAGTTAAAGTAAAAAGAAATAATTGGTGTGAAAATGCAAGGGTTAGCTGTGTGGGAAAATATCTAATTGAGGGTTGTAAGTTTCTCCTTTCTTGAGAAGAATAAATATTTTGAAGAGTAACACTGAAGGTGGCATTTTTAAAAGAAATTAAATGGTTACTAGAAGCCTCATGAAAAAGAGTAGAAAGGAAATGGTAATAGAACAATCAGAGAAAATGATAAAGGGATAATAAACAGATTAACAGGGGGAACAAAGCTAATTAACATCAATAAGACGTCATTAACATTTTAATTAAATTTAAGGCACTGGAAGGCAATCTGGAAAACTGACCTACCTGATTATATTAAACATTCAACTTCTACTTAAAAATGTCTTATAAATTAAAAAAAAAAAAAGAAAAACAGTTATGAAAAAGCTGTTCAACCAGAAAAGTGCCCAAACAAGCAACCAAGGACACTGATAAGCAATTCTTCACACATCAATCCACCACATGGTAAAATTTACCTTTTTTTTTGACAGTGCTGGGCATCAATTCCAAGGCCTCAAGCACGCTAGGCAAACGTTCTATCACTGAGCAACTGACCTTTAGGGTAACAAAGACCTGGGGACTCTTGGTTGGTGTGTAAATTCCATTTCCTTTTCAAGAAGGCAGGGTGGCACTCTGCATCAAAATGTAAACTGAGGGCTGGAGATGCAGCTCAGTGGTAGAGCACTCGCCTAGCACTGTGAGGGCCTGGGTTTGATTTCCAACACCACATCATCATCATCATAATAAAATAAATGTACACACACATATGTTAATCATACTCCTTATCCACCAAATCTATTTGTAGAAATTTACCCATAGAAAACAATCATATAAATATTCAAAGATATACCCATTGAAGCAGTATTCAAAATAGAGAAAACTCGGGAAATTTCAAATATTCACTAATAATGGTCAGGGTAAATAAACTGTGGTATAGCAACAAAATGGACCACTGCTATGACCCTTGAAAATATAAGGATGCTGGAGAAGGAACTTAAGAAATCGATGCTACTATATTTCAGGATCACTGCTCCCAAATGGGCCTTCAACTCCCTTTCTCTAACCATAGACTAAGAGGTCCTGCTGCTGATGCAACATAAACTCTGCTACAGTTGGATGTGGAATGTCTCCCAAAGACCCGAGTGTGAAAGGCTTGGTCCCTAGCATGGCATTTTTGGGAAGCAGTGGAACCATTGAGAGGTGGGATCTACTAAGAAGTCAATGGAGCTGTGCCACTGAAGGGGATCGAGGACTCTTTTTCTTGCTCTTTTTCAATTACTGGCCATGAGGTGAATCAGCTTCAGCCACCACACACTCCCATAATATATATATATATATATATATATGATATTATATATCAATATATATATATGATATTATATATCAATATATATATATGATGCCACCACATGCACAAAGCAACAGGGCCAACTGACCATAAATTGAAATCTCCAAAACTGTCAGCAAAAATAAGCCTTTGCTATTTTAAGGTGATCATCTCAATCATTTTGTTACAGTAACAGAAAACTGACAAATATATTCTCCTAACAACAATAAAAAGGAATGAAGTACTGATACATGCTACATAGATAAACCTTGAAAACATGCTCAGTAAAAGAAGCCAGATACAAAGGACTATATATTGTATGATGACATTTATAGGAGATGTTCGAATGGGAAAATTCATAGACAGCAGATCATTTAGTGGTTGCCAGGATTAGGGAGTGGCAGGGCTGCATGAGGAGTGGTGACCACTAACTGGTATGAGGTTCTTTATGGGGTCCTAAAAATGTTTGGAGAGTTAGATAACAGTGAAAGTTTTGTGACTCTATGAATATACTAAAAACCACTAAAACATACACTTAATTTAAATGGGTATGTTGTATGGTATGTGATTTTTTTTGTTAATAAAGTTGTAAAAAACTAAAAGCTCTCCCATATGTTATCTTTTAGTACCCCTTTGTCACCTCAGTGCCCTTATTCTTGCAGCTAAATGCACTTTATATATTTATTCTGTGTACCAAGTTTTATCATCTATATGCAACAAATCACCTATACATTATCTCTATACTCATCTGATACTTCTCTTTTCTAGAAAGAATCTGACAGTACATATCAACAGCTAAAATAAAAATTCTTATCCTTTGATTCAGAGATTATCTTTTTTAAATCTATCATAAGGAAATAAAAATACACAGCAGTGTGTGTGTGTGTGTGTGTGTGTGTGTGTGTGTGTAATATCATCCCTGTTATATATATTTTACAACAACATGGATGTGGGGGATATCAGTTGCTTTCTCTGACTACCAACCTCTCCCTTGAGAGTCACTATGTTGATGTAATATGACCATAGCCTCAGAGACAGAGACTGATCTAAGGATCAGGTGGCCAATCACAGGTCCTTCCCCAGAAATTTGAAATGGACAACATGAGATTCAACTTGGTTGCTCTCTTGACTGAGATCTCACCCCAGGCCCAGTTTGCCAGTCTGCTACAATTTACTGTTATCTAAGGAATGCTGGTAGGGTCTCGGCCCACCAGGATGGCTCTGACTCCTACCCCATAGTCACCTCACTGAAATTCCAATTTTCTTAGCTTTCACTGGCATGCAGGGGCTGAAATCTCCCAGCACACTCTGGTTGTAAACACGGCTAATCCCATGGGAATTCTGGTTGTGTCTACCTGTGCCAGCAGCTCCTTGTACCATCTTTTTATTTAATCTGCACAGTTACACTAAATAAGCAAAGGGCTGATACTACTATGGAAACAACTAGGGCTTATGGCAGCCCAAAATTTTCTGTTACTTGTCTAAAACAATACATAAGTACAGCAATTGATATGTCCACAAACTGTTACGGTTTGAATATGGTTTGTTCCCTCCCAGACTCATGTTGAAATTAACTGCCATTGTGGTGGTGTTAGGAGGTGGGGCCTTGAAGAAGTGATTGGGTCATAAGGGCTCTGCCCTCTGGAGTGGACTAATCTATCAAAGGATTATTATGGGAATGGCTTTGTTATAAAAGGAAGCCCTCTTTGGCTAGCTTGCTCTTTTTTACCATGAAATGCCCTCTATGAAAATATGACACAGAAAGACCCCCTTCACCAGATACTAGTGCCATGCTCTTGGACTTCCCACCTTCCAGAACCATGAGCTAAGTAACCTCCACTCTATAAATTACTCAGTCTCAGGTATTTTGCTATAGCAACAGAAAATGGATTAAGATACCACTTGTTGCATTTTCTGCAGGGATAGGTATACAAAATTTACCCCTTTTTTAGAATGTAATGTACAATTTCACATGGAATTCTTACTCTACTCTCACTGTGTTGCAGATGATCACACGGTGTGAGGGATCAAGCACTCTGCCACAGGGTCTGACACTGAGCCCCCTTGACATTTCAGGGCTGTACTCCAGCTTCCTTCTATCCTGGCTCAGAGATGGCACCAATGTAAATGCCCTAAGTAGTGAAGATCAAGCTGGATCTTACCCTCCTTGAGCTGGGCACCCTTTCCTGACAGCACCCAAATCTCTAAGGACAGAAGGGCATTCTCATGTACTCAGAACTCTGACACCTGTGCCACCAGCACTACAACGAGGTAATGAAGGCACGTGTCCAGGTCCCTTAGGTCCTGGCTCTACTTCTCTTATGCCCTAGTTACCTAAGAAGTTCTTCAGCATTGACACCTGAGTTTCCTCATCTACAGGAAGGAAGTGACCACATCTTCCTCATGGCAGGCATCCATCAACGTATTACTTCTCTGCACTGCCTCTTTTTATTAAAAAAAAAAAAAAAAAAAAAAAAGCTGAATTTCTGTTGTGGGCATAATAATTACAATTTCTAAGACACAGAATCCACCCCAAAGCCCAGGACTTTATTCTCTCTCTCTCTCTCTCTCTCTCTCTCTCTCTCTCTCTCTCTCTCACACACACACACACACACACACACACACACACTTTTCCTTATATGTACTACACTGGGAAGTATCTGCCAGACTGTATTAATCAGCATTCCATTACCATAACAAAATACTTGAGATAACTTATAAAGAAGGAGGGCTTATTTTGGCCCATGGTTTCAAAAGTTTCAGTCCATAGTCACTTGGCCCCATTGCTTTTGGGCTGTGGTGAGGCAGAACGTTGTGGCGGGGAGCAAGCTGTTCACACCACCATAGCCAGGAAGTGAAAAAGAAAAGAAAAAAACCTGGTGTCTCCCAAACCCCTTCCAGGGCACAGCCCTAGTGACAAAACTTCCCACAAGGCTCCACTTCTTTTTTTTTTGTTGTTGTTGTTGTTGTACCAGGGATTGAACTCAGGGGCACTCGACCACTGGGCCACATCCCCAGCCCTTTTTTGTATTTTATTTAGAGACAGGGTCTCACTGAGCTGCTAAGTGTCTCGCCATTGCTGATGGCTGGCTTTGAACTCACGATCCTCCTGCCTCAGCCTCCCAAAGTGCTGGGATTACAGGCGTGCGCCACCGCGCCCGGCTAAGGCTCCACTTCTTAAAGGCTCCACCTTCCTACAGTGCCTAAAGTGCCTGGCTGAGGACAAAGCCTTCAACAGGCAGGCCTTTAGAAGACACTCCAGACTCAACACACAGTTGACAGGTTCCTGTGATCTGTGAACAGGTCAGCAGTCTCTAACACATTTTCCTTCAACTCTTCTGACAGGGAGATGTTTCTTTTTTACAGCTTTATTGAGGTATATTACACAGGTCATAAAATCTACCCATTTGAAGGGTAAAGTTCAGTGGTTTTTATTATTGACAGGCAGACCTTGATTATCACAGAGAGGAAGGCAAAAATAAATAAATTAGCTCCCTTCTCTTGTGGTTAGCATCCTCTGTTCCCTACCACTTCCCTTGTCTTCATCTTTCCACCATGACTCTGTTTCCTTGGGTGCCCACTGAACCCAGGGCTATTCTTGGATTCCTGGGCAACACCTCTTGGTGACAAAAAACCTGGGAAGAAGTAAGAGGAAAAGGAGGGAGGAAGGGATGGAGCAGCCAGTGCAGCAGGTTTCGCTCACTATGGCTTGACCCCCACACACACACCTAGCAGAAGAAGCAATTGGCGAGCAACAGGCTGAGACCGCATGTCTTACTGAAAACAAAGGAACAAGGATAAGAATGAAGTCAAATAAATAAAAGCATTTTTGTAGACTTTTAAAGTATAGACAGCAAGTTCAAAGTTTATAAGCAAAATCTTAAATTTTATTTTTAAGCTTTGCTGTATAACCTTTGTCCTATTCCTACAAATAGTCAAAATCCCACAAATAACCTCATGGAACTATCTAAACAATAAAGAATTATTTGGGACAAGGAACAAAGTCATACAAGTGATGGTAAATGTCTTAATATCTAACCTGACTACATTTTTTTCATGTTGATTTCTAGTTTCGATTGAGTCCTAACATCTTTTTTTTAATTAATTTATTTTTTATTCTAAGATGTTATGAATGACAGCAGAATGCATTACATTTCATATTACACATAGAGAGCACTTTTTTACAAATCTCTGATTGTATGCAAAGTATATTCACACCATTCGTGTGAGTCCTAACATCTTAAGGAATACTTTTAAGACACATTTTCTGATCCTAGTTTATTTTTCATTGGTTTTATTTTCCAGTCATGCCTTACCTTTTGTGTCTTCTCTGGATATTAGTGGTGAAAAGAATAAGCATATTTTAGAATAAATGTTTAAAAACCTTCTTGACCCCCCAAAATCACCCTAATATTCATAGTACTTGAGTAAAATATAGAAATTCAAAAAAGAGATAGTATAATAATCAAATAGACATTGTCAAATAAGTATATTTAAAATGCATTTATATATTTAAAATTGCATTTTTCTTAAAGTCAAAAAAGAACCAACAAGATAGCAAAAAATAGCCATACCAGATTCTGGGAAAATGGGGGTCTGAGAAGTTGAGCCAAACATGGGGCCATTTTCCCCTTAGGGGTGTCCTCCAATTCTGGAGGATGAGGTTGTAACACTGTGACTCCCTCCAGGCTAAAGGGACTCATACTGGAATCTGGGGCCCACTAAAGTTGGGAATCCTAGTGAATCCTCCTTTGGAATCCCAAAGAAGCCAAGAACCAGAAATTGGGAAGCCCTCAAGGCCATCACAGATTTTCAATCATCTTAGTCCTTGAGACTGGAGTGATGTGACCCCAGATTGCTACTGCTGCCAACTGCCTGGCACAAACACAACACATTCTGGAAGAAGACTACATCATCCTAGATCTTCACTGATTTTCAAATGTTTGTATTTTTCTGCTACTTAATTAAAAATAATCAGACATATGAAAAGATAAGACTTTATGGGAAAAAGCTGGTAGAGACAACAAGCAACAGCAACATACCCATAAGTGTACTAGTATATGAGAATAAGTGCAAAATAACTATGTGTATTACATTCAACAAGATAAAAGGCAAGATTGATCTATTTGGCAGAGAATTGGAAACTATAAAGAAGAATCAATAAACACAAAAAGAGGTTAATCTCATTAGTGATTAGGAAATGCCTACTAAAACTACAATGAGCTACTAATATACTCCAACTATGATGGCTCAAATTAAACACACACACACACACACACACACACACACACATTAAGTATTGCTAAAGATATTGAGTAACAGGAACTCTCAAGCACTACTAATTTAAATTGTTTAAGCCACTTTATAAAACTTAGTGTTACCTAATAACATTGAACATATGCGTAACCAGTGCCACGGCAATTTTATAGCTAGGTTATACATCCAACAAAACTCGTGCACGTAAACACCAAAAGACATACACAAGACATACACCAAAAGACATACACAAACACCAAAAGACATACACAAGAAAACTTGAGTATGGGAAGGAAAACTGGATAATCCAGTAGTAAGTTTTAACACACTTGTCTCAGTAAATTGATCAAGTAGAGACAAGCAGAATAACAACTGACAAGCCTAATTTAAAGGAAATACGCAGACCCAATTAATGAACCCATTATTTTCAACTCCACTGGCAACATCCAATAATAAGAAAAAGAAATCCTCATTCTACTGGGCAGTGATGCAAATTTTAACAAAAATCAAAGGATCATTGTCCTATATACTACATATCTTACAGCAATAAAATTAGAAATCAAGGGCAAAAATATAATTGTACCTCTCTTCTTGGAAATGTGTAAGCACATTGCTGAAAAATCACAGGTCTGAGAAGAAACCCTGAAGGATGTTAGAAAATATTTAAAACTCCAGTGAGAATCAAAGTACTACATTTTGAAATACATGGGACTCTGTTAAATCACTAAAGAGAAAATTGGAGTTTTAAGAATATATAAGAAAAGCAAAAAATCTGAAAATCAGTAATCCCAATATGTGACTCAAAATGAGAAAAAAAAACAGTATAGAGTATATATAATCAGATAGGAGCAGAAATTAGTAAAATTGAAAACAAACTCTTTTTTAAAAAAAATCAACAAAACTAAAAGCTGGCTTTTAAAACAGATTTTTAACAATAGGGCAATATCAGGAATGAAGAAAGAGTTTCACCTATAGATGCACCCAACTTTTTTTTTTTTTTTTTTTTTTTAAAGAAGGGGCTGGAGATATAGTTGTGGGTCAGTGGTAGAATGTGAGCTTAGCATTCGTGAGGCCCGAAGTTCTATCTCTAGCACCAAAAAGAAAAAACAAAGAAATAAAAAAGAGCAAGTAGCTAGGTGCGGTGGCCCATGCCTATAATCCCAGCAGCTTGGGAGTCTGAGGCAGGAGGATCTCAAGTTCAAAGCCAGCCTTAGCAACAGTAAGGGGCTAAGTAACTCGGTGAGACCCTGTTTCTAAATAAAATATAAAATAGGGCTGGGGATGTGGCTCAGTGGTTGAGTACCCCTGAGTTCAATCCCTGGTACCAAAAAAAAAAAAAAAAAAAAAAAAAAAAAAAAAAAAAAAAAAAAAAAGAGTAAGTCTATGCAATGCAATTGCAATTTAGGGTAAAAATGAACAGTTTTAAAGAAAAAATGTAACCTCAAATTAAGTCAAGAAGAAACACAAACTTGAAAAAGAAATTGAATCAGTATTTTATAATCTATTCCCTCAAGACAAACTAAAAACAAATAAAACGCTGGACACTAGCCCTGGATAATATTAGTGGCAAGATAGATCAAACATTCAAGATGCATATCTCTATTTACACAACCTTGCAGAGAACAGAAAACGAAGAAAGTATTCCCAACTGATTGAATGAAGCTAGGGAAAACAAAAGAAACCAAATCAAATAAGTACAATATGAACATCTTCCTAATGCAGATGTAAAAATTTCAAATAAAATGTTAGAAAACTCAATTTTGCAAAGTCTTAAACAGCAACACTGTCAAGTTCAACTTATCCAAGTAACATAAAAATAGTATCATGCTAGAAAATCTATCAAGATGATTGTCATTCAGGAAACTGACAGATTAAAGGGGAGAGAATACATTATCATTTCAATAGGTAGAAATGATACAATTTAAAATTCAACACTTACTCATGATACAAACTCTTGGTAACTTAGATCAGAAGCTTAATAAAGGTTATCTACAAAAATATACAGCATGGGCTGGGGTTGTGGCTCAGCAGTAGAGCGTTTGCCTAGCACGTGCGCGGCCCGGGTTCGATCCTCAGCACCACGTAAACATAAATGCATTGCATTGTGTACAACTAAAGCAAATAAATAAATATTTAAAATAATACAGCAACTATCATACTTAATGAAGACATAAATGCAGTCCTTTTAAAATCTGAACTAAGATAATAGTGCCCACTATCATTGCCTGCACCTAACACTGTACAGAGCATCAACAGGGAAATGAGACAGAGGATGGACATAAGAATTGGAAAAGGAGACACAGACCTATCATACATGCAGAGAACAGGAAAGTGCATAGAACAACCGTGGAAATCTATAAATTATTGGAATTAAAATATAAGGTTTTATAACATAAAAATAGAATAATCAATTACACATGTATCCATCTAGCACAGTTAGAAAATGAAAATAAAAATATAAGCATTGACAATAACCAAAAAATACCCAACAAATCTAATTAGTCACATAAGATAAAACATTATTGAAAGTAATTTTAGAAGAATGGTAATGTGCTCTGTCTACATATAAACAAGAGTTCAAATTATAAGATACTAATTATACATTCATCATAATTCCAATCAAACTCCTGAGGGGTTGTGTATGTATGTGAAATCTGGCAGGAAAATCAATGAGCCAAGCAACTGACAAAACATTAAAGAACACCCAAGGTAAGGTGGGAAGGCACTTGCCCTACCAGTTTTCAGGATTTGCTATTAAACTGTAGTAACTAAGACAGTGTAGTTTCTACACAAAATAGGCAAACAGACCAGTGGAAAAGAGAAACAGACCCCCCCCACACACACATGGAAACCTGATATTTAACAGACAAGGTATTATATTAGTATGGAAAAGATGAAACACTCAATATATAATGCCCAAATAGCTGGTAATCCATGTTGAAAATAACCAATCTCTTTCTCACCACACTCAAAAATTCAATTTTAGAATTAAAGATCCACATGGGAAAACCAACACTTTAAATAAAAAATGTGTGTGTGTGTGTGTGTGTGTGTGTGTGTGTGTGTGTGTGTATGAACATCTTTATTACCCACAGAATTTTTTTCAACACCTTCTTTCCATTAATAAACACATTCACATCTATGCATGACACATTGGGTCCGAGGCACAAGTGGTTCATTCCAGCAGCAGTGTCCATCGATCAGTAGAAGATGCAAACTAATGTTTAGAAAAGAGGTTAAGTCTGGGAGTGTTGTCTTGGGAGGTCACATTTGTTGACTTGGGAATCACTATTGCAGGAAGAGACTGTGGAAGGAACCTGAGAGTGAGAACTAAAAGTTGGGATAAGGACCATGTTGAGATGTTGGAGGAAAGAACTCTTGAAAAACAAGAAGGTGGGAGGAGAACTGGGCTACTGTGGAAAAATTTCAAGAAGAAGGTATTAATCAACTGCCACATCCTGCACAGAGTGAGTGCTAAGAAAAGGCCAGCACATTTAGCAGTCAAGAGGGCTGTGCTGAAAATGTCAGATTACAGGAATGCAAAGAAAACAGATAAGGGAGGTAGAGATGCCTGCATGTAGATCATGCAGTCAACAAATCCGGCAAGAAAAAGAGGTGACTAATCATTCGGAAGTTTTCATCAAGATAGCAGAGATCCGTTTAGCTATTCGGAGAGCAGCCCCAAACACTGAAAGACTGAAGATGCTAGAGAAAATAAAATAAAGACACAAAGCCCTGATGGCAGAAGGGGAGGAGGGACTTGTGAAAGGAGAATAAGATTTGTCAGGAGAAAAGAACCAGTGTGACAAAAGAGCTCCTTTCTTTCTTTGACTTTTTTTCTTTCTTGCAGTGCTGGAGATGGAACCCAGTTGTCTGTACAGGCTAGGTAAGTGTTCTATCACAGATCCACATCCTAAGCTCACAACAGAGATATTTCAAGTTGATGAGGTCAGGAGGACCCCCAAGTTAAGTAAACTCAGAAATTTCAGTACCCAGACATGTTAAAAAGCAACTTAAACTAAGAAGCATCCACATTAAGCTTAATAGGAACAGAAAAAAATAAAAAATCCTTCTATGCCTTTGCTTCAGTTACCCATGGCATGAGAACCAAGACTAATGCACCAACGATTTCATAAGAATTGATGGTTAGGAAAAAAAGTTTAATTGGTTAACCACTGACTAGTTCTTGTTTCCTTAAAAGAAGCAAAATATTAATTTATTCTAATTTTGAATTTTGTATGTCATTGTCCATCCACAGTAGGCAATCAATAAATACTGGTGAGTGTTATATGCAATGAATGTTTCTGTGCTACATAGTCAACTGCATAATTGCTAGTTTAAGATACAGAATTAAAAGCAAAACCAATTCAAGGTGAAAGAACCCAACCCAGATCTTCCTACATGTCTGTGACTAAATCAGGAATATGGTGACTCATAGCACTTTATGTAAGTTATATTGAGGTTGCTTCCCTGGAACAGAGTAGGGTTGACCTGTCCCTGTGATCTTCCCCAACCTTTCCACATCCAAACCTCACACTTCTCTTGGAGCCTATCAAAACTCAGCCCCACCTTGAATGACGCCAAGTCAAACACAAAGACATCCTTGTGTCATGAACCCAACAAACTGGAGAAACAAGAATGCTTACTGATCTTCATAACTATTGCTTAAAAGGGGACCTAAAATTTATAAGTAATAAAAAAATTGTTTTTTACCTTCTAAGCATATGCATAACTAAAGCTTACAATTAAAATATGTGGAACTTCTAAAGTGGCTTTTGACTTCAAATACAAACATACATTAGAGGCAAAAGCTAACTTTGCTATAAAGCCATGTATGATGAGTTGATATGATTTGAGCTTGCAAAGATTTTTATTGAATGTAGATTTCAAAATGTTAAAAACAACTTCAGTTCCAAAATAGCTGTTAATTTCCGTATGTTAAGTAAATTGGTAAGTGTGGAAGTCTCTAGGGTAATAGCAAAGCAATGCTATCAGAGGGAAACTGAGGTTTTTTTTTTTTTTTTTTTTTGTACTCTTGGAACTATCTGGAGAATGACTGTCAAGAGTGAAGTCATAAAGAAATGCCTACACTCACAGTATTCCACATTCCACAGATGTTTCTGCTACTTGCTCTAATGAACCCTTCCCTCTTTGTTTTCACATCCTCCAGCAACACTTGTAGATGTCCTAGGTCATTTAACATTTTGAATTTAACTCTAATTAGTTCAAACTGCCTCCACAAATCATCTCTTTTTCATCCTTCAAAGTTTTGTTATTCTCAAATTTCTTCTTAAACTCCAAACTTAAAATTCTTTACATTTACCTTTGAAACAGTTTTCAAGTTCAGCCAGCAGCACCAGCTCCTTCCATCCATTTTCCTTCTCCCTTCTCTGGTCCAATGATCCATAAAGACTCTGTAAGCCTATCTTTCTGTAATTACTGTCAGACATTAAAAAAACAAAAAACAAAACAAACAAAAAAAAAACTCTAGCATCTCCCTGAGGTGCTTGGTGGAATTAGAAAGGTCTCTGGCACAGCACTAAACTAATCATGACCAAGAAAGGACAGTGAGGAATTTCTAAAAACTCTAATGACTGCTGAGCTACACATTGTCATTCAAATGACTCCAAAATTCCCAGCTTTACCAGTCCTAGAATAGGCTAAAAGAGGTTCTTAAAAGTAAACAGCAGTAACAAGAATATATTTAATTATGTAATTTTTTAAATGCTGGAAAATGAATTTTCATGCCAAAGTGGCATGGAAAGCCAGTGATTACAAGTCACCAAGATAAAAGGAAGTAACTCAAAGTCTACAGTTGGAGCAGAAGGAAAAAAATAGTGAAATATTTTAAAAGCTAGTTTATGATTTTCATTCTCCAATTGCAATAAATCAAAATTTAGTGCACAATAGAGAATGGAGAAACAAAGTTAATAAATACAAAGCTGGCTCATGATGTATCACAACGTGAAAATGAATTATCAAATGGGATTTTAAAAAGATCAAAAATCATGTTTGCAGTACAGGTACGTAACTAGTTTTAAATAATGAATTTTGACTAACTTAAAAAATCAACAAGAAAAAAGCTTGACTTCCTTCTGAAAGCACTGAAGACTTCAAAGAAGGGTGGCCTGCACTTTCATTTCCACTCCCCAAAATATAACGGAGCCACTTCAGCCACTCTACTACTGTCCTCCAATTATGGAAGTCCTGCACATATAAATCACCTTCAAACAAGCACAGGGTGCCTCAAATTCCCACTCAGCCCTACACAGCTAAATAACAGCTGCTTCCAGCAATTCAAACGACCAAAATAACTTCAAATTGGAAAAGTTTTTTCCGTTTTCAATTTCACATTAAAGTTCATCCATCATGAACTTCAGTAGAGTTTTGAGGAGTGAGAAGTAACTGAATGGTCTGGAGAAGGCAGCCAAGCGGCACCCGCTAGAAAGCCCTGCCCCCCTGTGGCCGGCTGCACTGCTTGTGCAACAGGCCAGCCTGCCCCGGGACACCAGGGAGAAGATTCCTATCCAAAATTATTGTGTGCAATGCTCACCTCTGGTTGCTGCTGAAAGACTTAGAATAAAGTCTCCTCCACGGAAACATATCTATCCCAGGCTTAGTGGCTGGAACTAAATAGGAACACACCAACAACTGGAGGGTATGGTTAGACAGCTGGTGTCTGCACCAGGCCTCACGTAAGGTCTCTGCATGGCTGAAGGAAGCAGGGACATTCAAGGTCTGAGACAATTCTGAGGCCCCATTTAAGTGACATCTTTCCAGTTCACAACTATTTTGTGCTGGTGATGCTTCACTACATGTGACCTTGCAGTTCATATTAAAGGTCACGGGTGACTTTCTGTGGTACTTGAGGGCATAAGAGGCATCTGGGCACTCTGGGCTTTTGGTACTATCTCTGTCAGCTTCCTACTCTGAGGTCCAAGACCCTCATCTCCCTCCTGCAGCTGCCCAGGGTCTCTCTTGGAATGTTTCAATCCTCTCTGGTTCACATCCCAAGTAGTTCTCAAACCAGAGCCTATAGGCACTGAGCTCTACCCACCATCAGCCATCTCCCAAGCCTATATACTCTGTCCCCCAGCCCTCAGGGCAGGCTTCCAGTTCTGTGTCGATGATGGCTGGCTGCAATGCAGGTGAGTCACAAGAGAAAGCAGGACAAATGCCACCCCAGCTACACAGGAGCTATGGTCTGTGTTCCCCCACATTCATATGTGGCAACCTAATCCCCAAGCTGATGGTATTAAGAGGTTTGGCCTTCAGGAGGCAATTAGGTCACAAGAGTGGAGCCCTCACAAATGAGATCAGTGCCTTTAAAGAAGAGGCTCAAGGGGGCTTATTCGTCCCATCCACTGAGGACATAGTGAGATGTCTGTCTATGAGAAATGAGCCCCCAACCAGACACCAACTCTGTCAGTGCCTTGATTTTGGACTTTCCAGCTGCCAAAACAGTGAGAAATAAACACCTTGGTTATAAGCCACTCAATTTATGGCATTTTGTTTTAGCAGCCTGGAAGGATGAAGACACCAAGCATTTGAATAACAACCTTTGGACACTGAGTTTGGCCTAAGTCCATTAGTAACTCTCAGAGAGGGGCTTCCAGAACAAACAGGCCACCACAAAGATGTTTCTAGGGAAGACTAGGTGGGTCTTGTGGCAGCTTACAAGTCAGGCTCTGAGGAATGAGCGTTCCTATAGCCTATGGAGTCATTACTGAAGAGAGCTTAACTGTAACATTTCATTTTCCTTCTTGCCACAGGAAAGAAAATGACTCCTTCCTTCCCTGTTTGTCTTCTCAAGCCCATTTTGGGCCAACACAAAGAACCAGGGCTCTCCATAAATGCAGCCTTTGGTCCTCCCCACCAAATAGAAAACAACATATTTTGAAACTTCCATTTTTCACTCTAACGCTCAGAAGTCACATGATAATCAGGTGAGCTAAACTGCTTTCATTTACATTAGTGGGAACAAAATGATATGTTTCAAAGAAAAATACAACCTATTTTCTACATATTCTTGAAATTGTATATGAGTGAAAATAGACAAATATAATACATTATTTATTTTGTTCCTCAGGCATGATTTATTCTGTTCAGTAATAAATGTGGAGATTAAATGATTCCATTCACTGATCAAAGAATAATGAAATAATTTAAGATCATCTCTGGAAAGGTGAAACAGATCCATATTACACAAATTATTTCCATAAATTAACTCATTCAACACACACACACACACAAACACACACACACAATCCTTTTCCTTCTAAATTTCCAACCTCCTCCAGCCTGTCCGATGCCCCACTGCCCTCAGCCAACATCACCAATCACCTCCAAATGTCCCCAACCAGCACCACATGCACTGCCAACCACCTTTGGCACAGCACACAGAGGGGGCACTCCTTTCACAGACTGGGGGGAGGACAGCTGCAACATCAGAAATGTAAGAAAACTAAAAATTATATGACATCATCTCTGCAGAGTTTGAAGCAGGAAGGGCTGTTTCTATTCTGCGACTATATGAGAAAAATGACATTATCCCTCCTGTCAAGATTAAAAATAAAAAAAAAAGAGGAATGACCTCAACGTGGACCTCCACATTGCCTTTGCCCTTCCCCAAATGTTTGAGGCTACAGTCTCTATGATCACTTGCTCCCTTCTGGAAACTCCCCTTCTCGGCTTCTTCATCATCTACACATGAATTTCCCTCCTGATTTCTCCACTCCTGACTGCCCCTGCTCTGGTGATGTTTCCTGGCTCTGTATTAGCAATCCATGTTCACAAAACAAAACTGGCAACAGAATCCTTCTCCCCACCTTGCCCTCCTGTAAAAACAGAAAAAGCAGAGCTACTCAGGTTGGAGGAGAGCATGAGGCTCGCCCTGTCCATCACCCACTGTCACCTGGGGCATCTCTGCAGAGCTCTGTGGCTCAGAACCAAGGGCAGTTTCCATCCACCAGCAGGTAGTTCTCAGCTCCAGCTCCATTTCCCCTCCTCTTCTCTCTCCAATCCCATGACCAACTCCCCATTTCTGTCACAACAAAGTTGTACGTGCTCTTCCGGATCCAGTTTAAGGGCCACCTCCTTTGTGGTGCTTCCTGTTCTAGGCAGCTTTGAGCACTCTGTTATCCTCTGAGGCACCCTATGCTGCCTCCACTATAGTACATCAGCAATGTTCATTTACATCTCTGCCTGCTCTACTAGATTTTGACCATGTTAAAGGTAGACAGGTTGATGATGGTGGGTGGTGGTGGTGGTGGTGTATGTGTATGTGAGAGAGAGAAGAAGAAAAAAAAAAAAAAAAAGACAGACGGGGGAGGAGGCATCCTAGGTGAACCTAAAATGAAGCTTGGACATGTTCAGGTTGTGAGGGAGGTGTCTTGATCTGCATGTAGAGTCTGTGAGGCAGGCAGTCAAATGGGGAAATGGGAGAGGAAAGGTGGCAGTTGGTCTCCAGCTCAGTCAACAAGAACCAAATCTAAGCCCTAGAAAGGGAGAAATTCTGGTAAAATCCAGTGTTAATCAGATTTCTGTCACTGTGACAAAACACCTGAGATAATCAACTTAAAAAGATAAAGGTTTAGCCAGGCACAGTCACATATGCCTGTAATCCCAGTGACCAGCTGAGGTAGGAGGACTGCAAGTTCAAGGTTAGTGTCAACGGTTTAGCAAGACCTTGTCACAAAATTGAAAACTGAAAAGGGCTAGGGATTTGGCTCCATGGTAAAGTGCCCCTGGGTTCAAACCCCAGTACCAGTGGAGGCGGAGGTGGGGTGGAGTTAGTTTTAGCTCACAGTTTAAACGATTTCACTGCACAGTTGCTTGGCCTATGGTGGCCCAATGCATTACAGCCAGAACATGTAGTGAATGGAGGAGGCCTGTTTACCTCACAGCAGCTGGGAAGTAAAAAGGGAGAGAGGAAGGAGCTGGGGCCCCAAAATGCCCTTCAAGGACACACCCCCAGGGACCAACCTTATTTCCACTAGGTCCCACCTCCTAATCGTTTCACCACTTCTCACTAGTGCCACATGTGGGCCTTTGGGGACATTTAAGATTCAAACTATAGCATTCAGGAACTGCTTTCATGAGAGACTTTATGAAACACAAGTTAAGGCAGAATACTAAAGGCCTCATCCTCTTCTTTGAAATAATAATTTCTCTATTCATTTCATTAAGACCTAAATTTCTAAAACGGCCTGTATTTTCTATTCAGAAAATCCTGCCTAAAAATGAATAAAATCCTGCCTAAAGTCAGAGCCAAGAAGCTCCCAAACTAGCAGTTGCTAGTGAAAAGAAACTTTAAAGAGATAAGAGATGCTGGCACAGGTCCAAGATGGAAACAAAATTCTGAGATGCAAAATCAATCCAGAAAGGCTGTTAGACAAATATGGAGGCTGGCACTATTCACAAGAATGGAGAACTTGTAGCCATTGTACTTAGGACCGTTTAAAAAAACCAAGAGTCCTTGCAAGGCTGCCTGTCTGTAAGAGTCCCTTAGAAATATCAGGACATTCACAGTTTAATTAAGAAGGTAACCATTAAGGCAAAAATCTCCTACTAATTGGTTGTCAACTGGCAAACTGCATTCAGGCCAGCCTCTGGAATTCCTAGTTATATAAATAGCTGGATTTCTTGTTCTGCAGAAAAGCTTTAAATCTCTCTGACTCCTCTCACTTTGGAAAATTAATGAGGGTGATAATCCCAGTAGATTCATCTCCCCTCCAGCAATGCACACCCCCTGCCCTCCAGAGGGTTAAGAGCAGACCAAAGCAGGCTCTAGTGTCACATCCAGTTTGCAGATGCAGGGCCAGCAATGTATGCTGGACTCTCACTTGGTGAATTGGGACTAGGGAGGGCAAGCCCATGGGACCAGGGACCTCTAGGGAGAGGACCTGTTTATGATCATTGTGAGATTCTCCTTACAAGTTACTTTTCTTTTTTTTTAAAGTGAATACTCTGGGGCTGGGGATATAGCTCAGTTGGTAGAGTGCTTGCCTTGCATGCACAAGGCCCTGGGTTCAATCCTCAGTGCCACAAAAAAAAAAAAAAAAAAAAAATACTCTGTTGGCTAATCAACAATTCTTAACAGCCATATAGACATAATGCTATGCTACACACTAAGGATATAAAAAGGAACAAGACTGTCCTGGCCCCTGTCCCAATGGAGCTAACTTTCTCATGGAGAAGACAGGCAGAAAAATAAGTCCTAACAAGTAAGATCACCGTGAGCTGTGCTAAGACACCAGTGAAACCAAGACCACCAGCCCACCAGCCCACCAGCCCACTAGTCTCTTGTCTGAACTGTAGAAGACTGCGGCTGGGGATTTTACTCAAGAGCAGGGAGGGGAGAATATATGTGAGATTACACAGGCATTCTCCCTTGACATAAGAGATAAGTGATATGGCTTTCTGATATAAATTTACAGTCCAATCCATGAATTTAGCTAACCCTTCTTGAGTTACTCTACAATTATGGAAAAAATTGTGGAAAATCCTGTGACTACTTTGCAAGTCAGAGTTGGGGCTTTTTTCTTTTTGCTATATATTAAAAACAAAAAACTAAACAAAATTAAAGTTTCTACCATGTAAGCTAGATAGTTAAAGGAAATATTGTGTAAGCAAAACAAAAAATTAGACATTATTAGAAAACAGATACTAGACCTTTCAATATCACAATTTTGGCGTAGGAGTCCTCAGTGGAGTCTGGGGCTAGTGGCTAAAAACTTAATGAAAAATACTGGTGTAATCTTAGAATATCTCCCCACAAAAATTCATCAATTACCAAGTGGAAAAATCGTGAATTAAACATGTAGAAGTGTGGCAGACACAACATGACCAGGCTGGCAAGGTTAATGTCACAACGGCTTCACTTTGTGCTGCTCCCCGGGGGAAGACACTCAGGGCACAGCATCATTTCAGTTTTCAGTGGTGTTTCTGCCAAGAATGTATGACTTGAATCCAGTCATGAAGAAACACTGGATGGAACTAAGTTGAGGATTCTTTAAAACTGTCAAGGACAGGAAGGACAGGGAGAAACTCATTGCTGTTTCCATTTTCAGCATCCTGCACAGTCTAGCCACTAGCAAGGCCATTTATTCACTTAATCACATCTCTTCACTCATTCAAAAAATACTGAGTGAGCTCTACGAAGCCCTTAACATTATGCCATGTATAATACAAAACCGTGTAGTTTTGTGACATAATCTCTTTGAAATTGGGGAGGAAATATATACATATAAATTATACCATAAAAGATCTTGCAAGGTTGTACAGTAAAACACAGATTTCTTGGACGAGGGAAAACTTGGGGAACAACTGGTCCTGGATAGCACAAGTTTTCATAGAGCTAACTGAAAACACAATTTCAGATATGAAAACCCTTTTTGCATTTTAAGTCTGGCTGCATTTTTCCTCCTAAAATGTATTACACACTTTGCTGCCTTCTTCATTTGAACACAATCCAATTTATGTAAGTTTTAGTTGTGCACATCTAAATAAAACAACAAAGAATAGCAACAAAGTTTCACTTTATGAACAAATCTGAAACTATGCAAATGCCCCAAATTAAGAGGAGGCCCTGGGCTGGGGCTGTAGCTCAGTGGCAGAGTGCTTGCCTAGCATGTGTAAGGCACTGGGTTTGATCCTTAGCACCACGTGAAAATAAATAAATAAAATAAAGCATGCTGTCTATCTACAACTACAAAAAAAAAAAAAAAAAAAAAAAGAGTAAGCATCAAGTTGGGCATTGTGACACATATCTGTAATCCCAGCAGCTGGGAGGCTGAGGCAGGAAGATTGCAAGTTCAAAGCCTCAGCAACTTAGTGAGGCCCCAAGCAACTTAGTGAGACCCTGTCCCTAAATAAAAAATAAAAAATAAAAAGGGCTAGAGACTTAGCTCAGTGGTTAACCACCCTGGGTTCAATCCCTGGTACCCTCACCTGGTCTCCCCCCACCTCCAAAAAAAAAAATGAATAAGCAACAAGAATTTCATAATTTCTTTTTTTTTTTTTTCTTTTTTCTTTTTTGGTACTGGGGATTGAGCCCACAGCCTTGTGCATGCGAAGCAAGCACTCTACCAACTGAACTATATCCCCAGCCCAAGAATTTATAATTTCAAGCTGGCAGGCTGAGTAAACTACAACTTGAGTCTATACTACTAGTCATGGAAAGACACTTCATCTGGAGAACAGAAATAAACCCCCATACTTTGTAAGCCCCAGGGAAAAATCCATCTCACAATTGTATAAATTTTGGAGTATGCAGGGGCCTCAGAAATACATCTGTTTCATAAACAATTATATTTTAACCTACTTATGATGTGGCTTTTACTGCAGCATTTCCTGGTCTGTACAGCTATGAATTCCAGACCAACTGGGGTACATAAGTAGAGTATATCCTCCAAGTTACTTACAAAGCATCCATTTCTTCTTTCCTTACTAACAGAATCTGATTTTTATCCTTAGGAGCCTGTGCCACCAAAACTCCCAATTTTTTATACTTGCTTGACATGACAACTTGTCATGTTCTTGCCAAGGAGATGTAGGAAGATATCCCTGGGGAGGGCATCTTCTCTAAACTAAAAGGACAGAGCTAGTGAACTAGGAGAAAGTACTTTGTGCCCCTTTACCCCCTTCATCTTGCTAAAAATACAAGATGCTATCTTGAGATGAAAGAAATGAGGACTGAGGCTGACAGCATGAGAAGGAAGGGTGGTGAAAGCTGGGTCTCTAAGAAGCGACACGGCAGCTGCACCAATGCTGGACTGCTACCCCATCCTCCTTGCTGGATGAGAAAAAAACTCCCATTACTATGTTTTAAATGACTCTCATTCCATCAGCCAGAAGTAATGATACCTGAAAAGTATTTATTTGCTCCCACCAAAGTCTTCTTTGACCATGCTTTTGATATTCTTAGAGCTATAATTTATGGATCTTCGGACTTTGGTCATAGGACCCAGCTAAGCAAATCAACGTAGTCATGGCATTCACCAGGCCAGAGCCTGGCCCAATCATAAGAAATGGTAAGTGAGAAAGAGCTTGGGGAGGTTTCCCATGCTGGTGAGAGACAGCCACAAAAAGAGACACTGGCGCTTCTTAACTTATCTGTGTCAATAAGATAAGTTAAGAACTGCTGCACCCACTGTTACAAACCTTCCAATGAAATCCATGCAGAGAGGAGAGTAGATGCATCCACCACTTCTTTTATTTTAAAAATTTTTTAATATATTTGTTTTTTTAGTTAAACACATACCTTTATTCTTACGTGGTGCTGAGGATCAAACCTGGGACGCACATGTCCTAGGTGAGCGCTCTACCGCTAAGCCACATCCCCAGCCCAGCATCCACCACTTCTATCCCCAACTCCACATCTACCACCTCCATCTCCACCATCACCTTACCACCTCCACTTCCACTTATACCTCCTCAGTCACCACCTTTCCTACCATTTCCATCTCTTCCATCTCCACTTCTACCACCTCCACTATCTCCAGCTTCATCTCCATGTCTACCACCTGCACCATCTCCACCTCCACCTCCCCTACCCTTACCTCCAAGTGTAGCAACTCTACTTCTACCTCCATCATGTCCACCTTCACCTCCCTCACTCCAACTCTACATTCACAACCTCCACCTCCACATTCACCACTTCCACCACCTCCACCTCCACCTCCATCTGCCCCACTTCCCCATCCCCCACCTCCACCACATGCACTATATTCCACCATCTCCACCTCCACCACCATCACCACCACTACCACTCCACCATCACCTCTACTACCATCACCTCCACCTCTAACATTACCACCTTCACTGGCACCTTTTGATCTCCACTATCTCTTCTACCTTCACCTCTACCTTCACCACTGCCACCACTAGCACTCTACCACCTCTACTACCTGCATTACCACCTCCACCATCACCACCTCCTCAGTCAACACCCCCACCTCCTCTACTTCTACCACCACTTATTCCACCTCCATGACCATCAATGCCTCCACATCACCAACACCTTCACCATCTCCCCCTTATTTCTTAGGGCATATGTATGTTCCCTATAAAAGAAGTCAATAAAGTAAGTTGGTTAAATTATACATACATACATACACACACACACATATCCAACATATATCCAATGAGTTATATTATCTTATATATCCTCTTACTTCTCAAGCCCAACTATATTAATATTTAATGGTCTCTACATTTTTTTCTACTGAGCTACCATGGTTAACGAAGCAATCAGTCAAGAAAATGTCAACCAATATATATCTCATGAGCATAAAACTTGTCATGCATGGTATCTGTATAAATATAAAAGACCTACTCCCTTCCCTGAGTAGCTGAAACATATGACACATCAGGGAAGAACACATGCACTAAGAGCTAAGGGCACAGTGTGGGGATCTGATGGTGGCCTTGGGGCAACACCTACCCTGACACAGGATATGAGTGAGTGGAAAGTTGCCCAAGTCATTGGAGCTCAGGAAGCGAGAAGGGGCCCACAGTGCTCATGCTTTTTCTTCCTGGCTCTCCTACTGGTCAGGTGGGAGCTGTTGACTTCAGTGAGAGTGAAACAGACAGAAGAGGCCAGCCCCTCCCACAGAACCAGGAGGCTGGACACGCAGACCTTTAGCAACCCTTCTCATGCTTTCCTACATCATTCTCTTGCTTTTAGTGCCCAGCTCCTTATTCACCAACCAGGAACTGAAATCAGGTCATGAAGTATGTGTTCAAGTGAAAAGGCAACTGAGTTTTAAAATAGCCCTCTAGAAGTCCCACAGATCTTACAAAAATAGGAGGCCCTGAAGGTAGAGGGAGATGGAGAAATTTTTCATCATTGATATCTTCACAGACTTACATATATTTTCTATCAGCCTTTGTGGAGATTCCTCTTTGTGAGGAGAAAGAAGTATCTTTTCAAATATGAAAATTCACTGATCACCAAAAAAACCAGAGAGCTATTATTCAGGCAGCAGCAAACTATGACTTATTAGGCCAAAAAGTATACTCAAAGTAACACTCCAAGTAATTTCTTATCATCTACCTTCCCCTCTCATGACAAAAAGTACTCGAAAGTTTTGAAGTATGTATCATTTTTGCCAAATAAAGTTCTTTAAAAAATTTTTTTAATTGTAGTTGGACACAATACTTTTATATTATTTATTTATTTTTATGTGTTACTGAGGATGGAACCCAGCACCTCTCACATGCTAGGCGAACGCTCTCCTGCTGAGCCACAACCCCAGCCCCAAATAAGATTCTTTTTATTTTTTTTGGTACCAGGGATTGAACTCAGGGGCACTCGACCACTGGACTGGGCCACATCCCCAGCCCTTTTTTGTGTTTTATTAGAGACAGGGTCTCACTGAGTTGCTAGGTGCCTCGCCATTGCTGAGGCTGGCTTTGAACTCGCGATCCTCCTGCTTCAGCCTCCCAAATGCTGGGATTACAGGCATGCCCCACCGCGCCTGGCTCCAAAGAAGGTTCTTAATCATGACTGAATTCTTCTTTCACCTGAGGTTAGGGAACATCGCCGTAAATTATTAATGGACGTCATTTCTACTTATTGTGCATAAAACTTTATGTAGTATCTGTCTGCAGAGACAAGCAACAATAGAGATTTACACACATAAAGAAATAAATTGCTTAAGTTTATATTCTAGAGTTCAAATAGAATGAACTTTAACTCAGCTGACTTCATTCCCATAGTTTAGGGAGGAAATTTGATCAGGAGAAGCTGTAAAATTTCAAGCAATCTATTAAATTTTTAAATTATCCCTTAAAATTCTTTACACACTTAGAATCCAAGGGAGGGAGGGAAGTGAAAATGTAACCTGATGACTATCAACAATGACACCAGAGTCAGAGAAAGTAGCAAAAAATGTAAGCATCAGTAACTAAATCTAAAGACAAAGGATCTCTTTTCTTTTTCATATTGATTATCAATATAGTCATCCCCAGTATCTAATGATTTTTGATTCTAGGACTGTATGGATACCAATATCTGAGATGTTCACAGCCCTTATATAAAATGACACACTATTTGCCTGTAATATACGTATATCCTCCCACATCCTCCTGGATACTTTAAATCATCTCTAGAAGCCTTATAATACCTAAGGCAATATAAATGCTATGTAAATGATTGTTGTACTCCATTGTTTAGGGACTAATAACAAGAAAGAAAGCCATATACAAGTTCAGGGCAGATACAATAGTTTTCTTTCCCAGATGTTGTCAATCCACAATCAGCTGAATTAGAGGATGCCAAACTCATACTAGGAGCCGGGCACAGGGGCACATGCCTTTAATCCCAGCAGCTTGGAAGGCCAAGGCAGGAGGATCGTTGAGTTCAAAACCAGCCTCAGCAAAAGCAAGGTGCTAAGCAACTTAGTGAGACCCTGTTTCTAAATAAAGTACAAAATAGGGCTGGGGATGTGGCTCAGTAGTTGAGTGCCCCTGAGTTCAATCCCTGGTACAAAAAAAAAAAAAAAAATCTCACAGATAAGGAATTGTATATCACTTTTCCACCTCAGAGAAAAAAAGAAACTACACCTGACTTCTATAGCATTTTACCCACTAAAAAGAAAGGATTGGGTATTTCAGGCAAAACATATCTACAGAAATAGACTTGTCCAGTTCAGAACTTGCCTAAGTATCTCCGGCCACTGTCTCAAGGAACCAGGAAGACTGGACAGATTCCAGTGAACTAGGATACCAATCAATTATGCGGTAGGGTTTACAAAATGAACTAGAATGCCCATCCCATTTAATCCCCACAGAGAAAGCTGAAACAATTGCTTCTCCCCAGGAGTAAAATGGCATCAATCTGATGCCTGGGACCAAAGCCAATAGTCTCAGCTGGAACCTGAGGGTTCTGGGCCAGAAACTGGGACCTTGAAACTATAGCAAGTGGATCTTTTGCTCCCACTTGCTATGCCTTTCCAAAAGCAAGAAATGTTGTATTTAATCTTGGAAAATTTAGAAAAGTTAAAAGTAAATAAATAAATAAATAAATAAAAATGTAAGTGTTATCCTGTTGGTGACACAGATTTGATATGTACTGTGAGAGAAGATTATGAACTGTCTATCCATTTTAAGGATCTCCATTTACTTCCACAGTCATAAGAAGGCATGCATTAAATACGTTTTTTAGTTGTAAGAATAGTGCATAGAATGACTACATTTTCAGTCTTTTTTTTACAGATCCTTTACTAAGTATCTTCTCTTTAGACTGTTGTGGTTTAGGTTTTAAAACTTGGTTTTCCGTAATTATACTACAAAGTCAATTACATCAGAGAACCAATTCTTTTCAATTTTTTCCTTTTTTTTTTTTTTTTTTTTTTGGCACTGGGATGGAAACCAAGGGCCTAGCACCCGCTAGGTTAACGCACTATCACTGAACTCTACCCCAAAACACCTTTCACCTCCCATAAAACCTGTCTGTAATCCATGTTTCTTTTCAAAAGTACAGTACTACTTTCTTTTAAAAAAGAAAACATAATTTTTAAAATATAGGGAAAAACTGTTTTTTAGTCCCACACCAAGATGTTATAGTCTCCTAAGTATCTTGGATATTATAGTGTTGTCATATGCTTTGGTAGAAAGTGGGAGTAGTCAAGCTGTTAAGCTACCCTTTAATTAATACTTTTTATTGCTTGTAAAATAATTTCATAGATTTTCAAAAAAAATGGAATATACTCATTATAAAAATGTCTAAGTCTACAAGTGTCCAAAGGGTAAAATACATTGCTGCCCTACCATTACTGTGAAAACCTGAGAAAGAAAATGAATTCAAATAGTGAGAAACTTGAGTTTTGCAATAATTAGATTTCATTAGTACATTCCCCTTAACGAAAGAGAGATGGAGTACCACATTCCAAAGTCCTCAGCCTTTTGATCCACCCTTCAGAAGTAGAAAACCAAAATAAAAAGCAACATAGTTTATGAAGACAATTGCACACACCACCACACCAGAACCACAGACTGTCCCTGCAATCCACCTTCTGTGAAACCCAATTTTCTCTCTTTTAACCTCAATATCAAAATGCCTTTCCTTCATGCTAAGACATTACTTTTGAGATAACATCAAATAAGAAAGAATATCAAAAAGAAATGAATTCTGTAGATGGTAAACCCACTAGATAGTGCTATTTTTTTTTCCTTGCTTAGACTTTAGCCAGATAAAGTGTCTTATGGAACAAGCAAAGAATAAACTATCAATCATTTTTAAGCATATTGATTATGATAAAAAGATAACTTCCTGGTAGTTTAAATATTCATTTCTATTTGTGGGAAACTGAAGGCAACCTTACACAAAGTATAGTTGAATATCCCTAATCTGAAAATCCAAAACTTTTGGAGCACCAACACGTTGCCACACATGGAAAATTCCACACTTGACCTCACATAACAGGTTGTAGTCAAAACACAGGTACCCTGAAAATACTGTACACGTTTACCTTCAAGCTATATAAATAAAGTGTAAATGAAATACAATGACCTAAGCCCAACCCTAAGATATCTCATTATGGAGATGTAAAAATGCCAAAATCCAAAATCCAAAACATGCCTGGTTCCAGACATTTCAGATAAGAGATAATTGATATGTAAAGTTTTCTTCGTCATGTTCTAAACAAATTTTAACTTCTTCCCCAACCAGAATGATTCTAGTTAAGCAAGTAAACATATTTTACAACATGTCATATTAATTAGTTACCTGATTATGCATCAGTAATGATAATATCAAACATTAGAGAAAAGAACCTGGTAACATTTCAATTTCCATTTCTATATTCTTTTTTTTTTTTTTTTAACCAGGGATTGAACCCAGGGGCACTTAAACATGGAGCCACATCCCCAGCCTTTTTTATATTTTATTAGAGATAGGGTCTCATAGAGTTGCTTAGGGCTTCACTAAGTTGCTGAGGCTGTCTTTGAACTCTCCTCCTGCCTCAGCCTCCTGAGTTTCTGGGATTACAGGCGTGCGCCACTGTGCCTGTCCTCCATTTTTATATTCTAACACATAATTCAAATTTGTTTCTCAATGAATTTATTGCTTTATTTTGAGAAGCAATTCACTTGATTGTATGTTTTCTAATAGCCACTTTCACTGTTAGGTTGACTTAGCAAGAATTGAATCCTTTTATCAGTTATTGGTTAAATGTTTTCCTATAGGTCACATTTCACCTTCTTATGTTTTGTATCATAAAAGTGTTCAAGAAAACTTTAAAGTAAAATAATCAAATACAATTATTGTAGTAAAAATAACTGATAAAAGAATAAATCTTAACAAATAAGCATGAGCATTCACATTTACTGAGCTTTTGTTTTCTTCAATTATAGGTAAGAGATGCAAATGTCATATCCACAAAAGCAGATGGGATTTAGTTTCATATACTAAAGATAGCAATTTGATAACATTTTTTGAAACAACAATCGTCAGTGGTACTTTTATAATTCAGATTTTTTCAGAACTCAAAAGGCAGAAATGCACATGGTCTACTAAACATCCTAAATATCCATTAATCTGCCAATGAACACTATGTTACACAAATCTGAATAAAACTTTTTCAAAGCAAAAAGCATTCTGGTATGTACTTTATGGCATTACAGTATCTCTTTTAGTAGTGAGGAGCATGACAGTGTTAGTGTTCTTCCAGAAACAGGAATTGATTTACCATACACCCATATGAAAATATGTCACATGACCTGGAACAAAAAACATGACTATTAATGTTAATCACTTAGAACAGAGAGAAAGTGTGATCATTAACTGAATTGGGGATCCATCCTAATAATATTGGCGTAAGTACTTTCAGGTACTACCAGGAAGCTGAGTGTTTAAAGTTAATCAGATACTTAAGTTCCTGCTCATATTAACATGAATTTGTGATATTCAAAGAAATTTACATAGATATTCTACTCAATTCAATTTTTCTCATACAGTTCAGGAAGAATTTCTTTATCTTCATCTTTCCAACAGAATCTTTGTTATGAACCATTTATTATAAACATACCCTATACATACCAGTTATGAAGGCATTCTGGTTGGTAACCTGTTAGTTAAACCATTTTTTTTAGTTAAAATAATGCTGACCACCAAATAAGCCTACTATATTTTCATGAAAATGAAAAACAAAGTTTTGCATTCTTTAAAATAATGAAAAAAGTATCAACCAGTCCACTTACAGTGAGTTCACAGAAATCAAAGCTATCAAGACTTTTGCTTCTGTGTAGTCTCCCTTTAATTCGTCTTAAAGAAGGTTTTCCTTGGCTGACACTAGAAGTAGCACCATTGGGATTTTCAGAGGATGGAGTAACCCTGAAAGAAAGGGAAAAATTGCTTAAAATGGCAGATTTACAGGTGAGCATATTTCTTAAATTAGTGGTAAGCATTTACTTGAGAGTAGCTTTGGAAATGTCACACACACACTCCTTTCTTCAACCAAAAAATCAAGAGCCACAAAACATTCTATCAGATATGCTTTCAAAATATTTCTTAGCAGCTGGCTAGTGTAGGAATCTTCCTAAAAGCGTTCAAATATTCCAACATTAAAATTCACTAAAAGTCAACTTTGCAACCATCAAAGAAGCAATTACAACTAGACTGAGGTTTCCTAGGTAACTCACAGGCATTGGCTTCCCTTGGGGTAGTGGTCTAACCAGCAGCACACAGCCTGGTTCACAAGTCAGCTGTCACTGGCTAGATCCACAGATACTGTTCAGCATGCTTTTGTTAAGCATGAAAATAACTCTTCCAAATTTAAACATGAAATCAATAATTCAGCATGATTTTGGAATCAGGAAAACACAGATAAGAAGAAATAGCAAATAATCTAAGCTATCTATGGAGTATACATTGGATATACGTTTATACATAAAAACACACACACAGAACTGGCACATACTCTTCTATTGTTGCATCACTACTGGGTGGCAGCCTTAGAACAAACTAGCCAGAGAAAAGTTGCCCTGGGTACCTGCAAGGAAACTGTTCTGTAGATTACTATCTTAGAGATGATAAAATGTATAAAGCAATGGGAATGATTTCTAAACCTGGTTTATGAAAGTCAATTTCTTCATATCATGATGGTATTTCCTATTTGTAATTGCAGTCCATTTTCATATAATTTCAACCCTTTTTACCTCTTGATTTTTTATACTTACAGTGTTGTCCAGATGGGATAACATAAGACATAAGCTTCTAATTCCTTTTTTTCTCTCTTTTTTTTTTTTTGGGAGGGGTGGGTGGGTAACAGGGATTGAACTCAGGGGCACTCGAGCACTGAGCCACATCCTCATTCCTTTTTATTTATTTGTTTATTTATTTTCAAATTTTAAGACAGAGCCTCACTAAGTTGCTGAGGCTGGCTTTGAACTTGCAATCCTCCTTCTCAGCCTCCCGAGCTGCTGGGATTACAGGCGTGAGCCACCACGCTGGCCTCTAATTGCTTTTAAAAAGATGCACAGGATGGAATACTAGCAAAATAAACTTGATTCATATATTAATAAGAGTAAATATTTGCCAGGCATGGTGGCAATCCTAGCAGTTCAGAGGCTGAGACAGGAGGATGAAAAGTTTGAGACCAGTCTCAGTAACTTAACGAGGCTTTAAGCAACTTGGTGAGATCCTATGTCAAAATTAAAAATAAAAAGGGCTAAGGTGTGGCTCAGTAGTTAAGTACTCCTAGGTTCAATCCTCAGCACAAAAAAATAAAAAAAGAGTAACTATTACAAAATAGACTAGTTTAGGTATGCCTGCAATTTAGAATGAAAATAAAATATCTATATAGTTAAAATATTTGAAGAGTATAGAAAGATACGAAAACGGAAAGTAAAATAGGCCTCCTTCCCCCTCATCCTCAGTCCATTTTCCAGACAACTACTGTTACCAGTTCCTTTTATGACCTCCCAGACAAATGCTCATGTTATTTATGTATGTGCTTATTTCCTTTTGGACTTTTTAGTAAGGTGACCAAATTGTGCATATTTTCCTGCACCATATTTTTTCACTTAATATGCCTTGCAGTTCTTATCACAATAAACCATGTAGAACAATTTTTTAAATGACTAAACAATATTCCATAATACAGATGTAACATCATTTATTAACCACTTCCCTGCTGAGAAGTACTTAGTTTGCTTTCAAATGTTTGCTATTAAATCTTAAAGCAACAAATAACCTTGACAATATTTGTGAACAAATGCAATATTTACTTAGGAAAGAGTCCTAAATAGAAATGTAGGGGTAGGGGTATAAGTTTTCTAAACATTAACAGGCACTGACTTCCAAAATTTGTCACTTCCGCCAACAGTGTATGAGAATGTGCACTGGGTGAATCATTAAATATAAGGGCAACTCTGTCTTTTAATTATTTTATAACTCAACTTCTCTGTGTTCTTCATTATACTTTTGTCTTGCTGAACTGATGATTTCTATAAAAAGGACTATTGTAGAGTTTCCCATGACAAATAAGGATTTGTCAATTGATCTTTGTCTGTTAGGTGTTTGCTTTTTTACATTTCAAATCTTTCTTATTAGATGCCTTAATGTTTGTTATTCAAATTTTCTTAGGGATTTAATCTTTTATCATATAGAAAGTCTTTGTGCCAATGATCAATTTTACCTTAAATGCATTTTATCTGATGATAATTTCCCCCATCTACATTTTATTTATTTATTTATTTTTGGTACCAGGGATTGAACCCAGGAGTGCTTACCACTGAGCCACATCCCCAGACCTTTTTATGTTTTGAGACAGGTTTCGCTCAGGGCCTTGATAAGTTGCTGAGGCTGGCTTTGAATTCATGCTCCTCCTGCCTCAGCCTCTCAAGTTGCTGGGATTGCAGGTTTGCTCCACCACCACTGTGCCTGGCCCCCGTTTACATTTTTGTATTAACCTTTTACTAGTTTATCTTCTTTTTTTTCCTTAAGTTGTACCTTTAAGTCTTGGCATGTAGCTAGAGTGTTTTTCT
Organism: Tamias sibiricus; assembly: GCA_025594165.1. Lineage (NCBI taxonomy): Eukaryota > Metazoa > Chordata > Mammalia > Rodentia > Sciuridae > Tamias > Tamias sibiricus. The sequence continues at coordinate 139,497,884 of CM046659.1, forward strand.
TCTTTACCCAATCTGAGAGTAAATATCTTTGGAGATACACTTAATCTATTCAAATTATGCTAATTTATATGTTCACATTTATTCCTGCCATCTTGTTCTGTTTTAATTACCATTATAAATTTTTTTTTATTTTTCTGCCTTATTAATAATATGATGGAGTTTTCTTGTCCCCAACTGCCCTACGACTGATTTCCCTTTCCAGTTAGTAGTATGAAAGTTATACGTCTTATTAGGGCACACACACACACACAGAGTTGTCACTTGATATCCATGGGGGATTGGCTCCAGAATCCCCTTTGGATATCAAAATCTGAGGATATGCAACTCCTTTATATAAAATGGCTATGCCAGACACAGTGGTTCAGGGCTGTAATCCCAGCTACTCAGGAAGCTGAGGACTGTAAATTCGAGGTCAGCCTGGACATCTTAGCAAGACCCCGTCACAAAATTAAAAACAGAAAGGGTTGGGGGTGTAGCACTCCTGGGTTCTATTCTCTTTATCAGGAAAAAATAATAAAAGGAGAAGTATTTACATATGACCTATGTGTACCATCCCATGTGTTAAATTATCTCCTCATGATTTATAATAATACCTAATATAAATGCTATCTAAATACTTGCAACACTATATTGTTTAGGGAACAACAACAAGGAAGAAAAGTGTATATGTTTTCAGTACTGAGGCGATGTTTAAGGACACGGAAGGCAGTAGGTACATACCTAAACTCATACTTTCCTGCCAACACCTAGGTTCATCATTATTGTCACCTCTTCTAAACAATAAATGGCATTAATGCATCTTCATCCCCCTTCTTTCACATCACGACCACACTCCCACTAATAGCCAGCCTTCCTCTTGGAAAGTTTCCATGTTCCCTAACTTCTCCTTTACTCTTCTGATACCTTTGCTCTTCTTTGATTCTTTAGCTTACTCCTCCAAATTGTTGATTGGATTATCAGTTTTGACAATTCAACCCGTCTCCATCAGTGAGAGAATTAAAAAATTTCAAAGTGTCTAGACTGCATGATTGAATGTTCTTTTGCAACTTTCTGAAAATAACTATGTTAATCTTCTATGTTCTCAGGGATTAGTTTCTCTGTTCTTTCAATTTGGTAATTCTCAGGTGCTGGTTTCTCCAACTGTTTGGCGACTTTTACTGTCTACTTACATTTGTCCTGGAGAACATCTGTTTCCCTTCTGTACCATCTACAGTGCCTGCCTTCAGTGACTCTGGCAGAGAGACAGCATGTGGTACTGGGAGGTCTGTGAAGAAACTTCTCTAGATCAGCGGGACTCCGGAGCTACCTGGAGAACAGCCTTGGCTCTGGCCTGGTGCCCACACTCAATATTTAAGGAGGTGAGAAAGCAGCACCACTATCCTCTACTTGGCACAAACAGTGAGGATGAGGGGCTGAGCCAACCCAGCATATCACATACGATTCATTTCCCAAGTGCCCCCACCTTTGCAACGGTCTCCTGCACATGCTCTGGACAGTGATTCTGCAAGGTTTTCTCTCAGTCCACCTACCTCTATCTACTAGTTACATTTCAGAATTCTCAAAAAGGCAGGTCTGCTGGGTACAGCAGCGCATGCTTGTAATCCCAGGAGCTCAGGAGGCTGAGACAGGAGGATCATGAGTTCAAAGCCAGCCTCAGTAAAAGCGAGGCGCAAAGCAACTCAGTGAGACCCTGTCTCTAAATAAAATATAAAATAGGGTTGGGGGTGTGGCTCAGTGGTCAAGTGCCCCTGAGTTCAATCCCCAGTAAACCCCCCCCCCACAAAAAAATGCAGGTCCACAGCAGCATACTTTACCTTCACTTAGATCATCATTAATTTTGCTGTAGCTTTTTAATTAATTTTTTTATTTAATTGAATTTCCTCACTTTGATTCAGGTCTCAAAGTATAAATTTGATGCTGCCTCTCTCATGATTCTCAATATAAAAAGAAGCACACTTTGCAACTCTGTTTTCTTTTCTTTAAAAGCTTCCACAAAAACAATAAGGAACTCTATTCAAAGGGAAATACTTCAGGACACTGGAATGGGCAAAGAGTTTTTGGACAAGACTCCAAAAGGACAGGAAACAAAATGAAAAAATAAACAAATGGGATACATCAAACTAAAAAGTTTCTGTACAGGAAAAGAAACAATCAAGGGAACAAAAAGACTACCTACAGATTGGAGAAAAATATCTGTATACCATACATCTTACAAGGAGTTAATATCTAGAATGACAGAGAACTCCCAAAACTCAATAGCAAAAAAAACAAAACAAATAAATAGCCGAATTAAAAAAATGGGTGTGGTGTTGTACACCTGTAATGCCAGCTACTGGCGGGGCTGAGGCAGGAGAATTGCTCGAGCCTGTAAGTTCAAGATCAGCTTGGGCAATGTAATGAGACCCCTCCTCAAAAAATAAAAACAAAATAAAATGGACAGTAGATCTAAACAGAAAATTTTCAGGAAAAAAACCATGCCAAATGGCCAATAGATACATGAAAAAAATGTCCAACATTGCTAATTGTCAGAGAAATACAATCATGATTTCATCCCAGTAGGAAAGGCTGTTACCAAAATGATTGAAGATAACAAGCACTAGCAATGATGTGGAGAACAGGGAACCCCTGCACGCTCTTGGTGGGAATGCGAATTAACACAGCCATTATGGAAAACACTATGGAGGTTCTTCAAAAAATTTAAAACAGAACTACCATATGATCCAACAATCCCACTCCTGGGTATATCTCCAAAAGAAATGATATTAGTATGTTGAACAGACAGCTGCCCTCCCCTGTTCACTGCAGCACTATTCACAATAGCCAAGGAAGGGAAACTACCTAGTGTTTACCAACCCACAGACAAAGGAAATATATACGGTACATAATGGAATACCATTCAGCCATGAAAAAAAATGAAAGCTTGTCATCTGCAACAACACAGATATGAGCAGAGATCATTAAGTGAAATAAGCCAGGCACAGAAAAACAAGCCCCACGTGATCTCACATTGCAAATATAAAATGTTGATCTCATAGAAATTGAGAATAGAATGGTCGTTCCCAGAGGCTGAGGAGAGTAGAGGCAAGGAGCAATGGGGAAAGGTTGACCAACAGACACTAAGGTACACAAGTCCTGATGTGCACAGCAGGGTGACTACAGGTAACAACTATGTACTGTATATTTCAAAAAAAAAAGCTAGAAGAAAGGATTTTGAATGTTTTCACCATAAAGAAATGATGTTTGAGATCAACATGTTTAATTTGATTTGACATTATACAATGTATTATACATGTGTCAAAACATCATATGATACCTCATAAATATGTACAATTTTAAGTTTTTATAGATCAATTAAAATAAACTTAAATTTTTAAATGAACTTTATTCAAAAGAGGACATATGGGAAAGAATTGTAAAACAATATACATTGAAGGAGCCCCAATTAGGGAGATGGCTATTGCGGTCAGCTGGAAGCCATAAGTTCCACCTGATAATAAGTATGTATGTGATGCACCTGTAAATGCACGTGAGGCACCCGCAAAGCCAAAGGTATATAACCGGGTGAAAGCGGTCGGAGTCAGGAGGAGAAGAATGAATTCACTCAGTCAGTCATGCAGTCGCTCGGTCGGAAGAAGAGTTCGGGTCGGAGAAGAAGAAAAGAATCAGAGCGGCCAGAACGTAGGCAGAGCGGTTACAGAAGAGAAACCAGATAGAAGAAGTAATTCCTGGTCAGAGTCAGGCCGAGGCTCCCGAGGAAGAAAGAAGAAAGAACAAAGAAGAAAGAAGCTCTAAAAGCTAAGCTCTCTCTCTCTCTCTAAAGAAGAAATCTCTCTCTTTCAAGCTCTCTTTCTTTCTCTCTAAGCTCTAAGAAGAAGAAGAAAAAGCTATCTCTAATCTTTCTCTCTAAGCTCTTTCTAAGAAGAAGAAAAATCTTTCTTTCTCTCTCTAAGCTCTCTCTAAGAAAGTAGAAGTAAAAGTAGTAATAGCTTTACTCTGCCTCCGAGAGTTTTCCTCCCGCGGCGGTTGTGGCTGGCCACGATAGGCAGCTTATAATACATGTCAATTTTTCTCTTTATTTCTTCTCTCTCACTTTATTTTGATGGCACTGGTTAAATCATGTGGTCATATTTTAGGAAGTGAATGCAAACATAATGTCCACTTTTTGATGAAGTAATCTGCCTAATATTTTTCATAAGGTTTCCTCTCACCTGACTTAAAAAGACATCACCACTTTCCCTTTTCTTCAAACCTATAAGCTTAAAACCTAGAGCTTGCAATAATAATTTATAGCCACCAAATTTTACAAATGGCAGGCAGCCAAGACATTTATCAGAATCAACTCAATGTAATACTAAATACAATGACAAGGTTAAAAAATCATAAATATAACTAGAAAAATGGACCAAACCCTTTCCCACCAGGATCATAATAAAAGTATTTAATAGCCAGATGAGCAGAATGGATATATAACAGGTGAAGATCACTCTGGACCCACCTGCCTATAGTCTCCCAAAGAGGATGGAACTGGTTAAGGTTCCTACACAGGAATAATATTTATTTATAAGCTTTGACCAAGTCTCTTGAAGGTCAGAGGCCAATTGTTAAAAGGCATGGCTCATTAATGGCCAGCTCCCTTTCCTTGGTGGGGAAGAAAGAAAAGAATAAACATTAATCCAGATAATTGTGGAGAATATTAATTCCAGTTTAGGAAGTGGTCTTAGAGGTATAGCAGAATTTAAGATTCTGCTTCTCCTTTGTTGATTACTATCTTTGAGAATAGGGGTCCTGGGGAGATCAACATGTTTAATTTGATTAGACATTGTACAATAGTTTTCTGCTGGACACTCACGGAATACAGGGACATATCTCCGAGTCAGACGAGAAGAGCTGTACTTGGATACAGAAAGCCACCAAGGACAGTTCCACCAGATGTACTGTAGGAGTTTTTCTAATCCCAAGGGACCACCCTCCCCCATCCCTGATGGTATGAATATGAACTGAATAACAGACTTTGGGGATGGTTCCCCAAATATTTCAAGAAATGACCCTTAATGACAGGGAAACAAGTCTAAGAACTGAGGTGTAAGCACCGTGTATTTTCTCTTGAATTAGGGGAAATCAAAACTTAGCTTACAGTGAAGTTTTTCTTTTCTAACTTCTTCATTTCATTTTATCATGCATAAAGGGAGGCTGGGGAGAAAATGTCTGTCTCTCTCCAGCCTCTTCCTACATTTCTCAGGGGACCATGTTTTACTGGTGGGCCTGGCCAATGTGCCAAAAGGCAGAAATCCAGGTCCACCCTCTCATCTCACTTCCTGCTTCCACAGAATAAACATGTCCTGGCAGGGCTCACCCCAGGAGTCGGGTCCCCTTTTGCTCATTTCCCTCCTCTTTGCCTGACATTGTTAGGCCAGGGTCCATCCTCTTAGCCTCTGAGAGAGGAGAGGACCCTCCCATCTTGGGCTTGAAGGCCAACGTGGCCTGCTTTAGCATGGCTTCCTGGAAAATCCTCATGTGGGTGATAGCTGGCACCTGCCCAGATATTAACAACCCAGTAAATTGCTTACCACTTAGTTCTTGTTCCTTGTGTGTACATTCCCCATTTCGAGGACACAAGGGGAAAGGTAAACACCAATCCAACCCTATCAATCATGTCACACCTACACTTGCAAACGCCTGGCTGCTGGCTGCCATCCAGACACAGACTGCTAAGCCTTCAACACGGCATTGCAAAGTCCTTTAAACCCCACAGAAATCTAAAAACTGCACTCATCCAAAATACACAGCAACACAACTCCTTGCATTCTGCAGCCATCCCTCCCAGACCTTCCCTCTGCTGGAATGCCTTCCTGCTCCCCATCCTTGCAAAGCCGATGCCCAAGGGAGTATGAGGTATTCCTTCTATTTGTGTATTCCTTCTATTCCATTTCAAATTTCCAGTGGAAAATAATTCAATAACAACAAAGAATGAGGCAAAAATAAATAAGCAAGATGGTAAAAATGAAACAGTTATGCAAGAACCCAACTGTTCATAAAGTGGCAATGCTTCTATAAGATATGAAGTTTAAATTATCAGCAATTGACAGCCACCACCAACTCAAGACAATGCTAATGAGTGACAGCAAAGCATCCTTCCCAAAAGAGGAGAATCCCAAACAACAGTGTGAGAACAAGAGCATTGGCATACTGCTAAGAACAGAAGTGCAGGTGACTTTAAAAGGACACTGACTCCTTCTAAGGACACTTTCATAAAAGGTAGTAAAATGCTAATTTTTGTTTTTAAGTATCAGACTTCAGAAACCTTAATGATTCACTTGTTAGATTAATAGTAAATAGTCTTTAGTTGCACTTGTAAATAATAATATGTGTAATCATCTATAATTTGCTCATTATGAAACTACAAAAGGACTTGGATATCAGAGCCCTTCACATTCCAGCAGGCAGACCAGTCCATATATCACCCTTGGAGAAACTAATACTACTGTGTCCTTACACCTATTTTCAGCTATTCTCTCCTCCTACACTATTACCTTCCTGCTCCATTGTCTTTTAATCCCCATAACCAGCATAAAACCTCCTGACTCTGGGCAAGTCAATAACCTTATTTGTAGACTGGGAAAACACAGCACCTACCTCACAGGGGTGCTATAAGCTAAATGACAGGATGCTTGCAAAGCACTTCTATAGGGTTGCTAATAATAGCTTAATGAAGGGCAGCTTTGAACACTTTCAAAATCTGATTACTGGATGGCTTCTTGAATCAGTACGTTGATACCACATGGCTTTCAGTAATCACTGACGCAAATAACGACAAAAAATATTTTTATAAGTATGAAGAAAATGAAATGACAACCCCTTCTCCTCTACCCTAGGTCAGTCTAAACACTCCTAAAAGCACTCAGTGCAAAAATTAAAAGACTGTTGACAACCACACAATTATTATTAATTTTTTTTCACATTTCAGAATAGATAGGATTATTATACAACTCTTACCAAACCTGCTGAAGAGCAGGGTGAATGTCACCTTATTTAGAATGTAACCTTATTTAGAAAAAGAGACTTTGCAGATGTAATTAAGTTAAAGATCTTGAGATGAGATCATCCTGGATTATCCAGGTGGTCCCTAAATCCAATGACAAGTGTCCTTATAAGAGACAGAAGAGAAGATAGACACAGAAGAAAAGGACATATAAAGATGGAGGTAGAGATTGGAGCGATGTGGCCACAAAGAGCCACCAGGAGCAGGAAGAGGCAAGGAAGGACCTCCCCTAGAGCCTTCAAGGGAGTGGGGAGTGTGGCCCTACCGACACCTTGACTTTGGACCTCTGGCCTCCAGAACTGTGAAATGACAAATTTCTGTTGTTTAAGGCCACCAAATCTGTGGTCATCTGTTCCAGCAGCCCAAGCAATTATAGTACCCTACTGCTTCTTTTCATCGTTGGCAATTATAGGAAACCCCCAAAGGAAGACAGTAGGCTGCAGCAACTTACACCTATCTGGGATAGAGGTAGCAGGCCTTCCTCTGGGTTCCTAAACAGTGATGATTCAGAACCAAACACTGCACACACTCCTACGTCTGTTTCTAGGAGACAGAAGAGAGGACAAGCAGAAAAGGGTTCCTATAGACTCCACCAACGCGCACGGGTCTGTTTATTTCAGTTTCCACATAAATTGGTCTGTAAAATATGATACTCCTTAAGGGATTTCAGGAGTCAAGCAGAAAAACAGAGAACACTGCACAAAAGAAAGATGATGGTCACAAATGCCCAAACTAGATGAAGTGTGGGAACAAAGCACTAGACCATCCCATCCTATCTTTTATACTGGTATGAGCTTTGCGAACCCAAGTCTTTTTGTGTAGACTACAATAATTTAAAGAGAGAAATAGAGAGAGGATACAAATTTTCATAAACATATTCATACGAATCTTCATGTATATCACAATTTTCATAGTACGACCTCACATTTTATGCATGGGCAGACGCTGGCGCCTTCCAAGGTCTCTGACACACGTTGCTTGATGTATGCTCAACAGGTCCCCATCACTCTGGAGCTGGAACCTACACCCTCCTACCTTCTAGTCATGTAACATGCTTTATATCTCAAATTCTCCATATGTAGTTATGATGATATTGACAAAATTAAAATGCTATCTAGAAAAAAATTCCAGAAGGAACAAGATAAATGGACCAATTTTTTTAAAAAGTATTATCCAACTGTGTTGAAAAGTACTACCCATACTAGAGTTTTTGTAGAGTATGCTCTTCACTTTACCTTTGCAGAAACTAGATTGACCTTTGCAAATGAGCATTCAGTGGAAACTCTGAAACACTCATCTATGTTTATGAAAAAGTTTACACAAAATCCACCAGATTTTTGCAGACCATCTCTCAATAGGATGTTTTTATCCAGGGCCCAAATTTACTGTCTGCTTCCACGTGAATCATTACAGTACAAATATTACCTGGATTTTATTTCCTTAGATCCTCTCTTCACAAATTCTGTGTTTGGGGAATGTATTTTCAGAAACAGTGCTCCAAATGATGAGATGGAATAAATTTAGTTTCCTAACTTTGTGATTTAATGTTGCTAATGCTCATGGCTAAGGGCTCCTCAAATATTATCCTTATATCTTTTTAAAGTGAGCATCAACAAAACAAGTTTCCTTAGTGCTCATTCTCAGCTACATATTATTTTTTTAATATTTATTTATTTGTTTTAATTGTACACAAGGCCTTTTTATTTTTACGTGGTGCTGAGGATCAAACCCGGGCCGCGCATGTGCTAGGCGAGCACTCTACCATTGAGCCACAACCCCAGCCCCCGCAGCTACATATTACTCCACAAATATTTACTCAACAAATATTTATTGAGAAGCTATTTTGTGCCAAATATCAATTGTAGGGGATTTTGTTGTGATGGACCAAATAGACAAAAGTCCTCCCTCATGCAACTTAAATTTTGATGGAGAGAGAAACAACATACATGAAAAATAAGTGAAAAAACACAGTGTGTTAGATATCAATAAGTGCACAGGAGAAATTCAGGGTGCAGGTAAGACTACTGGTGTTGACACTTTTCCACCTGTTCACCATCAATCTGAGAAGTTATCTTCAAATATTACTTTGTTTTCTTTCACAGTAGTGACCTATACCTGTGTGTGTGAGTGTTATGTGGGGGGGGGGTGGGTGTGTTTTGTGGTGGTGGGATTAAACCCAAGGCCTTGTACAAGCTAGGTGAGCACTCTACTACTGAGTTACATACCCAATACTCATAGACATTCTTAATTCAATTTTTACTACTCTATAGTCTTCTGTGTGTTGTCCCTTGCTATTCATCAAATTAAAATATCTTCTTCAGAATTAAAAAATAATGGGGGTAGGGCAAGGAGGAAGATACTAATGTTTACTAAGCATCTATTATTCAGCCAGGCACAGAAGTAGACATGTTATATTCATTATCAGAATTGATCTGTGTATTACCCCTGAGGTAGAGAACAAGATTCTCATCTTACAGGGGAAGAAACAGATACTCTGGTAACTTGCTTAGGGTCACACAGCAAGTGGCACAGATGAAATTTGAACTTTGATGCCCACATTTGTTGCCTTCCCTCCAAAAGTGACTACTATTAGGCTTCTTTTTTTTTCCTTTAACCCATCTTTTTCTCACTGATCAATCTTTAAAGATCTTGGATCATTCTTATCTGACACAGCAAAAATTAATTTTCACAAATACCTTCCCTTCTCTACAACTTTAGGATCAAATTAACTATGTTCAATGGAATAAAATAAAATATTTATGAATAGCACTGCCAGTAGTTTTAAAATTAAAATCAGTAACCATCAATAACCATTACAATTATTAGCCTCTTTTTTTCTGTAGTCACCTTCCCTTTACTTATTTCTTCTGTGATAAAACCTTAATTCTACATCTCAAGCCACTGGAATGCCTAAGTGGCCACTGGGGTTGCAATATGGCAATTTAGAAACTAATAAAATGCAATATACAATCAGAGATAATCAACTATATAAACCAGGTCTGGTTAACTTCCAGGTATTTTCGTTAAGGGCGTTCTTTTCCCGTTACCTCAATAACAATTTCCAGGTCGAAGGAACTGGAAAACATGCAAATAAAATAATAGTCTCTGACAATGCAATTCGAATCTCTCAATTTATTTCCCCTACCGTGGGAGCGGTTCATTTTTACTATGTACTCAAGAGCAGATGGATTTTGGGAAAAAACAGAGAACGTATACACAATGATAATAAATTGGTCTCTGTATGCCAAGAAAGCCTGGCTTGAAATTTGGAGTCACAACTCGCCGGTACGGAGATCAAAGGACAGAGAGGGCGGGAGGCCCGGTCCGAGTGCGAGGAACCGGTGGGTCCCTGCAGCTACCTTGCTGCAGCGCGCAGCTCTACGTGTCGCTGGGTACCGCGAGGGTCGTGGCGGCGCTCGGCCGGGGGGATCGGACCGCTGCTGCACCCCACGCTCTCCACGCGCCGTCTGGCCCGGTCACCGCGGCCTGGCCACCGGCCCGCCCCGGCCCCGGCCCGGCTCCCGCCCCGCGCCCGGTCCCGCTGGGGCTCTGCGCCCGCGCGCGCCGCGCCCTCCCTCACCACAGCTTCCTCTTGAGCGGCAGGAGGCTGCCGCGGTTGGAGGGGGTGACACCGATGGCCATCTGCAGCACCGTCAGGTATTTCTGGTACTTCATCTTGTCCCCGCTCCGCTCGCGGGCAGGGCCCCGCCGCCGCCGCCGCCGCCGCAGACACAGCCCCTCCAAGCGCCCGCATAGATCAGCTCTGGGCCATCCGCCGCCGCCACAGCTCCCGCCGCTCTCCGGCCGCCGCCGCCGCAGTGCGCGCCGGCTCCTGCTCCCGTCGCTGTGTCCGTGCGTGGCCGGGATCCCGATCCCACCGCCGTGCGTGGCCGGGGCTCCCGCCGCCGCCGCCGCCGCCGCCGTCGCCGTGCGTGCCCGGCCGCTCCCGCCGCCGCCGTGCGTGGCCCGCCGCTCCCGCCGCCGCCCGCACCGCCTCCTCCACCCGGGAAGCCGGGGCACCGGTGCGCACCCTATGGGGTTCGCAGACAGCGGGGCGTGCACGGTGCACGCTCCTGGAGCTGCGGGCGAGGCCTGCTCCCCGCGTGCCTCAGTTTCTTCAACGGCTCACAGGAGTTCGTTTTCAGTCATTTATACCCAAAAAAGAACCGCAGAGTGAAAAAATTTTTAAATTTATAATTACTATTAAGTGGTTTGTTGTTATCACATATGTTGTCTACCCTAAACTGACGATTTTGCATTTATATATAACACATATTACATGCATATTACTTATGTATTATACATACAAAGCTATGCAGTCCTCATGTGCATAGTAGTTCTGGATGGTGGAAATACTGAACCATGCCAGACTTCCTCAACAATCAATGGGGAAAAGTTCAGATTGTTCACGACCTTTAAAATTTCATAAATACGTTAAAAAAAATCTTGAGTCTTTGTAACTGGTAGTTACAAATGTATCCGGAAATTTAAAAAAGGAAAGCTGATGAGTTAATACACTGCAATTTAAAACAATACAATCATTGAGAAAGTATTTTTTGTTGTTAAAACATAACTTATCAAGAGTTAACTTAAACAGTGCTTGTCTTCTAGTGTAACTCATATACCCACATTTCTGCACCCTGGCAAAGCATCATTTTTGGATTAATCTCAGCCTATTATCTTTTTTTTTTTTTTTTTTTTTTTTTTGGTACCGGGGATTGAACTCAGTGGCACTGGACCACTGGGCCACATCCCCAGCCCTTTTTTGTATTTTATTAGAGACAGGGTCTCACTGAGTTGCTAAGTGCCTCGCCATTGCTGAGGCTGGCTTTGAACTCACGATCCTCCTGCCTCAGCCTCCCAAAGTGCTGGGATTACAGGCTTGTGCCACCGCGCCCGGCTGCGTATTATCCTTTATGATACTAATGGTCAGGCAATATCTTAGGGAGTTCCTTTAATATTGTTTGCATTGTTTTTGTTGACATCATGTCCTCTGGGACATCCTCATCCTTTTTATCCTCTTCATTTCAGTTTCTTATTTAGTAAATTCTGATGGCTTCATATCTAAAGTCTCGGGGAAAATCACGATCTCCGAGTTGTCAATTTCTTTTACATTTCCTTTACGTTCCATTCGAAATTTACTTCAATTCTATCCTTATCCTCTTTTTTTGTTTGTTTGTTTTGTTTTTGCTGTACTTTCATCTTTGTTGACTTATTCCCTCTTTCAGTTACTGATTTTTATACAATGCTGTGTTGGTTTACCACTGGGAGAAAAGGAAGCAACACAACTGTACACTTTGCTGTCAGTGCCTAAACTGAATAAACCAAAAGCTTGCAACAATACAAGCAGTATTTATTCAAGAAAAAGTACTGCATCTAGGTGAAAACAGTGGCCTCACTGTGGCCTCAAAACTAAGACAGTTTTCTTTGAAAACCAGCAGACTAGCAGCTACTGGAGGAGAAAGAATGGATTTAGGTCCCCTCAAGAGCCCCATCCTCAGAAAACAGTCATTACTTGATCCAACAGCACCTTGAAAAATTCCATTCTCAGTGCTTGCTTTTATTTGACCTGGTTCACAACTTGCTGTGAAGTAGCCCTATGCCCACAAGACATTTGTTGAAAACAATCCATTGCAGTTGCTTAGCATCACAGCTTCCTGAGGTAGTGAAACCAGTTGGGACTATCAAGAAGCTAACCAAGCAGGGCGCAGTTGTGCACGACTGTAATCCCAGCAGTTTGGGAGGCTGAGGCAGGATGATTGTGAGTTCAAAGCCAGTCTCTGAAAAAGCAAGGCACTAAGCAAGTCAGTTAGACCCTGTATCTAAATAAAATATAAAATAGGACTGGGGATGTCAGTGGTGGAGTGCCCCTGAGTTTAATCCTGGTAAACACCCCTCCCCCCCCCCCCCCCGAAAAAAAAGAAGCTAACCGAGTAAGTAAATAAATAGGATAGTGGGAAATGTGAGTACACAAGTTTTTTTTTTTTTTTTTTTTTGAAAAATTTTGACATGTACCTGGGAATTCAGAATGCCATGCATACATGCAGGACTGTACATATTCAGGAAACACCTGAAGAGGCCTAATCTCCCACTTCCAATTGATCTTGAGGTTCAGTTCAAGCAGAAAGTACAGGTGAAACAAAAGTAGCAAACTACCAACTGGGATATTGATGGCATGCCCTCACACATACAGCCTCTCAGCAAAGGCTTGGAGACTTACTGGTTCAAAGCATTTAAGAAAATCTCTGTCTAATCATTAGCTGAACACTAAATTACTCAAGGAGAAACTTCAGTGATCACCCTCAACTAAGAATATAGACTTTACAGAATTAGTCCTATACAGGCACTAAATAAACAACAGATCATGGTGGAAAGGGGAATATGATTTCTAGAGTTGCCATATTATGTTATTCAAAATGTCAAGATTTCAACAAAAAGTTACACAAAATGCAAAGGAACAGAAAAATGTGATTTATATATAAGGAAAAAAGTAGTTTATATACATTGTCCCTACAAAAGTATGAACATTGGACTTAACTGAACAAAGACTTTAAATCAACTATTATAAATATGTTCGTAGACAATGAAGGAAAGCATATCCAAAGAACTAAAGGAAAGTTAAAAATAATGACTCCCCAAATAGAGAAGATCAACAAACAGAAGCTTTGTTTTAAAAAAATTTATTTATTTATTCTAAGTTGTTATACATGACAGCAGAATGCATTTCAATTCATAGTACACATTAGAGCACAGTTTTGTTTTTTTTTTAATCTCTGGTTGTACACAAAGTAAAGTCACACCATTTGTGTCTTCATACATGTACTTAGGGTAATGATGTCAATTCCATTCCACCATCTTTCTTACCCCCATGCCCCTTCCCTGATCTCCCTCCCCTTTTGCCCTATCTAAAGTTCCTTCATTCCTCCCATGCTCTCCCCTCCCCAACCCCATTATGGATCAGCATCCACATATCAGAGAAAACATTTGGCATTTATTTTTGGGGGGACTAGCTTTCTTCACTTAGCATAATATTCTCCAACGCCATCCATTTACCTGTAAATGCCATGATTTTATTCTCTTTTAATGCTGAGTAGTATTCTTTATCAATTCATCTACTTAAGGGCATCTATGTTGGTTCAACAATTTAGCTGTTGTGAATTGTGCTGCTATAAACATTGATGTGGCAGTGTCACTGTTTTTAAGTCATTTCAGTATAAATTGAGGAGTGAGATAGCTGGGTCAAATGGTGGTTCCTTTCCAAGTTTTCCAAGGAATCTCCATACTGCTTTCCACATTGGTTGCACCAATTTGCAGTCCCACCAGCAATGTATGAGTGTGCCTTTTGTTTGTATTTTTGATAGCTGCCATTCTGACTGGAGTGAGAGAAAATATTAGAGTAGTTTTGATTTGCATTTCTCTAGTTACTAGAGACGTTGAACATTTTTTTTTTGTATATTTGTTGATTATATATTATCTTCTGAGAAATGTCTGTGCATTTCCTTGGTCCATTTATTGATTGGATTGTTTGATTTTTGGTGTTAAGATTTTTTAGTTGTTTATATATCCTAGAGATTAGTGCTCTATCTGATGTACGTGTGGTAAAAATTGGCTCTCTCTTTACCTCGCTGATTGCTTTTTTTTGCTAAGAAGCTTTTTATTTTGAATCCATCCCATTTATTGATTCTTGATTTTATTTCTTGTGCTATAGGAGTCTTATTAAGGAAGTTGGGACCTAATCCAACATGATGAAGATTTGGGCCTACTTTTTCTTCTTTTAGGTGCAGGGACTCTGGTCTAACTCCTAGGACCTTGATCCACTTCGAGCTGAGTTTTGTGCATGGGGAGAGATGAGGGCTTAATTTCATTTTGCTGCATATGTATTTCCAGTTTTCCCAGCACCATTTGTTGAAGAAGCTATCTTTGCTCCACTGTACATTTTTGGCACCTTTGTCTAGTATGAGATAACTTCATTTATATGGGTTTGTCTCTGTGTCTTCTATTCTGTACTATTGGTCTACAAGTCTATTTTGGTGCCAGTAGCATGCTGTTTTGTTACTATTCCTCTGTAGTATATTTTAAGGTCTGGAATTGTGATGCTACCTGCTTCACTCTTCTTGCTAAGGATTGTTTTGGCTATTCTGGGTCTCTTATCTTTCCAGATGAATTTTATGACTGCTTTTTCTATTTCTGTGAGGAATGTCATTGGGATTTTAATTGGAATCACATTGAATCTTTATAGTGCTTTTGGTAGTATAGTCATTTTGACAATATTAATTCTGCCTATCTAGAACAAGGGAGATCTTTCTATCTTCTAAGGTCTTCTTTAATTTCTTTCTTTAGTGTGCTGTAGTTTTCATTGTAGAGGTCTTTCATTTCTTTCATTGATTCACAAGTATTTTTATTTGTTGTTGTTGTTGTTGTTATTGTTGTTGTTTTGAGGCTGTTGTAAATGGGGTCATTTTTCTTGTTTCTCTTTCAGAGGATTTGTCACTGATGTACGAAATGCCTTTGATTTATGGGTGTTGGTTTTATATCCTGCTACTTTGCTGAATTCATTTTTTTAGGTCTAGAAGTTTTCTGGTGGAATTCTTTGGATCTTCTAATTATAGAATCATATCGTTGGCAAATAGTGATAGTTTTGAGTTTTTCTTTTTCTATCCATATCCTTTAATTTCTTTCATCTGTCTAATTGCTCTGGCTAGAGTTTCAAGAACTTGTAAAATAGAAGTGATGAAAGAGGGCATCCCTGTCTTGTTCCAGTTTTTAGAAGGAATGCTTTCAAATTTTCTCCATTTAGAATGATGAACCCCACTTGAATGTGGTGCACTATCTTTTATATATGTTTTTGTATTCAATTTGCCGGAATTTTATTGAGAATTTTTGCCTCTACGGTTCATTAGGGATATTGGTCTGAAGTTTGCTTTCTTTGATGTGTTTTTGGAATTAGGGTAATATTGTCCTCATAGAATGAGTTTGGAAGTGTTCCCTCTTTTTCTATTTCATGAAATAATTTGAGGAGTATTGGTATAAGTTCTTCTTTGAAGGTATTGGAGAATTCAGGTGTGTATTCATCTGTTCCTGGGCTTTTCTTGGTTGGTAGGACTCTGATAGTCTTCTATTTCATTGAGTCTTCTATTTCATTGTTTCAAATTGATCTGTTTAACTTGTGTATATCATCCTGACTTAGTTTGGGCAAATCATATGACTAAAAATTTGTTGATGCCTTCAATATTTTCTATTTTATTGGAGTACAAATTTTCAAAATAATTTCTAATTATCTTCTGTATTTCTGTAATGTCCATCTTGATATTTCCTTTTTAAATTTTTTTTTATTCTAATTTATTATACATGTTTGCAGAGTACATTTCATTTCATATATTTTCTTTTTCATCATGGATGTTAGTAATTTAAGTTTCTCTCTCCTTCTCTTCATTAGCATGGCCAAGAGTTTATCAATTTTATTTATTTTTTTCAAAGAACCAACTTTTTGTTTTGTCAATTTTTTCAATTGTTTCTTTTGTTTCAATTTCATTGATTTCACCTTTTATTTTAATTACTTCCTGTCTTCTGCTTTTAGTGTTGATTTGTTCTTCTTTTTCTAGAAATTTGTTCATCTTTAAGATGTAATGTTATGTCACTTATTTGTTGACTCTTTCTTCTTTTAAGAAATTAACTCATGCAATGAACTTTCCTCTTAGAACTGCCTTCATAGTGTCCCAGAAATTTATATATGTTGTATCTGTGTTCTCCTTCACCTCTAAAAATTTTTTAATCTCCTTCTTGATGTCTTCTGCAACCCATTGTTCATTCAATAGCATATTATTTAGTCTCCGGGTGTTGGAGTAGCTTTTTATTTTTATTTTGTCATTGATTTATAACTTCTTCCTTCCTTCCTTCCTTTTTTTTCTTTCTTTCTTTCTTTCTTTCTTTCTTTTCTTTCTTTCTTTCTTTCTTTTTTCTTTTCTTTTCTTTCTTTCTTCCTTCCTTCCTTTCTTTTTTTTTACTTGCTATAACCACTGCTTTTAGCCTTTAATTACCAGTATTCCTGAATTGTTGCCTAGCTGTTTGTTTTTAAATTGTAATTTGTTATACATGTTTGCAGAGTGCAACTCATTTCATTTTACATATAACGAGCACAATTTTTCAAGTTGCTGGTTTTATATAAAGTATTTTCACAACAATTGTGTCTTCATACATGCACTTAGGGCAATGATGGCCAACTCATTCTACCGTTATTCTATTATGATTTGATAGAATCAAAGGGTAGTATCTCTATTTTTTTTTTTTTTTTTTGTATTTGCTCAGAGTTGCTTTGTGGTTTATTTTAGAGAAGGATCCATGTGCTGCTGAGAAGAAAGTGTACTCACTTGTTGATGGACGAAATATTCTATATAAGTCAGTTAAGCCTAAATTATTGATTATATTATTGTGTTCTATAGTTTCTTTGTTTAGCTTTTATTTGGAAGATCTATCCAGTGGTGTTGTTATGGTCTGAAATAATCAATACACTTTTATAAGAAATAAGTCCTAGATTATGATTAGAAGAGATAGATTAACAGGGTAAGGGATAATAGAGTTAAGAAATAATTGATATAGAATTAATAATGCCAAGATACCTTAATCTGCTTTAGTTGCAGGATACAAAAAGTAACAATATAATAGTATAATCATATAGCTGTAAGACATAGAATTTAAGGATGTTAATGATAAGACATAGACAATAAAATAAGTGTTGTGTGTATGAGCCCATAGGTTAACTATAGTCATAGATAAATGTTAAGATAGTATATGTTAAGTTACAAGATAGAAATAACTAAATAAGACAATTATTAAGATAAGGGCTGCTGTAAGCAAGCATAAGCAAGCATAGCCATAGTGGCTCCATTTCTACTGTCCCTGTGAGAAAGCTGTGATATGAACTGTTTCTGAGAATTCAAAATGAAAGCTGTTTTCAGTTAAATTAAAAACATACATACTATTTTTCCATACTTCGTGCCCCACAAATGTACTTGAATCCAGGATGAATACCCACAACAGTGCTTGAATCCAGGATGTGGTTGTCTGCTTTGCTCTGCTAACTGCTTTTCTCCCCTTCTGTAGCCTGCTTGATTGCTACCAGGAAAATTCCATAGGATATGGTTTTCCTCCTAAAATGTTCAAGTCACAGGCCAGTCGGAGGCTGTTCTCCCAAGGAGCTTCAGTCTCTGTGGAGAGCAGTCCCTGGCCAGGTAATAAAGCTCTTTAATTTGTTTCAAATTCAGACTTCAGAGTGTTTCCTGAGCAGTCTCCCCATAGCAGTGTAAGAGGTGTGTTAGAGTCACCCAGAATTATTTTGTTGTGGTCTATTTGACTCTTGAACTTGAGAAGAGTTTGTTTCATGAACATAGATGCTCCATTGTTTGGGGCATATATATTTATAATTGTTATGTCTTGTTAATGTATGTTTCCCTTAAGTAGTGTGAAATGTCCTTCTTATCCCTTTTGATTAACTTTGGCTTGAAATCTACTTTATTTGATATGAGGATGGAAACTCCTGCTTGTTTCTGTAGTCTATGTGAGTGGTATATTTTTTTCCAACCTTTCACCTTCAGTCTGTGGATGAATTTTCCTATGAGATGAGTTTCTTGAAGGTAGCATATTGTTGGGTCTTTTTTTAAAAAAAAATTCTTTAATATATATACATCTCTTTTAGTTGTTGATGGACCTTTATTTTATTCATTTATTTATATGCAGTGCTGAAAATCAAACCCAGTGCATCACACATGTGAGGCAAGCACTCTATCACTGATCCATGACCTTAGCCCCTGTTGGGTCTTTTTTAAATCCAATCTGCCAGTCTATGTCTTTTGACTGGTGAGGTTAGGCCATTAAAATCCAGGGTTATTATTGAGACATGATTTGTTTGTCTGGTCATTTTTGTTTATTTTTATTATTTAACTTGACTTGGTTTCTCCTTTGATTGTTTTTCCTTTAGCGTAATACCTCCCTTTGCTGATTTTCATTGTGTTTTTCATTTCCTCCTTATAGAATATTTTGCCTAGGATGTTCTGTAGTTCAGGATTTCTAGTTGTAAATTCTTTTAACTTCTGTTTATCATGGAAGATTTTTATTTCATCATCAAATATAAAACTTAATTTTGCTGACTATAAGATTCTTGGTTGGCATCCATTTTCTTTCAGAGCTTGGTATATGTTGTTTCAGGATGTTCTAGCTTTCAGGGTCTGGGTTGAAAAATCTGCAGATATTCTATTTGTTTTCCCCCTATATATAATCTGACTCCTTTCTCTTGTGGTTTTTAAAATTCTCTCCTTATTCTATATGATAGGCATTTTTATTATAATGTGCCTTGGTGTGGATCTGTTGTGATTTTGTACATTTGGTGTCCAGTAAGCATGTTGTATTCAATTTCCCAATTCATTCTTCATGTTTGGAAAATTTTCTGATATTATTTCATTGATTAGATTTTTCATTCCTTTGGTTTGGAACTCTATGCCTTCCTCTATACCAATAATTCTTAAATTTTGTCTTTTTATGTTATCCCATAATTCTTGAATGGTTTGTTCATGGTTTCTTATATATTTTGTCTTCATTGTCTGAGATCTTGTCTTCCCAGTGATCTAATCTGTTGGTGGTATTTCTATTGAATTTGTGTGTGTGTGTGTGTGTGTGGTACTGGGGATTGAACTCAGGGACACTGGACCACTGGGCCACATCCCCAGCCCTTTTTTGTATTTTATTTAGAGACAAGGTCTCACTGAGTTGCCAAGTGCCTTGTCATTGCTGAGGCTGGCTTTGAACTCGCAATCCTTCTGCCTCAGCCTCCCAAGTGCTGGAATTACAGGCATCTATTGAGTTTTTAATTTGGTTTATTGTTTTTTTCATTTCAAGGATTTCTGTTTGGTTTATTTTTATTTTTTTCAGAAATCTCCTTATTGAAGTAATCTTCTGCTTCCTGTATTTGCTTATGTAGCTCTTTATCAAAATGATCCTTTTCTGCCTGTATTTGCTTTCTTATATCATCACAGAACATTTTAATTATGTACATCCTGAACTCTTTTTCTGTCATGTCTTCTGCTGTGCTGGCCATGGATTCTAATAATGTACTATCTTGGTTTGTTTGGGGGTACTTTCTTCCCTTGTTTTTTCATGTTGTTCATGTGTCTTCCCTTCTAGCACTGCAGATACGAGGCATTACAGTTTTTACCCTATAGGATTATAGTGTCCCTGAAGGGTTCCAATACCTCTCCTTTAAGGGGGAGAACAATGTGAACAGATCCCAATACAAACAGTATACAGCCTTAAACCAAATACTTTCTATTATAGTTTTGTCACAATATACAGAAATGGTGAGTTCAATTGTTATCTACAATATAAACAGTAGGTTTGCAAAAGGGTCTACAGTTTCTGATGGTGGACAAAGAACCAGGGGTGAGGTGTAGGATGAGATGTTGAGGGGGTAGGAGGTGAGAATATAGAGTTATTAGATCTTAGGATGTGTGAAAGGGGAATTTAAACAAGTTGGTTAGTACCAGGAGAAGAGAGAAGTGATTTGGGGGAGACAAATAAGTGAGAAGACTATAGAGTACTATAAAAAAAAACAAATATAAATATTAAGAAAAATAAAATATGTAAAAATAGGAGATAAAAAAGAATGTACATCACAACTGTAATATACTATTCAGACATCCCAGTCCTTAGTAGCCTAATCCATAAAAAATACTTGGTTTCACAAATGTTGGGGATGTTAGGGTGGGAGAAGAGAGAGAGAGAGGGAAAAGAAATCTCAAAGGAAGATATAAGATTGTTTTTGTAGAAGATCAGTATCTTTCCTACTTCCCTTTTTGTCTAATAGGTGGGGTTGGGTTTTCTGTTGTTTGCTGGTATCTGCACCCTCAGGATAGTGCAGGTTATTAGTGTGTGAGGGTTGGTCTTGGGGGGGTGTCTCCTGGAGATGGAGTATAGTACTTGCTGGTCCCCAGTGGGAGACTGCACCCCAAGGTTCTCCTTTGGGGCCTGCTCATGTCATGTGGGTGCCTGGTCTTATCTCCTTATATCACCTGTAAACCTCACAATTTCTGGTCTCTAATTTAATCTCTAAACTGTATCTCATCACCCCCTCCCTTTCTACTTCCCAATCAGGAACCTTTCTCTCCAGAGTGCGGAGGTCCATGGTGGTCTCCGCCTGAGGTGCAGAGTAGCACGATCTATCGGGGGGCTGCCAAAGTGGGTTGTCAGCCGGGGGTTACTATGCCAGCTCTCAACACAGCACGAAGTAAAGGAGTCAGTCGGTGGAGGAAGAAATCAGCTCTCAAACATGAGTTAGGCTGTGGAATCTTCTGCTTCTTCTACTGGTTTATTTTCAGTTTGTACAAGTATATAAGCAACATTTCTTGGCATTACACATTCTTTTACATCATAAAACTTAGGAAAGAGGCTGAATCATCTACTGATTACATATCAGACATACGTATTGAGGCTATGTACAGATGGAGAGTTACATGAACTGTACATAACTATCTGCGTATGTTGTAATTTTTACCTCATATCTCTAACTTATTCATTTTTTCTGCATACTGTTTAAACTTGCCTGATAAAAGTTAATTTTGTCTGACTGGAATTTCAAGGCACTTATTGTTTTTCATAACAAGAAGCAGGGAAAGGGAGAGGCAGCTTTGAAGGACTTCTAAAGAATTTGTATTACTACATTAAATTACTCTGAAAATAAGAGGGATTTATTTTCAATCACAAAAAGACTCTTAAAGCTATTTAATTAGGAACCTGTTGTTTTAGTATAATTTATAGAAAAGGTTTTTTATGTTTTTAACTCTAGATTCCAAAAAATTAATTTATAGAATTAGTCTCATTATAAGTAATTGAAATAGCGATACCTGGTGGCCACATGTATGAATAAAGAACAGAACAGCAAGTAAATAGGAGAACATACTCAGTCAAAGTTAACTCTTTCAGCACCATGATATCTTTCATGAAAAAAGAGAGGGTTTGATCAACAGAAAGATTATAGGGGAGCGTAGGGAACATGAGCAGATCCATTGGAGGAAAAGCTACTAGCCTATCCTAGTGGTGGTTTGATTTTTCGTCATATGTCAGGACAACACCTCTGGGCTAGGCCAAGTCCATGTATCAGGAAGTGAGAAACAGCCAGAGAGTTATGTTTTCAGCTGACGTGTTCTTAATGTCCCTAACATTTTCCCCCCTTTTTGTTTTATTGATGGGAGCCCACCTTACTTGAGGCTGTGCCTATCTTAGGTTGTCCCCCTCTGGGGGTCTTACCCGTCATTGACTACCACCCTAGCACTTTGGGTGGACTTACCCAAGGCCAGCAAGCCATGGCTGAGGGGAAGACATGGGACAGAACAGTCGCCTTTGGGAAGGCTTCCCATGTATGATTTAGACCTCCACATCCTGTCAAGGACCATGGCCTAGTTCATAGGGCTCCCAATCAACATTGCTGAGGGTAGCATATTGTTGGCAGACCACCATAAGCTGTACCAATTTGGCCTTGTCTTTAAGGAAGATGCCACTAAGATGCCACACCAGAGGTCTTGTGGGCTGTGCTCTAGGGGCTGTGCATCCGTCAAGGAGAGCTGTTTTGTATTGGGCAGTTCATGGCCAGGTTTTGCAAGCTAAGAGCAGCCATGTAGCTGCAAGCACCGTGCTGGGTTAGCAGCTTCCAGGGAGAGGGGGGATGTGGGGTTTAAAGTTACCTTGATATTGCTACTAAGCCCCAGCCAGTGTTCTAAGCTGGGGGTTGCCCCAACTAAAGATGCAACAAAGGTGTGCCAAGATGGAGGCATTTGCTTTCAGTGATGAGTTGTCGGGTTCAGTGGGGCCGGGTGGTGGCAGTGGGCTGTGTGTTCAGAGATGCAGCTCTGTGGTGTGCTGTGTTGTGCCTAGTGGCTGTCTCTAGACCCTGTGTGGTGTCCTCAGGTTCAGGCTATCACATGTAAGGGACTATGGCAGTGGTTGCAGTATCTCAAGATGAAGGTGAACAGGGGACCCCTGTTGCTGCCTGAAGTGGAAGCCGCTTGGAGCAATGAACGCTGCAGGAAAATTTGGAGGTAGGATGAAAACAAAAAAAGGTCTTTTATTCTTCTTCTCTCTCCGGCTCCAGCAATCACTCCAAACGCTCTAACTCCAACCACCACCTTCTTCTTCTTCCCTCACACTCTAACCAACCTCACCCAGTTATATGCATATAGCTTTAACAGGACAAGTGCTTACAGCTCGAGCTTATAGGTGCGTCACAGAGTGTTCACGGGCATACAAAGATTTTTTGGATAATGCATTAATATCAGGTGGAAACTAGAACATCTTTCGTGGCTCTCAGCTAACCGCAATCTTTAGCTATCTCCTTGATTATAGGCTCCTACATTTCCCCCTTTTAGTTTTAAAAGAGGGGATGTTCTAGGACGTCCATGTGCAACTGACATTCTTACCCATCATGGGAATCGAGGCTGTCCTGACTCCTGGCTTAGGTTGACATGCCAGCCACATTAGACTGTCCCGTGTGACTGTGCCGTGTCTTAGGTTGTCCCCTTCTGGGGATCTTACCCGTCATAGGCTAACCAGCCATCCAATTGAGCCCTTCAGGATCGACTATGTGTTGACTAACAGCCGTCCAATTTTTAGGAGATGCTGCGGCTTTAAGGTGGCAAGCCTACTGCTGACGAGCCAAGTTTCCATAGGTATCAAGTTCTTTAAGCGAATCAGCTGCCCTTAGTTTCATCAAGTAACGCACTGAGTTCTCTTAGACAAATACCCGCAAGGCATTGTCCCGTAATGTCCCAAAATAATGGAAAATCAAAAGTCCATAAGTTATAACACATAGATTCAGGAGGCCCCATGCATACAGAGCAGAGGCCACACTGCTGGTGAGGCTGTTTGATGCTTGAGCAGCAGGGATGCTTGCAGCGACCGCGGTCCCTGCAGTTGTAGCAGCAGCTGTCTTTTTTATGTCTAGACATTTCCACCGGCAAATCTTCAGGGCCCGCTACCTAAAAACTCAAGCATCCATTATTAAGGGAAAGGCAGTGCTTTTCCAGCACTGAGATCAAAAGGTGAGCTGTCAAACTAAAAAAAGAATTATTAGAGTAGAAAATAAAAGTTGATCTCTGCTCACACACATTGCTGCTTAAGCTCCCACAAACATAAGCTGGCAAAATATCACATTCAGAAATAATAAAGAGAAACTGAGGGTGTTTACTGCATTAAAGATAAAGAAAAGCTAAAGGCACTTTGGAAAAATAATTTGTTAGCTGGAATCCTCGAGTCTCTATATATACAGCAATCCTATACCTGTTGAAATAATTCAAATTAATCAGCTATTAAACAAATGAAGTTAATAACAAGTAAATGATAAAATACCAAAATATCAGGTTATACAACATTAAACATATTCACAGCTGAAGAGAAGTCCCGGAGACAACTATAAATCAAAATTGATTATCATTATAATTGATTATCTAATTAGAATATTCTGAACTTATATGAATATCTATCTATCTATCTATCTATCTATCTATCTACATATATATTGATTATCTAATTAGAATATTCTAAGCTTAAATGAATTAACATTATTTGGATCTATATCTATCTATTTTTTTCATAAGCGCTTATTGGTGACGTCGTACTAGACAGACGCACATATAAACATATATTTGTGACATCACATTAACATGAAATTTAGACAAATGCACAGACATAAAGACATATATAAAAGAAAAAAAATACAATTGTGTATACACTAAAGAGAGATCTTCTTTTCCCGGCCGGGAAGAATGAAATTTAAGTTGTAAATTCAATGGAGGACTCTTTTAAGGGAATAACTCCATACCTTCATTTTGGTCCTCTTGATTTTGTACTTGTTTATTCAATCTAGACTCCTCAATAATTTCGTCTTGATCCTTTTGACTTTGTACCTGCTTTATCAATCTAGATGGTATCCATATTGGAGAGGATTCGTGCTTTGGAAAAACACAAACAGATCCTCTCCCCCAAATTAATACTGGGTCTGGACCCTTCCATGTACCTGAGAGAACATCCTTCCAGTAAACCAAAGGTTTATGTTGTTGGTGTGGGTTCCAGTGTCTATCTCCAGCCGAATATCCATTAGAATCTAAAGTTAAGAAATTTAGGGTAAACAGGGAAACTGCCAATCTGTCCTTAGGATTTTTCCAGTTTCCATCTTTTTGCTTTAGTAACATATTTTTAAGTGTCCGATTTGCTCTTTCAATTATTCCTTGTCCCTGAGGATTATAAGCGATACCTGTTTTGTGGATAATATTGAATTTTGTACAAAATTGTTTGAAGGATGTGGATGTATATGCAGGGCCATTATCTGTTTTAAGCATTTTGGGGATGCCCAATGCAGCAAAAGCTTGCAGACAATGAGATGTAGTATCTTTAACTTTTTCTCCGGAATGTAAAGAAGCAAAAATCATGCCTGAGCATGTATCTATGGTGACATGAATAAATCATAATTTTCCAAAACTTGGCTCATGTGTGACATCCATCTGCCACAAATGATTGGGCATCAAACCTCGTGGGTTAACCCCATAATGTGGATTGGGCAAATGTGTTACACAAGATGGACATTCTTTTACAATTCTACGAGCTTGTTCTTTTGTGATTTTAAATTTTTGTCTTAAGGTAGTGCTATTAACGTGGAACTGGGAATGAAATAAAGTAGCTTGTTGTACTCTAGTAAATATAAATATTGTTTTAGTGAGGGCATCAGCTTTTTGATTACCTTCATGGAGAGAACCAGGCAGATTAGTGTGAGCTCTTATGTGAGCTATAAATAAAGGTTCTTTTCGTTGCCATAGGAGATTTTGGATTTGAGAAAACAATTTAAAAGCTGGAGTATGTGGTGCTATTGGACCTGCTAGCTCCAATTTAGGGACAGCATGTACAATATAGTGGCTGTCTGAAAAAATATTCATAGGCTGTTCTTTAAAATTTTCCAGAGCTATTATTATAGCTTCGAGTTCCACTAATTGAGCTGATTTTTGATTAGTGATATGAATCATTTTTTCATTTTGAGTGACTACTTCAGTAGTACCGTTAGGGGATCCATCTGTAAATACATTAAATGCTTTAGGAATGGGTTGATTTTTTATTACCTGTGGTAATATGATAGGATGATTGATACAAAAGGACATTATAGGAGATTTAGGAATATGATTGTCAAAATTTGCAGAAGTAGAGCATCTAGCTATAGCCCAATCATTATCATTGAAGCACAAATATTCAACCTGTGACGATGAATAAGGAGTAACAATAGTAGCGGGATGAATTCCAAATATTTTAGTAGAGGTTTTAAGTCCTTGAAGAATAAGTTTAGCCACCATGGAGGTATAAGACTCAATTGTACTTTTAGGAGAGACAGGCAAATGTATCCATAATATAGGTCCCTGTTGCCAAAATACTCCTGTGGGTGTATATTGTGAAGGAATAATAATCAATATTAGTGGTTGAACAAAATCAAATCTATCACAATGGGATCTTTCAATGGCCTGTTCTACTAATTTTAGAGCTCTCCTGGCCTCAGGAGTTAATGTTTGCGGTCAGGATGGATCAGTGTTCCCACGAAGGATGTCAAATAAAGGTTTTAATTGTCCAGTAGTAAGGCTTAGTGTAGGGCGAAGCCAATTAATGTCTCCCAGTAGTTTTTGGAAATCATTGAGGGTGGTCAAATGTTCTTTACTTATTAGAATTTTTGGGGATTTAACAAAAGTATCCATGATTTTAAAGCCTAAATATAGTATAGGTGATCTGCATTGAACTTTTTCTTCTGCTATATATAATCCATATTTTTTAAATTTTTTGTTATTTCACTAAATATATTAAATAAGATTTGTTGATTAGGGTGAGCTAATAAAACATCGTCCATGTAGTGTAGACACATGAGGTCTTGATATCTGTTTTTAATGGGCTGTATAGCTCTGTCCACATATAGTTGGCACATTGTAGGGCTATTTGCCATTCCCTGTGGCAATACTTTTCATTGATATCTTTTATCAGGGCCATTATTATTGATAGAAGGAATTGAAAAGGCAAACCTGGGGGCATCCAGAGGATGTAGGGGAATGGAAAAGAAACAGTCCTTCATATCAAGAGTTATAAGGTAATAGTTTTTTGGAATAGCTACAGGATTAGGAAGTCCAGGTTGAGTAGGGCCCATAATTTGCATTGTTTTGTTAATTTGTCTTAGGTCTTGTAATAGTCTCCATTTTCCCGATTTTTTTCTTAATTACAAATATGGGAGAATTCCAGGGAGAGGTGGAAGGCTCTATGTGTCCTGCTTCTAATTGTTCTTTAATTAATTGATGGGCCGCTTGCAATTTTTCTTTGGATAGGGGCCACTGAGGGACACAAACTGGCTTATTAGAGAGCCATGGTATTTTTAAAATTGTTTTCTCAGTGGCCCCTAGAAAAAATGTCTTTTGTCTTTTTTATTATGATTAGGATTTTTATTCTTAACACCTGCAGGCTTGGTTGCTAGGTGTAGCCCCATTTGATATAGAATATCTCTTCCCCATAGGGTAACTGGCAAGCTGTTTAATACATAAGGTTGGAATGATCCTTTGTGTCCTTCACCATCCTCCCAATTCAAGATATTAGCACTTTGTGCTGGGGTATTACTATATCCCAAGCCTCTTAAACTGGTTGAGGCTTTCTGTAGAGGCCAGTGCTTAGGCCATTGTTGTAGATTTATGATGGAAGAGTCAGCTCCTGTATCAATCAGCCCCTCCATCTCTATACCTTGAATTTTTATTTTGCACATAGGCCTCCATGAACAATCCTGAACCCAGAAAGCCATAGGTCCTGAACCAGTGGAACCGAATGCTCTGCTATTTCTATTTTGTGGCATGCTTTTAAAAGTATTATGGAGACTGGGAAGGAGGAGCAGCTGTGCGATTCTGTCTCCTTGATTTATGGAGATGATGCCCCTGTGTGTACTTAGCATTATTTTAATCTCTCCATTATAATCTGAATCAATAACCCCTGGTATAACATTAAAGCCTAATAAACTCTTGGAACTATGCCCAAGGATTAGTCCCACAGTTCCTGAGGGGAGAGGTCCCCTGATTCCCGTAGGAATCAGCTAAACCCCCATTTCAGGTGTCAGGACCATCCGGGTGGTAGAACAGA
The DNA here is from genome assembly GCA_025594165.1 of Tamias sibiricus. Lineage (NCBI taxonomy): Eukaryota > Metazoa > Chordata > Mammalia > Rodentia > Sciuridae > Tamias > Tamias sibiricus. The sequence continues at coordinate 139,526,100 of CM046659.1, forward strand.
GATCTAATCCTGCACTTCCTCTTGTCCCTCTGACAAGGGAGTTAATGGGTAGGAGGGATTGTGATGAGGAATCATCTGGATCTGAGGGCATTCCTCCTCTAGTGCCTCGTACATTTGTGGGCCCTGGGGCATTGAGCCCCATGCCCCGTTTTATGAAATCCTGGACAAATCATTTCCATATATATCATATCTGGAATGGCATTGATTGGCCCAGTGTATACCCTTTTTGCACCTGGGGCATCGGCCTGGAGCGCGGTATGAATTTGATCTTATTACCCTTGGGGGATATTGCTTAGCATATCTTGGTTGATTATAATAATTTTGTCTGGAATATCCTGTTCTAGGTTGAATCCTTTGGGAATTTTGAGGGGAGGAATTTTTCATCACTGCAGCAATTACATTGCCTGTGATAACAGCCTCGTTAATGTCTTTGCACAGTCTGATATAAATTGATAAGTCTTTTTTACTTCTCCACGGCCTTATTGCATCCTGGCAATATTTATTAGTGTTCTCGTATGCTAATTGGATAACTAGGGGCATAGCTTGCTCAACTTCGCCAAAAACTCTAGATGTTGTTTTTAAGAGTCTATCTACAAAATCAGCGTAAGGTTCGTTAGGCCCTTGTATAACTTTTGATAGGCTGCCTTGCAGATCCCCTGTGCCTGATATTGTCTTCCAGGCTTTGACAGCTGCTGTGTGTATCTGGGCATACACACCGGGATCGTATTGTAGCTGATTTTGTAGTTCGGGCGAACTGACCTTCCCCTGTGAGCATATCTATATTGTGTTGAGGGAAACCTGCTGCAGCATTTCTCTTTGCTATTTCTGAACAAAGTTCCTGGAATTGAGTTTTCCAGATTAGGTATTGTCCCCCACTTAGTACCACTCTGCATAGACTTTTCCAATCTGAGGGGGCTAAGATTAGGTTGTTAAGTGACTCTATCATACTTAATGTGAATGGAGCTTCAGGCCCATAGGTCATTACCGCCTCTTTAAAATTCTTTATTGTTTTAAAGTCTAGGGACTTGTGATACCTTTGTCCCTCTTCATTTTGAAATACTGGCAGTTCTAGGTGCTCCTGCAGTCTATGTTGTTCGAGAGCGTATAAGCGCTCAGAAAGGCCGCCAATTTCTACCTCAAGGGCACGTACACTCTGATCAATACTCCTTATTGTTTCTGTTAGGGATTCTATCCATGAAGGAGCAGAGGGCACTAGTGGTTCCTCTATTTGACGGTCTTTTCTCTTTTTAATTTCTTTTTGTTCTTTTTATTGAAGACTGTGCTCCCCGAATTGCTTTTGGATTCATCTTCACTACTAGCTTCATAATTCCTAACCGGCTCAGTGGAGGAGACTGTACTTTCATGGTTTGGCTCCTTGTTACTATTATCACTTTCACTAGTATCCTGAGTTTCAGCTTCTAAGGAGAGTACATACTCCTCAGCTAATTTTATTAAGCTTCTGATGGCTTTTGCAGTTCTTACTTTTGAGTTTACATTACTATTCTCCTTGCTGGTCTCAACTGAGTCAGAGGATATGCTTTCTTCTTCACTTTTCTCACTATCCTCTGAGTTCTCGATATCAAAAATTTCATTCATGGCTTTTATAAACCGACTTTTTGTTATATTCACTCCCATCTTTTTAAATTTTCTTTTTTCTTACCTGGCCACCGAATTCCCCATACAGGCCACCACCTGTTGCTGCCTGAAGTGGAAAGCACTTGGAGCAACGAACGCCGCAGGAAAATTCGGAGGCAGGATGAAAATGAAAAAAAGGTCTTTTATTCTTCTTCTCTCTCCGGCTCCAGCAATCACTCCAAACGCTCTAACTCCAACCACCACCTTCTTCTTCTTCCCTCACACTCTAACTAACCTCACCCAGTTATATACATATAGCTTTAACAAGGACAAGTGCTTACAGCTCGAGCTTACATTTGTGTCACAGAGTGTTCACGGGCATACAAAGATTTTTTGGATAACGCATTAATATCAGGTGGAAACTAGAACATCTTTTATGGCTCTCAGCTAACCACAATCTTTAGCTATCTCCTTGATTATAGGCTCCTACAGACCCCCACATTGGTAGATGGGGGTTCACACAGGAGTGGTGGCCAGAGTTGCTGTGCATGGGCAGCAGCCAGGTGTCCTGTGTTGGAGTAGCATCCAGGATTGTTGAGCAGGTGGGTGGCCAGAAGTCCTGCGCAGGTGTTGATGCCAGTGTTCCTGCTCGGGCAACCAGAGGTCCTGTATGGTCAAGTGGCCGGGAGTCCTATGCTGACACTGAGGCCTGGAGACTTGTATGGCACAGTGGTTGTCATTCCTGTGTGGGCACAACTCGCAGAGAAACAGTATTCCCACTACTTGAATCTCAGGTCACAGAGCAGCACAGAATGCAGCTTCCCTCTAGTCTGCCTTCTTGGATCCTCTAACAAACAGAAGCTTTAAAAAATAAAAACTCTAGATTTGAAAAGTATAAAAACCAAAATGAAAAATTCACTAGTGGGGCTCAATAACAACACATTTGAAGTTAGTGAAGACAGTCAACTTGAAAATTGATAAGTTGAAATTATACAGTTTGATAGAGAAAGAAAAAAGAATGAAGAAAAATGAACAAAATCTCATAGATCTATGAAGAATCATGAACTACACCAACAAAAATTCTAAGTAGGATAAACTGAAAGATGCCCTCACAGATACACAATAGTCTAAGTGTTGAAAGCCAAATACAATGAGAGAAATTTTGAAACTATCAAGAGAAAAATAACCCATCACATGCAAAGGTCCTCAACAAGATTAATAGCTGAATTCTCTTCAGAAGTCATGAAAGTCAGAAGTCCATGTGAAGACATAATTAAAGAGCTGAAAGAAAAAGATTGTCAACCAAGAATTCCATATCCATTAGAAATACCCTTCAAAAATGAAGAAAGTAAGGCATCCCAGATAAACAAAAATAGAGAAATTCTCAGTAACAGACATAAACTACTAGAAATACCAAAGGGAGCTCTTCAGGCTGAAATGAAAGGACATTAGACAGAAGTGTGAATCTATGTGTAGAAATTAAGAGCACTGATAAAGATAACTATATAATTACATGAAAAGATTTATCAAGATAGATGAAGGCTCAGAGATATAAACAAAGGAATATACAATATTTTCAATGAAATAATATCAGAAAATTTCCCAAACCTAAAGAATGAAATGGAAAATCAAATACAGGAGGCTTACAGGACCCGAAACATACAAAATTACAACAGAACCACACAAAGTCACATTATTATGAAAATGTTTAACACAGAGAATAAAGATAGAATTTTAAAAACTGCCAGAGAAAAAGTTCAGATTACATTTAGAGGGAAACTAATAGAGACCTCAGCTGATTTCTCAACCCAGACACTCAAACCTAGGAGGTCTTGGATAATATAAACCAAGCTCTAAAAGAAAATGGATGCCAACCAAAAACTTAACACCAAAACAAAACAAAAACAACCCCATCAATAAATGGGCAAAGGAACTGAATAGGCACATTACCAAAGAAGAAATACAATCAGTCAACAAATATATGAAAAAAGGTTCAACATCTCTAGCTATTAGAGAAATGCAAATTAAAACTACACTGAGATTCCATCTCACTCCAGTCAGAATGGCAATTATCAAGAATACAAGTAACTGCAGGAGCCCTGTTTGGGGATTGGCTTGAATTGCAGTTGACTATGAGCCGTGGAGATTTGGCCAGTGTCGCCACCCGTAGTCTCACGGGATTTTGTTGCGGGATCTCGAGTGACTTGGCCGAAATTGCTGATCGGGTCAGCGCCATTTTAGTGGTGTGTTTGGCGTGAGTTAGTTGTTGTTAGAACCAGAGAGAAAAGTTATCAGAATAAAAAGCTGTTTGTCTCCAGTTTGCTTCTGAAGTTCTTCCCGCGGCTCCGTTGCTCCAAGCGCTTCAGGCAGCAACAGGTGGCGGCCCGTACGGGGAACTTCGGAGCGGACAGGTAAGAACTGAAAGGTCTCTAAAGATGGGTTCGAATATAACTGAATCCCAAGTGATAGAGGCTATGCAAAGACTCCTTGATATACCTGACTCTGTTCTCAGTGAGGAGTATATAGACAAAAGTGAAAGTGATCAAAAAAGTGTAGATTCCACTGGGCCAACTGAGACCAGTAAAGAGAGTATTAGAAGAGACCCAAAAATGACAAAAATCCAAGCTATTAAAGCTATTCGGGAGTTATTGGCGAAAGCTGAAGGATACTTGCTCTCACTGGAACCTGGGCCTCAGGATATTGCTCTCAGTGAAATTAGCAGTGGTGAGGAATCTAGTAAAAGTGATCCTGAGAAAATGAGGAAAAAGAAATTTAAAAAGACCGAGAAAAAGGTCCGTCAGGCAGAGGAGTCACTTGTGTCCTCTACTCCCCCATGGGTGGAATCCATTACAGAAAATATGAAGGGTATTACTAGGCATTTGCATACCCTAGAAACAGAAATAAAAAGTCTTTCTGATCGCTTATGCGCTCTCGAAGACAACTCACAGATACATTGGGAACCGCCAGCATTTGAAAAGAAAAATGGACAGAGTGTCCATCAGTCAGTAGATTTCAAAACAATAAAAAATCTCAAAGAGGCAGTAATGACTTATGGGCCCCAAGCTCCTTTCACGTTGAGTATGCTGGAGTCCCTTAACACCTTTAGCTTAACCCCCTCAGACTGGAAAAGTCTATGTAAAGCAACATTAAGCGGGGGGCAATTCTTGGTTTGGCGATCGCAATTCCAAGAACTTTGTATAGAAACGGCTAAAAGAAACGCGGCTTCAGGGTTTGAAAACTATAATATAGACATGCTCACAGGAGAAGGGCAATTCGCAGACTTACAGGCTCAAACAGATTATGACCCAGATATATATGCTCAGATAAATGCAGCTGCCTTAGAGGCATGGAAAACTGTACAAGGACCTGGGGATCTACAAGGTAGCTTGTCAAAAGTGATTCAAGGACCTAATGAGCCGTATGCCGACTTTGCTGATCGACTTTTGAGAACTGCAGGTAGTGTGTTTGCAGATGTTGACCAAGCTATGCCATTAGTTGTTCAATTAGCTTATGAAAATGCAAATAAATGGTGCCAAGCAGCCATCAGGCCATGGAGAACTAAAAAGGATCTTTCCGTATATATACAACTATGTAAAGATATAAATGACGCCTTTGTCACAGGAAATGTGATTGCAGCCTCAATGAGAGGTGCTTCCTCTCGAAATTTCACAAAGGCTAAACGTAGATATTATAATCAATCAGGATATTCCAGGCAAAATTATCATAATCAATCAGGCAATTCTAGGCAAAACCCCAAAAGAGAAATAAGATCAAGCTCATACCATGCCCCAGGCCGCTGCCCCAGGTGTAAAAAGGGAAATCATTGGGCCAATAAATGCTATTCAAAATTTGACATCCATGGAAATCCTTTGTTCAGGAATTCAAAAAACGGGGCACGGGGCCCACTACCCCGGGGCCCACAAATGTACGGGGCATTGCAGAAGGAGTATCCTCAAGCATCCACTCAGATGCTTCCCCGACACAATCCCTACTACCCATCCACTCCCTCGCCAGAGGAACAAGAGGAAATGCAGGATTAGACCTCTGTTCCACCGCCCGAATAGTGTTAACACCTGAAATGGGGGTTCAACTGATTCCCACAGGAGTCAGGGGACCTCTTCCCTCAGGGACTGTAGGACTTATTATCGGGCGTAGTCCTAAAAGCTTATTAGGTTTGCAAGTGACCCCAGGTGTAATAAACTCAGACTACAAAGGGGAAATAAAAATAATGCTTAGCTCACCCCAAAGTATAACTTCTGTTAATCAAGGAGATAGAATTGCTCAGTTGCTTCTCCTTCCCAATTTACATAATTCATTTAAAATGGGTATGCCTCAAGAAGGGAACAATAGAGGATTTTGTTCCACTGACTCAAGTCCCATGGCTTGCTGGGTTCGAGACTGTTCAAGGAGGCCTATGTGTAAAATAAAAATCCAAGGAATAGAAATGGAGGGATTAATAGATACTGGAGCTGACTCTTCCATTATTAATTTACGCCAATGGCCCAAGCACTGGCCTCTGCAAAAAGCTTCAACCAGTTTAAGAGGCTTGGGATATAATAACCTCCCAGATAAAAGTGCAGTAATTTTAAAATGGGAGGATGATGAAGGCCATAAAGGAACATTTCAGCCTTATGTTTTACCTAATCTACCGGTTACTTTATGGGGAAGAGATATTTTGCAACAAATGGGAGTACACCTTGCAACCAAGCCTGCAGATGTTAAATGTGAAAACCTACAGGGTAATCTTAACCATAAAAGAACTCATTATCAAAAAGTACAGAGTAATCTTAACCCTAAAAGTAATCATTGTCATAAAGGAAAAAGATATTTTTTTTCGGGGCCACTGAGAAAATAATTTTGAAAATACCATGGCTTTCTGATAAGCCAGTGTGGGTCCCTCAGTGGCCCCTATCTAAAGAGAAATTACAAGCGGCCCACCAATTAGTTCAGGAACAATTAGAAGCAGGTCATATAGAACCTTCCACCTCTCCCTGGAATTCCCCCATATTTGTGATCAAGAAAAAGTCAGGAAAATGGCGATTGTTACATGATCTTAGACAAATCAATAAAACCATGCAAGCTATGGGGCCTACTCAACCTGGACTTCCTAGTCCCGTAGCTATTCCAAAAAATTTCCATCTTATTACTCTTGATATAAAGGATTGCTTCTTTTCTATTCCCCTACATCCTCTGGATGCCCCCAGGTTTGCTTTTTCCGTTCCTTCTATGAACAATAATGGCCCTGATCAGAGATATCAATGGAAGGTTTTACCACAGGGAATGGCTAATAGCCCCACCATATGCCAAATATATGTGGACCAGGCTATCCAACCCATTAAAAATAAATATCCAAACCTCATGTGTCTACATTACATGGATGATATTTTATTGGCCCACCCTAATCAAAAAATCTTATTTAATATATTCAGTGATGTGGTAGAAAATTTAAAAAAATATGGATTATATATAGCAGAAGAAAAAGTTCAAACCAGATCTCCCATATTATATTTAGGATTTAAAATCATGGATACTTTTGTTAGACCCCAAAAAATTTTAATAAATAAAGAACATTTGACCACCCTCAATGATTTCCAAAAACTACTGGGAGACATTAATTGGCTTCGCCCTACACTAAATCTCACTACTGGCCAACTAAAACCTTTATTTGACATCCTTCGAGGAGATCCTGATCCATCTTCACCACGAACATTGACTCCTGATGCTAGGAAAGCTTTAAAGTTAGTAGAAAAAGCCATCGAAGGAGCTCATTGTGATAGATTTGATTTAACTCAACCGCTGATGTTGATTATTATTTCTTCACAATATACACCCACAGGAGTATTTTGGCAACAAGGGCCTTTATTATGGATACATTTGCCCGTCTCTCCTAAAAGTATAATTGAATCTTATACCTCCATGGTGGCTAAACTTATTCTTCAAGGACTTAAGACTTCTACTAAAATATTTGGCATTCACCCTGCTACTATTATTACTCCCTATTCATCATCACAGATTGAATACTTATGCTTCAATGATAATGATTGGGCTATAGCTAAATGCTCTACTTCTGCAAATTTTGATAATCATCTTCCTAAGTCCCCTATATTATCTTTTTGTATTAATCATCCTATTATATTTCCACAGGTAATAAAAAATCAACCTATTCCTAAGGCATTTAATGTATTTACAGATGGGTCCTCAAATGGTACTGCTACAGTAGTCACTAAAAAAGAAAATATGACTTACATAACTGCACACAAATCAGCTCAACTAGTGGAATTGGAAGCTGTGGTAAGAGTTCTGGAAAATTTTAGGGACCAGCCCGTGAACATTTTTTCAGATAGCCACTATATTGTACAAGCCGTCCCAAAATTAGAGTTAGCAGGACCAATAGCACCTCATACTCCAGCCTTTAAATTGTTTTATCAAATACAAAAACTTTTGTGGGCAAGAAAAGAACCTCTATTCGTAGGCCATATTAGAGCACATACTAATTTGCCTGGTCCCCTCCATGAAGGTAATCAAAAGGCTGATGAACTTACAAAAACAGTATTTATACTTTCAGCGCTACAACAAGCTACTTTATTTCACTCCCAGTTTCATGTCAACAGCACCACCTTGCAACGTAGGTTTAAAATCACAAAGGAGCAAGCCAGAACAATTGTAAAAGATTGTAAATCTTGTATGACACATTTGCCCAATCCTCATTTCGGCGTTAACCCTAGAGGATTAATGCCCAATCATTTGTGGCAGATGGATGTTACTCATGAGCCAAGTTTTGGAAAATTGCGATTTATTCATGTGACCATAGATACATGTTCAGGCATGATTTTTGCTTCCTTACATTCTGGAGAAAAAGTTAAAGATGTTACATCTCATTGTTTGCAAGCTTTTGCTGCATTGGGCATCCCCAAAATGCTTAAAACAGATAATGGCCCCGCATATACGTCCTCATCTTTCAAGCAGTTTTGTGCAAAATTCAATATATCCCATAAAACAGGCATCCCATACAATCCTCAGGGTCAGGGCATTATTGAAAGAGCAAACCGAACACTGAAAATTATGTTATTAAAACAAAAAGAAGGAAATTGGAAAAGTCCTAAGGACAGATTGGCAGTTGCCCTGTTTACCTTAAATTTTTTAACTTTAGACTCTAATGGTTATTCTGCTGGAGACAGACATTGGAATCCACACCAACAACATAAACCTTTGGTTTACTGGAAGGATGTTCTTTCAGGTACATGGAAGGGTCCAGATCCAGTATTAATTTGGGGAAGAGGATCTGTTTGTGTTTTTCCAAAAGACGAATCCTCTCCAATATGGATACCATCTAGATTAATAAAACAGGTACCACATCAAAATGATCAAGATGAAGTTATTGAAGAATCAAGATTAATAAAAAAGGTACAAAATCAAGAGGACCAAGATGAAGGTATAGAATGATTCCCTCAAAAGAGTCCTTCAAAATATTTCACAACTTAAGTGTCATTTCTCCCGGCCGGGACAAGGAGATCTCTCTTTAGTGTGCACACAACTGTATTTTTTTTTTCTTTTTATACATGTCTTTATGTCTGTACATTTGTCTACATTTCATGTTAATGTGACGTCACAAATATATGTTTGTATGCTTGTTCGTCTGTCCAGTGTGACGTCACAAAGAACAAAGCGCTTATGAAAAAGAAAATATATATATATATATATATATGGATCCAAATAACTTTAATTCATTTTAGGTTAAGAGTATTCAATTTAGGTAAATAATTTTATAAATGAAGGTACTTTCAATTTTGATTTATAGGTGTCCCTGGGACTTCTCTTTAGCAAACAATATGACTAGTGCTATATAACCTGATATTTTGGTGTTTTGACTTAAGATTGTTTATTTGTTATTAACTTCATTTGTTTAATAGCTCATTAATTTCAATTATCTCAACAGGTAAAAGATTGCTCTGTATACAGAGACTCAAGGGTTCCAGCTAACAAATTATTTCTCTAAAGTGCCTTTACCTTTTCTTTAATCTATCTTTAATGCAGTAATTACCCTCAGTCTTTCTTTGTTTTGTTCTAAATATGATATTTTTCCTACTTATGTTTGTAGAAGCTCAACCAGCGATGTGTGTGAACAAAAATCAACTTTAATTTTCTAATCTAATTATTCTATTTTGTAGTTTGACAACTCGCCTCTTGACTCAGTGCTGCAATAGCACTGCCTTTCCTTTAATAATTGATGCTTGAGTTTCTAGGTAGCGGGCCCTGAAGATTTGCCGGTGGCATTGTCTAAACATAAAAAAGACGTCTGCTGCTACAGCTGCATGGATCGCGGCCGCCGCAAGCATCCCTGCTGCTCAAACATCAAACAACCTCACCAACAGTGTGGCCTCTGCTCTACATGCATGGGGCCTCCTACATCAACATGTTACAACAAATGGACATTTTGATCTTTCATTGTTTGGGATTTTACGGGACAATGCCTTGTGGGTATTTGTCTAGAGAATTCAGTGTGTTACTTGATGGAACTTAGGGCAGCTGATTTGTTTAAACAATTTGATATGCTATGCAATTTGGCTCATCACCAAAAGGCTTGTCGCCTTAAAGCCGCAACATCTCCTCACAATTGGACGGCTGTTAGTCATCATATATAGTCGATCCTAAAGGGCTCCATTGGATGGCTGGTTAGCCAATGACAGGTAAGATCCCCAGAGGGGGACAACCTAAGACAGGCACAGTCGCATGGGACAGTCTCATGTGGCCGACATATCAACCTAAGACAGGAGTCAAGGGCACAGCCTTGATTATCCGATGACGGGTAAGAATGTTGGTTGCACATAGACGTCCTAGAGCATTACCTCTTTTAAAACAAAAAGGGGGAAATGCAGGAGCCCTGTTTGGGGATTGGCTTGAATTGCAGTTGACTATGAGCCGTGGAGATTTGGCCAGTGTCGCCACCCGTAGTCTCACGGGATTTTGTTGCGGGATCTCGAGTGACTTGGCCGAAATTGCTGATCGGGTCAGCGCCATTTTAGTGGTGTGTGTTTGGCGTGAGTTAGTTGTTGTTAGAACCAGAGAGAAAATTTATCAGAATAAAAAGCTGTTTGTCTCCAGTTTGCTTCTGAAGTTCTTCCCGCGGCTCCGTTGCTCCAAGCGCTTCAGGCAGCAACAAGTAACGATAAATGTTGATGAGGATGTGGGGAAAAAGGTACACACATACATTGTTGGTGGAACTGCAAATTGGTGCAACCACTCTGGAAAGCAGTATGGAGATTTCTTGGAAAACTGGAAATGGAACCATCATTTGACCCAGCTATCTCACTCCCAAAGGACTTAAAATCATACTACAGTGACACATCCATAGCAATGTTTATAGTAGTTCAATTCACAACAGCTAAACTATGGAACCAACCTAGGTGCCCTTAAACAGATGAATGGATAAAGAAAATGTGGTATATATACACAATGGAATATTATTCAGCCTTAAAGAAGAATGAAAGTATGGCTTTGCTAATAAATGGATGAAACTGGAGACTATCATGCTAAGTGAAATAAGCCAATCCCCAAAAAACCAAAGGCTGAATGTTCTCTCTGATATGTGGATGCTAACACAAAATAAAAGGGGGAGGAGAAGAAGAAAAATTTATTGAATTAGACAGAGGGGAAAGAAAGGAATGGAGGGGAGATGGGAACAGAAAAGACAGTAGAATAAACTGGGCATAATTTTCCTATGTTCATACATGAAGACATAACTAGTGTAACTCCACATCAAATACAACCACAAGAATGGGAAGTTATACTCCACGTATGTGTAATTTGTCAAAATACATTCTACTGTCACATGTATTGAAAAAAAATTAAAAAATTAAAAAAAAAAAACCAAATAGCAAAATGGTAGATATAGGCTGCTGGGGACGGTGGGGGAACAAGCCCCGGCCCACCTGCATGTGTTCCCAGCTCAGCCTGCCCACCTTGGAGACACCATAGTCGCTGGGGCCCGGTCTGCCTGTGTGCATTCCCAGATTGGCCCGCCCACTCGGGAGCCACAGGTAATCGCAGCTTCTTCCTGCAGGTGAGGGAACAGGCCCTGGGGCCCAGGAACAGGGAGTATTACATGGGGATACCTATCTTTTGTTTCTCCTACTAAAACCCTAATTCCCATAATTACCTTCTCACTAGTCAAATAATCTAATACCTCTATCTTCTCACATCCTACCTCACAAGCATCTTAGCCAGCCCCTAAGTACCCCCTTCTACCATTAGATACTGTGAACCACCACACAAAAATACTGGTTAAATGGTAGAAGATAATTGATCTCATCATTTGTGTTTAAAGTGTCAAAATTGTAAATATAAAAATAGAAACTAACTGATATATGGCAATACGTTGGGTACTTTGAATGATGTAATATTGATCTTTCCCTTAAAAGTGAGGCATCAGGTAACCTGTAGGGATGCTATAAGACAAGAGGACAGAAACAGGAATACCTCAGACTTACACTGCAAGAGAGGAAAATACATAGATATCATGAAAAAAACAAGGGAGGAAAATGCCCAAAACAAACCAAGATACTACAGCAATAGAATCCATAGAAAGCATAGTAGGTGAAATGTTGGAAAAGGAGTTCTGAATATACATAATTAAAATGATTCAGGAATTTTAAAAATGACCTAAGTGAGCAGATACAGGCAAAAATTGATCTCTCCAACAAAGAGATAAGTGATCAAATACAGGCAACCATTGATCACACCACCAAAGAGATAAGAGAACAAATACAGGTAGCAAAAGATTACTTCAAGAAAGAGATAGAGAGTCTGAGAAAAAACCAAACAGAAATACTTGAAATGAAAGAAAAAATAGGCCATTTAAAAAAACTCAGTAGATAGTATCACCAACAGATTGGATCACTTGGAAATAGGACCTCAGACAATGAGGACAAAATATATAATACTGAAAATAAAGTTGACCACACAGTGAAGATGGAAAGAAACCATGAACAAAATATCCAAGAATTATGGGATACCATCAAAAGACTAAATTTAATATTTATTGGAATTGAGGAAGGTGGAGAGAATCAATCCAAAGGAATGCAAAATCTCTTTAATGAAATAATATCAGAAAATTTCACAAACAAGAAGAACGAATTTGAAAACCAAATACAAGAAGCATATAGGACGCAAAATGTACAAAATTACAGCAGATCTACACCAAGGCACATTATAATGAAAATGCCTAGCATACAAAATAAGGATAGAATTTTAAAGATTGTAAGAGAGAAAAATCAGATAACCTATAGAGGAAAACCAATTCGCATCTCAGAAGATTTTTCAACCCAGACCCTCAAAGCAAGGAGAGCCTGGAACAACATATACTAGGCTCTAAAAGATAAGGGATGCCAACCAAGAATCATATCCAGCAAAATTAAGCTTTAGATTTGATGATGAAATGAAAACCTTCCATGAAAAACAAAAGCTAAAAGAATTCACAACAAGAAAGCCAGCATTACAGAACATTCTTGGCAAAATATTCCACGAGGAGGAATTGAAAAACAACAATGAAAACCTGCAAAGAGAAGAACAACAATAAAGGAAAACTAACCATAGGAGAAATCAAGTAAGCTAAATACCAAAAATAAAATAAAATTAAAAATGACTGGTAATACAAATGATATCTCAATAATAACCCTGAATGTTAATAGCCTAAAGTCACCAATTAAAACACATAGGCTGATATATTGGATTTTAAAAAAAGACACAACAATATGCTGCCTTCAAGAGACACATCTCATAGGAAAAGACTCCCACAAACCAAAGGTGAAAGGATGGGATAAAATATACCACTCACACAGACTACGTAAGCAAGCAGGGTTTTCCATCCTCATATCAAACAAAGTAGACTTCAAGCCAAAGGTAATCAAAAGAGATAAGGATGGACATTTCATACTGCTTAAGGGAATCATACATCAACAAGAAATAACTGTCATAAATATATATGCCCCAAATAATGGAGCATCCACGTTCATCAAACAAACTCCTCTCAAGTTCAAGAGCCAAATAGGCCACAACACAATAATTCTAGGTGACTTTAACACACCTCTTTCACCACTGGATAGATCTTCCAAAAAAAAAGCTAAACAAAGAAACTATAGAACTCAATAATACAATCAATAGCTTAGGTTTAACTGATATATATAGAGAGTATATTATCCATCAATGAGTCAGTACACTTTCTTCTCAGCAGCACATGGATCATTCTCTAAAATAGACCATATGTTATGCCATAAAGCAACCATAAGCAAATATAAAAAAGTAGAGATACTACCCTGCATCCTATCAGATCATAATGGAATGAAATTAGAAATCAATGATAAAATAAGAAACAAAATGTACTCCAACATCTGGAGACTAAATAATATGCTACTGAATGAACAATGGGTTGCAGAAGACATCAAGAAGGAAATTTAAAAATTCTTAGAGGTAAATGAGAACAGCGATAAAACATATCAAAATCTCTGGGGCACTATGAAGGCAGTACTAAGAGGAAAATTCATTGCATGGAGTTCATTCCTTCAAAGAAAAAAAGGTAAACAAATAAATGAATTAACATTACACCTCAAAGTCTTAGAAAAAGAACAAATCAACCCCAAAAGCAGTAGAAGACTGGAAATAATTAAAATCAGAGCCAAAATCAATGAAATTGAAACAAAAAACACAATTGAAAAAACTGACAAAACCAAAAGTTGGTTCTTTGAAAAAATAAATAAAATTGATAAACCATTAGCTATGCTAAGAAAAGGAGAGAAAAGACTCAAATTACCAATATCTGTGATAAAAAGGAAACATCACAACAGACACTACAGAAATACAGAAGATAATTAGAAATTATTTTGAAAATCTATACTCCAATAAAATAGAAAATAACGAAGGCATTGACACATTTCTAGAAACATACAATATGCCCAAACTAAATCAGGATGATATGCACAATTTAAATAGATCAATTTCAAGCAAAGAAATAGAGGATGCCATCAAAAACCTACCAATCAAGAAAAGCCCATGTCCAGATGGATACACAACCAAGTTCTACGAGACCTTTAAAGAAGAACTAACACCAATACTTCTCAAACTATTTCAAGAAATAGAAAAAGAGGGAATACTTCCAGACTCATTCTATGAGGCCAATATCACCATGATTCCAAAACCAGACAAATACACATCAAAGAAAGAAAACTTCAGACCAATATCTCTAGTTAATATAGTTGCAAAAATTCTCAATAAAATTCTGGCAAATCAAATACAAAAACATATCAAAATAATAGTGCACCATGATAAAGTGGGGTTCATTCCAGGGATGCAAGGTTGGTTCAACACAAGGAAATCAATAAATGTAATTCACCACATCAATAGACTCAAAGATCAAAATCATATGATCATCTCAATTGACACATAGAAAGTATTTGACAAGATACAGCACCACTTCATGTTCAAAATGCTAGAAAAAATAGGGATAACAGGAACATACCTCAACATTGTAAAGGCCGTCTATGCTAAGTCCCAAGCCAACATCATCCTAAATGGAGAAAAGTTGAAAGCATTCCCTCTAAAAACTGGAACAAGACAGGGATGCCCTCTTTCACCACTTCTATTTAACATAGTTCTTGAAACCCAAGCCAGTGCAATTAGGCAGATGAAAGAAATAAAAGGGATACGGATAGGAAAAGAAGAACTCAAATTATCACTATTTGCAGACAATATGATTCTATATATAGAAGATCCAAAAAAATTCCACCAGAAGTCTTCTAGAACTAATAAATGAATTCAGCAAAGTGGCTGGATATAAAAATCAATACCCATAAATCAAAGGCATTTCTGTACATCAGCGACAAATCCTTAGATAGAGAAACTAGGAAATCCACCCCATTTACTATAACCTCAAAAAAATAAAATAAAATAAAATACTTGGGAATCAACAAAAGAAGTGAAAGACCTGTACAATGAATACTACAGCACACTAAAGAAAGAAATTAAAGAAGATCTTAGAAGATGGAAAGATATACTTTATTCATGGATAGGTAGAACTAATATTGTCAAAATGACTATTCTACCAAAAGTACTGTACAAATTAAATGCAATCCCAATCAAAACCCCAATATCATTCCTCATAGAAATAGAAAAAGAAATCATGAAATTCATCTGAAAAATAAGAGACCCAGAATAGCCAAAGCAATCCTTAGCAAAAAGAGTGAAGCTGGTGGCATTACTATTCCAGATTTAAATTGTATTATAAAGCAATAGTAACTAAAACAGCATAGATTGGCACCAAAATAGACCAGTAGACCAATGGTACAGAATAAAAGACACAGAGACTAACCCACACATCTACAGTTATCTTCTATTAGACAAAGGTGCCAAATACATACATTGTAGAAAAGACAGCCTCTTCAATAAATGGTGTTGGTAAAACTGGAAATCCTCGTGTAATAAAATGAAATTAAACCTCTATCTCTCTCCATGCACAAAACTCAACTCAAAGTGGATCAAGGACCTAGGAATTAAATCAGAGACCTTGCACCTAATAGAAGAAAAAGTAGGCCCAAATCTCCATCATGTTGGATTAGGCTCCAACTTCCTCAATAAGACCCCTATAGGACAAGAATTAAAACCAAGTATTAATAAATGGGATGGATTCAAACTAAAAAGCTTCTCAGCAAAAAAAAAAATAATAATAATAATAATCAGTGATGTGAACAGAGAATCTACAGAATGAGAGCAAATTTTTACCACAAGCACATCAGACAGAACATTAACTTCAATTATATATAAAGCTCTCAAAAACCTTGACACCAAAAAAACAAACAACCCAGTCAATAAATGGGCTAAGGAACTGAACAGACACTTCTCAGAAGATGATATACAATCAATCAACAAATATATGAAAAAGTGCTCAACATCTCTAGCAATTAGAGAAACGCAAATCAAAACTACTCTTAAGATTTCATCTCACGCCAGTCAGAATGGCAGCTATCAAAAACACAAACAACAATAAATGCTGGTGTGGTTGTGGGGAAAATGGCACACTCACACATTACTGATGGGGCTGCAAATTGGTGTAGCCAATCTGGAAAGCAGTATGGAGATTCCTGTGAAAACTTGGAATGGAACCACCATTTGACCCAGACATCCCACTCCTCAGTCTATACCCAAAGGACTTAAAAACAGCTTACTACAGGGACACAGTCACATCAATATTTATAGCAGCAGAATTCACAATAGCTAAATTGTGGAAACAACCCAGATGCCCATCAATACATGAATGGATAGGGAAACTTTGGTATATATACACAATGGAACACTACTCAGCACTAAAAGAGAATAAAATCATGGCATTTGCAGGTAAATGGACGGAGTTGGAGAAGATAATGCTAAGTGAAGTCAGCCAATCCCAAAAAACCAAAGGTCAATTGATTCCTTTGCTATGATGATACTGAATTATAGTGGCAAGGGAGGGGGGATGAGAGGAATGAAGGAATGTTAAATAGAACAAAGGGGACAGAGGGGATGGGAGGGGACAAGGGGATAGGAATAATGGCAGAATGAATTTGACATCAATACACTAAGTGCATGTATAAAAACTCAAATGGTGTGAAAATACTTTGTGTAAAACCAGTGACTTGGAAAACTGTGCTCTTTATATGTGATATGAAAGGAATTGCACTCTGCAAGCACGCATAACAAATTAAATTGAATAAAAAAGGTAGACATAAATTCTAATTTGTCAATAAATGCCTATACTTCAATGTAAATGTATTGAACATTCAATGGAAAGACAGAGAATGGTAAAACAGGTATGAACTCAGTATCCTACAATATACTGCCCCTAAAAAACACTCTAAAGCCTCAAGTGGTTTGAAAGTAAAAGGATGGATAGACTGTCCCCATGCAAAATGTAATAATGGAGAGCTAAAGTAGATATACTAATAGACAAAATAGATTTTCAGAAAAAAATCTATTACTAGACAGAAAGAAGGAACTTTCATAATGACAGGAAGGTTAATCCATTAAAGTATAACAATTAGAAAATTATATGCACATGACAACTGAGCCCAAAAATACATGGAAAAAAACCATCATAGTATCAAAGGGAAAAATAGATATTTCAATAATAATAACTGGAAATTTCAACAATCCACTTTTCATATTGGATAGAACAAGGCAGAGCATTGATGTGAGAAATAAAATGCAGAAATAAAAGATGTGAACAACACGGTAAACCAACTAGACCCAGCATGCCTCTAGAACATTCCACCCAATAACAGCAGAATACATATTCTTCTCAAATGGAGAAAGATAGACCATATGTTAGGTCATGAAATAAGTTCCCCCCAAATTTAAAACTATTGAAATCATACAAAGTATGTTCTCTAACTATAATGGAATGAAACTAGAAATCTGTAATGGAAATTTGTGGAAATTAATAAATATGTAGAAATTAAACAAAACACGCCCAAATAGCCAATAGAACAAAAAATAAACTAGAAGAAAATGTGAAAAAAAAAAGAATGAAAATGAAAGCATAATATAAAATATGGTTGAGGCTATGATACCCAATAAATATTTGTTGAATTTATGGGCTTAATGGTAAATGTATAGTTGTTCACACAAGACTGATAAAGATGAACAATCTCAAATTTATAACCTAACCTTAAGCAACTAGAAAGAAGAGCATACTAAACCTAGAGCAAATAAGGGAAGGAAATATTAAAAATCAGAATGGAAATAAATGAAATAAAGAAGAAAAAACAAGAGACAGGGTGAACAAAGTCAAAAGTTGGTGCTTAGAAGATACCATGGTATACAGTAAGCAGCCAGTAAGAATTTGTTGAACTTGAGTGAAGGCATGAAGGCAACGTGAAAGATTTCAGGACTTTATGTAAGTGTATCGTTTTTTGGCCCGCCCCCCGCCACACGCAGCCTGGAGGAGATCAGAGAGAGAGGCTTTCCCCGGGCCCACGATGCAGAGATGCACCCCTCTTCCACACAGAAAGGTGCTCTGCACTGAGGTTCCTTACTTACCAAAGTGTGGCTGAACAGCCCAACATCAGGATAATTATAGGCTTGAGACTGCCACCGCCACGAAACTGGGATAGTGCTGCTTCTATCAAGGGACAACAGTAAGGACCTGGTAAGACATTACAAGGTCCCTGTGGGCCTGGCTGCACCAGAGGTTTCTCTATTGGAGGTGCTCACAGTTATCCTGTTGTTGAGCTAACAGGGAGTCTTGCATGGGGATGCCTATCTCTTGTTTCCTCTACTAACAGCCAACTTCTTATGATTACCCTCTCACTAGTCAAATAATAAAATACCTCTATTTTCTCACATCCTACCTCATAAAATTCTCAGCCAACTCCCAAGACACCTATTTATACCATTAGAAACTATAAACTATTATGCAAACCTATTGACTATATAGTAGAAGATAACTGATATCATCATTTCTGATTATAGTGACAAAACTGTAAATGTAAAAATAGAAGCTAACTGATATATGGCTACACATTGGGTACATTGAGTGCTGTAATATTGATCTCTCCCTTAGAAGTGAGGTATAGGTAACCTGTAGGAATACTGTAAGAAATAGGGCAGAAGCCATAATACCTCAGATCTACACTGCAAGAGAGGAAGACATGTAGACATCATGAAAAAACAAGGGAGGAAAATGCCCCAAACAAACCAAGATACTAAAACAATAGAATCCATAGATAGAGAAGTAGGTGAAATGTCAGAGAAGGAGTTCTGAATATATATAACTAAAATGATTTTGGAATTAAAGAACAACCTAAGTGAGCAGATACAGGCAAAAATCAATCTTTCAAATAAAGAGACAAGAGACAATTGATCACACCAACACAGAGATAAGAGAGCAAATACAGGTTGCAAGAGATTACTGCAAGAAAAAGAGAGATTCTGAAGAAAAAAAAAAAAAAACCCAGAAATCCTTGAAATGGAAGAAACAATAAGCCATTTAAAAAAAACTCAATAGATAGCATCACCAACAGACTAGATCACTTGGAAGACAGGACCACAGACAATTAAGACAAAATATACAATCTTGAAAATAAAGTTGACTTCACAGTGAAGATGGTAAGAAATCATGAAGAGATTATCCAAGAATTATGAGATACCATCAAAAGACAAAATTTAAGATTTATTGGACAAGAGGAAGGTTCAGAGATTCAAACCAAAGGAATGTACAATCTCTACAATGAAATAATATCAGAAAATTTCCCAAGCATGAAGAATGAATTGGAAAATCAAATACAAGAGGCCTATAGGACACTAAATGTACAACATTACAATAGATCTACACCAAGACACATTATAATGAAAATGTCTAGAATATGGAATAAGGATATAATTTTAAAGGCTGCAAGAGAAAAAAATCAGATTACATAATAAGGGAAGACCAATTCACATCTCAGCAGATTTTTCAAACCAGAACCTCAAAGCCAGGAGATCCTGGAACAACATATACCAGGATCTAAAAGATAAGGGATGCCAACTAAGAATCTTATATCCAGCAAAATTAAGTTTCAGATTTTATGATGAAATAAAAACCTTTCATGATAAACAAAAGCCAAAAGAATTCACAAGAAAGCCTACACTATAGAACATTCGTGGCAAAATATTCCATGATGAGAAAATGAAAAACAACAATGAAAATCTGCAAAGGAAAGAACTACAATAAAGAAAAAACCAACCAAAGGAGAAACCAAGTCAAGTTAAATACCAAAAATAAACAAGAATTACTGGTAATATAAATCATGTTTCAATAATAATCCTGAACGTTAATGGCCTAAACTCACCAATCAAAAGACATAGGCTGATAGATTAGATTTTTAAGAAGGACCCAACAATAGGCTGCCTTCAAGACACTCATCTCATAGGAAAAGATGCCCACAGACTGAAGGTGAATGGATGGGATAAAATATACCATTCACATGGTCTACATAAGTAAGCAGGGGTTTCCACCCTCTTATCAAATAAAGTAGACTTAAAGCCAAAGTTAATCAAAAGAGATAAAAACAGACATTTCATACTACTTAAGGGAACCATACATCAACAAGACCTAACAGTTATAAATATATATCCCCCAAATAATGAAGATTATTATGTTCATCAATCAAACTCTTCTCAAGTTCAAGAGTCAAATAGACCACAACACAATAATTCTGGGTGACTTTAACACACCTCTTTCACCACTGGATAGATCTTCCGAACAAAAGCTAAACAAAGAAACTATAGAACTTAAAAGTACAATCAATAACTTAGGCTTAACAGACATACATAAAATATTTCATCCATCATTCAGTGAATACACTTTCTTCTCAGCAGCACATGGATCCTTCTCTAAAATAGACCATATATTATGCCACAAAGCAACTCTTAGCAAATATAAAAATGTAGAGATACTACCCTTCATTCTATCAGATCATAATGGAATGAAATTAGAAATCAATGATAACATAAGAAATAAAAGCTACACCAATACCTGGAGACTAAATAATATACTACTGAATGAACAAAGGGTTGCAGAAGACATCAAGGAGGAGATCAGAAAATTCTTAGAGGTAAATGAGAACACTGATACAACATATCAAAATCTTTGGGACACTATGAAGGCAATAGTAAGAGGAAAGTTCATTGCATGGAGTTCATTCCTTCAAAGAAGAAAAAGTCAACAAATAAATGAACTAACGTTACATCTCAAAGCCCTAGAAAAAGAAGAACAAATCAACCCCCAAAGCAGTAGAAGATAGGAAATAATTAAAATCAGAGCTGAAATCAATGAAATTGAAACAAAAGAAACAATTGAAAAAACTGACAGAAAATAAGTTGGTTCTTTAAAAAATAAATAAAATTGATAAACCATTAGCCATGCTAACAAAGAGAGGAGAGAGAAAACTCAAATTACTAACATCCATGATGAAAAAGGGACTATCATATTGGACACTACAGAGATAGAGAAGATAATTAGAAATTATTTTGAAAATTTGTACTCCAATAAAATAGAAGATATCAAAGGCATTGACAAATTTCTAGAGTCATATGATTTGCCCAAACTAAATCAGGATGATGTACACAATTTAAATAGATCAGTTTCAAGCAAGGAAATAGAGGGCACCATCAGAAGCCTATCAACCAAGAAAAGCCCAGAACCAGTTGGATACACTGCTGAATTCTACAAGACCTTTAAAGAAGAACTAACACCAATACTTCTCAAACTATTTCAAGAAATAGAAAAAGAGGGAACACTTCCAAACACATTCTATGAGGCCAATATCACCCTGATTCCAAAACCAGATAAATACACATCAAAGAAAGAAAACTTCAGACCAATATCTCTAGTTAATATAGTTGCAAAAATTCTCAATAAAATTCTGGCAAATCGAATACAAAAACATATCAAAAAGATAGTGCACCATGATCAAGTGGGGTTCATTCCAGGGATGCAAGTTTGGTTCAACATAAGGAAATCAATAAATGTAATTCACCACATCAATAGACTCAAAGATAAAAATCATATGATAATCTCAATTGACACAGAGAAAGCATTTGACAAGATACACCACCCCTTCATGTTCAAATCGCTAGAAAAACTAGGTATAACAGGAACATATCTCAACATTGTAAAAGCTATCTATGCTAAGCCCAAGGCGAACATCATTCTAAATGAAGAAAAACTGAAAGCATTCCCTCTAAAACCTGGAACAAGACAGGGATGCCCTCTTTCACCACTTGAAACTCTAGCCAGAGCAATTAAATAGATCAAAGAAATTAAAGGGATATGGATAGGGAAAAAAAAGAACTCAAATTATCACTATGTGCAGACAATATGATTCAATACCTAGGAGACCCAAAAAATTCCACCAGAAATCTTCTAGAACTAATAAATGAATTCAGAAAAGTAGCTGGATATAAAATCAATTCCTATAAATCAAAGACATTCTGTACATCAGTGACAAATCTTCAGAAAGAGAAACTAGGAAATACACCCCATTTACAATAGCCTCAAAAAAATAAAATTAAATACTTGGGAATCAACTTAATGAAAGAGGTGAAAGACCTCTATAATGAAAACTACAACACACTAAAGAAAGAAATTAAAGAAGATCTTAGAAGATGGAAAGATCTACATTGTTCTTGGATAGGTAGAATTAATATTGTCAAAAAGACCATACTACCAAAAGCACTATACAGATTCAATGCAATCCCAATCAAAATCCCAATAACATTCCTCATTGAAATAGAAAATCCAATTATGAAATTCATCTGAAAAATAAGAGACCCAGAATAGCCAAAGCAATCCCTAGTAAGAAGAGTGAAGCAGATGGCATTACTATCCCAGATCTTAAATTGTATTACAAAGCAATAGTAACAAAAACAGCATGGTATTGGCACCAAAATAGACCTGTAGACCAATGGTACAGAACAGAGGACACAGAGACTAACCCACACATCTACAGTTATCTTATATTAGACAAAGGCACCAAAACGTACATTGGAGAAAAAAAGGATAGCCTCTTCAACAAATGGTGCTTGAAAAACTGTAAATCCACATGTAACAAAATGAAATTAAACCCCTATCTCTCACCATGCAAAAAACTCAACTCAAAGTGGATCAAGGACCTAGGAATTAAACCAGAGACCCTGTGCCTAACAGAAAAAAAAGCAGGCCCAAACCTCCATCATGTTGGATTAGGCCCCAACTTCCTTAATAAGACTCCTATAGCATAAGAATTAAAACCAAGAATCAATAAATGGGATGGATTCAAACTAAAAATTTCTTCTCAGCAAAAGAAACAATCAGTGAGGTGAACTTACAGAATGGGAGCAAATTTTTACCACAAGCATATCAGATAGAGCACTAATCTGTAGGATATATAAAGCACTCAAAACCTTAATACCGGGGCTGGGATTGTGGCTCAGCGGTAGAGCGCTTGCCTAGCATGTGCACGGCCCAGGTTCAATCCTCAGCACCACGTAAAAACAAAGGCATTGTGTAAAACTAAGAAACAAATAAATAAATATTTTTAAAAAACCTTAATACCAAAAAAAGAAATAACCCAATCAATAAATGGCCAAGGAACTGAACAGACACTTCTCAGAAGATGATATACAATCAATCAACAAATATATGAAAAATGTTCAACATCTCTAGCAATTAGAGAAGTTCAAATCATAACTACTCCAAGATTTCATCTCACTCCATTCAGAATGGTAGCTATCAAAAATACAAACAACAATAACTGTTGGCGAGGATGTGGGGGAAAAAGGCACACTCATACATTGCTGGTGGGACTGCAAATTGGTGTAGCCAATCTGGAAAGCAGTATGGAGATTCCTAGGAAAACTTGGAATGGAGCCACCATTTGACCCAGCTATCCCACTCCTTGGTCTATACCCAAAAGACTTAAAGGCAACATACTACAGGGACACAGTCACATCAATGTTTACAGCAGCACAATTCACAATAGCTAAATTGTGGAAGCAACCCGAATACCCTTCAGTAGATGAATGGATAGGAAAACTTTGGTATATATATACAATGAAATACCATTCAGCATTAAAAGAGAATAAAATCATGGCATTTGAAGGTAAATGGATGGAGTTGGAGAATATAATGCTAAGTGAAGTAAGCCAATCCCCAAAAAACAAAGGCTGGATGATTTTTTTGATATGAGGAGACTAATTCATAATGGTGATGGGAGGGTGGAGCAGGGGAAGACTGAAGGAAATTTAAATAGATCAAATGGGAGGGAGGGTAACGGAGGGGGAAAGTGAGTAGGAATTATGGTGGAATGAGTTAGACATCATTACCCTAAGTAATGTATGAAGACATGAATGGTGAGAAAGTTTGTGTAGAACCAGTGACTTGAAAAATTGTGCTCTATATATGTAATATGAAATGAATTGCATTCTGCAGGCATGTGTAACAAATTAGAATAAATAAATAATTTAATTTAAAAAAACACATCATTTTTCTAAGGAGTAATATATGCTACCTATATAGTTTTGCAGGTAGTATAAATAGTGCAGCTAGAAAGTTGATATCATTTTTGAAATCCAAGAAATAAAAATTTTCTGTTAGCTCTCACAGGACAGTCAGTTCCTCAAAGGAAAATGAGGGAGTGAAACACAAGGGAAGTCTTTTCAACCTTCCTCCCAACAAGCAAAATATCCAGGATCAGAGCAGCTGAACTTTTTGCCTGACTTCCTCCAAGACAGGGCTCGTTTGTTTTTTCTTCAAATTCCTTTGGTTACCTCCCCCAGTAAGAACTACATTTAATTTTTAATTTTAATATTTTGTCTTGTTTTTGCAGCGATAGGATTGGAACCCAGCCCCAAGAAGCACATTGAAAATAGTGGCCCACTACATAAAGACATTTTAAATAGTGACCCAGTGTACCAGTATATACAGACACACAGAGGCACATGCGTATGTGCACACATGCACACTTACACCCACTCCTGCAAACAATATTGCTACTACCTCAATTGAACTTTTCTGCTCTCTTTTATTCAATGTTTTACATGTTAATCACAACCCATCAAATTTATTTTTGACCCTTTAACAGATCATAACTACAGCTCATATAGTATGGCTCTAAGAGATGCCTGTGACTAGTGCCATCATCTGTCACATCCTTGTTTGCCTCCATGGCTGCCTGTGGTCCAAGCTCTTCCATCAGCAAGAAGCATCCAGACTTATCACTCTGTTCATCTCCAGTTAGGGTGATCCAATTTCCATCCCTTCCAAACCGATCTCTGTGCCCTCTGGAATGCCATTTTTGCAAAGGTGAAGCTACCCTACTATTTTAGCACTTAATTTAAACTTTTTCTCCAGGTTCTGTTCTCAATTGAAGCTGGACTGTGCCCTGATTCCATGCTATCTTCTGTAGCCCTCAATAAGATATCATGTTTTATATCTTGCATACCTCAACCTCTCCACGATCCGCAATGAAGGCAGACTATACCTCCTTCCCCTCTTCTCCATGATCATTTACTGACTTCCTCTCCACTTCTATTTCTGGCATAATTTTTAATGACTTCAACAGCCACATGAATGAACCATCCAACAGCCTTGCCTCTCAGTTCCTTGTCTTCATCTCCTCCAATGACCTTCTCCTTATTCTACTGCAGCCACTTATTCCTGTGGGGAGTAGCTGGGGATATATCTTAGACTCCAGCTCACAAACTCAAATGCCAGTAGGACAAAGAACTTACTGCTAATGATCCAAATAGCCTAGGTTAGTAAATAGAGAGTAGAGGAGGCTGTGACCTCCCTGCTTGGTGCTGCAGGTCCTTTTTAGAAAGGAGTGACCATTACTCAATTCCGGTCAATTTTCATTATGTGGAAATGTAAGGTAGTATTTCTACATCTTCCAATTCATGTAAACACATATTTTCATGGTCTTTCTCCCAAATATTAAATATTGGCAACAATATGGGCTTTCAGTTTAAAGATATATTAATAAAAACATTTCCTTTATTGAAAATCGGTTCAAAAGAACCAGGAAGGGAAAAATAAAATCCCATCATCATCAGAATATGAAGAAATCTGAAACTCCATTTCAGAAGTTGGAAAGCAGTGGTGATATAGTAAATGGCTTAACAGAAAAAAGGGGACCAACCTAAGTGCCTCTCCTGGGTAGTACTAGAAGCAAGTTTATTGGCATTGTGGAACCACAGAAATGCAAAGGAATAAACTATAAACACACAGGTGCCATGAAAGACAGATGTACAGGGAGGGACATGAAAACACTGAAAATAAAGGGGTTGCTTGAAAGCTGGAATAGGAAACCCTTAGTCTCCTTTGGTATCCTGCCTCTCTCTCCAGCAAAAATGAGGGTATGTTATCAAGAGAAAACTAGGGACTGGCATCAGTTATAACAGGGTGGGCTACCAGCCTGAAATGGAGAGAGTTATAGGAAAGTCTGTGCATTGAGCAATGAGATACTGAACCTCCTTTTCCAGAATGCTGGCAACCTCAGACAAGAGATTTATATATTCTCCCATGTAAATCATCAACATTTGCGGTTAAGTCCACATATTTCTTCATGACTATTTAAACACTGTTTAGTACTGAATCAGGTATTATACCATGATTAGGTTTTCCTTCCTAATGCAACTTTTTACTTTTCCTGAAGTTAATAATTGCCTTGTTTTCAACTTTAGTTTTTCTAGAACAATGGCTAAGTGTTCTAACATTAGTGACAGTCATGTGAAATGCCTTGCAACACAGTTTTCCATAACTTTAATACATAGTCTATTAGTCTCATTTTGTCTGGACTCCACCCCTCAAAGTCCTCCATCCTACTGTTCAAATCTGTACAGATTAGCCCTCTGGGTTTGTGCCCTGCTGTTGTCCTGGACATGCTCTTTAACCTCTTTTCTATGTTGAGTCCCCGGGATTCTGGATTTAAACTCTTCTTTTTTGATTTACTTCTTTGTTTTGATGGATTACCTCTTCTAGTAATTTCCTGTTGAAAAGTACATGAGACAGATATTTTAAGACACCACATATCTGAAAAGTCATGCTATCATCATCATACTAATCCATTATTTGCATATAGAATTCCAGATAGTAAATAATTTCACTTAACATTTTGACTCATTGCTGCAATGTCTTCTAGGTTCAGTGTTGCTGTTGAGAAATATGCTGCTTTCTGTGTTTTGAGTAAATTGTTGGCTTGTTTGATTTTTCCAGTCTTTGGAAAATTCTGGATCTTCTATTAATCCCACTCTTTTAACATTTCATAACAATATTTTATGGAGTGGGACTTTGGTCAGTCACTGTGAGCCCATTCACTGGAAAAAAAAGTGTATGTTCTTCAGTTTTAGGGAATTTTCTTGTATTATTTCTTTGATATTTTCTTCTGTGTTCCTATGTCTCTTGACTCTTTCTAGAACTAACTCTTTATAATTAGATATAAAATTTCCTGGTACAATCTTATGTTTTTCTATTTAAAAAACATTTTTTTTGATGTTGCTAGGGACTGAACACAGGGCCTCATGCATGCTAAGCATGCAATCTACCACTGAGTTATAATTACAGCCCCATAATCCTCTAATTTTCTTATTTTTTATCTCCTCGTTGTTATCATTTCCATTGATTTTTTTGTTCACTCCGTTTCCTGGGAAATTTCTTCTGAATTAGATAAAATTATCCCCAAAATAGAATACTCAAGATATAAGGATACCTATCTCTCTATCAGAGTTGACGCATGTGATATGAAGTCCTCATAAGTCCAAAACCTGCAGGGTCAGTTGGCAGGCTGGAGACGCAGGAAGGGTGGCAGTTTGAGTCCAAATGCAGTCTGCTGGCAGAATTCCTTCTTAGTCAAGGGAAGTCAGTCTTTGTTCTATTAAGGTCTTCAACTGATTGCATGAGGCTCACCCACGTTATTCAGGGTAATGTGCATGACTCAAAGTCCACCAACTAAATGTTAATCTCACCCCAAAACCTTCTTGCACAAATATGCAGAATAGCATTTGACTAAATATTTGGGCACAGTGACTCAGGTAGGTTGACATATAAAGTTAACCACCACAAGTCCACTACTTGTCAATTTAGTGCCCATATATATCTTCTTAAACCATACTTAATTTCTAAATAATGAATACGTCTTACTTCTATCTACTATGATACAACTATCTGTGTACAAGGAAAAATGCACTAACATGGGGCTGCAATTGTGCCTAAGTGGTAGAGCAGTGGCCCAGCACATGTGAGGCACTGGGTTTGATCCTCAACACCACATAAAAATAAATAAAATGGAAGTATTGTGTCCATCTACAACTAAAAAAAGTTTTTTTAAATGCACTATCTCTTTTCCCCAAAGAAGATGCATCTTTGTATGATGCATCTTCTCCTTGACAGCCTCTAACTTAAATATAAAATTAACAATTCTTAAATACCAGGGATTGAACTCAGGGGTGCTCAACCACTGAGCCACATCCTCAGTCCTTTTTAGTATTTTATTTAGGGTCACACTGCATTGCTTAGCACCTTGCCATTGCTGAGGCTGGCTTAGAACTCACGATCCTCCTGTCTCAGCCTCCCAAGCTTCTGGTATTACAGGTGTGTGCCATCACACCTGGCAGTACATCTTGAGTTCCAATGACAAGGGGAAAAACAAAGATCACACAGACACACACAAACACTCATAACCTAATAAAGAAGAAATACTGTTGTCAATTATAGTCCTGATGTCTGTAATGTGTCATGTGGTCATAGCTGGTATTTATAACTACATTATTCTACTACTCCTTTCATATTCCTTTAATCCTCCACAAGCACCTCATCTGGTTGTGATTCTTTGCCTGGTAGGGTGACCCACACCTTATTCCTAAACTGTCTCTGCAGTTCTGCATGAATTGGATTAATGTAGTTTTCCATTGACTTTAATCATAAAATATTGTAATTCTATGAGATGTTATATGGAACCTCTGAATTCCAGACATATTCTTCCTTACCTCCTTCATGGATTAGGAGTCCAATTTCCCCCTTGGTAGCCAGGATCAATTACCCCCAAAAGGCAAAATAATTCCTTTCTTTCACTGTTGATTTAGAGACATGAGGAATCCAATGTGGCCAGGGAGCAGTTGGTCTTAATTTCCAGATCAATGAAATTATTGTTGTGTCTCCTATTCAAAATGTTTCTCCCTTTGGAACTAAGATCTCTAGGCCAACATGTGTAAGTTCTCAGGTACAGGAAAGAAAACAAAACAAAAATTATTTTTGCTTGTGAGGCTATAGTGAATGGTGCCACTCCCATTTCTATTCCTTGATTCCTGGATCTGTGAGTCCTGGATATGGGAGAAACAGCACTGTCTATTAGATGCTAATTCAGAGGATTTGTAGTCTTCTGGAAAATCCTGCCCAGCCTTGCAAGGAATGTCCACCAAGCTGGTGCTGTAATCTTCAAAAGGCCATTCCACCATTCCGTGAAGTCAACTGCTTCAGAATGGTGGATGCAATGGTCTGGATGTTTATGTTCCCTCCAAATTTATATGTTGATATCCTAACCCCCAAGGTGACAGCATTAGGAACTAGGGTCAAAAGTCAGTGATTAGGTCAGAACCCTGTTGAATAAGATTAGGACCCTTATAAAATAGATGCTTGGCATTTGACAAGATACAATACCCCTTTATGTTCAAAACACTGGAAAAACTAGGAATATCAGGAACATATCTCAACATTATAAAAGCTATTTATGCAAGGCCCCAAGCTAACATTATCTTAAATGGAGAAAAATTGAAAGCATTCCCTCTAAAAACTGGAACAAGACAGGGATCCCCCTTTCACCATTGCTATTTAACATAGTACTGGAAACTCTGGCCAGAGCAATTAGACAGATGAAAGAAATTAAAGGGATCCAGACAGGAAAAGAAGAGCTCAAATTAGCACTATTTGCTGATGACATGATAATATACCTAGAAGACCCAGAAAACTCTACCAGAAAACTTTTACAACTAGTAAATGAATTCGGCAAAGTTGCAGGATACAAAATCAATACCCATAAGTCAAAGGCATTTTTGTACATCGGCAACAAAGCCTCTGAAAGGGAAACGATGAAAACTACCTCATTTACAATAGCACACACACAAAAAATTAAAATACCTGGGAATCAACTTAACAAAAGAGGTGAAAGACCTCTATAACGAAAATTATAGAACACTAAAGAAAGAAATCATAGAAGAACTCAGAAGATGGAAAGACCTACCTTGCTCTTGGATAGGTAGAATTAATATTGTCAAAATGTCCATACTACCAAAAGCATTATACAGATTTAATGCAATTCCAATCAAAATCCCAATGTTATTCTTCAAAGAAATAGAAAAAGCAGTCATGAAATTCATCTGGAAAAATAAGAGACCCAGAATAGCCAAAGCAATCCTGAGCAAGAAAAGTGAAGCAGGCGGCATCACCATACCAGACTTTAAATTATACTATAAAGCAATAGTAACAAAAACAGCATGGTATTGGCACCAAAACAGACTGGTGGACCAATGGTACAGAATTGAGGACACAGAGACTAATACGTATAATTTCAGCTATCTTATATTAGACAAAGGCGCCAAAAATGTACAGTGGAGAAAGGATAGCCTCTTCAACAAATGGTGCTGGGAAAACTGGAAATCCATATGCAACAAAATGAAATTAAACCCTTATCTCTCACCATGCACAAAACTCAATTCAAAGTGGATCAAGGACCTAGGAATTAGACCAGAGACAATATGCCTAATAGAAGAAAAAGTAAGCTCCAATTTCCAACATGTCGGATTAGGCCCCAAGTTCCTTAATAAGAATCCTGTAGCACAAGAATTATTACCAAGAATTAATGAATGGAATAGATTTAAACTAAAAAGCTTCTTCTCAGCAAAAAAAAACAATCAGTGAGGTGAATAGAGAGCCAACTAATTGGGAACAAATATTTAATACGTGCACCTCAGATAGAGCACACTAATTTCTAGAATATATAAAGAACTCAAAAAACTTAACACCAAAAAACCAAATAACCCAATCAATAAATGGGCTAAGGAATTGAGAAGACACCTCTCAGAAGAAGATACACAATTAATCAACAAATACATGAAAAAATGCTCAACATCGCTGGCAATTAGAGAAATGCAAATCAAAACTAAGATTTCATTTCACTCCAGTCAGAATGGCAGCTATCAAGAATACAAACAACAATAAATGTTGGAGAGGATGTGGGGAAAAGGGCACACTCATACATTGCTGGTGGGACTGCAAAATGGTGCAACCACTATGGAAAGCAGTATGGAGATTTCTTGGAAAACTGGGAATGGAACCATCCTATGACCCAGCCATCCCACTCCTGGGTCTATTCCCAAAGGACTTAAAAACAGCATATTACAGTGACACAGCCACTTCAATGTTTATAGCAGCACAATTCACAATAGGTAGGTTGTGGAACCAACCTAGACGTCCCTCGGTAGATGAGTGGATAAAGAAAATGTGGTATATATACAAAATGGAATTTTACTCAGCAATAAAAGAGAATAAAATAATGGCATTTGTAGGTAAATGGATGAAGTTGGAGAATATAATGCTAAGTGAAATTAGTCAATCTCAAAAATCCAAATACCGAATGTTTTCTCTGATATAAGGAGGCTAGTTCACAGTATTGTTGGATGGGGGTACATAGGAGGATTAGAGGAACACTAGAATGGTCAAAGGGAAGGGAGGGGAAGGGAGGGAGCAAGGAGGGAGGGAGGGGGAGAAAAGAAAAAAAAAAAAAACAAAAAGAAAAGGTGGTTGAATGAAACGGATGTCATTATTCTAAATGCACAATTGAAGACCTGAATGGTACGAATATACTTTGTATACAAACAGTTGTATGTAAAATAGATGCTATATATGTGCACTATGAATTGTAATTATTATAAATAAATAAATTAATTAAAAAAAATAGTGCTTGGGGTTGTTTGCCTCTTCCACCATAAGAGGAGGCAGCAAGGGGACAACTTCTATGAGTTGGAAATCTGTTTTCACCAGGCACCAAATCTGCTAGTGCCTAGATCTTAGACTTTACAGCTTTCAGGATTGTGAGAAATAAGATTCTGCTGTTTATAAGCTTCCAACTTATGGTATTTTGTTATGGTAGCCCAGATGGACTAAATAAAGCAGTAGAAAACATGGTAAGACCTGTGGACCCACTGCTATACTCCATTTGCTGCTCGGTGAGTTCATTGGTCAGAGGTAACGGGATGTGGAATATCATGATAGTGGAAAAGGCATTCTGTAAGTCCACAGATAATAGATTTAGCAAAAGCATTCTGTATTATCCACAGATAATAGATTTGGCAGAAGTGTTGTGTACTTAACCAGACTATGTCTATTTCACAAACACAGCCCCTTCAATGATGAAAATAGTCCAATATAATCAACTTGCCACCTGGTTTTGGCTGGCTGATCATATGGGAATGGTCCATTTAGTCTCTGCTTCTGGGAGATTTGGCACTCAGCAGTGGGCGGAACCATATCAGCTTTGGTGAGTGGGAATCTATATTGCTGAGCTTCTGCACAACTTCCATCCGTGCCACCATGGCCACTTTGCTCTTGAGCCCATTGTGCAATGATGACAGGAGCGACTGAGGAAGTTTGCAGATCTCCATAGGACAGGATATCTTATCAGTTTGATTATTAAAATCCTCTTCTGCTGAGGACACCTTTCAGTGAGTTCACACGGGACACAAACATCTTCATGCTTTACTCCCAATCAGAGAACTCTATCCACATACCTCCTCCTAGACTTCCTTGTCACCAGTTTTCCAATTGTGTTCCTTGCAAGTGCCATCCCACTAAACTGTTGGCCACAGCACAGTTTTGTCTGGATAATCTGCCCATTGATGAAATCAGAGTGTTGGAAGTCTTCAAATATTACTGCATTAGAGTTCATCTCTCCTGCAGATCTAATATTTGCTTATATAATTGAGTGCTCCAGCATAGGGTACATATATATTTACAATTGCTATTTCCTTTTGTTGAATTGATCCTTTTATTATTAAGTAGTGACCTTATTTTTCTCTTTTTACAGATTTTGATTTAAAATCTATTCATCTGATATAAGTATAGCTACTCAAACTTGTGATCCTCCTGATTCAACCTCCTGAGTAACTGGGATTACAGGCATGAGCCACTGTTTCCAGTTCACTATTTTACTCTTTAGATGTACATGTCTTACCTCTTTCTGCAGACAGTGACCTCTTGGAAGATGGGATCCTTGTGTGATTTCCACAATGTCTTTCCCAATTCCTTGCACATAGTGGGTGCTTAATAAATGTTTGTCCTATGAGTTAACTTAGCTTTGATTTATTATGTAATGTACATTCACAATTTTAGGATGTGTCAGTTAGGAATTTTGTTGGGGCTAGTAATTGAGAAACTATTATAGTGGCTTAAACAAATTAAAGCTTTTTCCCCCCATATACTCACCAGAAAATGTATATATACATATATATATATATATATATATATATATATATATATATATATTCTGTATATGTATATATATTCTGGTTAGTAAGGTGACTCCATAAAGTCATGAAGGACTCTCATGCACTTCTTTCTCTCTGTTTGATGTTCATTTTTTAGCATGTAGCTTCTATCTTCAAGTCACAAGATGGCTCTTAGAGCTCTAGCCAGTATATCTGCAATTTAGGAGAATAGAAAGGGAAGAACAAGGAGCAGATAGACTCTTCTCTCAAACAAGGCCGTCTACCTTTAAATCAAAGATTTCATTTAAATTTTATTGAGTACACCCTTAACCGCAGGGGAGGTTGGGAAGTAAAGCTTTTAGATTAGTACTATTTCCCCCTGAACAAAATATGAGTTATATTTCTAAAGAAGAAAGAGAAGATATCAAGTAACCAGCCTACAATCTTTAACAAAAAGAATTCTAATTATTCATCAGTGTTATCCTCTTTTAAGCATTGTTTCTTTCAGATTTTTTATTTCTCTTCCAGTTTGTAGGTATATTGTCCAAATTTATCCTGACTCCAGTCTTTATATCCAGAGATTTTAGTGTAATATGATCTGCTTCATACTCTTCTACCCCCACCCCACACCAAATGAGCTTTGTTTGCTTTCTCTTTATCTCTAAGTGGTATGACACCATCTGGCGTTTTCTGCATTTGACCCAGAGCTACATCTAGCATCATCAGACTAATCAAGAGGTGGGAAGGGACAGGGTCAGGCATGGGTTAGTGGCACAAATCATTTGGTAAATTAAAAAAAAAAAAAAAACAGTTATAACATTTGCTCCCTGCACAATACAATATCTATTGCAGATTCTTATAAAATTCTGTTTTATTAATCACCAGCAATTGGAAGTTCAGAGTATACATCTCTCAGATTGATGCTGTGGATAATATGAAGTATAAAATTTCAAAAAGACAATAAGAGAGGCAGTTAAAGACACATTTATAGCTAGGGTTGTGGCTTAGTGGTAGAACACTTGTGTGAGGCACTGGGTTTGATCCCTGGTACCACATAAAAAAATAAAATAAAGGTATTGTGTCCATCTACAACTTTTAAAAAAAGGCACATTTATTCTTAGCCCACATTTTCATATATGTTAAATTCCTCCTAGAAGGTATTTGGATGACTGAGGTACAAGTGATTGAAGATATTAAACTATTTATGTAGTCATCCTTCCCATTCAATCAATAATTATGGAACATATACTATTTGCCAAACATTGTGCTAGCTGCCAGAGATACAACTGAGAATTTTTAAAAGTGTAGACCTTTTAGAGTTAAAGATATGTTGAAAAGACTAAAATGAACAACAGAAAAATGAGATAAGGAATTTGAAATCAGCTTCCATAGATCAATAATCCCAGAAAGCCTAGCAAGAAAATTAATGGCAGAAACTAAGCTTGGATATTTTATAATTCTCTTTTAGCTACACAGAATTAAATCTGTAATTCTGAGAAGACTCTGGCATAGATTGTTCATGTAGGATTTTGCTGTGTACAAATTAGACAATCTTAATGAACAACAATGAAGAAATAGAACAAGTCTCTTACATGTCATAACATTGAAATAAAATGAGGATAGTTCACTAGTTTGCATAAGGCGAAAAAGAGGATGCAGGTAAATCCCAATGACTCAAAATTCCATTAGGATATTTTAAGATTTAGTATGGGAACTTACCCAAGAACTACAGAAAATTACATTTAAAACTAAGATCTGGAAAGTATTCACTAATTTAAGGGTAGGTCATTTTCCAAGGTGGGAGGGGATCACTGGATTGTCAGTTAATTGAAATTATCCAAACTGATACAATTGTAAGTCATAAACTTGGCAATTGCTGATGCCATGGTAGACAAAGCATGCTCATAAGACGGGGCCCAGCCCAGAACTGCTGGGTCCTTGTGCCCTGGGGATCTCCAAGCTATTTCATTTAGAGAGTGTATCAGTGTCCCGTGCTCTTGACCTTGTAATGTCAGTCAGTGTGATGTGCTTGTTTTATTTCCCTTAGTTGGATGAATAATTTATAATCTCTGGAAAGTATAAAAACTCAGTGTACTCTTGTGTAACTTGTGTTTAAATATAACGATTATCATGTGCATACTCTGTTAATTTTTTAAATGATTTTTAAAAGGCTTAAAAGGATTTTATCTACTTTTTTTTTTCTTTTAGAAGATTGATTTAGTGGATTGATAAGAGTGGTTTAAATGCTTAGGAAGATTTGTTTCTTATATTTGTAATTCTCCCTTGATGTATTTGAAATGTTTAAGAGGTGCAATTGTATTAAAGTAGGAATTTGATTTGTTAACTATGTAAATGATGTTTAATAGTACATGCATGAGTTAACTGAAAAAGAATAAGTGAAAAGGATTATTCTGATTTTAATTAAAATAATAAAATTATAAGTAAAATAAGAGCTATTAGTCAAGCTTAAATGTTGAAGGGAAACAAGCTTCTACATTTGTAACTATACGATTATAATATGGAGTAAAATAAGTAATCAGAAAGATTCCTTTCTGTGCACAAAACCCCAATTAGGATAGTCAAAGCCCCAAGGAAAGCACCAAGCCCCAAATCTACCAACCACAAAAGCAGGTGCTACAGTCCCTAAGGTGCTAGAAGAAGAAAGCGCTGCATTTTAAAATTGTATGTCAATAAATGATAGCTGTATATATTTACAAGGAAAAAAGTAATGTCACTATTTTTTTAGTACAATGTAGAATGGCCAAATTAAGCCAACCAACTCATCCATCACCTCAAAGATTTGGCAGATTTCATGATGACAGCAGTTGAGTTCCACCCTCTCATGACATTGAAATGTACAGTACTCAACAATTAGCTATATTCACCATGCTGTGAAACAATCTCAACAAATGAATACCCCAAAGCCAACTTATTCCTCTTATCTAACTATTCCTTCCACCTCCTAGCTTCTACCCTCTGCTTCTGTGAGTTCAATTTAGAGTCCACATATAAAGGAGAATATGTGATATTTATTTTTCTGCATATGGCTGATTTTTATTTAATACAGTGTTCCCCAATTCTACTGTAAAATGATGAGAAGAAAACATAGAGGAAAATCCATATAACATTGGTCTGGGCAAAGAGTTTTTAGATTTAACTCCAAAAGCACAGGCAACAACAACAACAGCAACAAAACAAAACAAAACAAAAAGAAAGAAAGAAAGAAAAGAAAAATGGAGTTACATCAAATAAGAAAGCTTTTGCACAAAAAGGAAACAGTTTAAAGTGTGAAGAGACAACCTAAGGACTAGATGAAAATATTTGCAAATCATACATCTGACAATGGCTAACATCTAAATATACAAGGAACTCAAATAACCATATAGAAAGAAAATAATGTGTTTAAGAAATGAACAAGGGACCTGAATTGGCATTTCCCAAAAGATGACATACAAATGGCTAACATAAATGAAAAATGCTTGGCTTCTCTAGTCACCAGAGAGATGAAAATTAAAACCACAATGGCTAGAATAACTACTATCAAAAAAGATGTCTACTTAAATAAAAAAATCAGGTATTCTATTTATTATTTATATATTCTATAAATAAACAATTCTATTTGTTTGGGAGTAGGGGAGCATTGCAATAGGAATACACATGCCATAATAAATTATGGGTATATTCAAAGAGGTTCAGTAAGAGGGAAGTTATGTTTAAACTATGAGAAGGACAACATCAGATATTTTGAAATGATAATTTTTGGCCACAGTGATTAATAACAAGAGTGGCATTAGTTTGAGGTTGAGCACACAGTTTCAGGACAAATTTCCTTGTAGAAGTACTTTTTATATAATGCTGTGGGGTCTCTGTGCAAGCTTGTGGTTCTGAAAGAGTCTTTTGTGACAGTTACCCTCAGGCAATTGCACATAGGAATGCTTCCTTCACAATCTCCCAGCTTTATTTACTTTCTTTTTTTTTCCCCGGTTAGGGTTGAGCCAGGCAATTTCATTTCAATTCCGACAACTTTCATATTACTTCCACAAAGACAAAAACATAACAAATGCTAGTGAGAATATAGAGAAAGTGGAACTCTCATATCTAATTGGGAATATAAATTAGTACAGTTATGATGGAAAACTTTATGGGAGTGTCCTCAAAAACCTAAAAATAGAGAACTACTCTATGATGTAGTAATTTCACCTCTGGGCATTTACCCAAAAGATTCAAAATCAGCATGTTGAAAAGATTTCTGCATGCCTAGGTCCCTTGCAGCACTATTCACAATAGCCAGGTTATAGAATCAACAGATGAATGGACAAAGAAAATGTTGTCTCTATGCACGGTGGAATTCTTTTCAGCTTTTAAAAAGGAAGAAAATCTGTCATTTGCATCAAGATCTGATCTAGCATGGTCAGCGGACTTGCATCCTTCCTGCCTCCCCATTTATACAGAGCACTCAAAGCTGGTGTAAGAATCCCATCAGAGACCCTGGAGAAAGACAGTCTGCCTGGAGAGGGAATCTGGGTATGGGGGCAAGAGTATGAACAGTAAGCCAAGCAGGGTTCAGGATCACTTCAAAAACACTCACATCAGACACCAGGAGGAATAAAAGGGAGTGAGGCCACTAACACACTCCATCGCCAGAACAGAATCCTCCTGACTTTGCCTGGCATGGGGTCTTGTGCTGCCTGCCTTCACCACACCTATTATTGGCAAACCTGCTAGGCAAGAACAACTCTGCCCACTGGGACATAGGCTGCACTCAGGACCCCCATGGACAGGAATGCCTGTGGAGAAACTGCAACTCCTGACCATTCATACAGATGACCTGGCTCAAGAATCACTGGGCACTGTATGAAAACCAGCAGCATGAAAAAGACCCCCTGAAGTAATTATGCTAAGTGAACTCAGTCAAGCACAAAGGGACTGACATGGGATTCCATTTGAGCAAGAGATCTAGGATACTCAAGTTCATAGGGGTAGGAAGTGTTACAGTTGCAACTCCTGCTGAGGTGGGCAGGAGGGGGATGGAAAGTAATGTTTCATGGGAACAGAGTTTCAGTTTGAGAAGATTCTGGAGGTGGGTGGTGGTGATGGTTGCAAAACATTGTGAATGTACTTAACACCACTGGGCTGTACACTTAAGAGATGATTAAGCAGGGCAGGATGGTGCACACCTGTAACTCAGTAGCTTGGGAGGCTAAGGCAGGAGGATCGCAAGTTCAAAGCCAACTTCAGCGAAAGTGAGGCCCTAAACAACTCAGTGAGACCCTGTCTCTAAATAAAATACAAAATAGGGCTGGGGGTGTGGCTCAGTGGTTGAGTGCCCCTGAGTTCAATCCCTGGTACCAAAAACAAAAACAAAAAGAAAATTAAAATGGCAAATTCAAGTTATGTATATTTTACCACAATTTAAAAAATTATTTTAAAAAAAGACCAGGGGAATAAACCAAACAGCTGATCTCAGGAGGAAAAAAAAAAAAAAAAAAAAAAAAAAAAAAACCCAGGGGAGAGATGCTTATTTTGAAATTCTAATTAGTAATCTTAGAAAAGTTAGGATACTGCATCCACAAAAATAAGATTGGTTGCTATGAAAAAGAATCAAATAGAAAGCAAGAAAACTTTCCTACCAACTAAAATATGATTGTCAAATAAAAAGTTCGGTGGATGGGAGAAATGGTCATGGCTACTAAGATCAAGCTGGAAAGAAGTTTGTTGAATGCAGAACAAAGAAGATATGAGAGATGTTAAAAGACAGGTGGTTAGATCCACGTCACTAAAAGTCTACCAAATAAGGGATAAAAGTTTCTAAATAGGAAAACAGATTACCTTCAAGAGAATAAAAATCAGAAGACATTAGGTTTCGTATTAGCAGAGTGGTTACTGGAAAACAATCAAGCAATAGCTCAAAATTCTCAGGAAAAACCCCAAACCAAGTATGGGGTTAAAAAAAAGTCATTTTAGATATGCAGAGACTTGGAAAGTTGAACATCACCAAGTCCACATAAAATATGACTCAAAATGACCCACTAATCAGGGGAAAAGAGAATTTAAGAAAGAGGAACATGCACGCATGTAATCCCAGCAGCTTGGGAGGCTGAGGCAGGAGGATCACAAGTTTGAGGTCAGCCTCAGCAAATTAGTGAGGTCTTAAGCAACTTTGTGAGACACTGTCTCAAAGAAAAATTAAAAAGGGCCAGGGATGTAGCCGAGAGGTATAGTGCTTAAGAAATTTAAAAAGAAAGGAAGAAAGAGGACCAGATGAGGACAGAAAGAGTGGCAGTTGAATATGCCTTGGATGAAGCCCAGAAAACTAAAAAGAAATCAAAGGAGAATCCATTGAGCTTTGATATTTGGTGCATTTTCCTTTGGTTGGTAGAACATTAGAGATTTAGAATTCCATCTCCTTTTCTGTAGGTATAATTATACCATTTATTTCTGCAACAATTAATAATTACTATAGTTTGGGTAAGTGTCCCCTAAAGACCCACGTGTTAAAGGCTTGTTCCCTAGCCTGTGGTGCTATTGAAAGGGTGGAAGAAACTTTAAGAGAAAGTTAGGTCTTGGGGGCCTGCCCTTGAAAGGGATTTTGGACCTGATTCCTTCCTGTTTCTTTTTCTCTGCTCCTGGATGCCATCTGTGAACAGACCTCATCTACCATGCATGTTCCACCATGATTTGTTGTCTTGCCAAAGGCCCAAAGCTAATGGGGCCAAGAGACCATGGACCAAAACCTCCAAAAACCATGAGCCAAAATATACTTTCCCTTCTTATAAGTTGCTTATCCCAGGTATTTTGTCACAGTAACTGAAAACTAATTAACAGAATAATCATACTGTACATACTCTTTCATTAAGTTTAATTTTTCAAAACAAATCGATAGATTTAATTAGGGCAACAGAGCAGAATAAAGAGATCACACACAGTGACAACTTAAGGACGTTAAAATAACAATAAAATTGAGTGGTAGCATTCAAGAAGGCAGGTGGGAGATAGCATAAGTACTCAAATATATTTATCTTTAGTAGACATAGTTCAAGGTTGATAAATCAAAGTACAGTAGTGCATAGAATATGAAACAGTGCTCTTCTCATTTTAACACATTAATGGGTTATGAAATTAATGTAGTGGTCCTAACCAGCATTATAAAAAGATGAAATAAAATAGAATTGGAAATATTAGGATGTGTCACACATTTTACAAGTCAGTATTATTTCCTGACACTCTTGTTTGAGTGAGGGTGTGTGTCCTGGGATGCAGTGTGTATTTCTTCCTCTGAGAAGAGAAAATGAATTTCCCTCCCCCTGAGTCTTGGTTAGATTTAGTAACTTGCCTCTATGAAAGAAAATGAAGTCATTAAGGCCAAGACCTTCTAAAATGAAGTTGGGAGATTTCAAGAGGATTGTATTCACACCTGCCAAGGGTTAAACACAGAATGTTCCAGTAGTCTTGAATAAACAACTAAAGTCAGTATCCTGCCAGCCTTCAACATCTCTCAGCTGGGTGTGCCCTAATTAATGAACCAATCAAAACGGGTTTGCAGTTTAGGAGTTCTGCCAGGCAAATGAACTTAAAAAAAAAAAAAATCTGCTGTAGAAATCCCTTGTTAAAAAAAAGAAACAAAACCCAGAATGAATTTAGTTAAAATGGCCACATTGCCAAAAGCTATCCACAAATTCAATGCAATCTTCATCAAATTACCAGTGACATTCTTTACAGAACTAGAAAAAACAGTTTTCAAATTCACATGAAAGAATAAAAGGATAGCCAGAATAATTCTGAGCAAAAAAGAGCAATGCTGGAGGCATCATAACACTCAATTTAAAAAAAAAAATGATGCTATAGAGAGGTAGTAACAAAATCAGCATGGTACTGGCAAAAAAACATACACAAAGACCAATGGAATAGAATTGAAGACACCAAGAAAAACCCACTCAGATACAGTTTTCTGATTCTAGACAGAAGTGTCAAAAATATACATTGGAGAAAAGACAGCTTTTTAAAGAACAAATGATGCTGGGAAAACTGGATATCCATTTGTAGAAGGATGAAACTATATCCCTCTCTCTCACCTGGACCAAAAGTCAGCTCAAATCAGGCATGGTGGCACATTCCTGTGATCCTAGAAACTCAGGAGGCTCCAGGCAGCAGGATCAAGAGTTTGAGCCCAACCTCAGCCACTTAGTGAGGCTCTAAGCTACATAGTAAGACCCACTCTCAAAATCAATAAATTAAAAGAGCTGGGGATGTATCTCAGTGGTAGAGTGCCCTTGGGTTCAATCCCCAGAACCGAAACAAAACTCAAAGTGAATCAAAGACCTAGGAATGAAACCACTCCTTGAAGAAAATATAGAGTGTACATTCCAAGACAGATGCAGGCAACTTTCTTAACAGAGCCCCTAACGCTCAGAAATAATACTAAGAATTAATAAATGGGACAGCATCAAATTAAAAAGCTTCTGCACAGCAAAGGAAACAATTAAGAATGTGAAGAAAGAACATACCAAATGGGAGAAAATCTTTGCCAACTACTCTTCTAACAGAAGATTAATATAAAATCTCAAACACTTAAAACAAAAAAATCATAAAACAATGCATTCAATAAATAGGCAAATTAATTAAGCAGACATTTCTCAAAAGAGGAAATACAATTGGCAAACAAATATATGAAAAAAATGTTTAACATCATTAGCAATCAGATAAGTGCAAATCAAAACTATGCTGAGATTTCATATTACTCTTTCATATATATTCCTCTTTATGACTGAATAAAACTCCATTATGTGTGATATATATATATATGTATATATCACATTTTCTTTTTTTAATATTTTATTTGTTCTTTTAGCTATAGATGATAGTAGAATGTATTTTGACATATCATACATACATGGAGTATAACTTCCCATTTTTGTGGTTGTACATGATATGGAGTTACACTGGTCATGTATATAAACATAGAAAAGTTATGTCTGATTCATTTACACAATCATAAAGAGGAATGAAATTATATTATTTGCAGGCCAATGAATGGAACTGGAGGACATCCTGTCAAGTGAAATAAGTCAGACTCAGAAAGTCAAGGGCCATATGTGGAACCCAGAGAGAAAAAAAGAAAAAGAGAAAAAGAAATGTTCATGAAATTAGAAGGGAGACCAGCGGAGTAGTGGTTGAGAATCAGAGGGAGGATGGATGGGAGAGAAAGAGGGTATACTGGGAAAAAAAATTAACCAAATTATATTATGTGCATGTATGATATATCACGATGAATCCCATTATTTTGTATAATTATAATGCACACACGTGTATAATTATAATGTGCGTGCGCATGTGCACACACACACGTGCGCGCACACACACACACACACACACACACCTCTCCTTGCATTTGCCATGGAGGACACAATTCAAGGCTTCCCAGATTCAAGGTACTGGATTTGTAATTCCTTATTTCCCAAATAAATGCTATTTCCTTTGACCTCTGCATCAAGTTATTTTATTATTTTGGTTAACACTTCGACACTTCTAATAGAATGAAGCAAATGAGTAGAATGAAGCAAAGCAAATTAGAATAAATAAATAATTTTTAAAAACTGATGGTGTACAACTTTGGAGACTATATCAAAAGAGGCACTGTGTTTTATTTCTTGCTTCATTTCCTGTATCACTCTGAGGAAGCCAGATGCCATAGGTTGAAGGCACTCAAATGTCACCATGGAGAGGCCTAGGTGATAATTATGATAATGATGACAATAAAATTCATTTCACATTTCTCCTGAGAACATCTTTCCACTACATAGTCTTTATACTTCACTGTAGAAGAGCAAGGGTTTTATACTATTTGCTTATTTCTTTAAATCACACACAGTACATAGCCACACAGTTTCCACCTTTTCATTGTATGTTACAGCCAGCCATGAGCATGCAGCAGGGATATAAATTTGTGTTCTGGGGCCTGGGGTTGTGGCTCAGTGGTAGAGTACTCACCTAGCATGTGCGCGGCCCAGGTTAGACCCTCAGCACCACATTAAAATAAAAACACATTGTATACAACTAAATCAATTAAATAAATATTTTTTTAAAAAAAATTTGTGTTCTGTGCATCCTAGCAGAGGCCCCACTGCACATGTACCAGGTAGCCCTTAATTACTTATCTCCAAGGCATTTTGTTTTTTCAATTAATGTCATGATTCACAAGTATCAATTAAACAGAGAATGTCCTACCAGAGAAGAAACATGGACCCCACACACCCAGGAGAAAGCTCAGAGCTTTCATATTAGTAGTTTGGTTCAATTGTATTGTGCAATATATGCTGGAATGCATACACAGCTGCTCCTCTGTGCTGTATAATATTGATATTACATGATGTTCCTCCCCCAAGAGAAGCATGATGTCCAGTGACAGAGTCATTTGATAATGGATTTCCCTGTTTTAGTTTTGTTTTCTCTCTGAACATAATAATTGTCATTAACATTGAGGGCTTTCTGTTTTGTTTTTTTTTCTTGCAGTGTTGGGTGATATAATTCTGGGCCTTGCGTGTGCTAGGCAAATGTTCTACTTCTGAGCTGCATCCCTACCCCAAATACTGGGGCTATTTTTATGAATCTTGGAAATTCAGTGAACCTGTTTTAGAAGACCATTGTGATGATCTTTAGTTTTGCTTCTTCTCCTTTAGGGACAGAATTCATAGGATTTGTGCTGGAAGGCATTTTGGGTTTTGTAAAAGTTTCATTGCTTTACCAGACAGGAGCTCACTGTGCTCTGCTTGAAAATTATATAAAAACATTGATAGATTATGCCAATATTTATCAAATTTTTGTAAACAGGGATTATTGGAGGAATAGCTTGTCAGTTCAAAAGAAAAAAAAAGCCTCAATTTTCAGAAATTAATCTTTGTACTTCCTATTTAATCATTTATTTATTTAATTTGGACACATGTTTATTAATTACACTGGCACATATCTAGTCTGAGCACATATAAATTCACATTATAAATCTGCATTGGAGTCCTTTCTCTATTTAACC
The DNA here is from genome assembly GCA_025594165.1 of Tamias sibiricus. Lineage (NCBI taxonomy): Eukaryota > Metazoa > Chordata > Mammalia > Rodentia > Sciuridae > Tamias > Tamias sibiricus. Next base: position 139,570,717 of record CM046659.1, read on the forward strand.
TAATATTTTTGTTACATATTTTCTTTTTTATTTTAACATTAATTTTTAACTTTAATGAGTAGCTCTGATCTGTTGGAACACTCAGAGAATTAGGGCTATATTACAACACAATAATACTTTTTAAAAAAACATGTAAAATGGTCAGTTTGGAAAATATCATATATGTTAGTTGAGATTAACTGAATGTTAATAACACAAAGTCATTATACAATGATGAATAACAGTAAAATTGAAATAAGCAAGTTTTTTTTTTCAGTTATTTGGATACTCAGCAGTCTTCCAAGAGATCTTGCAGTGTCTACAGGTTCCTAGGCAGGGAGAAAGAACTGAGTATGGCAGCATGACTGGAGAGGCCTGATGTTTTTTGAGAGCAGGAATGAAGCTTTGCTAATAGAGGAAACATACCTTCGTCCAATATGGGTTTAGACCAAAGTTTGCAAGTTTGTGACTTGAGGGCTATATTAGGTCACAGATATCTTTAGTTGTACAGTATTTTTTAAATTGGGAAATTTCATGTACAAATATGGCACCTCTGGGGCCAGGGGATACAGAAACTGTTCTCTCATATCAATAGGTGGAGCTAGTTAGAAGTTCTTAGGTGGGACCTGCCTATTCCAATTTGTCACAGTTGGAATCACTTCCTATTTTGAAACACTTGGCTTGCTTATATGTTCTCACATCACCTACCTGGATTTTCTGTGTTTCAGTTTGCAGCTGTTTGAGAAAAAAACAGATCATCTAGTAGAGAAGCCAGATGATCCAGGCTCTTGCTGGTAGAAAAACTGAAAAGGAAGCTTAAGGTCAGGATCCCCACTCATTGATTATCATGCAACCAAGAGTGCAGACAGGACCCCTGCAGCAATGACAGGTACCAGGAAGCCCAGACTTTCTCTTAAGACAGCAGGACTCAGAGAGGACCAGAGGCCAGTCCTTTTATGGAAATGGATGGAGATTTCTATTTTTAGTGAGAAGAAAGTGAAATTTTAGACTGAAAACATTCGAAAGGAGATGCTTGCTCATTGCAGGTGAAAAACAGAGGAAAATAAACCAGTTAGAAGACCCCAGTTAAATTTCAGATGATTTAAAAATTTTTTACCCAAATTTCAGAAATATTATACTGATGATTATATTGTTTTCTTTAATTTAAAGTAAAAATTCTACCAGGTTAAAAAGACCCTTCCCTGTAGACCTAGGAGTATAACTGCTGAATCATGAGATCTACACATTTCAAACTTTGATTGAAGGTTCCAAATTGTTCTCTCCACACTCCCACTAAAATGAACCCTACCACACATTGTTCTGCAGCCTGCCCACACCTCATGGTGGTAACTCTGCACTTGACACCGGCATGATGATTGTGAAATGATATTACATGGTGGTTTTAATTTGTATTTTCCTGATTATTCATAGAATTGAACCTTGACCATTTTCTCTTTTCTGAATTGCCTATTTGTCTTTTATGATAATTTTTCTCTTGTGTTGCCTTTTTCTTATGTGATAGACACATGTTCTTAACTAGCTCCTTAAATGTCATATGTGTTGCAAATGTGTTCTCTTAGTTGACAGTGATTTCTACCTTTTGTGTGTGTCTTTTGATTAGTAAAAGTTTTATGTTTGCATGTAGTTCAATTTATTAATCTTCCCATTTATAATTTGTGCTTAGCTTTTCAAATATCAAGAAGCATTTTAGCAATTTTTAACTGCTTTGGCTGTACAGCACAAAGCATTTTACATGTACGTATATAAATATATCAAAATTATAAATATGCCTAAATTATATAGCTGAAACTAGTTTTAAATATTATAATTAAAATTATATAATTAAAATAAGCATGCAAGCCATTTTTTTTAGAAAGTTTCACTCCTCTTTGGTATTTATTCAGCTTTTGAGCTACTAAAGTCAATGGTCAAAGTAAAGCAATTATCAGATGCTTGTGGGTGGTGACCTTGGGGAAGCTCAGCCTCCTCTTCCATTCTGTCTTATTTTTGTCTTTAATAGCAGATATTTATTTCAATTTTAGATTTTATTATTTTCTTTGTATTCATAATGTACAAAGGTTAAAATAGTATTAAATCTCAAGTGGAGCAAAACTTCAGATTCTCAGCACCTTATCTTTCTCAGTGATTTCTACTCAAACCTTCAGTGTTATTCTATAGACTCTTTTCTAAACTGTTATTTTTATTTATTGCTATCAAAAGTAATGGAAAGGGAAAAATGGAACCCAGATTATCTGTAAGTACCTCTGACTTTGGAGTAAGGCAACACAACTCTCCTCAGTAGAGAAAGAAATCTTCCTTAGCCTTTTTTCCCCTAACAGAGACTGCTGGGAGACAAGAGAAGGATTTGAGACCCCAGTTTGGCAGGACCTTTGGACATTCAGAGTCCAAGAACTGAATTCTCCAAAGGAATAGACAGAGACAGAGAAGAAAGAAGGGAAGGACAGGCCGAACAGTGTTGTCAGATGCTGGAACCTGAGATGGCTGATATGGTCAAGAGATTTTTTTAGACCTAGAATTGGAGACTTGAGGTGACCCTGTTCCCGCTATTATCTCATCTTTCTCATGGTCTGCTTCATATACATGTGCCTTGTGTGAACAATGCTTTTGAGGAAAAGCAATCTAGTTCATGTGCTGTAGTGTGTAATGGGAACAACAGGTGGGGGATAGTAAGACAACCCTTCCACTGAATTACTTCATCAGTAGAAGGTGGTCAGAGAAGAAAGGAACAGGACTACTTCATGGCCCTCAAAAATACCAAAAAGGACATGTGTCTTCCACCACCCACAGCAAAGGGCTCAGGCAATTTTATTTGAATCTTCTGACATCTAAATTATATAAACCACAGAAAAGAATGAGAAGCATATAGCAGTCATTGGTTCATTACAATTCTGAAGACTAGCCTAGCACATGTTTACCAGAAACAGGAAAAAATTCCTTTAATTAAAAGAGTCTAATTCTGGTCCCTGGAAGTGATCCCAGTCCATTATTTTTAAGAGGCTCTTGAGGTCATGTTCTGGGCTCTTGACTCTGTCCTCTGAGTTGTCCTTACTTTTCGTTAGAAGTAGCTCTCCCTGCCTCTCGACCATAAAAAGGCGGAGGCCCAGAGATCTCTTCTCACTTTGAAATGTTCCTGCCTTTTAGTTAGAACTGATGGTGCTTAAGCAAGTATAGTGAATCTGTGAATCTTATTGAAGATCAGACCATGGCAAAAAGACTCCATTATAGTCCTAAGATGGACTTCTCTTTACATTGGGCTACATGCAAGGGTGCTGTGAGAATATGCCCTTAAGATTCATACAAGACCAACTGTCTACTGAAAAATCCTCCATGGTGTTATATCAAATCTTATAGAAGTTTTAATAAGGGATCTTCAAGTCGAATACTTGATTTTCTTTACCCTGAGGCTTATTGAGAATGTTTTGTTGGCCAGAGATACTTCCCTGGACCCTCTGTATTTCTTCCTTATCCTGCCTAAAATGAAACAGTTCATCTCTCTCTTCTTTTACTTTACCAGTGCAGCCAAAAGAAATTGATTGTGGCTGTCAGTCTGTGTCTGAAAACCTCCTTTTCCAGATCAACAAGTTCATTAGCTGTCTTTTCTAACTTCTATGATTCTGCAAGTGACAGTGTCACCAAAAAGTCCACTACCATGTGACACAGGCTACCCTTTTCTGAGTTTCCAATAACAATCTTCGCCCTGCTATCCCCAGTGTCCTCACAATATCCTTAGTGTCTTTCTGGACTTTGCTGCCACTGGATATCATAATCGATGACAAATGTTTTAGGTTTGGGTTATGGCAGCATCCATGTCCAGATTTCACTTTCTGATTCAGTTATCCATTGTTATGTCATAAACCAGCCCAGAATGTAGTAGCTTAAATCAATATCCATTTTTTTAAAAAATATTTTTTAGCTATAGATGATGCATTTTTTTTTTTTTTTTTTTTTTTTTTTTGGTACCTGGGATTGAACTCAGGGGTGCTCAACCACTGGGCCACATCCCCAGCCCTCTTTTATTTATTTATTTATTTATTTATTTATTTATTTATTTATTTATTAGAGACAGGGTCTCACTGAGTTGCTAAGTGACTCACCATTGCTGAGGCTGGCTTTGAACTCATGATCCTTCTGTCTCAGCCTCCCAAGTGCTGGGATTACAGGTGTGCGCCACTACGACCGGCTGGATGCAATATCTTTATTTTGTTTATTTATTTTTATGTGGTGCTGAGGATCGAACCCAGGGCCTCACACGTGCGAGGCAAGTGCTCTGCCACTGAGCCACAACCCCAACCCTCAATATCCATTTTATTTTTCACAATTCTGCAAGTCTGGGATGTGAGTGAATGCTGATAGAAACATCTCATCTCCTCTCTGGGAGTGGGAGGGTCAGGTGGGCAACCAAGCTTGGAAGCCAGTTGGTGCTGGCTCTCAGCACAAAGAACTTGGTTCTCCTTTCTGTGGCCTCTCCTCATCTAGGCCCTATTTCTTTCTATGCGGTCTTTCCAACCAGATATCCTGGATTTTCCATAGGAGTTGGTTTCCAAAAGGGTAGAAACAGAAGCTGCTGGGCTTCTTAGGGCCTGGACCCAGAAGTCACAATGTTGTTTTCACTGCTTTGTATCAGTCAAAGAAAGTCATGAGGCCATTGATATTCAAAGAAGAGAGACCGGTTTTGCCTCTTTGTTGGTAAAAAATACATTGCAAAGGGCATGGAAGATAGGACTGACTGATTTGACCACTTTTAGAGATAACTTGCCTCACAGATAGAAGCAACAATGTGAGCACTCAGTACTCTCTGAGGCCATTTCTATTTCACAGTTTCAAACCTGACATTCAAGCTGTACCCTTGGCACCCTGGTGAGGTCAGAAGAGAGTTAAAACAACAGCCAAATGATGTGAGACTGATTTTGTAATGTTCTCATCTATAGTGATTTGGTCTTTGCTTAAGTTTAAAAAGACAAACCTCATCAAAAGGAGACCTGTCCCATTGTTGAACAACTCTAAAGTCTAGAAAGTCTTTCATGTGTGAAGTTGAATGCTGCATTTCTATGTCTCTACCCTCAGGAGTCACTGAAAAGAGAGCTACTCCCTTCTGTACATGGCATTCATTTAGATCTAGATATTTTAAGATAGTAATTTGATTCAAGGCTCAACATCTTCCAAAGTTTTTACCTGTGTGTTGTGTAAAGTCTTGATTTCTAGAACCATGTGTTTGTGTATGACATAATTCACAGAATGAATTTTGTCCAGTATAGTGTGTTAAAGAAGAGAGGAAAGTATATAATAGATAACTGAAAGTTACCAGATATCTGATTGCTATCATTTAAGGATTTTTTTTTTTTTTAATATTTTTTTTTTTTTTTTTTTTAATATTTTTTTAGTTTTAAATGGATCTTTTATTTTATTTGTTTATTTATATGCAGTGCTGAGGATCAAACCCAGGGCCTCACACATGCCAGGCAAGTGCACTACCACTGAGTCACAACTCCAGTCCCCTCATTTACTTTTGAATGCCCCTCAAAGGCCCATGTGTTGAAGGCTTGGTCCCTAGTTCATGATGCTATTGGGAGGTGGTGGAAACATGAACCAAAATAAACCTCTCTTCTTTGTAAGTTTATTATTTCAGGTATTTTGTCATAATAATGGAAAGCTGACTAACAGTGATGCAAATAAATGATTTGTTTCACTGTGTTGAACATTTGCCAAACGTGACCATTTGACTTGATCTTATGGAAATCTAGGCTTTAGAATTTGTCTTATCCAAACTTTATTTTATAACAATTCACTGTACCAAAATAGTTATCTAAATGCAGTGTCCTCTATAGTTGGTATTTAGTGGGTAATGGAAGTGGAGAACAGTATTACATAAATTTTGAGAAAAGCTGAAGGAACATTTACTCTTAAGTTACAAAGAAAAAAAAATTAAAAAAAAAATTCTTCAATGCTTCATGTGCCAAAATAAAAAATAACTGAGAAAGCATGTATAACTATCTGGTTGAAGAACCATTTCTCCCTGTGGGTGGTGTTTATGTAAGAAGGTGTCTGAGATCCAAAATTAGGGTAAGGCTTGTACTGTCCGGGAAAGTAGCTATAAAAAGATAAGAATAACAAAAAACTATGACCAATGAAAAGCATGGGAACTTAATCATAGGCTTGTCAACCCACAAAAGGGGCCACAAACAGCCTTAATCATTTCTCATGTTATTAAGACAACAACCCCAAATTTTGCTGACAGCAATTTTTGGTGCCAATATTTTGGTTTTTTGCCTTCAAGTACTAGCCTCCTAATAAAGTCAGACAGCTTTAAAATGTGTATGTGTGGGTTTAAGTTTTATAAATAGAAAGATATGTGAGGATATATGAAAAGACTAGTAATTTCACCAGTTAAGAATTTTAAAAATATTCATTGTCTTATAATTTTTCTTAAAACATTATTAGTAGGACAGTTGCTTTGAATTTATAAAAAATAACACAGATATAATTAATGACTTGCCTCTTCTGTTTGTATCACTTACTTTTCTGAGACTTAGTAAAAAGGCTATATTTAGGAGAAAACTAAATTACATATATATATATAATATATAAAATAAGGAGATAATGTAGACTATTAATGAGTTGAAAAGAGTCTTGCATATATTTAGTTTGAAGATAGTTGCAGATATTTCTCTACATTGGCCCACAAATTGTATGATAAGATCTTCAAAATTAGATAAATCAAATGTATCCTGGTTGAACACAAAAAAGTACAAAGCAAAACCACATAAATTTCCTAAAATATATAACAAATAGAAGACAGTTGAAATTGCAGAAATCTTTTTCAAAATTGATTCCGAATCTAGAGAGTAGTGGTGATTGTACAATAATGTGAATGTACTAAATGCCTCTGAATTGTACTCTTAAAATGGTTAAAATGGTAAATTTTATATGTGCTATACGTGTTTTGCCACAATAAAAATGATCATTTAAAAGATATTTAGTTCACCTAAATATACCTGAAAATCTAATTTGCCAGGGGCCTAAAACCTCGGGTTTGAAGAAGAAAGGATAAACCCAAGTTAAATTTGTTGGAATTACCCCTATTTTTCTTTGTGGATAACCTACAAAGTGTTCACTAGCTTCTGGGCAGATGTGAGTTCAGTTGGAGAATCAACAAGGAAGCAATGTTCACTTGGGCCCAGGCAGACTTGTGGGCAGGGAGTCTTTGGACGTTAGTTGGTCTGAGTTCACTGCTGAGCCAGCTGCAGACAGGAGCCGGCAGGTTCAAGAGCTGTTGATGCCCACAGTGTGCAGCTGGGTCAGCTGACAGTGCATGGGGCAGCACAAGCAGCCCTTTATGCCAGCTAGAGCCCTGCTAGCTGCACGGACACACAATCCCTTTATGTATTCCCTTAGGGTGTTTGTGGTCTTGGGGCCTTTTGAATTTTTATTGCTGCAGATGATGTGAAATGTGGGTGGATGGTTGTTGCAAGTAGGGTTTTCTTTTGATTAGGAAAACCTAGTTAAAAATAAAATAACAACAAACAGGAAAGGTGGACAATGCCTGGCAGCAGAGTATAACTCCTGAGCAAACATGTCCAGCTTTTACTCCTAAAAGAACAGGACACGAGTTTTGTCTGTCAAATTTAGCTAATAGGAATAATAAATAGGAAATATTAAGATCTCTTGATATTCTTGCTCTTTTTTGGTTTTGCTTTTTAAAAAATGTTTTATCAGTGTATTATAGTTACACATAATATTTGGGTTCATTTTGACATAGTCATACATGCATGGAATATAATTTGCTCCACATCAGTCCCTAGTACATCCTCTTTTCCTCTTATTCTTTTTTTATAATTATAATATAGACCAATTGATGTTGGAACCCAGGTTGGATAGGAATGTGATGGCTCTTTGGCAGAGAGAATTCTACTTGAATTACAAAGTAAAAACACAAATAAAAAGGATGCATACCACTGGGAGTAGGGATCCAAAATATTTATACCACAAAGAAAGAAAATGTCTAACTACAAAAAAGTTGTCATGAGATTATCCAGATTATCTCTTATGTGCATGTGGATTAAATTGGTAAATTTTGCATTTCTATCAGACTTTCAGGGGATGAGGACCACACTTCAAGTAGCAAGGCTCCAGAGAACTGAGAGCTAACAAGGGCGAAACTAGATTCCAGTTGGATCACTCTTTTACCTTGTCAAGGGTTCAAAAATGTAGCCTTAGCTCTAAAGAAACAAACAAAATTCTAACTCAAAAATTGCTCTGAAATTGGTCATTCATACTTATTAGTTAGAGCTAATGATTCTCAAAAAGAGGAACCAACTCTAATGGGGTATTCAGAAGTAGAAAGTGTTAAAGGTTGTATTATCAGTGGAAACTCCTACTACTATTTGGTACTTAGGGCCCAGGATGCTAAGTATTTGAGCATCTGTGGAAAAGTTCTGAACAAAGAAGAATTATCCCACCCCAAATGCCAAGAGAACCCCCATTAAGATACCTGAGCCACATGAGTGGAGATGAATGCTGTGCCCATACCTGAAGCCTCAGCCAATTACATCTTTGAATATGTCTTTGAATCTTTACAGCCATCCCTTGGTATCTAAAAAAGATTGATTCCAGGACCTCCCACAGTTAGAAAATCAATAGATTCTCAATCTCTTATGTAAAATGGCCTATTATTTGCATAGAACCTACACACATCCTCCTCTATAATTCAAATCAACTCTATATTACTTATAATACCTAGTACAAGGCAAATGCTATAGTTGTTATACTGTATTGTTTAGGGAATAATGACAAGAAAATAGCCTGTACATATTCAGTATAGATGAGATTCTTTTCAACTACATTTTATACATGGTTGGTTGAATCCACGGGTGTAGAACCTGCAGATATGGAGGGAAGATTGTAGAGTCTGAACAACGGACCTTCTTGTGTGTTTTGACTCATGTTTTTAGAATGCTGACCACCCTTGGAATGTTCCAGTGGGAAGAGTGGTGCTTCTGTCTCAGGCACCAGGTATGGTACATGACACGACAGATTCTCCCAGCAGAGAATGGGATCAGAAGCAAAGACTTCAGAAAGCCCTATAAAGTCGGGACTCCTCGAAACTCCAATAGAGGAAGGAGAAACAGGGAGGGCAGGAGGGAAAAGGGAGTATCATGAACTGAAATCAATTTCTCTGCACGTATGAGTTTGTTGTGATGAACCCAACTACTATGTATAATCATAAAGCTCAAAACAAACAAACGAACAAACAACTCCAAATGAAAATTCAGAAAATGGAATGGCCAGTGCCCCCTTGGAGATGACACTCAAGTGCACTTCACTCCATCATGGTGCTATGTCCAGCATCCCAACATCAAGACAAACAACTCCACAGTATCGAGGCTTATCAAACTTCCACCACATTCTTTTCCACAAAGGGAAGAGTCCCACAGTCCTAAATTTGCTGACTATCATGTTGGACTCTGACTTTTGATCCCAACAGATAGTGTCAAACATTACAATGAACATGCTAGAAATTCTTACGGAAACTGAGTTGAGATTAAAAAGAAAAAGAAGATACAGATAAAAGATAAAATAGGGGACAAAAGAGTGACCATGACAATGTTATGAGAATATGTTACAGACAGAAATTGAAGAGATAAAAGTAGATATTGTGATAAATATAAATATAATCAACATCGTATAAGGAAAATATCATTCAGCTTCTTGAGCCTCCATGTTAAGTTCAAGAGTTAGGAAGCATCTGAAAAGGGTTTGGCAGGATTGGTGAGGCAAGTTGCTGTACTGGCTTAGTCTTGGGAACTGCCAGGAAGATGGGAAATGTCCCCTGCACTCCAGGAGAGCAGCTTCATCATGCTGTTCCCAGTCCCCTCTCACCACACGACAGTGCCCCATAGGAGATGCTCTGGCAGTGCCAACATCACCTCAGTACATTTCAGCAACCCTAAGGACAGGGAAAAAGTTAACTGATAAAAAATTAGTGTGTAAGTAAAATGATGTGTATATAAACCCACAATCATATGTCCACATGGAAATATTAGCTCTGAGGAGGCTGAACATTTTTCTAGCACTGGCTTCCTGGAAAGATGGACAATTGTTCAGGGGCCCCTCACCACAGCAACACTCTTCCACTTCATGAGAACTGGCTGTACCAATGCCAGCATTGGTTCAAAAACCAAAAGGTGCTTGACATTTGTGAAAATCTTCTTGCTCTGATTCAATATTTACTTCTGTGAAAGTTCTATTCCTTGACTACACAAACCAGGGATTCACAGCTAGGTGTGCATGTGTGCAAGTAAGTGTGTTCATACTTCCTGTCAACCTGTAACCTACCTGATACCTGCCACAATTTGAATGTACAGAGAAAAATGTTGTCCCTTGTTTATATAATTTCTTGCCTTTCTCAAGTACTTTCTATTACTAGCTGCAAAACAAAGCAAAGTAACCTAACTAAATGGCCCATCCAATTAAAACTTCAGATGCACAAAAGACTTCAAACATCTCCTTGGGCATTGTTTAACCTCCTTGCCTAGACATACAGCTTTGATCTGTGTGGTGTCCTTGTGGCCAGTTGCATGCCTTTGGGTCTCATTGATGACCATGGCTGTCTCAGTGCTGGGCTCCCTGCTTGATTCTGAAATGAGGCCATGGCTAGTGATTCATGGTGAAACTTGCAGGTTCTGGAACCATTCTTGTGGAATCATGCTTCCTGACAGATTCAGCTTCTTCATCTCACCAGCTGAGACTTCTCCAAGTTCCAGAAAGTCTCTCTACACAACTACTTTAGACCCTACTGTAGCCTGGCTTCTCTCCCTGACCATGGATTTGAGGTCAGCCCAGCACCTTTGGAACACTCCTTTTCTTCTGGAGCCTCACAAGGGACACTCAGCTTCTATTTTGGGCTATCTTTTACCCACTATTCATTAGACAGTATGAAGGTAGGCTCTCCTTTATATTTCCTCTAGGATATCTTCCTCCTACTACATTGAAGAAAAACCACAAGGCCCAGCAGAGCTACAGGGAAGGACTCTTCATCTATGCTGTAGGAGATGGTTCGGGCTTTGAGGCAGGCCATTTGATTGGCAGCTAAAAGAATCTACCAAATTTGTAAAGCCTGGATTTCAAGCTAACATCTTGCCAAAGAGGATACATACCTGCTTTCAGCCCTAGGCAATAAACTCCCTCACTCTAAGATGAGAGTCTGGAATACAATGCTTTTGGAATTTGGGGATAAGCATATCCTTATGCTTAAAGATAAAATGTGTGAGTTTTTTATTTATAAAACATTGTCTCTATTACAACAATTTTACACTGTCTTGGAGGAAAAATAAGACAAAGGAATAAATAATTATATAATTCAGTAGATGAAAAAGACAGAGAAAACTATTATAAGAACAGGCTTTCCTAATTGTAAAAACTGGCTATCAGTCCCATTTTAAATACTGTTTGTGCCCATATGTCCAGAATGCTGGTTGTTACTTGTACATGTTACTTGTATTTGCACTTGTGCCCCTGTCCTCTTTTCAACCTCACACAACTAATCTATGTTGACCCTCACAAAAAGAAAGAAAGTACTTGAATGTCAGGGCATGTGACTTGCATTCTAGGACATATTGTAACTTCCAGAGCACTGAGTCAGCAGTCTAATGGTTTAGGCTTCATACTCCTGACAGCTGTTTATTTCTTTCAGTGTAATTTCAGAAGAAAATATCCAGAAGGGCTTCAGTGCCCTAGTTCTATCAGAAAACGTATGTAAGATATTGTGTAGTTTTATAGCACAAAAATCTAACATTAAATAATCACATCATAAAATGGTTACAATTTGAGTTATAATTTATCTTACATCAGGCAAAAAGGTGCATAAATCACACAGCTGATACCTTGTGGAGATATAATGAGATCATGAATGGATACTAGAGGGTTAGAAAGTTTTCCCAGTGCTACTTTGAGGCAATCTCAGAGAATGATAAAATTTGAAAGAGCCTTCAAGGCCCTATTTTATGCATCTAAGAAAAGCAGACTGGACAGCCCTGAGGACCTCCTCTTGAGTGTGGCCAGGCTCAGGTCAGTCCCACCAACCTCTGCCCGAGCGAAGGCCGGCCCAGATCAGCCAAGCCCACACCCACGGAGCTCAGGCAGGCCTAGGACAGCATCACTGACCTCCGCTCAGGAGACTGCCTCTTCCAACCAGCAGAGCTCAGATTAAACCAGTTCGGCCCACTCCAACCTGTGTGGGACCCAGGCCCAGGGTAGGTCCAGAGTCTGCTACCCCACCCTCACCTGGGAGCACAAGCCTAACCCACTTCCATCTTGAGACACTGCAGACATAGCCATAGCCTTCCCCACGCAGCAGCCCCTACCTTTTGACAACAGACAGGGCCTAAAAACAGCCGCATCTCAGAGCAGTCATCCCAAAGACATTGTAAGGCCCACCCTTTCAGCTCCATCTCTGGAAGATGTTCCATTCATCTTGGGGCACCTTCACTGTTATCTTGAGTTACCACCACTACTGCCAACACCACCTTAAGTTGCAGTAGTTTCATCGAGGGACACCTGCAGATTCTGAAAGCCCAACATTAAGGTGAGGCACAATCTACACAGATGCTACAAGAATATAGGGTAGAAACTGTAATATCTCAGATCCACACTGCAAGAAAGGAACACAAATAGACAACATGAAAAAACAAGGGAGGAAAGTACCCCAAACAAACCAGGATACTACAATAACAGAACACATGCTCAGCAGAGTTGATGAAATGTCAGAGAAGGAGATCACAAGGTTCATAATTAAAATGATCTGTGAATTAAAGAATGACTTAAATGAGCAAATACAGGCAAAATTTGATCACTACAACAAAGATATAAGAGAGCAAATACAGGTAGGAAAAGATTGCTTCAAAAAAGAGACAGAAACTCTGAGAAAAATAAAACAGTCAGAAATCCTTGAAATGAAGAAAACAATTAACCAAATAACAAACACGATAGAAAGCATCACCAACAGACTAGATCAACTGGAAGAAAGAACTTCAGATAATAAAGACAACGTATATAATCTTGAAAATGAAGTTGACCACACAGTGAAGATAGTAAGAAACCATGAACAGAACATCCAAAAATTATGGAATAGCAGCAAAGGATCAAATATGAGATAAATTGGGATAGAGGAAGGCACAGAGTTTCAAACCAAAGGAATGCACAATCTCTTCAATGAGAATATCAGAAAATTTCCCAAGCATGAAGAATGAATTGGAAAATCAAATGCAAGAGGCTTACAGGACACCAAATATACAAAATTACAACAGATCTACACCAAGACACATTATAATAAAAATGTCTAGCATAGAGAATAAGGATAGAATCTTAAAGGAACCAGATCACATATGGGGGAGACCAATTTGTATCATGGCAGATTTTTCAACCCAGACACTCAAAGCCAGGAGATCCTGGAACAACATATACCAAGCTCTGAAAGCAAATGAATGCCAACCAAGAATCTTATATCCAGCAAATTAAGCTTTAGATTTGAGGACAAAAATTAAAACCTTCCATGATAAACAAAAGTTAAAAGAATTTACAACTAGAAAACCAGCACTACAGAACATCCTTGGCAAAATATTCCATGAAGAGGAAATGAAAAATAATGATGAAAATCAGCAGAGGGAGGTATTACACTAAAGGAAAGACTAAGCAGAGGAGAAACCATGTCAAGTTAAATACCAGAAATAAACAAAAATGGCTGGGAATACAAATCATGTCTCAATAATAACTCTGAATATTAATGGGCTACACTCACCAATCAAAAGACATAGACTAGCAGATTGGATAAAAAAAAGACCCAACAATATGCTGCCACCAAGAGACTCATCTCATAGGAAAAGACATCCACAGGCTGAAGGTGAAATGTTGGGAGAAATCATACCACCCACATGGACTAAGGAAATAAGCAGGGGTTTCCATCATATCAAATAAAGTAGACGTCAAGCTAAAGTTAATCAAAAGGGATAAAGAAGGACACTACATACTGTTTAAGGGAACTATACACCAACAAGACTTAACAATTATAAATATATATGTCCCAAACAATAGAGCATCCATGTTTATCACACAAACTCTTCTCAAGTTCAAGAGTCAAATTGACCAGAACACAATAATTCTTGGAGACTTTAACACACTCATTTCATCACTGGATAGATCTTCCAAACAAAAGCTGAACAAAGAAACTATAGAACTCAGAAATACAGTAAACAACTTAGACTTATATAGAATATTTAATTCTTCAATGAGCAAATACACTTTCTTCTCAGCAGCACATGGATCCTTCTCTAAAATAGACCATATATTTTGCCACAAAAAACTCTTAGCAAATATAAAAAAATAGATACTACCTTGCATTCTATCAGACCATAATGGAATGAAATTAGAAATCAATGATAAAATAAGAAATAAAAGCTACTCCAACACCTGGACACTAAATAATATGCTACTGAATGAACAATGGGTTGCAGATGGCATCAAGGAGGAGATTAAAAAATTCTTACAGGTGAATGAGAACACAGACACAACCTATCAAAATCTCTGGGACACTATGAAGGCAGTTCTAAGAGGAAAGTTCATTGCATTGAGTTCATTCCTCAAAAGAAGAAAAAGTCAACAAATAAATGACTAAACATGACATCTCAAAGCTCTAGAAAAAGAAGAACAATCCCATACCCAAGCAGTAGAAGACAGGAAATAATTAAAATCAGACCTGAAATCAATGAAATGGAAACAAAAGAAACAATTGAAAAAACTGACAAAACAAAAAGTTGGTTCTTTGAAAAATTAAATAAAATCAACAGACCCTTATCCAGGCTAAGAAAGAGAAGGAGAGAGAAAACTCAAATTACTAACATACACAATGAAAAAGGAAATATCACAACAGACACTACTAAAATACAGGAGATAATTTGAAATTATTTTGAAAACTTGTACTCCAAAAAAATACAAAACATCGAAGGCATCGACAAATTTCTGGAGTCATATAATTTGCCCAAATTTAAGCAGGCTGATATACACAATTTAAACAGACCAATTTCAAGCAATGAAATAGAGGATGCCATCAGAAGCCTACCAACCAAGAAAAGCCCAGGACCAGATGGATACACAGCCAAGTTCTACAAGACCTTTAAAGAAGAACTAATACCAATACTCTTCAATTTATTTCAGGAAATAGAAAAAGAGGGAGCACTTCCAAACTAATTCTATGAGGCCAATATCATCCTGATCACAAAACCAGGCAAAGACATATTAAAGAAAGAAAACTTCAGACCAATATCTTTAATGAACATAGATGCAAAAATTCTGGTAAATCAGATACACAAATATATCAAAAAGATAGTACACCACAATCAAGTGGGGTTCATTCCAGGGATGCAAGGATGGTTCAATATATGGAAATCAATAAATGTGATTCATTACATCAATAGACTTAAAGATAAGAACCATATGATTACCTCAATAGATGTAGAAAAAGCATTTGGCAAAATACAGCACCCCTTCATGTTCAAAAACACTAGAAAATCTAGGGAAACATATCTCAACATTGTAAAAGCTATCTATGCTAAGCCCAAGGCCAACATCACTCTAAATGGAGAAAAATTGAAAGTATTTCCTCGAAAAACTGGAACAAGACAGGAATGCCCTCTTTCACCACTTCTATTTAACATATTTCTTGAAACACTGGCCAGAGCAATAAGACAGACAAAAGAAATTAAATGGATGCAGATGGGTAAAGTAGAACTCAAATTATCACTATTTGCTGATGATATGATTTTACACCTAGAAGGCCCAAAAAATTCCACCAGAAAAATTTTGGAACTCATAAATGAATTCAGCAAATTGGCAGGATACAAAATCAACACACATAAATTAAAGGTATTTCTATATATCAATGACAAATCCTCTGAAAGGGAAAAATGAGGAAAACTACCCCATTTACAATAGCATAAAAAAAAAATAGTTGGGAATCAACTTAATGAAAGACATGAAAGACCTCTATAATGAAAACTACAGAACACTAATAAAGAAATTATAGAAGACCTTATAAGTTGGAAAGATCTCCCTTGTTCTTGGATAAGCAGAATTAATATTGTCAAAATGATCATACTACCAAAAGTGCTATACAGATTTAATGCAATGCCAATCAAAATCCCAATGACATTCCTCATAGAAATAGAAAAAGCAGTCATGAAATTCATCTGGAAAAATAAGAGACGCAGAATAGCTAAAGCAATGCTTAGCAAGAAGAGTGAAGAAGGTGGCATTACTATACCAGACCTTAAAACATACTACAGAGCAGTAGTAACAAAAACAGCACGGTATTGGCACCAAAATGGACTGGGAGACCAATGGTACAGAATAGAGGACACAGAGACTAACGCATACAATTACAGTTATCTTATATTAGACAAAGGCGCCAAAAATGTATTGGAGAAAAGTTAGCCTCTTCAACAAATGGTGCTGGGAAAACTGGAAATCTGTATGCAATAAAATGAAATTAAACCCCTATCTCTCACCATGCACAAAACTCAACTCAAAGTAGATCAAGGACCTAGAAATTATACCAGAGACACTGCGTCTATTAGAAGAAAAAGTAAGCTCTAATGTCCAACACGTTGGATTAGGCCCCAACTTCCTTAATAAGGCTCCTATAGCATAGGAATTAATATCAAGAATCAATAAATGGGATAGATTCAAACTAAATCAGTGAGGTGAAGAGAGCCTACTAATTGGGAACAAACTTTTTACCACATGCACATCAGTTAGAGCACTAATCTCTAGAATATATAAAAAACTCAAAAATCTTAACACAAAAAAAACCCCCAAATAACCCAATGGGCCAGGGAACTGAAAAAAATACTTCTCAAAAGAAGATATACAATCAATCAACAAATACATGAAAAAATGTTCAACATCTCTGGCAATTAGAGAAATGCAAATCAAAACCACTCTAAGATTTCATCTCATACCAGTCAGAATGGCAGCTTTTAAGAACACAAACAACAATAAATGTTGGTGAGGATGTGGGGGAAAAGGCACACTCATACATTGCTGGTGGGACTGCAAAATGATGCAGCCAATATGGAAAGCAGTATGGAGATTCCTTGGAAAACTGGGAATGGAAGCACCTTATGATCCAGCTATCCCATTCCTTGGTCTATACCCAAAGGACTTAAAAACAGCATACTACAGGGACACAGCCACATCAATGTTTAAAGCAGCACAATTCACAATAGCTAAACTGTGGAACCAACCTAGATACCCTTCAGTAGATGAATGGATAAAGAAAATGTGGTGTATATATATATATATACAATGGAGTATTACTCTGCAATAAAAGAGAGTAAATTAATGCATTTGCAGGTATATGGATGAAGCTCAAGAATATAATGCTAAGTGAAGTTAGTCAATCTAAAATATCGAAATAACGAATGTTTTCTGATATAAGGAGGCCGATTCACAGTGGGGTTGGGATGGGGAGCATAGGAGGATTAGAGGAACACTAGAATGGCCAATGGGGAGTGAGGGGAAGGGGGGGGGCAAAAGGGTAAAGGAAAAAAAATGGTAGAATGAGATGGATATCATTACCCTAAGTGCATGTATGAAGACACGAATGGTGTGAATATACTTTGTATACAACCAGAGATATGTAAAAATGTGCTCTCTAAGTATAATATGAAATATAATGCATTCTGCTGTCACTTATAACAACTTAGAATAAAAAAAGAAAGAAATAAAAAAAAGCAGACTGACTGGCTGGCTTCTGACAGAGGAGAAGGGCTCCTCAAAGATCTGAAAGGCTTGGGATTATAGTTGGTCATGCATAAAGAGGCCCAGATCAAAAGGTGTCAGCCCATTAGGCTCAGAATGAAGTCAGAAACCTGGACAACAGGAAAAACCAGGACCCAGAGGGTCATCAAGGCAAAAGCAGTCCTCAGAGAACATTGGCTTCTGGGAGCTGGAGGCTCCAGTAGCTTCTGGCAGATGGCAGTTTGTACACATGAGGTAACTCTGACTGGTCTGATCAGCTCTTCTCCTGTAGTGCTACTGATTTAAAGCAACTACTAAGAAAATAACTAATGCAAAAATAGTCAAAGCATTAACAAAAAAATTAAAATCATACAATAGAAATGATCTGCTTATTACAAAAGAAAGAAAGGAGGAACTTTTCTGACATCGACAGAACAAAAAGTTACATATAAAATCAATACCAAAATGCAAGATATAGTTTCAATTGCATAAATAATAACATCAAATGTGAATAGACTAAACACTCCAAATAAAAGGCAGAGATTGTCAGACTGGATTTAAAAGACAGTATATGATGACATGCTGTCACAAAATACATTTTACATTCAAAGAGGTTGGAAGTAAGAGATATATTGTACAGATAGTAACTTTGTGAAACCTGGAATGGCTTCCTAATATCAAACAAAATAAATCGGACAAAGAAGTACTTAAATATAAAGGGGGGGTCTTTAAAAGTTAGGTGCATAGTTTACATTAGAGGATAACTCTTTTTGTTCTACAGTACTAGGGGTCCGTGTCCACCATTATAATGCCATACAAAAAAGTTTCACCCCCCCCCCAATGCCCTGTGCTCCACCCATTCATTCTTCCTCATTCTACCTGGTGGCAACCTGGCAACCAGCAACCTTTCCTACTATCTTATGATTTTTACCTTCTCCAGATATTGTACAGTTGGAATCAAACAATATGTTGACTTTCAGACTGTCCTCTTTTACTTAGCAATACACATTTAAAATTCCTTCATGTAATTTTCTTTATTGCCAAATGACATTCCATTGTGTATATACACCAGTTTGTTTTTCATTCACCTATTGAAGAGTGTCTTGGTTGCTTCCAAGTTTTGGCAATTATGAATGAAGAGGCCATAAATGTTCACATGCAGTTTTTGTGTAGGCCTGCATTTTCAGTTCATTTGGATAAATCCAAAGCCATATGATTGATGGATCATACAGTAAGACTATTTTGTTTTGTAAGAAACCTCCAAACTGTCTTCCAAAATGAGTGTGCCATTTTGCATTTTTGCATGAGAAATGTGTTACAGTTATAGTAAACGTAATTATAGTACAGTTACAGTATTGTGAATGTACAATAAAAGTTATAGTTGCTGTACATTCTCACTATCATTTCTTGTTAGTGTTTTGGTTTTTTGTTGCTCTGATAGATATGTAATGGTATTTCATAGATGTTTTAATTTGTAGTTCCCTAATAATATATCATGTTGAACATCTGTTCATGTAATAATTTTCCATCTGTATATTGTCTTCATGTGGTGTCTGTTTAGATATTTTGTGCATTTTTAAAAATTGGGTTTGTAGTTTTCTTACTGTTGAGTTTTAAGAATCCTTTGTGTATTTTGGAAAATAGTTCCTTATCAGATAAGTCTTTTGCAAATATTTTCTCCCAGTCTGTGGCTGGATTATCATTCTCTTGATAGTATCTTTTACAGAGCAGAAGTTTTTTATTTTGATGAAGTACAGTTTATCCATTCTCTCTTTCATGGGTTGTGTCTTTGGTCTTGTGTCCAAAAAGTTGCCACCATAACCCACATTTTCTTATGTTGTCTTCTAGGAGTTTTATAATTTCACATTTAAGTCTATAATGCATTTTGAATTAATTTTTATGAAAGATTTAAGGTCTGTTGGATAGATTGATTTTTTAATATGTGCCTGTCCATTTGTTCTAGCTTCATTTGTTTAAAAAGCCATCTCTTCCCTTTGCTCCCTTGTCGAGGATCAGTGGATGTATTTTTATGGGTCTAATTCTCTATTCTCTTCCATTGTCCTTTTTATCTATTCTCTCAGTAAAAATATACAGTCTTGACAGCTGTAGTATTATAGTAAATCTTGAAGTTAAGTAGTGGCAATTCTCCAACTTTGTTCTTCTCTTTCAATATTGTGTTGTCTATTCTAGGTCTTTCAGTTCTCCATATAAACTTTGAATCAGTTCATATCCACAAAATACCTTGCTTGGATTTTGATTGAGATTGCATTGAATCTATAGATAAAGTGTGGAAGAACTGACACTTAACAATATTGAGTTTTCCTACTGGTGAATAAGGATTATCTTTCCATTTAATTAATTCTTTGATTTTTTTTTCAATCAGTGTGTTGCAATTTTTCTCATATATGTCTTATACATATTTTGCTAGGTTTTTAGCTAAGTATATTTTTTTGGTAGTGCTAACATATATGGTACTGTGTGAAATTTCTAATTTCACTTGTTTATTGCTGTTATATGGGAAAGACATTGACATTTACATATTCTTACTTCCTACAAACTTGCTATAATTGCTTATTATTTACAGTACATTTTCTGTTTTTGTTTGTTTGTTTGCTTGTTTTGGTCAATTCTATGGATTTTCCATATAGACAATCAGGTCACTTATGAACACAAGCAATTTTATTTCTTCCTTCCCAATTTTATGCCTTTTATTTCCCTTCCTCATCTTATTGCATTAATTAGAATTTCCAGTGCAATAATGAATAGACTGGTGAGAGGGACATCCTTGTCTTATTCTCATTCTTAGGGAAAAACATTTATTTTCTTCACTAAGTAAAATATCAGTTATTCACAGGTGTCTTTTAGCAAGTTGAGGATGTTCCCTTCTATTTCTAGTTTGTTAGAAATTTTTTTTTGTTTTTATTATGAATGGATATTGGATTTTGTTAAATGCATATTATGAATTCATGATATGATTATGTTTTTATTAATTAATATTTGAATGTTGAACCAGCCTGGCATACTATAATAAATTCCACTTGATTATGGCATATGCATTTTTCCAAACTTTTTTTTTTTTTTTTTTTTGTGTGTGGTACCGGGGATTGAACTCAGGGGCACTCGACCACTGGGCCACATCCCCAGCCCTTTTTTGTATTTTATTTAGAGACAGGGTTTCACTGAGTTGCTAAGTGCCTCGCCACTGCTGAGGCTGGCTTTGAACTCGCGATCCTCCCGCCTCAGCCTCCCAAAGTGCTGGGATTACAGGCGTGCGCCACCGCGCCCGGCTTTTTCCAAACTTTTTATTGGTGCATTATAGTTGCACATAATGGTGGAATTTTTTGCTACATGTTCACACATGCACATTATATAATAATATAATTTGGCCAATATCATCCCCCAGTATTTCCCCTTTCTCTCCTCTTCTCCCTCCCCTGATCCCTTTCCTCTACTCAACTAATTTCCCTTTGATTTTCATGAGACATCCCTTCACACAAACACCTTTCTTTTTATTTTTCCTCTAGCCTCCACATATGAGAAAACATGCAAACCTTGACCTCCTGAATTTGTATAATTTTAACATAATGTTCCCAAGTTCCTTCCATTTTCCTGCAAATGACATAATTTTATTTTTCTTTATGATGGAATAAAATTCCATGATATTCATATATATGTTTATGCGTATACATATAAATGTACATCAAAAATTATATATATATATAATTTTTAATCCATTGATGTGTTAATGGTCACCTAGGCTGGTTCCACAGTTTGGCTGTTTTGAATTGTGCCACTGTAAACATGGGTATGCATGTATTACTATAGTAATGACCTTTAGGATAAAGGATAAATATTGAGGAATCGTATAGCTGGGTCGTATGGTGGCTCCATTCCTAGTCTTTTGAGAAACCTTCATACTGATTTCCATAGTGGTTATACTAATTTACAGTCTTTTCCCCCCATATCCTCTCCAGAGTTTATTATTGTTTATATTCTTGATGGCTACCATTCTAACCAGAATGATATAAAATCTCAAGATAGTTTTGATTTGCATTTCCCTAATTCCTAATGATGTTGAACATTTTTTCATATATTTGTTGAATATTTCATATGTTTCTTTTTTTGAGAAGTGTCTGCTTAGTTCATTCATAGCAACTACTTTTAAATACATTAATTCTATACATAATGAACATAATACATTAATAATATATATAAATGTATTTGCTTTACTAATATTTTGTTGAGAATTTTGTGTCTATGTTTATGAGCAATACTAGTTTGTAATTTTGACTTCTTGTAATTTTCTTTTCTAGGTATTGTGCAAAGGTTATTATGGCATCATTGAATGATTTAGATGCATTTTCTCTGCTTTTATTTTGTGAAGGAAATTGTAAAGAATTGATGTCATTTCTTTCTTAAACATTTGGTAGAATTCACCAGTGAATCCACTTGGGCCTGGTGTTTTCTATTTGAAGGTTTTATTTTTATTTTTTTATTTTACTTTTGTCTTATTTGGAGACATGTCTGTTCAAATCCTTCAAAGCCCATTGTTTTTTTGCTATTGAGTATTTAGGAGTTCCTCTGTACTTTGGAAATTAATTCTTCGTCAGATAATAGCTTGCAAATATGTTTCTCCCATTCTATAGGTTACCTTTCCTTTGCTGTGGAGAACCTTTTTAGTTTAACCCAAACTAAGTTTTCTAATTTTGCTTCTGTTGCCTCTGTTTTGGGCATCATGTCAAAAACTCACTGCCCCAGCTGGGCACAGTGGTGCAGGCCTGTAATCCCAGCACTTGGGAGGCTGAGACAGGAGGATTGCGAGTTCAAAGCCAGCTTAGCAACTCAGTGAGACTCTGTCTCTAATAAAATACAAAAAAAGGGCTGGGGATGTGGCCCAGCGGTTGAGTGCCCCTGAGTTCAATTTCTGGTACCAAAAAAAAAAGTCACTGCACCAACCAAAGCCAGAAAGTTTTCTTTTTTATATTTTTATATGTAAGAGCCTTTAATGAGGAAGTAGCTAAGATGGCGGCTGGCTGAGAGTCAAGAGGAGGCATTTACTTGTTTACATCTGACCTTAATGAATTTGACTAAGAATCTTTCTGTGCCGCACCTGTACACATGTATGCTTAATGGGTGAAGAGTATTTAACCAGGTTGGGGGCGTCAGAAAGAATGAGAGAAAGGAGAGAAGAAGAAGCAAGAATAAAGAAACCACTCATTCCCAGTCTGCCTCCGATTTCTTTCCCACGGTATCGTTGCTGTAGGCGGCAACAAGTGGTGGCCCGTACGGGGCATCGGCAAGACAGGTAAGAGAACTGAGGAACCTCGCAGGAGTCTCTAGTCAGAGCGGTTAAGGGCAAGGGAAAATGGGTTTGAAAATTTCAAAGAT
Source organism: Tamias sibiricus (assembly GCA_025594165.1). Taxonomy (NCBI): domain Eukaryota; kingdom Metazoa; phylum Chordata; class Mammalia; order Rodentia; family Sciuridae; genus Tamias; species Tamias sibiricus. The sequence continues at coordinate 139,593,892 of CM046659.1, forward strand.
CCAAATTGTCAAGGCTGTTGAAGATTTGTTAGAGATAGTTAGAGAATGCCTGCTCTTAACTAGACCTGGGATTCAGGAAAGTGTTACTGAGTCAGTTAGGGCCAGCGAGAGTAGTATTAGTAAGGAGGAATTAAGTGAAAGTGATCTTGAGAGCACAGTCTCCGATAAAATGAGCAAAAGCGAATTAAAAAGGACCAAGATACCAAGATAGAGGACTGTCAAGTAGAGGAACCACTTGTGCCCTCTGCTCCCCCATGGGATGAATCAATTGTAGAGACTATTAGGGGTCTTTCTAGGTGCTTGCGTGCCCTTGAGTGACTAAATTCACAGGAACTATGGGATCTGCCAGTGTTTGAAGATCAAAATGAACAAAGATACCATCAATATCTAGATTTCAAAATTATAAAAAATTTTAAAGAAGCAACAATGACATATGGGCCCCAAGCTCCTTTCACTATAAGCATGTTAGAATCTCTTAATACTTTGAATTTAACTCCTACAGATTAGAAAGGCTTATGTAAGGCAGTATTGAGCGGGGGACAATATTTAGTTTGGAGGTCGCAATTTCAAGAGTTCTGTGTTGAAACAGCTCATAGAAATGCGGCTGCAGGATTTCCAGATGGTAACGTAGACATGTTAACTGGAGAAGGGCAATATGCTGATTTACAGGTTCAGATTCAGTACGATCCTGGAGTTTACGCTCAAATATACGCCGCAGCTGTTAAGGCATGGAAATCATTACAAGGATCTGGTGACTTACAGGGTAGCATGTCTAAAGTAATTCAGGGACCCAATGAACCATATGACGAATTCGTTGACCGTCTTTTACAGACAGCAAGTAGGGTTTTTGGAGATGTTGATCAAGCCATGCCATTAGTTGTTCAGCTGGCATATGAAAATGCCAACAAATATTGTCAAGACGCTATCAGACCTTGGAAATCTAAAAAGGACCTTTCTGTTTATATAAAGCTTTGCAGGGACATAAATGATGCATTTATTACAGGTAGTGTAATCGCAGCAGCCATGAGAGGTGCTTCTCCTCTTAATTTTACAAGAAGGGCTCAACCTAAAAGTTATTATCAGTATAGTCAACCAGGTTATTTTAGAAAACAATGTCCGCAAAGAAGGTGAGAGACAATAGAAATAAAACCAAGCTCATTTCGTGCCCCAGGCTGCTGCCCCAGGTGTAAAAAGGAAACCATTGGGCTAGTGAGTGCAGATCCCAAACTGATATTGATGGTAACATTTTGTCTGGCAATTCAAAAAATGAGGCACAGGGCCCAATGCCTCGGGGCCCACAAATATACGAGGCATTAGAGAAGGAGTATCCTCAAACACCTATCCAGATGATTCCTCAACACAATCCCTTTTACCCATTAACTCCCTTGTCAGGGGGACAAAAGGAAGTGCAGGACTGGATCTCTGTTCCACCGCCCGAATAGTGCTAACACCTGAGATGGGGGTTCAACTAATTCCTACGGGAGTCAGGGGACCTCTTCCCTTAGGGACTGTAGGACTTACCCTGGGGAAAAGTTCTAAAAGCTTATCTGGACTTCAAGTTACTCCAGGTGTGATAGATTCTGACTATCAAGGAGAAATCAAGATTATGCTCAGTTCACCTCAAGGCATTAGCTCTGTTAACCAAGGTGATAGAATTGCTCAGCTGCTTCTTCTTCCCAGTCTACATGACTCATTTAAGTGTATGCCTCAAAATAGGAAGAATAGGGGATTTGGTTCCACTGGCTTGGGATCTATGGCTTGCTGGATTCAGGATTGTTCACAGAGGCCTATGTGCAAAATAAAAGTGCAGGGAATGGAAATGGAAGGGTTGATTGACACTGGGGCTGACTCTTCTATTATTAACTTCCAACAATGGCCCAAACATTGGCCTATACAGAAGGCTTCAACTAGTTTGAGAGGCTTAGGATATTCTGATAGCCCAGAACAAAGTGCAACAGTTTTAAAGTGGGAGGATGATGAAGTGCATCAAGGAACATTTCAGCCTTATGTTCTGTCCAGCTTGCCAGCTACCTTATGGGGAAGAGATATATTAAAACAAATGGGAGTACACCTCGCAACCAAGCCCGTAGGTTGTTACAAGTAAAAGCTGGAGTCTCATGGAAAAACAGGGATATATTCCAGGTAAAGGACTAGGAAAAAATTTACAAGGTGATCCTAACCCTACTGAGCTTAAAGGAAATTGTCATCAAAAAGGTATAGGATATTTTTTTTAGGGGCCACTGAGAAAACAATTTTGAAAATACCTTGGCTTTCTGATAAGCCAGTTTGGGTCCCTCAGTGGCCCCTATCTAGAGAGAAATTACAAGCGGCCCACTTACTAATCCAAGAACAACTAGAGGCAGGACATATAGAACCTTCTACCTCTCCCTGGAATTCCCCCATATTCGTGATTAGGAAAAAATCAGGAAAATGGCGATTGTTACATGATCTTAGAGAAATCAATAAAACTATGCAAATTTTTGGCCCTACCCAACCTGGGCTTCCTAATCCTATATCTAGTCCTAAAAATTTCCATCTTATAGCCATTGACATAAAAGATTGTTTTTTTTTCCATTCCTTTACATCCTTTGGATGCCCCCCAGGTTTGCTTTTTCAGTTCCCTCTATTAATAATGATGAACCTGACCAAAGATTTCAGTGGAAAGTTTTACCCCAGGGTATGGCTAATAGCCCCACTATGTGTCAAATCTATGCAGATAAAGTTATTCAGCCTATCAGGAACAAATACCCGGAGCTTATGTGCCTCCATTATAGGGATAATGCTCTGCTTGCTCATCCTAATCAAGAAGTCTTATTCACCATATTTAGCGATATATCAGAAAACTTGAAACGATATGGACTAAACATTACTGAAGAAAAGGTTCAAACTAGATCTCCAATATTATATCTAGGATTCCAAATTATGGATACTTTTATTAGGCCTCAAAAAATCTTAATAAATAAAGAACATCTAGCTACTCTTAATGATTTTCAAAAATTGCTAGGAGACATTAATTGGCTTCGCCCTACACTAGGCCTCACTACTGGCCAATTAAGACCTTTATTTGATATCCTTCGTGGAAACCCTGATCCATCTTCACCGCGAACATTGACTCCTGATGCTAGGGAAGCTTTGAAGTTGGTAGAAAAGGCCATCAAAGGATCCCATTGTGATATAATTGATTTTACTCAACCGCTGATATTGATCATTATTTCTTCACAATATACACCCACAGGAGTATTTTGGCAACAGGAGCCTTTATTATGGATACATTTGCCTGTCTCTCCTAAAAGTACAATTGAGTCTTATACCTCCATGGTGGCTACTTATTCTCCAAGGACTTAAGTCTTCTATTAAAATATTTGGCATTCACCCCGCTACTATTATTACTCCCTACTCATCGTCACAGTTTGAATATTTATGTTTCAATGATAATGATTGGGCTATAGCTAGATGCTCTACTTCTGCAAATTTAATAACCATCTTCTTAAGTCTCCTATACTATCTTTTTGTATCAATCATCCCATTTTATTTCCACAGGTAATAAAAAATCAACCTATTCCTAAGGCATTAAATGTATTTACAGATGGGTCCTCTAACGGTACTGCTGCAGTAGTTACTCAAAAAGAAAATATGATTCATATTACTGCCCATAATTCAGCTCAATTGGTAGAGTTAGAAGCTGTTATTATAGCTCTTGAAAGTTTTAGAGAACAGCCCATAAATATTTTCTCAGACAGCCACTATGTTGTACATGCCGTCCCTAAATTAGAGCTAGCAGGTCCAATAGCACCTCATACTCCAGCCTTTAAATTGTTTTTTCAAATTCAAAACCTTCTATGGGAATGTAAAGAACCTTTGTTTATTGGACATATCAGAGCTCATACTAATTTGCCTGGTCCTCTCCATGAAGGTAATCAAAAAGCCGATGCCCTTACTCAAACAATCTTTATATTTTCAGTAGTCCAACAAGCTACCTCGTTCCATTCTCAATTTCATATTAATAGTACTACTTTACAACAAAGGTTCAAAATAACTAAAGATCAAGCTCGAACAATTGTGAAGGCTTGTCAATCTTGTGTGACACATTTGCCCAATCCTCATCATGGTGTTAACCCAAGAGGATTAATGCCTAATCATTTATGGTAGATGGATGTCACTCATGAGCCATGTTTTGGAAAATTGTGATTTATTCATGTGACCATAGATACATGCTCAGGCATGATTTTTGCTTCCTTATATGCTGGAGAAAAAGTTAAAGATGTTACATCTCATTGTTTACAAGCTTTTGCTGCATTGGGCATTCCCAAAATGCTTAGGACAGACAATGGCCCTGCATATACGTCCTCATCTTTTAAACAGTTTTGCTCCAAATTCAACATACTTCATAAGACTGGTATTCCGTATAATCCTCAAAACCAAGGTATAATTGAACGAGCTAATCGCATACTCAAACTTATGCTTTTGAAACAAAAAGAAGGAGATTGGACGACTCCTAAAGATAGATTAGCCATTGCCCTTTTTACTTTAAATTTTTAAACTTTGGATTCCAAAGGATATTCGGCTGGAGACAGACACTGGAATCCACATCAACAACATAAACCTTTGGTTTACTGGAAAGATGTTCTCTCAGGCACATGGGAGGGCCCAGACCCTATATTAATTTGGGGGCGAGGATCTGTTTGTGTCTTTCCACAGCACGAATCCTCGCCAGTGTGGATACCATCAAGATTGATAAAACAGGTGCCAAGTCAAAAGGGCCAAGATGAAGTTGTTCTGGATCCTCCTCTTAATGATTCCCTTAAGCTGCGCTCTTTTTCCTTCAATAAACTCACAACTTAAGTCTCATTCCTCCCGGGATGAGAGGATCTCTCTCTAGTGTGCGCACAATTGTGTTTTTCTTTTTTTATGTTTTTGTGTTTTTATGTCTGTGCATCTGTCCAGATTTTGTGTAGATGTGATGTCACAAATAGCAAAAACCGAGCGCTCATGAAAATTAATTAAAAAAAAAATGGATCCAAATACCTTTAATTCATTTAAGTCAAAAATATTCAATTCAAATTGGGTAAACAAATAAAAAATGAAGGTACCTTCAAACTGAATTTATAAGTATCTCTAGGACTTCTCTTCAGCAAGGAATATGACTAATACTGTTCAGCCTGATATTTTGGTATTTGACATGGGATTATTTATTTGTAACTAACTTTGTTTATTAATTTACAAAGTTAAATTGTTTCAACAGGTATATTCATAAAAGGTTGCTGTGTATGCAGAGGCTCAAAAGTTCCAGCTAACAAAATATTTTTCTAAAATGCTCTTAGCCTTTCTTTAATCTGTTTTAAATGTAATATTTTGTCAGCTAAATACTCTCAGCCTTTCTTTAATCCATTCTGAATGTGATATTTTGCCAGCTAATGTTCATGGGAGCTCAAGCAGCAATGTATGTGAGCAGAGATCAACTTCAGAACTAAAACAACTGACCTAAGATCTAATAGTTCTATTTTTTAGTTTGAATTGCACTCCTACAACTTGCTTCTTGACTCAGTGCTGGAATGACACTGCCTTTCCTTTAATGATTGTTGCTTGAGTTCCTAGTTACATCCCTATGCCAGTCTTAGCGGGCCCTGAAGACTTGCCAGTGGCATTGTCTAGACATAAAAGAGGCGCTGCTGCTGCTACAGCTGCAGGGGTCGCAATCGCTACAAACATTCCTACTGCTCAAGCATTAAACAACTTCACCAGCAGTGTGGCCTCTGCTCTGCATGCACGGGGCCTCCTAGATCAGCACCACATTTTGAAATTGTCAATCAACGTGTTGATCTTCTCCAAGAGCAAGTGGACATTTTGGCAGGTCTTTCTACTATAGGATGTTTAGGACATTACACAGAACAATGCCTTATGGGTATCCCTTTTCTTAACCTTAATAGGGCAGCTGATTTGTCTAGAGAACTTAGTTTGCTACTTTATTGAACTTGGCTCATCAGCGCAAAGCTTGCCGCCTTAGAACCGGAGCATCTCCTCATGATTGGTTGGCTCGATTGGATGGCTGGTAGTCAAAGACGGGAAAGTCTCATGCGACCAACATATCAACCTAAGACAGGAGTCAAGGGCACTTTATTTACGACCTTGTTTATCCGATGCCGGGTAAGAATGTCGGTTGCACATGCAGATGCCTAAGACAGGCACAGTTGATCCTGATGTGGAAAGGGTCATCACCCATTCATTTAAGATATTCCCTCTTTTAAAACAAAAGGGAGGAAATGTAAGAGCCTTTAATGAGGAAGTAGCTAATATGGCGGCTGGCTGAGAGCCAAGAGGAGGCGTTTATTTGTTTACACCTGACCTTAATGAATTTGACTAAGAATCCTTCCAAGCCGCACCTGTACACGTGTATGCTTAATGGGTGAAGAGTATTTAACCAGGTCAGGGGCGTCAGAAAGAATGAGAGAAAGGAGAGAAGAAGAAGCAAGAATAAAGAAACCACTCATTCCCAGTCTGCCTCCGATTTCTTTCCCGCGGTATTGTTGCTGTAGGCGGCAACAATTAGAGTAGTTTTACATTTCAGGTTTTATGTTGTGTTTGTTTATTGCAGTGCTGGAGATCAAACCCAAGACTTTACACATGCTAGTCAAGCACTCTGCCACTGAGCCTCATCCCCTGTCCTATGTTTAAATCTACTTTGAGTTTGTTTTTGTAGGTAGTGTGAGATAAGACTACACACATTTTTGTGTTATTTTCTGTATTTGGAATAACTATATTAATATATTTAAATCATTGAAATTTAAAAAAATATATATTTATTTACTTTAGTTGTACATAATACAATGCATTTACGTTTACGTGGTGCTGAGGATCGAACCCGGGCCGCACACGTGTGAGGTGAGCGCTCTGCCGCTGAGCCACAACCCCAGCCCTGAAATTTTATAGTAGGGTTAAAATCGATTCATGTGTTATGAAACATTTTATCTTTGTCATATATATATATATATATATATATATACACACACATATACACGCATATATATGTATACACCTATATACATGTATATGCTTGTGTGTGTGTATAAAGGTGCATATATATATGTACATATATATATATATAAAATCTACCTTTACCAGTGAGATTTGTACTTTTTATGTTTTCTCATTGTTGTTTAGCATTTGTTCATGCCACCTTGAAGGACTCCCTTTAGCACACCTTGGAAGGCAGGTCTAGTGACACAGTCCCTCAGTTTTTGTCTATCTGAGAGTCTTTTTCTTTTCACTTTTGAAGAACCCTTTTTCTGGGCAGAGTATTCTTGGTTAATAGGCTTTCCCCCTCAGTGCTTTGAATATCTACTTTGGCCTATGAGATTTTTACTGATAAATCTTCTGATAGTTTAATGAAAGTTACCTTGCTTCTTTATGAGTCATTTTTCTCTTGCTACTTTTAAAATTCTTTTTGTCTTTGACTTTTAGCAATTTGATTATGATGTGCCTCAGTGTAGACCTCCTTAGAACAACCTATTTGGGAGTCTTTGGATTTTATATTTCTAGTTGTTCATTTCCCTCCCTTTTTTTCAGAAGTTTTAATCCATTTTTCTTAAAATTGATTTTCTGCACAATATCCTTTCTCCTGCTGAAACTTCCATAATATATATGAAAATTTCTTTAATGGTGTCTCAGAAGTCCCTTTGGCTTTGTTCACCCTTCTTCATTCTTTTTCTTTTTGCACCCTTGACTGGATAATTTCAAATGACTTGGCTTTGAGTTCAATACTTCTTTTGCTCAATAATTCTTTTGCTTGTTTGAATTTGCTATTGAAGTTCTCTATTGAATTTTTAAAATTTTTGTCTCTAGGATTTCTGTGTTAACAATTTGTATCTTTTTAATTTTATGGTTTCCTTTTGAACTTCATTGTATTCATGTATTTTTCTCCCTGGTTTCATTTCTTTGTTTATCTGTGTACTTTTGTAGTTCACTGAGCTTCTTTAAGATGATTATTTTGAATTCTTTGTCAGGAATTTCATGTATTGCCATTTCTTTATGATTGGTTATTAGATCATTTTTTAATAGTACACATATGGATCACAATTTTTCATTTCTCTGGTTGTACACAGAATAGAGTCACACCATTCATGTCTTTATACAGGTACCTAGGGTAATGAAGTCTATCTCATTCCACCATCTTTCCTACCCCCATGGTCCCTTCCTTCCCCTCCCTCTCCTTTGCCCTATCTAAAGTTCCTCCATACCTTCCATGCTCCCCCCTCACCCCCATTATAGATCAGCATCCACTTATCAGAGAAAACATTAAGCCTTTGTTTTTTTGATATTGGCTTACTTCACTTAGTGTTATAGTCTCCAACTCCATCCATTTACCTGAAAATACCATGATTTTATTTTCTTTTAATGCTGAGTAATATTCTATTGTGAATATATACCACAGTTTCTTTATCCATTCATCTACCGAAGGGCATCTAGTTTGGTTCCACAGTTTAGTTATTGTGAATTGTGTTGCTACCATCATTGATGTGGCTGTGTCACTGTAGTATGCTTATTTTAAGTCCTTTGGGTATAAATCAAGGAGTGGGATAGCTGTGTCAAATGGTGGTTCCATTCCAAGTTTTCTAAGGAATCTCCATACTACTTTCCAGATTGGCTGCACCAATCTGCACTCCCACCATAATGTAAGAGTGTGCCTTTCCCACCCCCCCCCCCACATCCTTGCCAACACTTATTGTTGTTTGCATTCTTTTTTTAAATTCTAAGTTGTTATAAATGACAGCAGAATGTGTTACATTTCATATTATATAGTACATTTTTACATATCTGTGGTTGTATACAAAAGTATATTCACACCATTTGTGTCTTCATACATGCACTTAAGGTAATGATATCCATATCATTCTACCATCTTTTTTTTTTTCTTGACCCCTTTGCCCCCTCTGTACTCCTCCCTCCCCAATGGTCATTCTAGTGTTCCTCTAATCCTCCTATGCTCCTTGTCCCAACCCCATTGTGACCAGGCCTCCTTATATCAGAGAAAACATTCAGCATTTGGCTTTTTGGGATTGGCTAACTTCACTTAGCATTATATTCTCCAACTTCATCCATTTACCTGTGAATGCCATTATTTTATTCTCTTTTATTGCTGAGTAAGACTCCATTGTGTATAGCTGCCATTCTGACTGGAGTGAGATGAAATCTTAGAGTAGTTTTGATTTGTGTTTCTCAAATTGCTAGAGATGTTGAACATTTTTGCATATTTTGTTGATTGATTGTATATCTTCTTTTGAGAAGTATCTGTTCATTTCCTTACCCCATTTATTGACTGGGTTGTTTGTTTGTTTGTTGTTTTGGTGTTAAGTTTTCTGAGTTCTTTATATATCCTGGAAATTAGTGCTCTATCTGATGTGTGTGTGTGTGGTAATAATTTGCTTCCATTCTGTAGCTCTCTCTTCACCTCATTGATTATTTCTTTTGCTGAGGAGAAGCTTTCAGTTTGAATCCATAGCATTTATTGATTCTTGATTTTATTTCTCAAAATACAGTACCCGTTCAGGTTCACTACACTAGAAAAACTAGGGAAAATAGGAACATACCTCAACCTTGTAAGCCCAAGGCCAACATCACTTTAAATGGAGAAAATTGAAAGCATTCTGTTTAAAAAATGGAACAAGACAGGATGCCCTCTTTTACCACTTCTATTTTACATAGTCCTTGAAACTCTAGATGGAGCAATTAAACAGATGAAAGTAATGAAAGGGTTATGGATAGGAAAAGAAGAACTCAAATTATCACTATTTGCTGATGAAATGATTCTATACTTAGAGGATCCAAAAAATTCCACCAAAAAACTTCTAGAACTAATAAATGAATTCAGCAAAGTAGCAGGATATAAAATCAATACATGCATTGATTTTATTTGATTTATATTGTATTCTTAATAGCTGCCATTTATACAATATAAAATCAAATGCATTTCTGTACATCAGAGATGAATCCTCTGAAAGAGAAAATAGGAAAACTACCCCATTTAAATAGCCTCAATAAAAATAAATTACTTGGGAATCAATTTAACAAAAGAGGTTAATGACCTCTACAATGAAAACTACAGAATGTTAAAGAAATAAATTGAAGAAGACCTTAGAAGATGGAAAGATCTACCTTGTTCTTGGATAGGCAGAATTAATATTGTCAAAATGACCATAATATCAAAAGCACTATAAAAATTCAATGTGATTCCAATTAAAATCCCAATGACATTTGTCACAGAAATAGAAAAAGCAGTCATGGAATTCATCTGGAAAAATAAAAGACCCAGAATAGCTAAAGCAATCCTTAGCAAGAAGAGTGAAGCAGGAGGCATCACAATACCAGAACTTAAACTATACTATAGAGCAATAGTAACAAAAACAGCATGGTATTGGCACCAAAATAGACTTGTAGACCAATGGAACAGAATAGAGGACACAGAGACTAACACACATAAATACAGTTATCTAATACTAGACAAAGGTGCCAAAACATACAATGGAGATAAGATAGCCTCTTCAACAAATGGTGCTGGGAAATCTGGAAATCCATATTCAGCAAAATGAAACTAAACCCCTATCTCTCACCTGCACAAAACTCAACTGAAAATGGATCAATGACCTAGGAATTAGACCAGAGACCATGAGCCTAACAGAAGAAAAAGTAGGCCCAAATCTTCATGGTGTTGGATTAGGTCTCAACTTCCTTAACAAGACTTCTATGTTGCAAGAAATAAAATCAAGAATCAATAAATGGGTTATTAGGTCTTTAACAGTTCCCTTTGGTGGTGATTCCTGTATCTTTGAGTTGACATCTGTGCATTTGAGGTATTCAGAGATACATACAAGTTGGATTTGGCAGGGAAAAACTTTCACCAGTCAACCCAACTGAGGTTCTGGGAGGGCTAGCTTGTGGTATCTGCAGGTGGGCAGGGCAAACTACCAGTGCTCTGAGGTTGGGCTGGATTGCTTCCTGGGCTCCATGACTGGACAGAGATACTGGGTGGGTTTCCTGATTGGGTAAGAGTGCTGGTTAAACTCTATGGTTGGGCAGGACTCTATTTAGTGTCCATGGTCAGGTTGGGCCACTGGATGGGCTTCCCGGCTGGAGAGGGATGCTGGCTTGGCTCTCTGGTCAGGCAGGGTGGCTGGATGGGCTCCATGGGGGCGGGGTTAAAGGCTTGACTCCTGTGTTTGGCTGGTTGGAGGAATTCTTGTTTTGTCAAGGCCCACTAGCAAGGGCCCTGTCTGGATGAGGTCACTGGTGTTGACACAAGGTTACTTCCATATCTGTCCACCAATCACTACTGTGAGTGCCCAACCCTTTCCCCTATTCCTAGCTGACCCCACATGGCCGTGCTCCATGTGGGAAAGGAGAGAAGCTGGCCTCTTGGCCGTTTCCTAAAAAGCTGGTGAAGTTTCATATTTACTTTTGCCTCTCTTTCTACTACTGGATAAATCATAACTCAAGGGGATCTTTCTCAGTATAGCACTGTGCTGGCTTGGGGATGGGATGATGCAGACAAGGTGAAATTCTTTGTTTTACTATTCTTGATGTGTTTTAAAATTAATTTTTGTGCTCCAGGAGGGTGCTGAAATCTCACCCCCAGACATTCTTCACAAAGCATTCTTGTATATGGGTGATTTTTTCTGAGGGTCTCGGGCTGGGGACCTCCCATACTGCTGTTTGATGATGTTATCTGAAAATTATTAATTGCTGATTCAATATTTTTAATAGCTATGCTCTATTTAGATTGTTTCATTCTTCTTGTGCAAATTTTGTCAGAATATGCTGTTTAAGGAGTTGGTCCATTCATCTAAGTTATCAAATGTGTGAAAATCAAATTGTTTATAATCTTTCTTCATTATCTTTTAATGTCTCTGAGATCATTAGTGATGGGTTCCTCTTTCACTTCTGATGTTAATAATTTATGTATTCTCTCTTCTTTGTTGTCTAGCCTGGCTACAGATTTATTAGTTTATTGATTTTTTTTTTTTTTTAGAGAGCCAGCTTTTGGTTTTGTTGACATTCTCCATTAAATTACTGCTTTGAATTTCATTAATTTTGCTCAAATATTCATAACTTCTTCTCCTTTGCTTATTTTTGGAATTAATTTAGTCTTCTTTTCCTTCTTCTTTTGATCTTTTTTTTTGTTTTTCTAACATACATATTCAAAGTTATAAATTTATCTCTAAGCATTATTTTGCTACATCATTTAGTTTGTTCAAAATATTTTAAAATTTCTTTTGAGACTACTTCCTCAACCTGGTATTATTTAGGAGTCTTTTACTTAATCTTAAAATATTTAAGTTTAGCAGAATGTGGTGTCACATGCCTGTGATCCCAGAGGCTTGGAGGCTAAGACAGGAGGATTGCAAGTTGGAAGCCAGTCTCAGCAATTTATGGAGGCCCTAAGCAACTTAGTGAACAAAGTGAAAAATAAAAAGGGCTAGGGATGTATCTCAGTGGTAAAGTACCCCAGGCTTCAATCCCCAGTACCCTCCCCACCAAAACAACTTAAGTTAAATCTCCAGATATTCTGGGGTTTTTCAGCTATCTTTCTCTTATTGGTATGTAGTTTATTCCCATTGTGTTTTGAGAGGCAACTGCTATGGACTGAATGATTATGTTCCCTGACACCCCCCCCCCAATTCTCACATTGAAGCATTAATTCCCAATGTGACTATATTTGGAGAAATGGTCTTTGTGGAGGTAATTAAATTTAAAAGAGGTTATAAAGGTGGTAAATAGGATTAGTGTTCTTAGAAGAAACAGGAGAGGGCTGGGGTTGTGGCTCATCGGTAGAGCGCTCACCTAGCACAAGCGAGGCCCTGGGTTCGATCCTCAGTGCCACATAAAAATAAATAAATAAAATAAAGGTATTGTGTCCAACTACAACTAAAAAATAAATATTAAAAATAAAAAGAAGAGACAGGAGAGATCTTACTCCCTCCACCATGTGAAGACAGTGAGAATCCAAGAGGAGAGTCCTCAACAGGAGCTGAACTAGCTGACACCTTCATCTTTGACTTCCCAGTTTCCAGAACTGTAAGAAAATAAATTTCTTTTGTTTAAACCAGTTAGCATATTTTGTTATAGCCTTAACTGACTTTTTAAATATTTATTTTTTAGTTGTAGTTGGACACAATACCTTTATTTTATTTACTTATTTTTATGTGGTGCTGAGGGTTGAACACAGTGCCTCACACATGCTAGGTGAGCACTCTACTACTGAGCCACAAGCTCAGCCCCTCCATCACTTTACTTTTAAACTACATGTGTCATCATATTGAATATGGGTTTCTTGTAGACAACTTGTAACTAGTTAGATCATGTGTTTTTATCTACTCAGTCTTTGTCTTTTAATTGGTTTACTTAAGTCATTCACATTTACAGTGCTTATTGTTATTTTTGGATTAATATCTTCCATATTTGTAACTGCTTTTATTCATTTCCCATTTTTGTTTCTTTTTTGGAAACAAATGGAATCTTCTGTTATCTTTTAACATACCTATGATATTTTGCATTTGTTTTAGTCACTGCCCTAGAGTGTGTCATATACATTTAAAACTAAACTGTGTCTACTTTCAAATAATGCTATGTTGATTCTCAGGTAACACAGCTACTTTTTAACAGACTATTCCCAGTCCTCTCTCTCTTATCACTTATGATATTAATTTTACTTATCTGTAAAATACAATTATCCACTATTTTGTTGCCATTACCATTTTGAACAAATTGTTATCTGTGAAGTCAATTAAAAATAAGAAAAGTAATATATTTTATTTTACCTTCATCTATTTTTTTTCTCTAACACTCTTTATTCATGTAGGTTCAAATTTCTGTCCTATATAATTTTCTTTCTATTTCATGTCTTTCTTTTTGAAAAACTTTAAAGTTCCTTTTTGCAAGGTAGGTCTACTGGGAGGAATACTCTATCAATTTTGTTGGTCTGAGAAAGCATTTTTTTTCTCTTTTCTTTTGAAGAACAATTTCACTAAATGTAGACTTCTATGTTGATTTTTAAAATTTCAACAATTTAAACACTTCATTCTTTTCTCCTCTTACTTGTATGGTTCCTGAAGAGAAGCACTATGTGGTTCTTGCACTAGATCTCTTGCTTTTCCTCTGACTTCTTTTTTCTTGTTTTAATTAGCTATAGTTTGAATATGATACAAGGTGTAGACTTTTTGGCTTTTAGTCTCATTAGTGTTCAATGAGCTTCCTCTCCTGTGGTTTGGTGTCTGTGATAAATTTTTGAACATCTCAGACATTATTACTGCAAATATTTCTTTGTTTTTGTTCTCTTTTTCTTCTCTTTCTGATATTCCCATCATGTATATGCTGCATCCTCTTAAATTGCCATACAGTTCTTGGATATTCTGTTCTATTTTTTCATCCTTTTCAGTTTGGAAAATTTCTACTTCAAATTCATTGATTCTTTTCTCAGTGGAGTCCAATCTATTGATGAGTCCAACAAAGGCATCCTTCAGTCTGTTACCATACTTTTTTATTTCTAGCATGTCTTTTAAAAAAAATTCTTTAGGTTTCCAGCTCTCTGATTATATTGTTCATTTGTTCACTTTTTCTAATAGGGTCCTTAACATATCACCCATAATTAAGGCACCTTTGGCACCAGGTATTGACCCAAAGGTGCTTTACCACTGAGCCACATCCCCAGCCCTTTTTATTTTTATTTTGAGACAGGGTCTTGCTAAGTTACTCAGGACCTTGCTAAGTTGCGGGGGCTGGCCTTGAACTTGCAATCTTCCTGCCTCAACTTCCTGAGTCACTGGGATTACAGGTGTGTGCCACTGTACCTAGCTACCTATTGTTATTTTAAAGTTGTAATCTAATAATTTTAATTTTTCTGCCATATCTGAATCTAGTTCTGATATTTGCTTTGTCTCTTTAGACTGTTTTTTGCATGGTAGCAAGTCATATGTATTTTATATATATATTTTTTTTTTTTCCTGGAAGCTGGACATGTTCAATTAGGCAAAAGGAACTGAAATAAATATGTCTTTAGCACAAGGTTTTTTATTTCTTTGGTAGGAGTTAGGCTGTGTTTACCATTTAATGTAGCTGTAAATGTCAGACTCTAAAATTTCTCCTAGTGCTCTTGTTTTTTCTCCCTTGTTGTCTTTGGATTTCCCTGGAGAATTCTTCTTAGGTAAAGCCCAAGTCTTGCAGTTCTTTTGGTGGTTAACCCCCTGTTATTATGCAGGAGCCTTGTTCATGTGGGGGTGATGTGGAGTGAGGGGTGAGAATCATTTTATCATCCTATGATTAGGTCTCAGTGAGCCTGTGTCCCTGAAGGCTGTGCCTTCACAACTACTTCTCAGTTTCCCTCATGCCTTAATGTGAGATGGGAAGGCCAGAGGGGGCTGGAGTTGGATGTTTCCCCTACCTGGCATCAGGTAGGCTCTTGTAAAACCCACACTGGTTAGTCTCTGATAAAACAGTTCCTCTTGAAATCAGCTCTTTGTCAAGGAAAACAGAATGCTTTGTGTATTTCCCAACATGGTGACTTTTCACTTCTTCCTGCCAGAAGCATGAAGGGTTTTTTTTCTCATATCTTCAGCCTGAGAAACTGTGAGGCTCCTGGAAATACAATTCATAAATTGTGGATGCCTATAAGGTTGAACCATCAATTAGTCAATTGCTCTCTAAGTTTCCAGCTGCTTCCTCCATCTGTAGCTTCTGTTTCCACTAAATTGTGATTCTCTTTATTTGTCTGATTCTGTAGTGTTTGAGGTAATGGTTTTTTATGTAACAACCATCTTATTGTGAGGACAGAAGAGACAACTTCCAAGCTCTTCATAGGATAGACCAAAAATTAGAAGTAAGAGCGATAATTTATAATAAAAGGATTAATGCATCAAGCAGATTCCATTGTTAACATACCACACCTCATAGGTAGCCTCAAATACATGAATCAAAAACTAACAGGATTGAAAGGGTAAATGGAAAATTTAATGATAATAACTAAATACTTTAGTAACACTTTCAGTTATAGATTTAAAATGTATATGAAAAATCAAAAAGCACATGGAAGACTTGAAGAACATGACCAGTCAATTTGGCCATATATATACATATATATATACATATATATATGTATATATATCACCATCCAACCAACATAGAATTCATGTTCTTCTCAAGCACACATGGAGAATTCTTAGGATAAATCACATGATACATCATGAAGGAAGTTTCAATAAACTTAGAAGAATTAGGATTAGAAGACTGCTCCCACCCACCGCCATGGGAGCCCAGGCCCAGATCAGGCCCAGGACTGCCTTCGCTGACCCAACTGGGAGCCCAGGCTTAGCCCGACTCCATCTTGGGACACTGCAGTCATCACCATAACCCTCCCCACTTAGTAGCCTCCACCTTTGGACAACAAACAGGGCCTGGAGGCAGCTGCATCTCCAAACAGGCAGCCCAAAGCCATTGTAAGGCCTCCCTTTCAGCATCATTTATGAAAGTGGTGACATCCATCTTGGGCCATCCCCATTACTATCTTGAGTTACTTCTGCTACTGCTGCCACCACCTTTAGTTGCAGTAGCATCCATTTTGGGACACCGACCAGGGACTAGAAGCCCAGCACCAAGGGAAAGTACAGGTAAATTGCAGGGACACTACAAGATTAGAGGGTACAAACTGCAATACCCCAGATCCATACTGCAAGAAAGGAAGAAACATAGACTACATGAAAAAACAAGGGAAGAAAGTGCACCAAACAAACCAAGATACTACAATAATAGAATCCATTGATAGTGAAGTTGATGAAAAGTCAGAGAAGAAGTTCAGAATGTACATAATTAAAATAATGTGAAAATTAAAGAATGACATGAGAGAGCAAATACAGGCAAAAATTGAACCCTCCAACAAAGAGATAAGAGAGCAAATACAGGCATCCATTGATCACAACAACAAAGAGATAAGATTACATCAAGAAAGAGATAGAAATTCTGAAAAGAAAAATAAAAAATCCCAGGAATCCTTGGAATGATAGAAACAATAAACCAAATAAAAAACTCAACAGAAAGCATCACCAACAGACTAGACCACTTGGAAGACAGAACGTCAGATAATGAAGACAAAATATACAATTCTGAAAATAAAGTTGAACACACAGTGACAACAGTAAGAAACCATGAACAGAACATCCAAGAATTATGGGATAGCATCAAGAGACCAAGTCTAAGATTTATTCGGAGAGAGGAAGGCACAGAGATCATACAAACCAAAGGAATACATGATCTCTTCAATGAAATAATATCAGAAAATTTCCCAAACATGAAGAATGAAGTGGAAAATCAAATACAAGAGGCTCACAGGACTCCAAATGTACAAAATTACAACAGATCTACATCAAAGAACATTAAAATGAAAATGACTAGCACACAGAATTAGGATAGAATCTTAAAGGTCGCAAGATAGAGGAATCAGATCACATATAAGAGGAGACCAATTTGGATCTCAGCAGATTTTTCAACCCAGACCCTCAAAGCCAGGAGATCCTGGAACAACATATACCAAGCTCTGAAAGAAAATGTCAACCAAGAATCTTATATCCAGCAAAATTAAGCTTCAGATTTGATAATGAAATAAAAAACCTCTCATGTTAAACAAAAGAAAAAGAATTTACAACAGAAAGCCTGCACTAGAGAGCATGCTCATCAAAACACTCCAGGAGGAGGAAATGAAAAAACAACAATGACAAGCAGCAAAGGGAGGAACTACACTAAAGAAGAAAACAATCAAAGGAGAAACCGGGCTGAGGTTGTGGCTCAGCAGTAGAGTGCACACCTAGCATGTGCGCAGCCCGGGTTCGATCCTCAGCACCATGTAAAAATAAACGCATTGTGTACAACTAAAGCAAATAAATAAATATTTTTTTAAAAAAAGAGAAACCAAGTCAAGTTAAAAACCAAAAATAAACCAAAATGTTCAGGAATACAAATCATATTTTAATAACAACCCTGACTCAATAGATGCAGAAAAAGCATTTGACAAAATATAGCACCCCTTCATGTTCAAAGCACTAGAAAAACTAGGGATAACAGGAACATACCTCAACATCGTAAAAGCTATATATGCTAATCCCCAGGCCAACATTATTCTAAATGGAGAAAAATTGAAAGCATTCCCTCTAAAAACTGGAACAAGACAGGGATGCCCTCTTTCACCACTTCTATTCAACATAGTAATTGAAATGCTGGCTAGAGCAATAAGACAGATGAAAGAAATTAAAGGGACACAGATAGGTAAAGTAGAACTCAAATTATCATTATTTGCTGATGATATGATTTTATACCTAGAAGACCCAAAAAATTCCACCAGAAAACTTCTAGAACTCATAAATGAATTCAGTAAAGTAGCAGGATACAAAACCAACACCCATAAATCTAAGGCATTTCTATATGTCAGTGACAAATCCTCTGAAAGGGAAATGATGAAAACTACTCTATTTATAATAGCATAAAAAAAATAAAATACTTGGGAATCAACTTAACCAAAGATGTGAAAGACCTCTATAATGAAAACTACAGAACACTAAAGGAAGAAATTATGGAAGACCTTAGAAGATGGAAAGATCTACCCTGTTCTTGGATAGGCAGAACTAATATTGTCAAAATGACCACACTACCAAAAGCACTATACAGATTTAATGCAATGCCAATCAAAATCCCAATGACATTCCTCATAGAAATAGAAAAAGCAGTCATGAAATTCATCTGGAAAAATAAGAGACCCAGAATAGCTAAAGCAATCCTTAGCAAGAGGAGTGAAGCAGGTGGCATCACTAATCCAGACCTTAAATTATACTACAGAGCAATGGTAACAAAAACAGCATGGTATTGGCACCAAAGTGGACTGGTAGACCAATGGTACAGAATAGAGGACACAAAGACTAACACATATAATTTCAGTTATCTTATATTAGACAAAGGCGCCAAAAACGTACATTGGAGAAAAGATAGCCTCTTCAACAAATGGTGCTGGGAAAACTGGAAATCCATATGCAACAAAATGAAATTAAACCTCTATCTCTCACCATGCACAAAATTCAACTCAAATTGGATCAAGGATCTAGGAATTAGACCAGAGACACTACGCCTAATAGAAGAAAAAGTAAGCTCTAATCTCCAACATGTTGGATTAGGCCCCAAGTTCCTTAATAAGAATCCTGTAGCACAAGAATTAATATCAAGAATCAATAAATGGGCTAGATTCAAATTACAAAGCTTCTTCTCAGCAAAAGAAACAATCAGTGAGGTAAATAGAGAGCCTACTAATTGGGAAAAATTTTTACCACACGCACGTCAGATAGAACACTAATCTCTAGAATATATAAAGAATTCAAAAATCTTAACACCAAAAAAACAAATAACCCAATCAATAAATGGGCCAAGGAACTGAACAGATACTTCTCAGAAGAAGATATACAATCAATCAACAAATACATGAAAAAATGTTCAACATCTCTGGCAATTAGAGAATTGCAAATCAAAACCACTCTAAGATTTCATCTCACACCCATCAGAATGGCAGCTATTAAGAACACAAACAACAATAAATGTTGGTGAGGATGTGGAGAAAAAGGCACACTCATACATTGTTGGTTGGACTGTAAAATGGTGCAGGCAATATGGAAAGCAGTATGGAGATACCTTGGAAAACTTGGAATGGAACCACCTTATGACCCTCTATCCCACTCCTTGGTCTTTACCCAAAGGACTTAAAAACAGCATACTACAGGGACACAGCCACATCCATGTTTATAGCAGCACAATTCACAATAGCTAAACTGTGGAACCAACCTAGATGCGCTTCAGTAGATTAATGGATAAAGAAAATGTGGTATATACACACAATGAAGTATTACTCAGCAATAAGAGAGAATAAAATTGAAGGAGCCCTAATTAGGAAGGGCTGTTGCAGCTAGCTGGAAGCCATAAGTTCCACCTGATATGTATGTGACGCACCTGTAGGCACCCGAAAAGCTGAAGGTATATAACTGGGTGAAAGCGGTCCGAGTTAGGAGAATGGAGAATTCAGTCAGTCGGGCAGTCACTCGGTCGGTCAGAAGAATCAGAGCGGCCAGAACGTAGGCAGAGTGGTTACAGAAGAGAAACCAGATAGAAGAAG
Source organism: Tamias sibiricus (assembly GCA_025594165.1). Taxonomy (NCBI): domain Eukaryota; kingdom Metazoa; phylum Chordata; class Mammalia; order Rodentia; family Sciuridae; genus Tamias; species Tamias sibiricus. The sequence goes on from CM046659.1 coordinate 139,614,074, forward strand.
TAATGACTGGTCAGAGTTAGGCCGAGGCTCCCAAGGAAGACAGAAGACAGAAGAAAGAAGAAGGAAGAAAGAAGAGAGAAGAAAGAAGCTCTAATCTTTCTCTAAGCTAAGCTCTATCTTTCTTTCCCTCTCTAAGCTCTAAGAAAGTAGAAGTAAAAGTAGTAAAAGCTTTACTCTGCCTCCGAGAGTTTTCCTCCTGGTTTTCGGTACCAGGTAGCTTACATAAAATCATGGCATTTGCAGGTAAATGGATGGAGTTAGAGAATATAATGCTAAGTGAAGTTAGCCAATCCCCAAAAGCCAAATGCCAAATATAATATAATATAATATAATATAAGGAGGCCAATGCACAGTCAGGTTGGGATGGGGAGCATAGGAGGATTAGAGGAACACTAGAATGGCCAATGGGGAGGGAGGGGAAGGGAGGGGGCAAAAGGGTGAGAAAAAAAAAAGATGGTAGAATGAGATGGATATCATTACTCTCAGTGCATGTATGAAGTCACAAATGGTGTGAATATACTTGTATACAACCAGAGATATGTAAAAATGTGCTCTACAAGTATAATATGAAATGTAATACATTATGCTGTCATTTCTAACAACTTAGAATAAAAAATAAATTTGAAAAAAAAAATCTTTGACCAAACTATTTGGTATATATAACTTTAAAAAATCCATAGTCTTTTAAAATACAGTTTGTGATTCAAAATTCCATTAAGTCCCACATGAAAAGATGTTCAACATCTTTAGCCATTATGGAAATTCAAATTAAAACAATGAGATATCACTATATACCTATCAGAATGGCTAAAAGAGCAATAATAACACTGAATACTGATGAGATGGAAAAACTGGATCCCCTGTATATTGCTGGCAGGAATATAAAATGGTGTGGTCACTCTAAGAAAAAGTATACAAAACCAAACAAGCACTTATCATGTGACTCAAAAATTTCACTGTTAGGCATTTGCTGTAGAGAAACATAAACTCATGACACGTAAAAACCTGTACATGAATGTTAATGGAAGCCCCAAACTGGAAGCAAGCCAAAGCTCTGGATTAAACAAGCTTATTAAAAAAAAAAAAAAAAAAAAAAAAAAAAAAAAAAAAAACCTGAATGTGAATGGCCTAAACTCATCAATTAAAAGACATAGATCAACAGATTTGATTAAAAAAAAAAAAAAAAAAAAGACCCAACAATATGCTGCCTCATCTCACAGGAAAAGACATCCACACACTGAAGCTGAAAGGATGGGAAAAAATGTACCACTTACATGGACCACATAAGCAAGCAGGGGTTTCCATCTTATCAGATAAAGTGAACTTCAAACAAAAATATTGAAAAGGGATAAAGAAGGACATTTCATACTGCTTAAAGGATTCATATATCAATAAGATGTAACAATCATAAATATCTATGCCCCAAACAATGGGGCATCTATATATATCAAACAAACCCTTCTCAACTACAAGAATCAAATAGACCAAAATACAATAATACTGGATGACTTTAATACCCCTCTCTCACCACTGGATAGATCTTCCAAACAAAAACTAAACAAAGAAACTACAGAACTCAAGAAAACAATCAATAATTTAGGCTTAACAGACATATATAGAATATTCCATCCATCAACGAGCAAATATACTTTCTTCTCAGCAGCACATGGATCTTTCTCCAAAATAGATCATGTTATGCCGCAAAGCAAGTTTTAGCAAATACAAAAAAATAGAGACACTACCTTGCATTCTATCTGACCATAATGGAATAAAATGAGATATTAATGATAAAATAAAAAAATAGAAGCTACTCCAACACCTGGAGACTAAATAATATGCTATTGAATAACACCTGTGTAACAGATGACATCAGGGAGGAGATAAAAAATTCTTAGAGGTAAATGAAAACTTTGATACAACTTATCAAAATCTCTGGACACTGTGAAGGCACTGCTAAGAGGAAAGTTCATTGCATTAAGCTCATTCATTAAAAGGAGAAAAGTCAACAAATAAACGATATGACATTACATCTCATAGCCCTAGAAAAAGAAGTACAAACCAACACCAAAAGTAGTAGAAGACAGGAAATAATTAAAATCAGGGTGGAAATCAATGAAATCAGAGGCAGGGATAAGGTTTCAAGGGTGGAGTCTTGCTTTGTGATGTCTTGTGGTCAGCAGATTGATTGACATCTTGGCAAGTCACACCCACCTCAGGTGCTGTGTGGGATCTTAGGCAGAGCTAGAGGAGGTGGAGCACCTACATCATGCGATCACTCCCTCACAAGGAGTTTGCAGTGCCAGCCTCATTGGCTACTCTGTGCAATACTCCACACACACAGCCCTTGGACAGCTCATGACACTATGGTTTTGTGCAGTTTTTCAACTCCACGCTCTCCCCATGGAACCTATGTGTCTCAGGAAGTAGATTCTACCTCCAGGCCTGGGAGTGGTTCAAGGGTGATCCATTCTCCTTGCCCAAGATTTTTAAAAAAAAAAAATTAAATTTGTTCTAATTGGTTGTACATGATAGCAGAATTCATTTCAACTCATTGTACACAAATGGAGCACAACTTCTAATTTCTCTGGCTATACACAATACAGAGTCACATCATTTGTGGATTTATACATGTACATGGGGCAATAATGTCTGTCTCATTCCACCATCCATTCCCACTGCCACACCCCATCCTCCCCCCCACTCCCTCTGCTCAATCCAAAGTTCCTCCATTCTTCCCTAGCCACCACCTCCATTATGGATCAGAATCTGCATATCAGAGAAAACATTTGGCCTTTGGTTTTTTGGGATTGGCTTATTTCACTTAGCATGACATTCTCCAATTCCATCCATTTACCTGCAAATGCCATAATTTCATTCTTCTTTAAGGCTGAGTAATATTCCATTGTTTATATATACCACATTTTCTTTTTTTGTATTTGTTCTAATCAGTTACACATGACAGAAGAATGCTCTTCGATTCATTGTACACAAACAGAGCACAATTTTTCACTTCTCTGGTTGTTCACGAAGTAGGGTTACACCATTTGTGTCTTCATACATGTACATAGGATAATGATGTCCATCTCATTCCACCAGCTTTTCTGTCCCCTTGCTCCCTCCACCTCCCTCTACTTTGCCCTATCCAAAGTTCCTCCATTGTTCCCCTCCTCCCCCCTTATGGATTAGCATCCACTTGTCAGAAAAAACATTTAGCTTTTGGTATTTTTGGATTGACTTACTTCACTTAGCCTGATAGTCTCCAACTCCATCCATTTACCTGCAAATGCCATGGTTTTATTCTCTCTTTTTGCTGACTAATACTCCATTGTGTATACATACCACAGTTTCTTTATCCATTCATCTATTGAAGGGCACCTAGGTTGGTTCCACAGTTTAGCTATTGTGAACTGTGCTGCTATAAACATTGATGTGGCTGTGTCACTATAGTATGCTGTTTTTAAGTCCTTTGAGTATAAACCAAGGAGTGGCATAGCTGGGTCAAATGGTGGTTCCATTCCAAGTTTTCTAAGGAATCTCCATACTGCTTTTCAACCAATGGTGCTGGGAAAACTGGAAATCCTTATGTAGCAAAATGAAATTAAACTCCTCTGTCTTGTGCTGCACAAAACTCAACTCAAAATGGATCAAGGACCTAGAAATTAAACTAGAGACCTTGCACCTAACAGAAGAAAAAGTAGGCCCAAATCTTCATCATGTTAGCTTAGGATCTGACTTCCTTAACAAGACTCCTAAAGCACAAGAAATAAAATCAAGAATCAATAAATGGGATGGATTTAAACTAAAAAGTTCTTCTCAGCAAAGTAAACAATCAATAATGTGAAGACAGAGCCTACAGAATGGGAGAAAATCTTTGCCAAAGATTTATTCAGAATCATACATGAGACCTAATTCAGGCCAATGAGCAAGCTAGGAAATTTGCTGGTCCTTCCAGAAAAGATTTTCTTTTTCATCTGAGAGAGCCTTGTGGCTAGACTCTTGTATTCCCTTTGGACATAGCTGTGTGGGGGAAGTGAGGCTAGATAGATACTTTAGGTCTGGTGCTGGAGGAATTGGAGTGCCTGGATTAAGCCAACCCTGAAGATTGATTGACTGCTGTGTTTCCAGATGTAGGAGAAATGAGGGGTGTAATTTTCAGTAGTCTAGGGTAGGATCAAGAGATAATGAAAAGGAAGCTATTATTATTATTATTATTATTATTATTATTATTATTTGGAACCAGGGATTGAACTCAGGGGCACTCGACCACTGGGCCACATCCCCAGCCCTATTTTGTATTTTATTTAGAGACAGGGTCTCACTGAGTTGCTAAGTGCCTCGCCATTGCTGAGGCTGGCTTTGAACTCGCGATCCTCCTGCCTCAGCCTCCCAAAGTGCTGGGATTACAGGCGTGCGCCACCGCGCCCGGCAGCTACTATTTTAAATGTGAAGCCATTTCAAATCCAAGATTGGTGTGGCTTATAGGTTTTTGGTTTACAATGGCAAAACCAAGCAGTGTAACACTTCCCTGATACATAACATTTTATAGTTTAAAAAGTGCCCCATGTTTTTGAGAGTAACTATGCAAGGCAGGACACATGTCTTCATAGTACAGATGAGAACAGGAAGACACAGAGAGAAAACTGCTTGTCCATAGCTGCTTGTCCTGTGAGAGGAAGACCTGGGATCTTATTCCAAGTGTTTTCACATCAGGGTTACCTTCCCTAACTTCATCCCAACCACAGGACACTCTGGCTCATAATACTTGCACTCAAAAATAGCAGTTGGTACTAAATGGCATCTCTTTGCCTTTAGGATCAGCAGGAAGCTCTGCAAGTTCAAGACTGAGCAAAGAGGCAGGAAGAGGATCCACTGTCATTCCTGAGGCTGCTGCTACCACTGTAATGTGACCTCCAATCATGCCCAGGTCCTTGGATCACATCTTCAAGATTCAGTGTCCCAGGAGACAATGGGTCAGTCTCTGAACTACACTGGCCCTGGGAGGAAAGGATATGGTCCCATTTACCAGAAGAAAGAGTTCCCAAGATGGAGATCAAGGAGTGTCTTCATCCATTTTCTGTTGCTAAAACTAAATACCATGGATAGGTGGTAATTTATAGATAGGGTAATTTATAAAGAACAGATGTGTATTTAGCTCACATTTCTAAAGTCTGGAAGGGTCCAAGAGAGTGGCTTCAACATTTGCTTGGTATCTGTGAGGGACTTCTTGCTGCATCATAACATGTCAGAGGGTGTTACATGGTAAGATAGAGCAAGTACACTAGTGTGGGTCTCTTCCTCTTCTTATAAAGCATTACTGTCATTGTGGGAGCCCCACACTCATAACCTCATCTAATTCTCCAAAGATTCTGGGTGGTAAATAATATGAGTACCCTTTAGTGACCTCATCTTGATGGGAATACTTATTTTCTTTTTTTTTTCTTTTAATGCTTCAATTAATCTAAAAAGAATTCAATCTCCAAGGTGAAGTAGAATTGGTGATGGGGTCAGGGAGCTGACCTCAATCCAAAGTTGAGAAAAAAGCATGTGTGAACAATAACATCCTTGGTTTAAAGTGTACTTGCCCAAGCTTCAGCTGAGCTTATGGATGTGTCATTTATACATTTTCTGGGCACTGTACGTACCCCTCTTTTTTTCTACACAGGACCAGGCATAGCACAATGGGGTGCCTGCATTTCGCTTTTAATCTAAGGTTTGTTTTTAGATCCTAAAACACGAAACAGAATTCAGAAAGTGTGAATTTACTTGAACCAACCTGAAAAAAAAGCTTTTCTCAACCTCTGCAAAATGAAGCTGCAGAATTCACAACAGTTTTAATTTTAACACACTAAATAAATACAATAAGTGGCTCTTTGCTCTGAAGTTGAAATCTTTTTCTATTTTTATCTCCAAGCAAATAACAGACCAGAGGGGAAAGTTACTACATTGTGAGCGGGTTATTGCACCTCTAAGCATCAACAATTTTGATGCCATTTCTATGCATTGCATGTTAAAGAAAATCATTTATCCAAATACACAAACAAAAAATTTACTTTTTTTAGAAAAAAAATTGTCTTTCCATAGGTATTAAAAAGTACTACCCTGAAATGTACTTAAAGATAATTCTCCTCTTGAATTTTAGGAAAACCCTGGAAAGAGAACAACTTTCCCTCTTTCACCCCATGGTCTCCAGGGCCTTGGAGCTCAGGCCAAAATGAAGGTCACTATAGTTCTTACTGCCTTAACCAGGATCTAGGGGAAGGTGGAGACGCTCCAACAGAGCACCATGGAAGTAGTTGGCCTTGGCAGGCTGCAGAGCAAGGGAAAGCCTGGGCATTGCTGTCCTGCACTTCTGCCCATGGCCTTACTTCCTTTCTCCCCTCCTAGCAGGTTCTATCAGAAGTGCTTGGGTCCAGGGACAGGCCTGTGATGACAACTCTGGGATGAATTCTTCCTCTATTCTCGGAGATCACATCATAGAACCCAGTCTTCTGTGTCACCAGAAAGGGAGGGGAGAGTGGGTGAAACTCTGGTGCAAGGAGATGAGAACAGATATTGATATTTTTACTGGCTTGATTTTGAAAGGGACCCATACTACAGATGAGGAAACTGAGATTTATGGATGTGAAGAGACCTGCTGAAGACCACACTTCAGTGATTGGACAAAGCTGATTTAAACAACTCTGTTTAAGTCAGAACTTTAAATTATACTTTGATGACTTCTAAATCAAAGGATTGATCCCTGCAGTTCTTACCAAAAAAACCCCAAGTCAACAAGTATAGTCCACATAACAATGTCCAGTCAATGATGGACGGCATGTATGATGGTGGTCCCATAGACTATATCACTTTTTTTGTGGGGGCGGGGTACTAGGGATTGAACTCAGGGGCACTCAACCACTGAGCCACATCCCTAGCCCTATTTTGTATTTTATTAGAGACAGAGTCTCACTGAGTTGCTTAGCGCCCCACTAAATTGCTGAGGTTGGCTTTGAACTCGAGATCCTTTTTTCTCAACCTCCGGAACTGCTGGGATTATAGGCATCCACCACTGCACCCAGTGACTATATTGCTTTTGATGTTATAGTTGTTTTAGTTTGTGTGCTTACATATTCTGTGATGTTTACAAAACAATGAAATCACCTAATTCGCATTTCTCAGAAAATACCCCATCATTATGTGGTCCATGACCATAGTTCAATTGACTTGATCAAGTGTAAACAAATGACTGTGCAAAACATTTTATATAGATGTAGTCTTCGGTGGTGCGTGCCTGTAATCCCAGCAGCTCAGCAGGCGGAGACAGGAACATTGCAAGTTCAAAACCAGCCTCAGCAATGGTGAAGAGCTAAACAATTCAGTGAGACCCTGTCTCTAAATAAAATGCAAAATAGGGCTGGGGATGTGGTTCAGTGGTTGAATGCCCCTGAGTTCAAACCCTGGTACCAAAAAAATAAATAAATAAATAAATTAGTTTCATTTTTTTCTTTCTTTGAAGTACTGGGGATTGAACCAAGGGCCTTGCTCATACTAGGAAGTATGCTATCACTGAGTTACACCCACATCCCTCTTTTCCTTTTATTTTGAGACAGTGTCTCACTAAATTGCTGAAGTTGGCCTTAAACTTGTAATCCTCCTGCCTCAGCCTCCTGAGTAGCTGGGATTACAGGCCTGTACCACCATATATGGCTAAATGTAATCCTGTTTTGAATGCTCAAAGCATTTGAAAGCATTCAAAACAATTATTAAGTAACTTAAACAGTTTTATAACTGTTCTTCATGCTTTTGTTAATTAATTAATTTATGGTAACTAGGTATCTAGCTCAAGGTCAGCTGTAATGACAAAGTTCAAACCCAGGGATGTATAAATAGGTCATTTTATTAGGTATAAATGTCATGGAAACTTGAGCTTAACCTTACTTATAATAATAATAGTTAAACCTCAGAGGAAATATAATCATCTGACCTAAATTCCCACTTCTGGAATTCTATTACCCAACCAAGAAATGTTCTGTGTCTGGGGTTGGTGGTCTTAGAAATAAACCAAAGAATAGAATTCATTAAGTCTCCCTTAACAGAGCCGTACATCATGTGATGATGGGGATACATTCTGAGCAATGCATGGTTAGGTGAGTTCACCTCTGTGATGGCTCAGAGCGTACTTACATAGCCTAGAGGGCTCCGACCTGACAAGGTGATGCAGGTCTATGAAACTGCCATCATACCTGTGACTAGTAAGGGCCTAAAATGTCTTATGCAGCACATGACTGTATTTTAATTTTACTTCCTTTACTGTGAGCATAATTCCATGTTTTTGTGTTTATTCTTCCTTCCTATTTTATTGAAGTATAACTGACAAAGTTGCATGTATCTGGATATCAGTGTGATAACTTGACAGACATGTACATTGTGTCATGATTTCCTTGAATTTATTCCTACTTTATTTTTGGCTCACTTCCTTAGATCACATACTATAGGTGAATTCTCTTTTTAATTGATTTTAAACAGTTTTATATGTCTACATTGTTATGTTTTATGTTGTCTTACATGTTCTAAATACGTTCCCTAGGTTTCCATTTGTGTGTGTGTGTGTGTGTGTGTGTGTGTGTGTTTTTCTTTTTCTTTCTTTAACATGCTGACTTTGGTTTATTCTTATTGTCATACCTCTAGCCAATTGCATTAAATCTGTATAGTGCTTTTGGTAGTGTGCTCATTTTGACAATATTAATTCTGCCTATCCAAGAACAAGGGAGATCTTTCCATCTTCTAAAGTCTTCTTTAATTTCTTTCTTTAGTGTTCTGTAGTTTTCTTCATAGAGGTCTTTCATATCTTCTGTTGATTCCCAAGTATTTTATTTTTTTATGCTATTGTAAATGGGGTAGTTTTCCTCATTTCCCTTTCAGAGGATTTGTTTCTGAAATATAGAAATGTCTTTGATATACGTGTGTTGATTTTGTATCCTGCTACTTTACTGAATTCATTTATGAGTCCTAGAAGTTTTCTGGTGGAATTTTTTGGATCTTCTAGGTATAGAATCATATCATCAGTGAATAGTGATAATTTGAGTTCTACTTTACCTATCTGTATCCATTTAATTTCTTTTGTCTGTCTTATTGTTCTGGCCATTGTTTCAAGAACTATGTTAAATAGAAGTATTAAAAGAGGGCATCCCTGTCTTGTTCCAATTGTTAGAGGGAACGCTTTTAATTTTTCTCCATTTAGAATGATATTGGCCTGGGGCTTAGCATAGATAGCTTTTACGATGTTGAGATATGTTCCTGTTATCCCTAGTTTTTCTAGTGTTTTGAACATGAAGGGGTGCTGTATTTTGTCAAATGCTTTTTCTACATTTATTGAGATAATCATATGGTTCTTATCTTTAAGTCTATTGATGTGATGAATTATATTTATTGATTTCCATGTGTTGAACCAAACTTGCATCCCTGGAATGAACCCCACTTGATTGTGGTGTACTATCTTCTTGATATGTTTTGTATTTGATTTGCCATAATTTTACTGAGAATTTTTGCATCTATGCTCATTAGAGATATTGGTATGAAGTTTTCTGTCTTTAATGTGTATTTGCTTGGTCTTGGAATCAGGGTGATATTGGCCTCATAGAATGAGTTTGGAAGTGCTCCCTCTTTTTCTATTTCCTGAAATAAATTGAAGAATATTGGTATTAGTTCTTCTTTAAATTTTAGGTCTTGTAGAACTCGGCTGTGTATCCATCTGGTCCTGGGCTTTTCTTGGTTGGTAGGCTTCTGATGGCATCTTCTATTTCATTGCTTGAAACTGATCTGTTTAATTTGTGTATATCATCCTGCTTAAATTTGAGCAAATCATACAACACTAGAAATTTCTCAATGTCTTCAATATTTTATATTTTATTGGAGTACAAGCTTTCAAATTTTTTCTAATTATCTTCTGTGTTTCTGTAGTGTCTGTTGTGATATTTCTTTTTTCATCACGTATGTTAGTGATTTGAGTTTTTTTGTCTCCTTCTTTTTGTTAGCCTGGCTAAGGGTCTGTTGATTTTATTTATTTTTTCAAAGAATCAACTTTTTGTTTTGACAGTTTTTTTAATTGTTTCTTTTGTTTCCATTTCATTGATTTCAGGTCTGATTTTAATTATTTCTTGTCTTCTACTGCTTTGAGTGTTGGATTGTTCTTTTTTTACTAGGGCTTTGAGATGTAATATTAAGTCATTTATTTGTTGACTTTTTCTTCTTTTGAGGAATGAACTCCATGCAATGAACTTTCCTCTTAGAACTGCCTTCATAGTGTCCCAGAGATTTTGATATGTTGTGTCTGTGTTCTCATTCACCTGTAAGAATTTTTTAATCTCCTCCTTGATGTTATCTGCAACCCATTGTTCATTCAGTAGCATATTATTTAGTCTTCAGGTGTTGGAGTAGCTTTTATTTTTTTATTTATCATTGATTTCTAATTCCATTCCATTATGATCTGATAGAATGCAGTGTAGTATCTCTATTTTCTTATATTTGCTAAGAGTTGTTTTGTGGCAAAAGATATGGTCTATTTTAGAAAAGGATCCATGTGCTGCTGGGAAGAAAGTGTATTCACTCATTGAAGGATGAAATATTCTATATAAGTCAGTTAAGTCTAAGTTATTTATTGTATTTTTGAGTTCTATAGTTCCTTTGTTCAGCTTTGGTTTGGAAGATCTATCCAGTGGTGAGAGGGGTGTGTTAAAGTCACCCAAAATTATTGTTTTGTGGTCAATTTGACTCTTGAACTTGCAAAGAGTTTGTTTGATGAACATGGATGCTCCATTGTTTGGAGCATGTATTTTTATAAGTGTTAAGTCTTGTTGGTGTATGGTTCCCTTGAGCAGTATATAATGTCCTTCTTTATCCCTTTTGATTAACTTTAGCTTGAAGTCTACTTTATTTGATATGAGGATGGAAACTCCTGCTTTCTTTTACCTTCAGTCTGTGGGTGTCTTTTCCTATAATATGAGTCTCTTGGAGGCAGCATATTGTTGGGTCTTTTTTTTTTTTAATCCAATCTGCTAGTCTATGTCTTATGATTGGTGAGTTTAGGCCATTAACATTCAAAGTTATTATTGAGACATGATTTGTATTCCCAGCCAGTTTTGCTTATTTTTGGTATTTAACTTGACATGGTTTCTTCTCTGATTAGTTTTTCCTTCAGTATAATACCTCCTTCTGCTGATTTTCATCATTGTTTTTCATTTCCTCTTCGTGGAATATTTTGCCGAGGATGTTCTATAGTACTGGCTTTCTAGTTGTAAATTCTTTTAACTTTTGTTTATCATGGAAGGTTTTAATTTTTGTCCTCAAATCTAAAGCTTAATTTTGCTGGATATAAGATTCTTGGTTGGCATCCATTTGCTTTCAGAGCTTGGTATATGTTGTTCCAGGATCTCCTGGCTTTGAGTGTCTGGGTTGAAAAATCTGCCATGATACAAATTGGTCTTCCCCTATATGTGATCTGATTCCTTTCTCTTGTGCCCTTTAAGATTCTAGCCTTATTCTCTATGCTAGGCATTTTCATTATAATGTGTCTTGGTGTAGATCTGTTGTAATTTTGTACATTTGGAGTCCTGTAAGCCTCTTGTATTTGGTTTTCCAATTCATTCTTCATGCTTGGGAAATTTTCTGATATTATCTCATTGAAGAGATTGTGCATTCCTTTGGCTTGAAACTCTGTGCCTTCCTCTATCCCAATTTATCTTATATTTGGTCCTTTGCTGCTATCCCATAATTCTTGGATGTTCTGTTCATGGTTTCTTACTATCTTCACTGTGTGGTCAACTTTATTTTCAAGATTATATACTTTGTCTTCATTATCTGATGTTCTTTCTTCCAGTTGATCTAGTCTGTTGGTAATACTTTCTATAGTGTTTTTATTTGGTTAATTGTTTTCTTCATTTCAAGGATTTCTGAGTTTTTTTTTTTTCAGAGTTTCTCTTTTTTGAAGTAATCTTTGGCTACCTGTATTTGCTTTCTTATATCTTTGTTGTAGTGATCAATTTTTGCCTGTATTTGCTCATTTAGGTCATTCTTTAATTCACAGATCATTTTATTTATGAACCTTGTGAACTCCTTCTCTGACATTGCATCAACTTTGGTGAGCACGGGTTCTGTTATTGTAGTATCCTGGTTTGTTTGGGGTATTTTCCTCCCTTGTTTTTTCATGTTGTCTATTTGTGTTCCTTTCTTGCAGTGTGGATCTGAAATATTACAGTTTCTACCCTATATTATTGTAGCATCTGTGTAGATTATCTGTGCCTCACCTTAATGTTGGGCTTTGAGAATCTGCAGGTGTCCCTCGATGAAACTACCACAAATTAAGGTGGTGTTGTCAGTAGCAGAGGTAACTTGAGATAACAGTGAAGGTGTCCCAAGATGAATGCAACATCTTCCAGAGATGGGGCTGAAAGGGTGGGCCTTACAATGTCTTTGGGATGCCTGCTCTGAAATGCGGCTGTTTTTAGGCCCTATCTGTTGTCAAAAGGTAGGGGCTACTGCGTGGGGAAGGCTATGGCTATGTCTGCAGTGTCTCAAGATGGAAGTTGGTTAGGCTTGTGCTCCCAGGTGGGGGTGGGGTAGAGAACTCTGGATTTACCCTTGGGCTGGTCCCACGCAGGTTGGAGTGGGCCAAACTGGTTGAATCTGAGCTCCTAGGGTGGTCTGCTGGTTGGAAGAGGCAGTCCTATGGCAGAGCCTGATCTCTGTGGGATTTTGCTGTTTGGCAGGATGAACCCAGGCCCACTCTGAGCAGAGGTTGCCAGGGCTGTCCTGGGCCTGCCCATGCTCCAGTTTTTTTTCTTTATTTCTTTACCTGCACATGATTAATATTCTTAAATCTAGCCATTATGTTGTCAGTTTTATCCCTTTCTTTTTCTTCCATCTGAATCTGCTTTTATTTGCAATACTCTGACCAACTTCCCTTGATTATGATGAATGGCATTTAGACAGGAATTCACCTTCATTTTGCTTCCAATTAATTACATATTATCCAAATGTGATTTATTTCAAAATCTTTTATTTCTGCATCAAATTTTTGCTACTTTTGTATTCACTTCTACTTTTACTGAATTTCTTTCTTTTTTAATTGTGCTGCATTGATATGCCTACTTAAATAAGCCAGGTTTGTGATGCCTTGAGGAATATAGAAGATATACATAAAGAGAAAGACAAATGTTCCTTCTTTACTTTTCTTTTTAAAAATGGTCTTGCCCAGTTCTTCTTTTTGAAGAACATACCTAAGTTGCCTTTCCAATATTCATCTGCAGCTTTTTGCTTCATAGCAGCAAGAAACTTAATTGTAAAATACACATAAGTGTTGACCATTTTCAGTAATTAGTATGTTCACATCATTAAGCAACCTATCTCTAGGAATTTTTCATCTTGCAAAACTGAAACTATGTACATATAAATAATGCCTGTCATTTCTTTCTCCTCTTAGCCGTTGGCAAGCAACATTCTGATTTCTTTCTCTATGAGTTTGACTTCTCTAGGCTCCTCATTTCAGTGGAATCATAAAATATTTGTCCTGTTGGGATTGGCTTAGGTACTCAGGGTTCACACATGTTGTAGCATGTGCTCATATTTCCTTCCTTTTTAAGGCTGAATAATATTCCATTGTATGTATCTACCATGTTTTGTTTATCTATTTAACCATCAATGGATACTTGGGTTGCTTCTACTTTTTGGCCATTGTGAATAATACTGGTATGAATATGCATGTACAAATATCTGTCTGAGATTTTGCTTTCAGTTCTTTGGATATATATTCAGAAGTGGAACGGCTGGGTCATATGGTAACTCTGTATTTAGTTTCTTTGAGGAATCACCATACTGTTTGCCATAACTGCTATACTATTTTACATTCCCACTGACAAGGCACGAGAGTTCCAGTTTCCCTGCATTCTCACTAAATCTTTTTTATTTTTTTTATAGTAGCCACTCTAATGAGTGTGAGGTGTCATTTCATTTTTTATTTTGTTTTGTTTTGCTGTTTGTTTTTTCAGTACTGAGGATTGAACCCAGGGCCTCACACATGCTCTGCCACTAAATTATACCTCATTGACACCATTTGATGAAAATATTTTCATATCCCCTTTGAATGGTCTGGGTACCCTTGTTGAAAATAATTTGATAATATATGTTTTATTTCTGGGCCTTCTATTCTACTCCATTGGTTTGTGTGTTTGTTTTTATGCCAGTATCACACTTTTTGATTACTGTAGCTTTGTAGTAAGTTTTGAAATCAGGAAATCCTAAACCTCTAACTTTATTATTTTATAAAACAAATTTGGCTATTCAGGTTCCTTTAAGATCCATATGAATTTTGGGATGGATTTTAAAAAATTATTTCTGCAAAAAATCCCATGAGATTTTGATAGGGATTACATTAAATCAGTAGATTACTTTGGGCAGTATTGGTATTTTCACAATACCTAATTGTCCAATCCATTAACGTGAGCTGTGTTTCCATTTATTTGAGTCTTTGATTTTTTTTTTTTTTTTTTTTTTTTTGGTACAGGGGATTGAACTCAGGGGCACTGGACCACTGGGCCACATCCCCAGCCCTTTCTTGTATTTTATTAGAGACAGGGTCTCACTGAGTTGCTAAGTGCCTCGCCATTGCTGAGGCTGGCTTTGAACTTGCGATCCTTCTGCCTCAGCCTCCCAATGCCACCACACCCTGCTGAGTCTTTGATTTCTTTCAGCAATATTTTATACTTTTCGGTATACATGTCTTTTACCTCTTAGTTAAGTTAATTCTTAAATATTCTATTCTTTTTGAGCCCATTATAAGTGAAAATATTTTCTTAATTTCCTTCTCTGATTGTTCCCTGTAAGTATATGGAAATGCAACTGACTTTTGCGTGTTGATATTGTATCCTGCAACTTTGTTGAATTTACTTATTAGTTCTGACAACTCATTTATGGAATCTTTATGGGTTTCTTATATGTATGTAGAGTCATGCTGTCTATGAACAGAGATAATTTTACTTCTTTCTTTCCTATTGGATCCCTTTATGAACATGATGCTTTTAATGAAAGATTGCTATTATGTATTTATGTTCTTTCTCACTGCCAGAGAGGAATTTGGGTGAGGTGGTGGTAGTTGTAGGTATCAAATTGACTGGATTAAGGAATAACAAGAGAACTGTAAGCATTATTTTGGGGTAGGTTTATAAGGGTGTTTCCAGAGGAGATTAGTGTGCGAGTCTGAGTGGACTAAATGGGAAAGATCTATTTCTATGTGAGTATCATTACATTGGCGGAGGTCTTGATAGAACAAAAACAGAGGAAAGGTCAATGTATCTCTTTCTCCCAGAGGTGGGATGCACTCCTTTTCTCCTCATGAGCATCAAAACTCCAGATTTTCCAGTCTTTGAACTCCAGGACACACCAGTAAACCCCTGGTTTCTCAGGCCTTTGGCTTCAGACTAAGTCACCTTATTAGCTTCCCTGGTTCAGAGGCCTTTGGACTTGAATAGAGCCATGCTAGCTGCATCACAGGGTCTCCAGTGTGCAGATGACCTGTCCTGGGACTTCTCAGCCTCCAGAATCATGTGAGCCAATCCCCCTAATAAATCTCCTCTCCTCTCTCTCTCTCTCTCTCTATATATATATATCCTATTGATTCTGTCTAGAGAACGAATACAGGTGGATTATAGAAATACACACACACACACAAAGAATAAAAATAAAGTAAGCAAAATTTAAAAATGGGGGTAGAAGAAGAGAAGTAAGGGAAGAAGTTAAGATGAGGTCTTCTTTTTCTCCTTTTTATACTTTAAAAAAATTTTTTTAAATCTTTTCTTACTGACTTTTAGGAGTTTCTTGTAGAATCAACATTGGTGCTCTGAAATGTGCTAGCCAATAATCCCATGTGGCAATTAAAATTAAAACTAATTAATGTTAAGTAGAAATTTAAAATTAGCTCCTCAGTCACATTAGCCACATTTTGAGTGCTCAATGTGGCCACATGAGGCTAGTGGCCATATAGACTTACATTGTTTCTATCATCCGAGTCAATTCTTTGCAACAGTGTTGTTCTATACATCCCTGCATTGTCAATTTTATTCAGTTCCAATATTATCTTCCAGAATATTGCTTTCTGTTCATTTGACTAAGATTACTTCATTGAATAGATTTTATATAGTCTATCATAGCTTACCCCCCAATGCATGCATTTGGGGTCCCCAAAACATTTCATCTCACCTTTTTGTATCTGCTTTGTGATTTTAATTTTCCTATATAGGTGTTGAATCCAATAGGATGTTTTATACAGCGTGAGGTAGGGATCACTCAATGTTCTCCAATTTGAGAAGCAGTTTCCAGTTGTTGCTGCTAATGCATCCATTTTTCACCCACTAGCTGGGTAACCCAATGTTCTTTTGTGCCCCTCCCAGGTCTGATTGGATCAGTTGATGGGATCTCTTGCAGGCAGCATCCATATCTTTGTTTTTTCTCTGCCAGAACAAGAGAATTTTATTGCTAGGACTTTGTAGTATGATTTCATGGAGGAAGAGTACCCTATTCTCCCTTGGTCTTCTTTTGTCCAACTATCATAGCTCTTCCTGAACCTTAATCATCTACATGCATCTTAAAATCCATTCTTTGAGTTCCTCAAAATGTAGTAGAAAATCAGTGTCATTCACTAATGAAATACTCTTTTAAAAATAAGAAATGGAGTATGTATGAGGCAAGATCTATAGTCTGCTTTTAAACCTAGGAATGAAACTTCAAGTGTTAATAGTGATTTAAAATCCATTTCATGGAGTTTCGATTAGTCTGGGTAAAAATGCTCAGCAAATGCTCATTTCCAAAGTGCTTTGCCTTTGGAGGCTACTAATGCATGCAGTATGTCACCATGGTAACGGTTACTTTTAGTTAGTACTTTTTATAGATTAAAGTGTTACACCCTGGAGTCTATTCATGTAAATGCATAAATCTTAAGGCAGTATGGTACTTCATTTAATATAGATATCTAATGGAAAAGTCAGATGTAACTGACCAAAACTGAAAAAATTCCAGCATTTATAATTGATCTGGACGTGCATTGTTACAGAAATGTAACCTCTTCATTAAAATTTACTTATAAAATAAAAGTTAACTTTTTTAGCCACTTAAACTTATTAATATTTAATAAATTATGGCAGAAATGCATGTGTTTATCAAAAGTTTGCACACACTACTTTGTTTCCTACCCTTGGTTGAAATCCCTGTTTATTTATTTAGTTAGTTAGTTAGTTAGTTGTAGATGGACAGAATGCCTTTGTTTATTTTTATGTGGTGCTAATGATTGAACCTAGTGCCTCACACATGCTAGGCAAGCACTCTGCCACTGAGCTACAGCCCCAGCCCCAAATCCCTAGTTCTTATGGAGATTCCAAAGATTTGGAGAACACAATGACTCTTAATTTAAGGGAAGAAATGTTAGAGAGCCCTGGGTAGTAGGGGAGCCCACAGGTCTGGGTTTGGATATGGTTTCTGGCCTTTATTAGCTGTATAGCCTTGAACTTCAGTTTCCTCAACCATAAAATGGTGATCATATTATCTACATTGCACAGCAGTTGTGAAGCTCAAATGCATTCCCAGTAATATATAATTATGATATAAAATGACTAGATAATGGTTTTAAGTCAATACTTAAGAAGAAAGAGGGAGCAGAATATATCAAGCATGAAAGTGCTGAAGAAAGTCCATAGTGAAAGTCCTGGTGAATGTGAAGCCTCGGAGACAGAGTAACCACGCAGAGCTTCCATGCACGGGGAGAAGGGTGCAGAGACAGAGCTCAGCAGGGCAGTGAGCCTTGTCAGAGGGGCTGATGGAGTAAGCACTGGTCAGGGAGGGACAAAGGGAAGTGATGATGGGGGGAATCTCAGGGGGGGACTGAGAGCTCTGTGCTTTAAACAGAGTGACATGGTGACAAGAAGTATTTCTGAAGGAAGATTTGGCAATCTAAGAAGAGGCATGTGGAGACATGCTTGAGGGTTATGTGTGCCCCAGTTCTGGGGAGAGGAAGGTGTAAACCCAAGCAAGGATATAGAGAGTAAGATGAAGACACGGATTTCGTCACAAAGAGGAAACCTCCTCTTAGAATGTAGCTGTTAGCTGTTGGCTATTGTGGGAACAGAAGAAGTGGAAGGAGCCAAAACTACCTGGAAATCTTTGATCTCTGCTGATAAAAAATTGTTTCAAAGCAACAGCAATGATAATAACAATATATGGTTTGGATATGTGACATTTATCCTTTTTTAGAAACTTTTTTCAAAATGCATTTATTAATATTCTCTCATTTGACGCCCACAGAGCTTCATGAGATAGGACAGGTAGATGTTACATCCTTGTTTAAAATAGGAAGCGATCTTTTTTTAGGAAATTGACAGCTGCAATAAAAGGAAATCAATTTTTAAGGCTTATTTTATCTCAAAAAGAAAAAGGAAAAAAAAAAAAAAAGAAAAAAGTTTAGGTGCTTTTAAACCTGTGTGGTTTAACACCATGGTCAAGGTCAGTGTTTTAATCAGCTTTTGCATCACTATGACCAAAATTCCTGACAAGAACAACGTAGAGGAAGAAAATTTTATTTTGGCTCATGGTTTCAGAGGTTCAGCCCATAGTCAGCCAACTCCATAGCTCTGGGCTATGAGGCAGAACATCATGGCAGAAGGGCATGGCTGAAGAAAGCAGTTCAGGACAGGGCAACCAGGAAGCAGAGAAAGAGCTCAGCTCACCACGGAAAAAATATAAACCCTAAAATCATACCCTGGAGACCTACTTCCTCTAGTCACACCCCGCCTGCCTATTGTTACCACCCAGTTAATCCAAGTAGTGGATTAATCCACTAATTTACAACTTTCATCATCTAATAATTTCACCTCTAAACATTCTTGCATTGTCTCATACATGAAACTTTGGGGGACATCCCATATCTGAACCATAACAATCAGTTTCATTATTCAGTTCTCTTGGATCAGGTGGAATTTTCTGGAAAATGGACATCCCCTGGAGGAATCCATTAGCATTCTTAAGAACAGACCTGATGGTTCATGTAGCAGACTGTTGCAGAAGTGTGCATTGCAATTAAGGATGAATGTCCAATGAAGAAAGTGCCAATTGAAAATAAATAAAGAAGTAAAAGGAAGATCAGTAGAATAGAGAAGGGAGAAAAGGGGAAGGGAGGAGGAGAGGAAAGAGGGAAGAATGGGGAATTAGATCAACTTCTTGTATAATTTTGTTCAAATGAACCCAAATACTATTTTTAATTATAGTGCTCTAATTTAAAAAAAAGAAAAAAGAATGAATGTCTGCCCATGGTTGAAATGGGATGCTTCCTAACATGTGTCCAGCTTGCCCTTTCTTTAGCACTCCCTCAGCTCAACTGACTGTGGGTTACGGTTCTGGACGCCCTAACCTCAAACTCATCCTCACCATGCCTACAACTGAGTTCATCATCTGGGTCCTAAATGATTCTATCTTGCTATCCTATTTTTGTCCATATTTCTACTTTTCCAGTTTCTAGTGTTGTAAGCAACTTCTGACATGGTCCCTGGTGATCCCCCACCTTCTGGCATGATCATGCCCTTTTGTAGTCTCCTCTTCTTTTGTGTATGGGCTGGACCCAGTGAGTTGATTTCAATGAATAAAATACAGCTAGGATAATGGGATATCACTTTTGAGGTTGTGCTGCAAAAGACAATGACTTCCATCTTTTTTTACACACATGCTTTCTTTTCTTTTCTTTTACTCTTCTCATATGCTTGCTCTGATAAAACAAGCTGGAGAGATTCACATGGCAAGAAACTGAGGGTAGCCTGCAGGCAACTGCCGGTGAAGAATCAAGCCCTCATCCTAACATCCCTCAAGGAACTGAGTCATGCCAACAATCATGTGAGAGAACTTGGATGTGGAACCTTCTCCTGTTGAACCTTCAGATGAGATCACAGCCCTGTCTGATACCTCAATTGTAGTACTGTAAGAAACTCTGAGCTGGATAACCCAACCTAGCTATACCCAGATGTCTGACCCATACAAACTGAGATAATGTTTCCTAAGCCACTAAGTTCTGTTGTAATTTGTTGTGCAGCAATAAATAACATATATGCCCAGTTTTCAACACTTTGATCCTAAATCAGTTACTGTAAGGCGTGTAGAAGTTCTCCTATCCTTTCCAAGGTCCCTAAATTTCAGCTTTTCTGGAATTTGAAGGAAGATAATGGAATGCTTAGGAAGGAAGCAATTGCTTAGTACATACATTGCTCCCAGGAACACTTCTCCTGCTGGTCAACTGCTTCTCCAGCCTAATCCTGCTCCAGATTTTTGCTGGGAAAGAATACTCCCCTTACTCTTCTGCCTTAGACTTCCTGTGCTCCCAAATTTGGCTTGAGTACAGACTGTATTCTTCTGTGTTCCTGACCTGGATTCCTATTCCAGAGTCAGATTGCTGCATTTCTTAGCTGATCTCATCAACAAAATTTTTTTATTGCAGCTGCATTCAATAATTGGTTTGCAAGAATCTCAACCTTGCATTTTACCCACACAAATCAAAACAGCCTGGGCCACCCAGCCAGATGGTCCAATTTCAACCTTCACCAATATAAGGCCAGGTTTTGAGCTACTCAGTTAGGGTTTGAATGACTTTTGGTGCCCAGCTCTGGTCCTTGGCTCCCGGAAGGCTCTACCTTTGCATTACCAACCCCACCACCTCAAGGAGGCAGAAACAATCTATCAAAGGCATTTGCCAAGTTCTGGGCTGTCTTCCTATCCTTCCAGGGGGTTTGGCTCAGGACTTGTGGATGTGCCAGATCTTCAGGGGGAGACCAGTTCCAAGTTGAGTTGGCAACAGGCACCAACACTCAGTGGCACAGCGGTGACTCATAAAAGCAGCAGGGAATATGATGTAGTGGCCGAGAATCAGTTCCCAGGCTGTCTTTGTAATTACGAAGAAGGCTGTTGATGGGGAGCCAGGAGAAGAGAGTAAAGGTTCCTTTTCCTAGTTTCCAAATATCTTGTTTCTTGCCATTTCTATAACTTTTTTTTTTTTTTGGTTCTGGGGAGTGAACCTCATGGTGCTTAACCATAGAGCCACATTCCTCAATCCCTTTTATTTTTTTATTTTGAGGCAGGGCCTCACCAAGTTGCTTAGGATCTAAATTGGATGCTAAATTGCTTAATATCTAAATTGGATGCTAAATTGCTGAGGCTGGTCTCAAACTTGTGAGCCTCCTGACTCAGCCTCCTGAGCCACTTGGATTACAGGTGTGTGCCAGTGCACCCAGCCCGTTTCTATACTTTTGTTTAGGCTATTTCCTTGAATGTTTTCTTATGTCTATTCCTCAAAACCTATGCAAAGTCCATTTATGCCTTGGCAGCTCTATTCAAAGTGTGAACCCAAGAAAACAAGGACTTTGCACCTAAAGGTAAATCAACCTACTGCTCTTTCATTGAAAATGTCACATCATGAGAAGAATGTCTGCAAACTGAACATTGTGCTAAGTTATGTGGTTGATTTTCATCCTGGCTCAATTTTGATCCTTGGATCAGCAACCAGATGTGCAATCAACACGAAAATGATAGTTTTTAGATTCATCTGGGGAGCACCCAGACCAACTAAATCAGAATCCCTGGGGCAGGGGGTAGCCATCTGTCTGTTTTGAAGTTTTCAGCATAATTCTAGTACACTGGCAGGGAAAGAACCAGTGATTTCTAAACTGCTTAGTCACTTCCCTTCTGGGAGGTTTTCTCTTGCCAGGTTAACTTCAAAAGAGCTGTGATTTTTAGGTATATGGGGCTTTGTACTCTTTTTTTTTTTTTTTTTGTGGTACTGGGGATTGAACTCAGGGGCACTCAACCACTGGGTCACACATCCCAAGCCATTTTCTTGTATTTTATTTAGAGACAAGGTCTCTCTAGGTTGCTAAGGGCCTCACCATTGCTGAGGCTGACTTTGAACTCGCCATCCTCCTGCCTCAGCCTCCCAAAGTGCTGGGATTATAGGCATGTGCCACCACGCCCGGTGTACTCTTTTAAATAATTTGTGCTTAGTTTCATGAATGCAGCAGCGTGAATATGTATTCTTGAGGGTAGGAACCATCTTTTACTTTCTTGCATTCTCCACAATATGTAGCACTTGTGCTCAATAAACATGTTCGGGGTTTTTATTTAGAAAACAATAGAGTTCTTTCTAATTCTAAATTGGTTAAATTTCCAAATCAGAATACATACATAAGTTTATATGTGTGTATGAATTTATCAAGAATTCCTACTCAAAACACTGTACTAAATGGTTGTTCTTAAGATGTGTTCTTTCATGAAGGAAATTCAAATAAATGTATAAACTTAGACATCAATTTTTAGTTACTTAATTTGGGGCTTTATCAATTCAATTCAATCCTATTCAACCGATTATTATCTATGTGATCAGCCCCCCCCCCATATTCCTGGGTTCTGCATCCATGAATTCAACCAGCTGCAGATCAAAAATATTAAGAGAAAAAAGCTGCATTGATGCTAATGTTATTTTTCGCTAAACAATAGAGCATAGCAACTATTTACGGCATTTACATTCTATTAGATATTGTAAGTCATCTAGAGATGATTTAAAGTATACAGAAGGATGTGCATCAGTTAAATACAAATAATATGCCATTTTATATAAAAGACTTGAGCATCAATGGATTTTGGTATCTTCTAGAGGTCCTGGAACCATCTGGGACCTGATGCAAATCATTCAAATGCTGGGTCAGTTGAAGGGGAGGTTGAAGGGGAAGCATTTATTCTAATGAAATTACTAAGAGCTGAACTGAGTCAGGCTTTGGAGAACCACTATTCCTACCAGCTCATCAAAAAGGAGATCGGAGCAACAGCTATGTATTACCAACCAAAATCAAAATGACCTTCCCACATAAATAGTATGGAATATTTTTTTCAGTGAAAAATGACAAAAGTAAGCAGTGTAGAGTGAAGTTGGCTTCCGATGCTCTCTGGACTGAAACCTTTGTATTTTCTTGTGTGACTGAACTCAGTACTAATGCCATCAGAGAAGCTGCCAGAGACTGCAGTGTTTTGATTAAAAAGGGTATTAGCCACAGGCTAGTTGCTTGAACCACACCGATAAAGACAAAATTCACCCTATCTACCAAAAACACTCTTTCCATGCAAGACTTAGCAATGAAAATAAACAAAAGCCCAAGCTGTCAACTACATATATCATGAAGAATGGCAAAGTTTTAGTTTTTGCTAATGTTATTTTGTCTTTTTTAATTTTTAATTTGATGAGTTGGCTTTGAAAATGATTGTTTGCATTCCTTTACAATGTTGTTTAGCTTGAAGGTAATTGTGAAAGAAAATGGAGTATGAATATCACTTCTCAGAAACCCCTATTTTATTTAACCCAGAGAACTTTACCTAAGAGATTCTGTTATGAATCACAGGTTGTCATCTCTTCATAATGGAGTGATTTAGCAAATTAAAGTTAGGAGAGGAGCAGATAGTGCTAATGGTAATGGCAAGACTGTATTGAGAGTGATTTATTCCTTGCAGAAAAAAAAAATCACCGTCAATGCCAAGTTTTAGCAATGTGGAACTTAATAACTACGTCACAGTACCATCTAGTGGTGATAAATCTCCATCCTTGTGTTAAGTGGAGATTGTGGTTTATTTTAGCCCCAAACCTGCAAATACAGGTCAATAGCCTATTACATGCACAGTGACTGTAAACTGTTAGATGGGTAAAAGACAAAGTTACCCTTTATTATTCAAATTTTGCAGAAGAACATAAAGTGATTAAATATAGAAAAGGTAAACAAAGTATCTGTAGCTCTTGTGACATAGTATTAAATTTAATAAACTTCTCAAGACTCAGATATGTCAGAAATGGATTCTTGGTAAGTTGTATTTTTAAATATTAAACAAGTATCATAGTTACTTTTTTTTGTCCACAATAATTATTGCAATTTGTTTGGGCTATTACCCAAAATAGAATTATTAGTAGTGCTTTGTTTTTTTCTTATCTGAACAATTATAGTTTGTATATTTCTTCCAATAGATGGAATCTGAAAAACAAACAATTTTGGTCTGGTATCTATGTTGGAAAACAATTATCTTTAATGAGATTTATGCAGGGCAGAGAAAAGAGAGTTGTTTTTTTTGTTTTTCCTGGAGATCAAACTCGGGGCCTTGTGCATGTTAGTCAAGCACTCTACTTTAGAGGCATATCCCCAGCCCAAGAAGTTCTTTTTTTAAGGAATAAGTGTTTCTATGAAAACATGAGGGTATAGTTAAGAGCATTATAGGAAATTTGGGCACCATTCGGTCCCAAATATTCCTAAGACACTCTATTGGGAGCCATGGCTTGCTACTCTAATCCCAGCTACTCTGGAAGCTGAGAAAGAAGGATTGCAAGTTGGAGGCCAGCCTGGGCAATTTAGCAAGATCCTGTCTCAAAATGAAGATATTTTTTAAAAATGAGGGCAGTGAGGCTGGTGTTGTAGCTCAGTGGTAGAACATTTGTCAAGCAAGCTCAAAACCCTGGGTTCAACACCCAGGTCCCCAAATAGGCACTTATACTTGGTTTATAGTTATCAGCATATTTTCAGACTTGTAGGTCCAACTCTAGTTTAAATCTAAACAATCCTCAATGTAAATCTATAATTTTTTCTTGATTCAAATATTTTTTATAAAAGTGACACTGATTTGCTTGGCATGTATAAACCTAACAATTTAATTTATGTCATATTGCAACAATAAAGGGCCTGGAGGGTAAAATGTTAATGTTTAGGAGTAAATTATTTTGAAAAAAATCACCACGTGTCTATTTTGCTTACTGAATTAACTTTTAAAAGAAAACCTTCATATGTATTATGATGATGTAATTTATACTGTATAGTGATATGATTTAATTTCCTTAAAAAGAAAATATGAGAAACTGTCGCAGTATTTAAATAGTGAATGCTTTTGTCAAAGAGCAGCAAGATCAAGCCCAAAATGTTTCTTTAGTGTGCTTGCATCTAATGTTGACAAAAACACCATAGTTTGAACTCACAACCAATCTTTTATAAATGAAGAAAGCAGGGAAGCAAAAAGATAAGAAACTGCAATTGAAATCTCAAAAATCAAAATACCACTTACTATATTTTTCTCAAATACACACACACAACACACATACACATATTTTAAAGTGGCAAATTAATTTGCCACTTGACTTCTTTCACTTAGTGAGAAACTGTGTATAGCTTTCCATGCCAGAAACTGTACTTTTATGAAATTACTTATTTTTCCATGTACCAATGTGTAACAATTTTCTCAGTCAGTTTTGTACTGTTGGACTCTCAAATTGCTTCTAGGATTTCTGTGTGTAATAAGCCATGCTCTGATAAACATCCCTGTGGCAAAATCTTTGGAAATATCTATGTGTATTTATTGCTTTCGGGTAAATCCTCCCATTCGATTTCAATCCTCTAATAAGAAAAAAAAAAAAAAAAAAAAAAAAAAAAAAAAAAAAAAAAAACAGGGGAGGGGGACATTTTCCTTTAAACAATTCTGTGAGGGAACAGCGACATCAAAGTTGGTATAGTTTTCATTTCTGAAATTGCTCAGCTTCTAAGGCCCAGTGCTTGCAAGACAAATAGCTAAAAATACACAGTCCTTGAGGAGATTGTAATCTAGAAGCCGGAATAATACATGGTAGTTAATGTCAGATAAAATTTCCCTAACAAGATTTAAAATTCCTTGAGGACAAGCTTTATTTCTTCTATTATTTCCCAGCCTCAGTCAGAAATGTTTTTGTAACAAGTTACAGAAAGCCAGGTGCCAAAACTAAAGCACAAAAGAAAGTTGTTAGCCTGTATTAACTCTCAAAGAATAGAACCAGCTCCAGGCAGGGCTAAGCACAGGCTCCTTGCCCCACATCATTTGGCTCTTGGTTAGCTTCCCTTCTATTGGCTCCTTCTCAGGTAGGTCTTCCTCCACAAAGGCAAAAACAATTGCATTAGCTCTATGCTAATCGCATTAGCTCTACACTACACAGTTTCAGTTCTAGTCCAGCTGCCACTCTGGGATCTCCTTCACCATCATCCTGGCGATTCCCTTTGATGCAATCTCAGGTCAAGATTATCCAATGTTTTCTTCTCCCTCAGTTTGCTCCTTCATTTTGGCACAGCACCCCCTCCTTAACTTCCTGAGAGAAGATGCCTTGGAGTAAAATATTTTGAGACTTTGTATGACCAAAACGTTTTTTGTTTGTTTGATTTTCACTTTACCCTCATCCTTAAGTTCTACTGGTGTAAAATCAAATCCTGGTCCTCCTCTTTTTCTTGGGTGTAGAAGGGGATTATCCTCCCCCACCCCTTTTGTAGTCAAGTGGTCTTATGTTCTGCCACTGAAATGATGAAGGAAGTATATCATCTCCAGACCCAGGGCATTTAGGATCTTGGATGCTCCTCCATGCTCTCCTCCTCTGCCACAGGAACTTGGGAGGCCCTGTATTTAAAAGGAACATCTCAGGATGGAAAGACCCTGAATACCTGAGTCATTGGATGGAGGCAAGCCACCTCCCAACCTGCCTTTGCATGAGTAAGAAGTAAACACTGTGCGAAACTGCTGAGATGTCAGGATTTCTTTCTTTTTTTCAGTTGCGACATATCTCAGTGAAATAAATATTTCTTAAGTGCACAATTTAGATGAAGAAAAATTCAAAACACTCCCAAGGGACATAAAGAAAACTCAAACATATGGAAATCTTTATTTTTAGAAAGGAAGATTCATAACTAAAGCAATATCAGTAGTGGAAAGTGTTAATTATAAAAGTGATGCAATAAGTATCTAATAAGTATCCCAGTAAGATTTTCTTTTTTTCATGGAAAACTAAACACTCTGATTCTAAAGTCAAAATGGGAAAGAAAATGCCCAAGAATATAAAGTTAAGTTCACACCTCACTCTACAATAAAGTCTAGTTGATTAAATAGTAAAATGTAAAAAATGACATCATAAAATATTAGAGCAAAAAATAATTGTTTAGAATCAAATTCAAGGGAGATTCTTTCTAGATAGGACATAAAACCTAAGAGTTATCAGAGAAGAGATTGATAAATTCAATTACTTAAAGATAAAGTGGGGGGGAAACTACCATTCATTGGCAATGTAAGAAGACAATATGCTGGCAAAGTATTTTCAACTCAAATCATATCTAAG
The DNA here is from genome assembly GCA_025594165.1 of Tamias sibiricus. Taxonomy (NCBI): domain Eukaryota; kingdom Metazoa; phylum Chordata; class Mammalia; order Rodentia; family Sciuridae; genus Tamias; species Tamias sibiricus. The sequence goes on from CM046659.1 coordinate 139,641,273, forward strand.
AATGACTTTGGTCCATTTGTGCTACTATAACAAGATACTTGGGAGTGGGTAACTTATAATGAATGAATAGAAGTTTATTGGCTCACAGTTCAAGAAGTTTGGATATTCAAGATCAAGAGCATTTAGCAAGGGACTTTGTGTTTGCATTATCCCATTATCCCATGGCAGAAGGCAGAAGGGCAAAGGAGAGGGTGACTAGGGCTGAACTTGCCCTTTTATAACAGCTCCAAACCTAATCATAAGGATGGAGCTCTCATGAACAAATCACCTTTTAAAGGTTCCACTTCTCAATCCTATTACAATGGCAATTAAACCTCAACATAAGTTTTGGAGGAGACAAATATTCAAACCACACCACTACATAGTGGTCCTATAATTATGTAAGAAAAAGACCAATAATTTACTAGAAAATGTGCAAAGGATATGAACAGAGAGAAAAAGAAACATATCTGGATCTTCAAGGATGAAATGATTTACAATGTCACCCATAATAAATAATTTCACATCGGAAACTACAATAAAATATCATTTTCACCCACCAAATGGTGAGTGAAAGATTCCAAAGTGTAATAACACCCTGAATTATTGAGAATACAGAGAAATAAGAACAACCATAAAGTACTTGTGGGAGTGTAAATGGGTGCAACCCTCACAGAGCACAATTCAACAAATCTACAAAAAATTATGCATCAAATATCCTTTGAACCCGTAATTCTCCTTTAGGGATTTACCCATATTTACAGACCTGTGAAAAGATAGGAGCATAAGTCTCTTCATGGCAATGTTGAAACAACAAAGAGATAAGGTAAATTTCAAAATTTCAGTCACTAGGGATGACTTAAATAAATTATAGCCACATAGTGAAATATTCCATAGCTATTTAAAAACTCCTTATGAACACATGTGGATTCATCTTTCATGTAACTATTTTTTTTCCAGTTGATAAGATGTGCACAATATGATAATGATTATTCTTGTATTTTTGTATTTTTTTTTTCTTTCAGAGGAAAATTTGTGCAGGTTTTTTTTTTTTTTTTTGTTGTTGTTGTTGTTGTTTGTTTTTTGTTTTGTTTTGTTTTGTTTTTGGTACCAGGGATTGAACTCAAGGGCACTTGACCAGTAGACCACATCCCCAGTCCTATTTTGTATTTTATTTAGAGACAGGGTCTCACTGAGTTTGTTAGCACCTTGCTTTAGCTGAGGCTGGCTTTGAATTTGCAGTCCTCCTGCCTCAGCCTCCCGAGCTAGGATTACAGGCATGTGCCACTGTGCCTGGCTATGTACAGCTTTTTATACATAGAAAATAATCTCTGAAATGAAGTACTAAAATCTGGTAATTGTGGCTGTTCTTAGGAAGGGAACTGGATAGGGGAAGAAGAGGGAGGGAGAGTTTTCATTGTTGATACCTGGAATTCTGAGCCAAGTGAACATACTATCTTAAAAAATTAAAAATAGTTAAATTTACAAAGAAAATTGGAAAGAAACAACTTGGGCACTTGCAACCTACTTTTCAGCATCAATGGTGGTAGAACCCCGGAGGTTGAGTCAGTTTTAGGTATTGCACATGTGAAGGGGGTCTCTCCACAATCCCATCTCTTCTGTCAGTTTTAGGGACACTAATTTCACTGTGGGTAGTGACAAGAATGTGTCCACCGTGTGACTAGAGCATGGGTTTTGGTTCCCCTTTGCTGAGGTAACATTTGGCTATTGAAGGCAAGGGACTAGAGCAATTCCTTCTCCATGGCTTAGATAATAGAAGCTGTAACTGGTAAGAAGGAATGGGAAGATTTGCAGTTGAAGATAGCTGATGAGATGCCTCCTCCCTTGTTAAATCCTATTGTTCTGACCAAAGGATAGACAAGGGAGCGTAGGTCCTCAGCCATGCTGGAAAGAGTATTTTTAAGAAAAATCAAAAGACACCAAAAATTCTTAAGATTAGAGCAGATGGAATCATGTTGGTGGCAACTTTAGAATTTGTGTCCAGAATAACTCCGCCAGCGTTGCTCCAAAGTGAAAGAAGAAATTGTTTCAAAGTTGGTGTCCAGAGTGAAGACTGGGGCTGGAGAAGAGGGTCAGTGTCCTGAGTTAACAGCTGCTTCAGGGGACAAGGAGGGTGTATCCTAAGAAATCAAGAGACTCAAGGAAGCGAATGGTCAGGCTGTCCAGTCACAGGTCCTGCTAAAAGTCAGCAGGTTTCTATGTGAGTAAAACAGTCAGTTCCAGAAAATTGAAAATAATTTCTCAAATTAAAAATTGATTGGATGTGTTTTCACAGAGAATGGCCCTGACTGAAGTTCACATCAGAGAGCAGAAAGACCCACCAAAGGAAGGCTTCTAGAACGCAGTGTGAAACACGAGGTTGGGGCGAAGGCTGAACAGTAACGTGATGATGGGGTTCAGGGTGGAATGGTTCACAGAGGGTGTGGGCTCGGCCCCTGCCTGATCCTCCATTAGCCTCTGATCTGGGGAAGTCATGGAAGCACTCAAATCCTCAGCTTCTCCCGCTGCAAATGGGACAAGCAGAGGAACTGCGTGCTAAGGTAGGCTTGAGCATTATGAGGTGACACAGGAGGCTGACCAAACAGAGCAGGACTCAGCACTGTTCAGCTGCTTTTCTACCACTGCTAATATCACCAACAGACCATTAGACGTGTCAGAAATAAATATGCAGCCACATTCCACTAACAAAGGTATGCTTAAAATAAAACTATGCAAAACAGTTGAGGAATAAATGTCAAAGATAGTCATGAGCGTATCCAAACAACGAAAGACAAAGAATAGTGAGATCAGAAAAATTAACCTTGATAGCTGCCATTCTGACTGGAGTGAGATGAAAGAGTAGTTTTTATTTGCATTACTCTAATTGCTAGAGATGTTGTACATTTTTTCATATATCTGTTGATTGATTGTATATCATCGTCTGAGAAGTGTCTGTTCAGTTCTTTGGCCCATTTATTGATTGAGTTATTTGGTTTTTTGGTGTTAACATTTTTGAGTTCTCATACATTGCTGGTAGGACTGCAAATTGGTGCAACCAATATGGAAAGCAGTATGGAGATTCCTTGGAAAACTTGGAATGGAACTAACATTTGACCCAGTAGCCACATCAATGTTTATAGCAGCACAATTCATGATAGCTAAATTGTGGAACTAACCTAGATGCCCTTCAGTAGATAAATGGATAAAGAAACTGTGGTATATATACAAAATGGAATATTACCCAGCATTAAAAGAGAATAATTTACAGGTAAATGGGTGGAGTTGAAGAATATTATGCTTAGTGAAGAAAGCCAATCCCAAAAAAACAAGTGCAGAATGTTTTCTCTGATATGAGGATGCTGATCCAAAATGGGGATGGTGGGGGACAGCATGGGAGGAATGGAGGAACTTTAGATAGGGCAAAGGGGAGGGAGGGGATGGGAGGGAACAGGGGAGTAGGAAAGACAATGGAATGAGATGGACATCATTGCCCCAAGTACATGTATGAAGACATGAATGGTGTGACTCTACTTTGTGTACGAGAGACATGAAAAATTGTGCTCTATATGTGTACTATGAATTGAAATGCATTCTACTGTCATATATAACAAATTAGAATAAATAAGTAAATTAAAAAAAGAAAAATAGAACTCAAAGCCCAAAGTATTAGGACATATTTTATTTATGTATAAATAAAAATACAAAGACAGGGCTGGGGTTGTGGCTCAGTGGTAGAATGCTCACCTAGCACACTCACGGCCCTGAGTTCAATCCTCAGCACCACTTAAAAAAAATAAATAAATGGAATAAAGATATTGTGTCCAACTACAACTAAAAATATATATTTAAAAAAATATAACAAAAATACAAAGACAATGGGGCAGCAATGAGCCTTGATGTCTGAATATTTATTAAAATATATAAAAAATTAATTGCTAAGTCAGCCGTCAAAATAAGAGAACTTGGCAACTTTCTCAGAAGAGGACTGATTAAATAGATAAAAACAAGTACTAGAGGTTTTAATTTTAAGACTATAAGCTTGATTCAATGCATAACAATTTGAATCCAACATAGAATATACACATTCTTTTGTTATTATTTTGTTTTGGTTTGTTTTTGCAGTGCTGGGGATGGAACCCAGGGCCTTGCACATGCTAGGCAAGCACTTTACCACTGAACTATCTCCTCAGCCCTAGAATATACTTTCTTTCTAGGTACACATGGAATATCTACAGAAATTGACATAGCATTAAACCAGAAAGTCTCCAATATTTTCAAAAAGTGGAAAACATTCAGACTAATTTTCTAACTACAATGCAATAATGCCAGAAATTAGAAATAACAGAAAAATATCCCCAATTGAAAAAAGAAAAGAAAATCAAAGTTATATATACTTTAAGATAAAAAATAAACAGAGGGACTGGGGTTATATAGCTTAATGGTAGATTGCTTACACAACACCCTGGGTTTTATTCCCTGTAAAAAAAAAAAAAAAAAAAAACCCCACCACCACAAAAACCAGAGAGGCATCCTATTACTTTTGGGTAAAACAGGAAGTCAAAGTTGGCATTGCCAACAGTTTGTGCTGGGATAATAAAGATTCTGAGTAACAACACCACAGGCGTGTGGCCAAAATGCATGAGCAGACAAAGGAAAAGATGTAGGGGAGAGTACAAATGCAGCCTGAAGCAGAATTCCTTCTTTCTAAGGTGGTCAGTCTTTGCTATTTTAATGCCTTCAACCAATCTGATAAAGTTCATTCACATTATGTAGGTTTATTTTTTTTAGTAAAAATTCACAACTTTAAGTATTTATCTCATCCAAAAAATACTTGACAGAAACATCCAGAGTAAGTTTTGACCAAATATCTGGACACTGTGACCCAGCCAAGTTGATACAACTATCGCGGTATCTCCTTGTTGGCCTGGGGTAGGGGGCTAGAAATGAAAAGAAAGAGAGGACTGGGAGTATAGTTTGGTGGTAGAGTGTTTGCCTGGTATGCACAAGGCCCTGGGTTTGATCCTTAGCACTGGAGGAGGAAGAGGAGGAATGTGGAAAGAGGTGGAGGAAGAGGAAAAAGAGCAAGAGGGTCTAAGACCCAGGGATAGGTAGGAGGTACAAAGAAATGATAACCGAGGTACCCTGTTTCCACCCAAGACAGAAAGATCTGGGCACTTATCAATTCAGCATGGTGTCTCAGGTACCCTCAAGGTGGTGTGGGCCCAGGGCCAGGAGGACTGAGCATATGGAGGTGGATGAGTTTAGTCATCAGACCTGGTATGCATGTCAGGTTGCATAGAGTAAGTGCTGGAAGCCCTGGATCGGATCATCTTTGCCTTAATTATCAGTGTAAAGAGGAACTAAGCAGAAACATGCATGTTGCTGAGTCAGTCACTACTTAGCATGTTTTGAGTGTCAGCAGTATGCTGGGCCTAGAGTAGTGTGAAGCTCGGAGAGGAAACAATGGATCAGAGATGGCTGGTGTACATGTTGTTGTGCATTTAAGCCTCAAACAATCTAATGAGGCAGGTACTATTCATTATCTTCACTTGCCAGAAGATAATCTGAGGCACAGAAAGGTTATACAACTTGCCCAAGGCAACACCATGCTTATGATGTTTAATTTTGTATGTCAACTTGGCTGGGCTATAGTGCCCAGTTGTCTACTCAAACCACAATCTATATGCCACTGCGAAGGTAGTTTCTAGATACAATTAATATTTAAATCAGTAGATTTCTAATAAAGCAGATTTCTCTCCGTACTGTAGATGGGCCTCGCCTAATCGGTTGCAGATTTTAAGAGTACAGACTGAGGTTTCCTGCAGAGAAGGAATTCTCTTTAAGACTGCCATAGTCCAGCCTGCTGTCTGTGGATCTCCGCTCAAGACCATAACATCAACTCTTACCTCAATTTCCAGCCTGCCAGATTGCCTCACAAATTATAAACTCACCAGCCCCCACAATCACGTGAGCCAATTGCTTAAAATAAATCTGTCTCTCTCTTTCTATAGATCTGCGTATTGTATTTATATCTAAATGTGTCTCTTTCCCCTTTTTCTTACTGAAAGTGAGAAGCAGCAGAGGAAAAGAAACAGAAATTTTGCAAACCTCAGAGGCACCTGCAGCTCAGGTCTCGTACAAGGAAGGGCTTTGAGCAGTAGGAGCCAGACCTCACCTTCTGGATAGGCTCCCAGTGCAGGGGGCCAACCCCTGAACCACCAACCCAGCCCCAGAGGAAGCTTCCTGGCCCTGCAGGGAACCCAGCCACCCCGTAAGGCACAGGGACCCCTGAGAGCTTTGCTGCAAGACACATGGTTCTCTACCCAGCAAGAGAATTGGAAGAAAGCAGGAAATATACTTTCAAGTGAATAGACTATAATAATGGGGGCTTATTATTTTTATAATAAGCCAAATCAGAGGTAAACTCAATTATACATGCTATTTAAGCATAGCAAATGTTGGCTTGTGCATTTTTCTGCCATAGTTATTGACTGTCATGTCTGAGATACTTATAAGCCATAAGCAAATTACAGAACTCTGATGCCTAGTGCATCAACTATCATCATCCCATTTCATGCTTTTACTGGAAGGAAAGACATTGACTGGAGTAGGGACCATATTTATGATATGAATTCTCATTTTATGCAAATCCTTTCTATGAGAAAGGCCACAAGAAATGGTCACAAAGTCTTACCACAATTCAGGTTTTATTCTTGCCCATGAAACATGCAATTTATGAGCCAAAAGAACATAAAAATGTCTTGTTTGTTGAGCAATCCTAGAATATTCCACAAGCAATTAAGAGTGTTTTCTTTGAGAGAAGTATTAGCACACAATTTAGGAGACCACTGCTCCATTTGTAATTTTATAATTCAGATTTTAAAATATTATTCCCAAAGTAGATCATTTTGGGGGTACTCTGAATGAGCAGCATTAATCCATTTTTGGTTCCAACACAGAACAAAAACTAAGACTGGTCACCAGACACACACTTCAACAGCATCAGCTTCCTATAACTGAGTGGTAATCTCCAAGTACCATTCTTCTTCTTTTTTTTAATATTTATTTATTTGCTTTAGTTGTACACAATGCAATGCATTTATGTTTACGTGGTGCTGAGAATCGAACCCGGGCCATGCACGTGCTATGTGAGCGCTCTGCCGCTGAGCCCACAACCCCAGCCCCCATTCTTCTTATACAGTGAAACAACTAAGAAATCACACCCGAGAATGTCCCAGAAAATATGCATACTAGCAAAAGTATGTGTAATTGATCAAAGTACACAGTGAAACAAGGAGGAAAATAAAAAGTAAAAACAGGACTTCTTAAAGCTTGCAAACACTGAGAATATTAACATACTTGTTAAATAATTGAAGATTTTGTTCTTGATCTTCAGTGTCAGGGGCGATGCTAGGTTCATGTTGAGTTCCGAACCTTCCTTTTTCTTCTGAAACATATACGTCTTGTAAGATCCTGTGGGTTTGTTCTGCATTGTAACACAAGCAGTTAATCACACTTTCTGCAAGTGTGCAAGCTTGCCCACTCATTGCTGCCATTCTTTTCTCCTCTAAAGTTATAACAATGTGTTTCTGGAGATTTGGCTATCCTAAATTGTATATAAAAGGACGTACTTTACTTGGTTCACATTTTTCTAAAGGAAACACCCATTAGTTCATTGAAATATGAATCATTACCAATTGTTGAAAATGAATAATTGCTTGTCTTGGCTGGGAGCAGCGTGGCTGGTTTTTAAAACATGCATGCTGGCATTGTTTTTAATATAGGAGTTTGAGAGTAAATATCCATTTTCTTTGAAGTGCTTAAACATGGTTTTCATGGAAATGAGGGAAGAAAGAAAAGGAGGTACCATATCTCTTTTACATGTGGCTTCTTCTCCAGCTCCTGACCAATGGTATTCATGCCTTCCCTGTCTTAGGCTTAGCCTAGCAGCCAGAGTCACAGGGAAGGTATGCTGACTTTTAAAACTGACCGAACTCATTTTCTATCTCCCCAGAAACTGACCATGACCTCTGCCCTAGATTGGGGCAGCACTTTCCCACTTAAGCCTTTTTTACTGTAGCTCCCATCAGTTGCAAGAGGCGATAGTCCCTAGAAAAGAGCAGATGGCACTTCAATTAAAACTTTCTGCAGGTCCCCTTCCATATCCAACCCCAATCTGTCAAGTACTTCCTCCACACCTCTCCTGCATTGGACCTCGCCCTTGTTTATACTGCCTTTTGTTGTGTCTTCGCTTTCTGGAAAGCAACCCCATCCTTCCATTTGTGTGCCCAATGCCAGGCCCTGCTCTGGCCCTTTGCACGTGCATAACAAATCAGCCACATTGCATTGCATAGTGTGGAATGTCTCACTTTTCAAGAGGCCAGCTCTAGGAATGATAGTTTAGGCATTGCTCTCATATGCCCACACTTAAATTATCCTTCCAGTTCCAGATCTTGCCTCTCCTCCCAAGAGGACAGGGATGGGAATAAGGGACATGCAGTGGCCACCTATGGGGGTGGGAGCTGCTCCAAGCATTAGCCTCTCCCCTCTCAGTGAGGTGGCTCTTTCCCTGTAATTAAGAGTGTCAGGCAGGCATCTGTTCATCCCTATTGGCACAAACTGATCTGTTTTAGCAAGTGGTGTTGTCCGTAGCTATGATTAAATGTGGCTGAAAAATGAGGGGACAGTAAAGCACTTCCAGATCCCATTAGCAGCATCACTAGCTGGTGATACTAAGCAAAATGCCCTCCCCTCACTTCTTGCCTCTTTCTTGCCTCCTTTTTTGGTGCTTGGGATTGAACCCAGAGCCTCATGCATGCTAAGCAAACTCTACCAGAGCTACAGCCCCAGCCCCTTGCCTCTGCCTTATACTGAATAAATCATTTGGCCTTCCTCAGAGTGCTCTGCAGCATAACTGCTGAGTTTGCTCCTTTCTTGCTCTGTTTTGCTGGGATATATTTGTTTAATAGTATGGGTTCTAACAATGACAGGTAGCCTCTTTATGTTGTAAGAACTGCAAGGCCTCTTTGGTGGTTTAGGAACTGATTTTAGCTCCACACAGTGACAGGAAATGGACTTCCTCCTGAAGACAGATGTCACTACAGTCTATCATAAAGCTTCCCTTCCTGGACCTTCACAAAGATGTGCCCCAATTGAACACAGATGGATGACCCAGAGCTGGAGGGACCTGAGCCTTTGCAAAGAACTTGCTTAACATTCTGGAACTAACTAAAAGATGGTCTTAAACTCTAAATTCTGACCACTGATATGATATTCAGGTGGCAAAAGAATATGAATATTTTAGAATTTTATTTTTCAAAGCTAATATTAAAAATAATCTCTCCAATTAAAATTTTATCATATCCTTGCTATTATCTTCCTTTTTATAACTTTTTGAAATAAACTTAGTCACAGAGAAGTTGCAAAAAAAATAGTACAGCAATTCCCAGGAAGGGTTCTCTTAGTGATAACATTCCATATAACATTTACACAATGATCAAAACCAGGAAATTGATGTTGGCACGATACTAAACTACAGATGTTATTCAAATTGCACTGGTTTTTACAGGTACTTATTTCTTTTTGTGGTGGTTGTGTATTTCTACAAAATTCTGTCATGTGTATAGATTTGTACAACCACATCAGATTATTTTGTTTTCAAATAAAGGAAATAATTTGTACTTAGTAACATTTTATAGTATATAGAAAGCATTGAAAATGGTAAAATATTATAGAATAACAGTAGAAATCAATCCATATTTCCAACTCTAGACTTAAGAAATGTCAATTTTATGACACACATGCTTCAGAAATATTTAGAGAATTAAAATATTCAATATACAGCCATTGCCTAGCATGTACAAGACCCTGGGTTCAATCCTTAGCACCCCTCCCCCCAAAATCCCAGTTCATCTATTTTCCTTTCCCTCTTCCTCTTCAGCCAAGGTAATTTCTTTACAAAGAAAAATTAAGCAAACAAACAAAACTCAACCTGTGATAGTTCCTTACCTAAAAAGTTAAGTGGTTACTACAATCACTATTCAGCCTGTTTTCTTTTTACTTATCAATATTTTAAGTTACATGGTAAAAAAAAAACCTGTCAGTTTTTAAATGCATTATATATTTATATTGCATAATATATAATACAGTATTTTAATTGCATAGTATATATTTACATATGTACCAATATATTGATACATTATACCTGGTACCTATGTTATGCATTTGTTTTAAAATGCATAATATATGTTTAAATAAATAATAAATAAATCCTTTAGTTTTAAATGCATATTTAATAATAAATATGTGCAATCCTTTATTTTGTAATAATTCCTTTAGTTTTTTTACGTGTAATATATTTTAAATTAAATATATAAAAACTAAAGGATTTATTAATAAATAAAGGACTGCATTGGTCTTGTTCACCATAGTGTAAGAGGCATGGTAGACATTCTGTAAAGTTGGACTGGATTAACAAATGAATAGGCAAACATTCTCTGATTTGTAAATTTATATTACATCGCAGGCTGAAGAAATGTAAGAAGCCATTTATAAATATTCATTTTCACTTATTTGACTTTTTCCATAGATTGACCACTTTACTGAATGTTATAAGGGCCATGAATGGGAGTTTACAACAAATCTACGAATCACAACTATCCTAAAAGCCAAGGATAATTTTTCCACTGAAATAAACCTTTAAATAAATCTGTCAACAAGCTGGAACTGTTATGCTTCCATCTTGGAGAAGTGTTGAAGGCAAATGAAGACCAGCAATGAAACACTATTTCAAAATAGTTCAAATCCTTTTCTTACAATTCTCAAAAACCTGAATGGGTACCACAGACACGGGCCATAGAATTGCAAATAGGGATCCCTCCTTTTGCTTCTGTTCCCCTCATTCTTACCACTGCCCCAGAACACGTGCTGTCACTCTCCCAGCCCTCTCCTCCTCTTTGTTCCTGTATTGAGCTGGCAGTCCCAAACCCACTCTTAGCAAGAAGGAGTCCTTTCTATTTGGAAGGAAGGAGGCTGGGAAATTGGGATAGGCCATTTCAGGGCTCTCTTTAGAAGACTGGGAGAAACAGCTGAGAAGATTTGCATGCTACTTTTTAAAAATAATAGCTTTTTTTGTTATATGTCACACACCATAAAATTCACCCTTTGGAAGTTTCTTTCTTTCTTTGTTTCTTTCTTTGTTCCTTTCTTTGTTTCTTTCTTTGTTTGTTTGTTTGTTTCTTTCTTTCAGCATATTCTCTGATATGTGAACCATCATAACTATCTAATTTCAGGATATTTTCATCATCCCCCATAAAGCTTCTATACATTTACCCCTTTTTCCCTCTACTTCTAGCTCATGGCCACCACTAATTTGCTTTCTGTCTCTATCGACTTACTATTGTGCACATTTGGTATGAATGAAATCTCATAGTATGTGGCACTTGGGGACAGGCTTCTTTCTCTTTCATGAGGATTTTAGTTCATCTGTGTTATAGCATGCATCATTCCTTCGCTTCATTTTATGGCTGAATAATATTCCTTTGTATGGATATACCACATTTTTGTTTATTTATTCATCAATTGATGGACGCTTGGGGTTTTTTTTCTAATTTTTGGCTATTATGAATAATGCTGCTATGAATATCTTACACAGGTCTTTGTGTGGACACGTTTCCATTTCTCTTGGGCATATACTTGGAAGTGGAATTGCTGGATCATATGGTAATTTTAACATTCTGAAGAACCATGATCCTTTTTGTGTCTTTGCCTGTAGAATGAAAAGCCCAGTCCAATCTTCTATAATCTATTGACACATTATGCCTGGCACCTAAAAATCCTCATTAAAACAAGAAAGATACAAATCTTTTTATTAGATGATTAGAAATCATCCTGAACATTGTGTCAGGGAATGTGCAGGGATTTCTTCAGCATCACAGACATTTACTTCTGCATTGTGTGCTTTAAGAGACAAGCACTGCACGTTTTTAGTAAGATAAAGATCAATGCTGTGTTGAAACTCATTGTTGCATAGTGTAACTAGGGAGCCTGATATTTTGATTTGATTGTCATTAAGCTTACTACATTTCAAAGTAAACCATATTCTTACCTTGATAATAAAGAAAAATGGAGGTAAGCAGGTAAGGGCAGAACTCCTCCAGATGAGAGCAGAAAGCACAGAAAGCACTTGGGCCTTTGGAAAAAAGTTTCAGGAAAAAATATTCCACTTTCCTCGGATAGCAATCCTGCGAGAGGACCTCTCTGTACTCCTTCAGGGAGAATACCCCATCATACACCAAGTAGAGGAGCACCTGGCCCAGTTTGAATTCCTTTAGGATCTGCTCTTTGTATCTCACCAGTATTTCTGAGAGCCACTGTTTTCTCCTCTCCTTTTCTTTCTGTGTCCTTGTCTCACAATAATAAAACCAAGACTTAGCTCCTATCTCGAACATCCTGGCCCGTATAGAGCTGGGGAAGCATTTCCCTCCTGGCCCTTTCTACTATTTGGCCTCTGCAGCCAATGTCCACACCACAGTGACACCTGGAAGCAAAGTCACACTGCCACCTGGAATTATTAGAGACCTGCAGGGAGAAGGAAGGCATCAGATTAAACCCAGGGAGAAATGCAGTGCTGGCTGTCTTGGCTCAAGAGGATTGTGCTATATTAATTAACCCCTGCAGTAGTAAACTTTGAAAGATAAACAAAAAACAAAGCTTAGCTAACTGCTGTTCAATTTAAATTCCTCCTTTCATGCCAAAATAATCATTTCTCCAGCACCCCATGATTATTTTCATCATTATGAATATGCCATGCTCATAATCTATATTAAATGGTCACATCATAATGTAGGAAGCTGTATCAGGAACTATGCTGCTCATCTCCACGCCCCACAACTGCAGTTTGGGGTTAGAAACCTTGTTGCTCTAAAGCTACAGACAGCAAAAGAAAGTTGTTGCATAATAGTGTCTTTTATTAAATCACCTACTGCATGTTATTTCTTAGCATAGCCCTTTAAAAGGAAGAAAGAAAGAAAGAAATGGAAGGAAGAAAAGAAAGAGGTATGTTTGAAAACTTCTAAATGATGACTTGGTTAAATAATATAATCACATAAAGGACCCCTCTCCTCTGATCCAAGTCTGGTGTCCACTTAATGAAACCAGATTAGAAGAAGGGATTCCTGCTGACTCAGGGGAGCTGCTGCCACAAACAATGGCTCACTGCAGATTGCATGGCTATAATACGATTGCTCCAAGACAGCCTTCATGTGTCCACTTGCCTGGATCTGCTCAGACCCTGGAGTTACCTCAGGATATCCCCTGGCCAGGTCTGCAAGTGTATCGTTCCTTGCTCAGGTGCATTCTCTGCCCTGTTCCTCTGCACCGGCTGATGCACGTGAGTTATGGCAGCAGGGTCCTTCCCCACTCATATCTTTTGTGTCTTCTCTCTGAAAGTCACTAGGTGCATATATTGAGGAGTGGTTTAAAGGATCAAATGTTTTGATTTTTTTTCCAGGTAGGAAATTGACGGGGAAAAAAACAATCTGTGGTTATTATGATATTCCTGCCAGGTAGGTTAATAGAATAAGGTAGAGCTTTTTCTATAGCATCTGTGTGGAAGATTTACTTTTCAAGAAATCAAAACTCCCTGGAGTGCTTTGATAATAGCCATAAGAAAAATTTTCCTGGCTTTGCTTCCGACCCTGTATGTGACCTGAGAAAATAACCCAATGTCCCTATACTTCATTGCATTAACCATGTTTTGGAGCCTTGCTGACTCTGAAAAGACTGCCCCTTCTAGAGTTAGCCAATAGCAAAGAACTCTTTGGAGAGCTGGCTTTTCATATGCAAACCAACCAACCCAGAGCTGACACCCCAACCACCTCCTTTCAGAGGGTATGTGTGTAGAAGCAGGAGAATATAGGAAATCTCTGTACTTTCTGCTCAACTTTGCTGTGAAGATAAAATAGCTCTAAAAAATAAAATCTATTTTGGGGGCTGGGGTTGTGGCTCAGTGGGAGGGTGCTTGCCTAGCACGTGTGAGATACTGAGTTCAATTCTCAGCACCATATAAAAAAATAAATAAATAAAATAAAGTATTATGTTCATCTACAACTAAAACAAAAAAATATTTTTAAGAATTAAAAAAATTTTAAAAATCTACTTTTAAAGAAAAGAATAAAATGGTCTAAGAGACTACAAAATAGCACTATTTTTCTTAAAAGTGTTGACGAAAGACTCACTATTCCCCTGCCCTAATCATCTTGGGGCTTGTCCACTGGGGACAGCGCCTACTCCCCCAGAGCCCACTGAGATGACCCAACTAGCCAGTCCTAAACTGCTTGCCTCCCTCACCTGTTTCTTCCCAGGAAAACCACAACACAAGCACTTTGTCACATCCTTCTCCGGCTGACTCTGCCTCCTGACTGACCCGGTGCCCCCTCCTCTTGGTAACTGAGTAATGAACTATCTTCCCAATGGCCATCATCTGTTGATCTGTTGGCCCCACCACACCTGAATAATAATAAAACCTGCCTTTACAAACACCCATTGAAAGTGCAAACCTGGGCCTGGGCTGTGACGCTACTGTGATGCACTCTGAGCTTCTTGAAGAACCAGGACCATAGGCCATCAGAATCTTGGGTAAGTGGGTTCCTCTCTGACTCTTCCAAGAGAAATACTGCCATCTTGTGGTATTTTGTGATCTCTTAGAACATTTTTATTTTTATTTATTTATTTATTTACAGGCCATATATAAACATCTATTTTCAACCAGGGGTTTTTACAATGAAGTTTTTCATTAATATCATCTGAGTTTAATACAGGTCACATCACTGGGACTCAATTTTGCATGAGTTAAAAAGGGTAAGATATGGTTTTTGTTATCTTGACAGAGTGACAATTCATGACTAAACTAGCTTTGGATAAAATAAATGTAACTCTCAAAGCGCTCTATAGTATCACTTTCATCACAATAAAGGACAACAGGAGCTTCTAAGAACTCCTCTGAAAAAAGTTACCACTCAGTTTAGTCATTAACAGACATTACTCCATTCTCTTTAAGTAAAATGAATCTGTATTAAGACACATATTCCCAAATACACATGATTAGCGCTTTAACAAAACAATACTGAATAGTTCTCAGTTATCTTCCTTTCAGTTGTGGTATCAGGGATACCAAATGGTGGTAACGTCCATAGACAGATTTTATTGGAAGAACTATATCACTGTCCCTTCTTAGAGTCCACAATACAGAAATTTTATATGGACTCCTGAAGACCACTTCGAGGCCAGGACCAGGTAATTGCACCTGGGAGTATCCCAATGAAATAGACAAAACATCAGAGCAATTAAAGATGTATAAAAACAATGAAAATTGTAAGAAATACTGAAATTGAGTTATCTTCATAAGGGTCATAAGCAGTGTTAAAAGCTTCCAACCAATTATATTGCTTTTAAGTGCTCCAAATTATCAATAAGAAGTGAGCAAACACTGTCTCCTGTATTTGTAAATCATTTATTTACCAAGAAAAACTATTCTTTAGCCCACATATTCGTGTTTTATAGTTCAGGAGCACAAGCCAGTACAAATTTCTAAGGACCTCAATCCAAAGCAATTCTTTATATTCCAAAATCACTTTGCAACTCTAAAAGATACCAGCCCTCCTCATCTCCTCAAAATCTTTCATGGAATCATAATTTCTGTAGAAGTCTGTATATGCCTTCTTTCTTGGTTCAGCCACACCAAACTTATTGAGAGCTGCAACCCCCCAGGGCAACCGTGAATGTTCCAACAACATGTAATCGCAGATGCTAGGCCAGAAAACCCCACATCTGAGGTTTCATCAAAGCACTGGAAGCCACGGCAGTTACTGTCCCCCAAACCAATGTACTTCCCTGTAGATGGAGAAATGGACCTCTTAGAACATTTAAAAAAAATTTTAAGAGCTATTTTAGATTCCTAGCCAAGTTAAGCAGAAAGAACACAGACACTCTGAGAGAATAGAGACTTCCTACATCCCCCTGCTCCTGCACTTGTACAGCCTCCCCTGCTGTCAATACCCTGCACCAGAGTGGCAGATTTGTGCAATGGTTGACCTTACATCATACACCATTATTACCCAAAGCCCATGGTTAATGTTAGGGCTCACTTTTGGTGAGTTATACATTCTATGGCTTTGTAAGGATACATAATGATATTCGTCTACGTTTATAGTATAAAGAATAATTTCACTGTCATAAAGATCTTCTGTTCTCTGCCTATTCATTCCCCCCACCCCCAATCTTTGGCAACCACCAATGTTTTTTTTCTTCTTCCTGTCATCATAATTTTATGAGAGGCCATTATAACTCTAAAATTTTCTTTATTTGGTTTCCTGCTTTGTACTAGATGGGGAATATGGAAAAATTGTGGAATAGTAGAGTCAAACCCCTCTACTCCAGGTAAGAGGTAGGGACAGAAAAAATGTAAGCAGACAAGTAAATAAAATAATTACAATACAACTGAAAGAGATGCCAAGAAAGAAGGGAGGCAAGACTACTTTATAAGGAGCATGGATATGACACTAAAACCCCAGGATGAAGAGAAGTCAAATATTAAGAGTGATAGAAGATAAAACAAGCAGAGACTTGCAATGTGTAAAATCTCAGAGTCAGGAAGGAGTAGGATGTATCTGAGGATCTGAGAGCTCCAGGAACTAGTTTTTTGTACACATCTTTGCATAATGCTAGAGAGGACATGGGGAGTTCAGTTTTGCTGGCCTGGTAGGTCCTGATAAGAAATTGGGATTTTACTTCATTTGCTGTAGAAAGTTCCTAAAGGCTTTACCAAGAGGAGTAGCATCATCTGATCATGTTCTAAGAAGCCTACATTGAGGATAAAGTTTTACCCTTTGCTTTACCATTTATCCTCTCTCCCTCTATGATTTTTTTCCATATGGATATAAGTTACATACATCTTGATTAAATACTTCAGCTTTCTTTTATGAAAATGGAGACACTCAGTTTCTTTGAATACTTACTGATATCATGAATTTATATGAACACAATATTTTTGTCTAATATGCCATCCATTTTCCAGTTTTGTTAGTCTAATTATGCTCTTTATAAAAGTATTTTGCCCCCTTCATGATCCAATCTGGGGGTCAAGTATTGCATTTAATTATCATGATTATTTAGCTTTCTTTACTCTAGAACATTTCTAAAGACCGTATTTTATGATGTCAGCGTTTTTGAAGAACAATTTCTCCCCTTCACTATTTAAACAATATGTACCTTATTTTGTGTTTGTGTGACATTTCTCTGGGCTCACATAGGGGTTATGCATTCTAGGTATGAATTCTGCATAATGGATATTATGCCTTCTTTGGAATGTTACATCTGGAGGTTCATGAAGCCCACCTGTTCCTCATAGATGATGTTAATTTTGATCACCTGATCAAGGTATTGCCGGATTTCTCCATTGTGTGATTAATTTTTGGTTTTCCCTTGCAACTAAGAAAGAGTCTGCAGGGAGATGTTTTATAACCATGCAAATATCCTGCCATTTTTCAAAACTGGCCCCTAGATTGAGCATTACTATTACCTGATTTAATCTTTACTCTGAAGGTGGCAAACTGATGATTTTCTAGTGCTCTAATTCTATGTTTATCTCTGCATTTGCCATTTAGTCCTTGACATTAGTCTATAGTCTATACACTGAGCTGCTTGCTTCACTCCTGTTTTTTCTTCTATTTTCAATTTTCTTCTGATTCATGAATTCCCATATATTTTTAGGTTTGTGATTCATTTTCATACTAATTATTTTTGGTTTACAAGTGGTACCAATTTGGCCAGTGGAAACATCTTCAAGGTCATTCCTACGTCCTTGTGACATGTTAGCCCTTCCCTAATTTCCAGCAAGACAAGCTGTTCCAGGTTTATCTTGAATCTGTGTCCTAGTCCTGGAGTGACCTTCCTCCCAGGAGCCCTGGTTCTTTTAATGGGTAAAGTTATTAGAGATCAAAATCTCCATGCTATGTGTCCTCATTGCTACTGGGTATCTATTCTTTTTCTTTTTCTTTTTTTTTTTTTTTTTTTTTTTTTTTCGGTACCAGGGATTGAACTCAGGGGCACTCGACCACTGGGCCACATCCCCAGCCCTTTTTTGTCTTTTATTAGGGACAGGGTCTCACTGAGTTGCTAAGTGCCTCACCATTGCTGAGGCTGGCTTTGAACTCATGATCCTCCTGCCTCAGCCTCCCAAGTGCTGGGATTACAGGCGTGCACCACCGCACTCGGCTGGGTATCTATTCTTGACTCCTCTGGCATAGAAAATAGAAAATCAGCAAATATATTCACATGTATACAGATGTGTGCATATATGTGTGTGTGTGTATACATATATATGGAGATAAAGAAGCATATTCACAAACATTTTATAAATCATAGGTTTATACAGATCCATCTCAGTCCAAACTATCCCCATATTATTGTTTCTTTCCTACTCTTATTCCATTCTTATTCCATATTTGCATATTTCTTGTAGGATGAGAACCCTAGATCCCAGTATTGACACATTTACACTTACTCAGTCTTGAAGCACATCAAAAGTAGCTTCAGAATTCTTTTTTCCCAACATCACTACAATACAGAAACCTTCTGAAAAGAGTCACAACCAATCCAAGACTGTGGATTATAGTCAGTCATTTTTTTCTCCCTTTCCATCACCTTTCGTTTGGTTATGAGGGTCATTTGAATTAAAATTAAGATGGTTTCAGTTTACTTTCTACTTAAACTTACTCTCTTTTCATGTCTATTGATTTAGTTTTTAAATATGCAGAATATTTATATACCTCCAAAGGTCAAAGCTATACAAAAGGATACACCCAGAGAAATCCCTCAGCTGTCCTCACAGCTCATTTCCCCTCTCCTGACCCCTTGTAGATAGCCATCATTGCTTGCTATATTTTTTCCTATTTATTTTTGCAATGGTTAGTAGATATATGCATTTCCCTTCTCCTGGTCCCTCATAGATGAACATCATTGCTTTCTAATTTATTCTTCTATTTCTTTTTGTAATGATAAGTAGGTATATTGTGCTTTCTTCTCTTTCTTACATAAAATGCAACATACTATATATGTTCTTATCACTTCACAGTATTTCCTGGAAACCACCCCATATCAGTTTGTAGTGATCTTCCTAATTCTTTTTGACAGCTGCAGAATACTCCATTGTGTTTGCACCACAGCTTACTGAACCAATATCCTATGCGGTATTTTACAATTACAAATAACCCTGCACTGAATTTTTGTGATATGCATTTTTATTCTTAGCAAGGTATCTTCAGAATAAATTTCTAAAAGTGGGATTGCTGGGTTGAAGGAGAAAAGCTCTTCAATAATGGCCCTTCGAATGGGTGAATTTTACATCCATGGATTCAACCAATCTTGGATTGAAAATATCTAAAAAGAGTTGCATCTGGGGGCTGGGTTTGTGGCTCAGCAGTAGAGCTTTTGCCTAGCATGAGTGAGGTGCTGGGTTTGATCCTCACACCACAAAAAAATAAATAAATAAAATAAAGGTATTATGTCCAACTACAACTAAAAAAAATATTTTTTAAAAAAGAGTTGCATCTGTACTCAGCATGTACAGAAATTTTCTTGTCATTATTCCCTAAACGGTATAATATGATGACTATTTACATAGCATTTATGTGTATTAGAAATGATGGGTAGATTATATGCAAATACTACACCATTCTATATAAGAGACTATCTGGGTTATCTGTGGGGGAAGGAGGTCCTGGACCACAAACCACTATGGATACTGAAGGACAACTCTATGTAGTTTTATTAGGTGTTGCTATTGGTCTATCTTGATGTCCTTTTTCTAAATTGTTTATTGAGAATTTATTTTCATTATTTTCTTTTTATCAATATAGGTATTGGTTATGAATTTTCCTCTTATCTATATATTCCATAGAATTGTAGTATTTTCATTATCATTATCTTAATTAAATTCTGTACTTTCTCTGTTTTTCCTTTAAACAGAGATCTTTAACAGATGATTTTTAAATTTCCACATGGAACCTCCTCCTGGGAGCTTCTTGGAATTCCAGTTAACTTAATCCAATTAGCTCAATTAGCTCATTCCCTAGCTTCTTTTCCCAAACTGCTTCTGCTCCTAGAGTGATCTTTGTCTACCTTTCCACCTTTCTTATATCACCCAATCTTTATTTTCTGCAGTATTGCTCTTTTTTCTTAACTACACCAGTCCAAGCTAACTCTCATTTCAGAATTTTATGGCATTTATCACCCATATCAAATTACCTGACATGTTCAATTAAATTTTACCAAGGTCTAAAAGCACCATGGTTTCAGTACATAGACACTGGCTTCAGATTGTTTGGGAGTGACTGTGTGATCTTGGTCAAATGACATAGTCTCTCTGTGTGTCAATTTCTCCAGCTACAAAAGGATATGATAATACTGTCTCTTCATATGAGGATTTAAGAAGTTACTATTTGCAAGTTAATTTTGCAGTGCCAAATTCTAAGCTTTAAGAATAACAATAGGGGCATGGTGGTGCATGCCTATAATCCTAGCACTTGGGAGGGTGAGGCAGGAGGATCTCCAGTTCAAAGCCACCCTCAGTATTGGCAAGGCACTTAGCAACTCAGTGAGACCCTGTCTTTAAATAAAATACAAAAAAGGGCTGGGGATGTGGCCCAGTGGTTGAGTGCCCCTGAGTTCAATCCCCAGTAACCCCCCCCCACCACCACACACACACAAAGAATAACAATAGGGGCTGAGGTTGTGACTCAGTGGTAGAGCACTTGCTTAGCACTTGTGCGATGCCCTGGGTTGGATCCTCAGCACCACATAAAAATAAATAAATAAATAATAAATAAATAAATAAAGGTATTGTGTCCAACTACAACTAAAAAATAAATATTAAAAAAAGAATAACAATAAAAATCAATTCATGTTTTCCTGCCATACAAGTTTCATGCTTATGGTTGTAAGTATACAAAGGGCATGTGGCATTTGCCCTAGACTGGAGGAGCTAGCCATTTCGTGCTGGTCAGATTTAAATTTTTGTGCTCTCGTGGGGTGGCCTTTGCCCCTTACACAGCCCTAGCATGAAGGCTAAGGAGGTCGATTTTTTAAAAAAAATTTATTTTTAAATTGTAGTTGGACACAATAACTTTATTTTATTTATTTATTTTTACGTGGTGCTGAGGATCTAACCCAGGGCCATGCATGTGCTAAGCAAGTGCTCTACCGCTGAGCCACCACCCCATCCCAGGAGGTTGATTCTTATTGGCTACTTTTCAGAACGTGTTTGTGAGGTGCAAAGAATGGTGATTGCAAGAACTCCAGAGTGGAAAGGTTGAAATCCATTGAAAAAGGGATATGTTGGCCTTGCCAAAGTATAGCAGGGTTTGGTCAAGTGACATAGCATCTCTGCCTCAATTTCTCCGGCTATAAATGGAATCGTTTCAACATAAAAACAGGTACTGCAGGTAGCACCTGGACATGCCTCTGAAGGTTAGGGGAGCCCATTCAGTGGCACCATTGCTACTGTCCAGGCCCAGGCCATAGGCCCCAACCCTGTAGGACCTGGAGACTCGGCCCCGCCCCCTCACCGCCCCGCCCCCGGAGGTGTGCCCGGCCTTGGCCACGCCTCTCGACCCGCCTCCACGGCGCGCGGAACTGCAGCCCCGCCCCGTGACTTGCCCTGGACCAAGTCGCCCTCGCCGCAATCGCTAACACCAGCTGGACGTGGGTCCCTGAAGGAGTCGGGCGCCATGGCTGCAGAGGCCCTGGCGGCGGAGGCCGTGGCTTCGCGTCTGGAGAGGCAGGAGGAGGACATCCGCTGGCTGTGGAGCGAGGTCCAGCGCCTGAGAGACGAGCAGCTGAACGCGCCCGACCGGTGCCAGGCGGAGGGGCCGTGCCTCACGCGCGAGGTGGCGCAGCTGCGGGCGGAGAACCGCGACCTGCGCCACAGGCTGTACCGCTTGCGGCTATGCCTCGCGGAGGAGCTGAGCCACCAGGCCAAGCTGGAGAGCGCGGTGCGAGCGGCTGCGGCGCACGGGGAGGCCGAGCGCGCGGCTGCGGGCGCGCAGGTAACGGGGAGGCCTGGACTCCGGGCGGGGATTGTGGGCTGGCGCTGCCGCGCCGCCTCCAGCGACCCGCGACCCGCGACCCGCGACCCGCGACCCACGACAGTGCTCACTTAGCTGTCTTCAACTCTGGAAGTGCAGGTGCAGCGGGGGGCGCTGCAGGGGTGTGTCCACCATGGCGCGCTGCCCAGTCGGCCCAGCTTCTTGCGGGGGTGTCCCCAGCCTGGGTGCCTCGGCCTAGCCGAGCTCCCGCAGCGTGTGCTGCGCCCCGGTGCCCTGCTCAGTCCTCCTGCTGGGGCCCCAGAACCGCTAAATTTCCAGCAATCGCCAAATTGACCCTACGGTTTAATTTCTCAGCTATTCTTTTAAATGGGCTGCCACATATTTTTTCCTGATAGCAGAAATAGCATTTTCGTTTGTTTGAAAAAAGGGCCTTGGTGCTTAAAATTCATTATTCTTTTCTTGGGCATAAAGATCAACAGCTCTGTTCCCCCCGTTAGCAGGTGGTTTTATTTTTTTATTTTCTTGTTTTGGGAGTCTATCTTGAGAGAGCCGTATACTTAACATTATTGAATACAGTATTTTGATATTTTAGCTCATAAAAGGACAAATTATCTTCCTGTAAAACAATAAACTTTGTTAGTTCTGAAGCTTTCTCAAACTGTGAGATGTTCTTCAGTTCTTTAAACTGTTCACGAAGATCTTGAGCACTAGCAAGTTTACGGGAATGTTGAAGAAAATATATGTGCTTATAGCAAGAAGAGCAAACACAAGAAGGACTGAACTCTGGAAAATGACTTGCCTGCTGCAGTTTGTAGGTGGTGGTGCGGAAAGCCCAGCTCTGAACCTTTAAGCATGGGGTACCTGCAGCCCTCTGGCATGTCCCCCTTCTTCCTCAGGTTTCAATGTGTTCTTACATGTCATTGGCATGAGTTGTTTATAGCTTATCTTTCAGCTTCCTTCTAGTCAAACCCAAGAAAAGGACATTCAAAAGAAGAAATTGAAGGAACATGGACCTGACAGTGAGGTAGCATTGCTATGGAAATAATATAAAATACTACCTGTAATTTAAAATATGTATAGGTAGATTTCTTTATAAGAACATAATTATTAGTTAAATTATTATTTGAGATGTATTTAAGACTTTCGAGCCTTAGCCATCAGATGTTAAGTCATACTGTATTTAAAGGGCACTTAGTCTAAGTTGAAATAGTAGAGCTCTTACTTTGTATTGAGGAAACCAGCCACTCTGCTTTTTAAATATAAATCATTAAAATGACCAGAAAACATTCATTAAGCATTAACATTTGATAGATGCAAAGGAAGAATACCTGGCCTCAAAGAGATCAGTGTAGTTCACAAGTTGAGATAAACAAATTAGAAACAACTAGAGAATGAAATGAGATGGTACATTTGTCCCCTCTGTATCCACAGGTTCTGCATCCACAGATTCAACAAACTGTGGATTGAAAATGTTTGGGAAAAAATTGGGTCTGTATATTAAACATGTGCAGACTTCTTTGGTCATTATTTCCTAATGTACAACCACTATTTATATGGTATTTATATTGATATTTATATTTTAGGTAATCTAGAGAGGATTTAAAGTAAATAGGAGGATGTCTGTAGGTTATAATCAAATACCATGCTATTTGATTTAAGAGACTTGAACATCCTCAGATTTTGGAATCCATGGGGTTCCTGAAATCAAATCCCCATGAATACTGAGGGATAGCTGTATATTAATAAGTGTTGTATTGTGTGCCACTTCATATATGTGCTGTAAATAGTGGAAAAGGGAGATGCTGAAAGGTGTAGGAGTTTAAAGGTGGCTGGCTTAGAACTGGACCCATAGAGCTAAGGAGTTAGGTAAGTGGAAAGGAGTGTTCTGAAGGGGGAAGTAGAGAGACATGGGAGTCCGTATGTATGCTGAGAAGGCAGTGTGGGGCATGGAAATGATTTAGAGCTGAGCAGCTAGCAATACCTGGACTGTGTGTGTTAATCTCATTGTATTCTAATGATTTGCAGGTGAAACAACCAAATTTTATAAAAGAAAGGCTGGAGCTTTTTGAAACCTTGAAGAAAGATCATCAGCTTTTGCATGATATTAAGGAAAAAAAGGAGAATGCAAGCAATGTGATAACAGTAAGACTGGCTGATGGGAAAACAGTGAAAGGGGAAATTTGGAAAACAACACCATATCACGTGGCTGCTGAGATTAGGTAAAAAAAAAATTACATATGATATATCTAATATATAGATAGATCTAGATAGAAAAATAGTTTGGAGAAGATATTCAGCAGTAAGCAATTGTACCAGAGCTTGGCAGAATGTTTTCCTAGGGGCTGCTAAAATGTTTTGTTTCCTCATTCAGTTGAATAAATTAAATATAATGAATTTTTTCCTACCAGCTTCTAAAAAGCTCACTTGAATAAGTTTATGAATATCAGAACACAATCTGTTCTTTTCTAAAAGACCCAAATTTTAAAGTAATAAAAATATATAGTAGAGAAAAAAAATTTGTACTCCTTGACAGGCCACATCACACTAACTTTATTCATTAATAAAGTGATTTCTATGAATTTTTACAGGTCATTTAATTTTAGATGGAAAATGTACATGTTAGAGATGTTATTAGTCCTGGAATAGTTCTTGGTCTTTCTAGAAATTAGATACATTACTGAAGTTATACTGTTTTGATTAATGTTAATTTCTAGAATTAAATACAATTAAATGGAAACTATAACCCAAAACTTCCATGTTAATATACTTTTATTATTTAAAAACCAAATCATGCCAGGTGTAGTGCTGCATGCCTCTAATCCCAGCGGTTCAGGAGACTGAGGCTGGAGGATTGTGAATTCAAAGCCAACCTCAGCAACTTAGCAAGGCCCTATGCAACTTATCAAGACCCTGTCTCAAACAAAATATTTTTTAAAAAGTCTGGGGATGGGGGTCAGTGATTAAGCACTCCTGCATTCAATCCCTGGTACCAAAACACAGTTTCAGCAGTTGAAATTCTCAGATATCTTTTGAAAACTACGTATAGCTAAGGTATTTCCGTTTCAGCCTTTATCATGTACCCTAAAGGCTCTCCTAACCCAATTCTATGTTTTCCAGGAGAGATGATATGCTAGAGAAAAATGGATTTTGAGGCAAAAATAAGTTTGTATTTTCTCATGGGGAGTCAGGTTTCCTGTTAAATGTGTTTCAGTAATTCTCAAGAATGGTGCCCAGACCAGCTGAATTGTCATTACCTGGGAACTTGTTAGAATAGCAAATTCTTCCAATCCCCTTTCAACCTCTTGATTCAGTCAGCTGTCTTGTTTTTATGAGCCCTCTAGTAGCTTCTAATGCAAGCTAAAGTTTAAGAACCACTGAATTAGGCTACACTGTTGCAGCAGAGACCCCTAAAGACAGTGGCTCAAGTAAGGTGTTGGATTTTCTCATGTAGCAGTCTATAAATGACCAGGCAAATCTGGTGGACATCTCTGGTCCATGAAGTCATTTATGGGCCCAGGTTCCTTCTGTCTCCGTGATACACTGGGTCCTATCTGTGGGCCTGTGTGCAAATGAGGGAAGGGGAGAGTGAAGAACAATGATGCTTTGAAGTCAAGTTCCCATAGTAGCATACTTCAATTTCCATTTACATCTTGTTAGCTCACGTTTAGTCATATGACCACACCTAGCTATAAGATAGAATGGAAGCCGGGCGCGGTGGCTTGCGCCTGTAATCCCAGCACTTTGGGAGGCTGAGGCAGGAGGATCGCGAGTTCAAAGCCAGCCTCAGCAGTGGCGAGGCACTTAACAACTCAGTGAGACCCTGTCTCTAAATAAAATACAAAAAAGGGCTGGGGATGTGGCCCAGTGGACAAGTGCCCCTGAGTTCAATCCCTGGTACCACAAAAAAAAAAAAAAAAAAAAAAAAAAAAGATAGAATGGAAATTAGTGTTGGCTAGCACGTGTCCCACAATAACACTTTTGCCATGGAAGAAAAGAAAAATGGTTTTAGAACAACAGTCTTCCCCAGTCAATCCCTTCAACATCCAGATATCTGTGGGTGGTCTTCTTTCAACATCTGGCACTGACCCCTTTCCCAGATGAGACAACTCCACGCCCCATAGCTCAAAACTCACAAGTTCCATGTGATGTGCAGAATACCCACCCCATCAGGCTGGCAACTGCGTCCTAACAACAAACAATAACAGACAAATCTTGTCATCCCACATGTATACAATAAACAAGAAAATCACAATTAAAGTGTCTGTTTGGACAAAAGGGAGAAATCCAGGAGGCAATGTTTTACAGAAGCCATCGATTCTGCTCACAATTGTTATGCCCACAGTTAGTGCTGGAGTCAGCCCATCTGATCACCTTTTGTGCTCTGGAAGCAGCTTCCTTGTCCACAGACCTCCGTGGTCCCTGATTTTGGTCTTTGAGAAGTTCATAGTTGTCTCTTGTCCTTGTTTCCCACATCTGAATTGTGGGGAAGTTTGTCCCCTTGGGGGCTGTATAGTTTGCACAGTCCAGTTCTTACAGGTGTGTTTTTGGGGCCTGAGGGTCCCTTTTAAGACCAGTCACCAGCATTTGTAAACTGGGCTTGTAGTTTGGTTGGCAATAGGATTCCCTCAAACAGTTAACTGTAGTAGTCTTCCTGTCTGTTTGCTGCTAATCAGGTGACATGAAGGTCATCTCATTTAAAGACTCTTCTAGACAGAGATTCCTCACCTTCTGTTCCTTGGCTTTTGTACTTGGTTCATTCCTTTCTCCCTTAGTTGAATGGACTGAGACCATGGAAACAACAGGCTGGTGGGAGGGTAACCTCTAATTACTCTCTAATTCTTGCAGTTCCACTCGTCCCTATTGTCTGTCTTTTTTTTTCTTTTTTAATTTATAATAGTAGTATGTATTACAATTCATAATGGACATATATAGCATCTTTTTACATACAACTGTTTGTATACAAAGTATATAAGTACCATTCAGATCTTCAATCATGCATTTAGGATAATGATATCCATCTCATTCAACCACCAATATTTTTTCTTTCTCCCCTCCCCCCTTGCTCCGTCCCTTCCCCTCCCTTTCCTTTGACCATTCTAGTGTTCCTCTAATCCTCCTATGTACACCCGTCCAACAACACTGTGAACTAGCCTCCTTATATCAGAGAAGACATTTGGATTTTTTAGATTGACTAATTTCACTTAGCATTATATTCTCCAACTTCATCCATTGAAAATGTGGTATATATACAAAATGGAATTTTACCTATTGTCTGTCTTTATGTGTGGATTTTGAGAAGGGCTGTCAGTTCCCTTTCTTCCTGCTGTTTGGGACAGAAGATTGTCTTTCAATATTGTACAGCCACACATTTTTTGGACTCTTAGTCAATTTGAATTTTAGGCCAGAGGAGAAGAGAACCTTCCTTGGCAAAGCCCTGTCCATTCCATCTCTTTCAAACTAGATAGTTGACATGTGAGCTTCTCATTCTAGTGCTATCTTGTTAAAAGCAGCAGGAATTATTCAGAACCCTTTTATACCTGTTTCCTCACGTACTGTTGTAACACATGGTTTGCCTGCAGGTTCTTATCAAATATTTTGTAATGTCATATAAATGTTGTTGTTTTCTAATATCCCTAGTATCTATTTCCTTATAACCTACTGCCCTTCTGCCAAGCCAGTGCCATGTGTTTTTTTTTTTTTTTCCCTCATTATTACTTGTAAGTCCTTATTTCTGTATTAGCTAAAATATAGGCTAAACTGATACACGACACCAGAAAAAACTGAGTGGCTTAAATATAATCAAAGACTCTTTCTCATGAAGCAGTCTGGAGGCAAGTGGTTCAGGTTGCCAGGTCAGCACTTCTCCATAAAGTCATTTGGAGACCTAGCTTACTTCCATCTGGTTTCCATGTTCCAGAAGTAATAGCAGCATGTGTGTTTCAGTCCACAAAAAACAGAAAGAGGGTGGAGAAGTGCTCTCTTCTGTCTTAAGGCTGAGATGCAGAAGTGGTACATGTCAGTTCTACTTGTATTCATTGGCCCTAGTCATGGTCTCATGG
This sequence comes from Tamias sibiricus, assembly GCA_025594165.1. NCBI lineage: Eukaryota > Metazoa > Chordata > Mammalia > Rodentia > Sciuridae > Tamias > Tamias sibiricus. Next base: position 139,669,414 of record CM046659.1, read on the forward strand.
CTACATTAGCTGCAGGGAGAGCTGGAAAAAGTGGAGAATAGGGGGCCAATGGATTTGAGGAAATTTTTTTAGTCTATCACAACTAGCAATATGAAAATAAAATCCTATTTCATTAGTAATAATATCTAACATTTGTTAACGTAAGTAATCTTTTAATTCTCAGTATAAATGTATGAGGAAGGTTCCATAATTCCTGTTTTATAGATGAGAGCACTGAGACTTAGAGAAGCTGAGTAAACTATCTAGCATTTAAATCCAGGTTGACCTCATGCCAAAGTGTGGGCTCCCAGCCACAAACTCTGTACTGCTGCCCAAGGTAATCACAGAAATGTCAATTAAAACATGACATTGTAGAGAGAATATAATTTCATAGCACCTAACGTTACGAGAGTAGAGACAAGGTACCAACTCTGCTGGTAGGAAAATTTGGCAATATATTCCAACATAAATCATTAAAAATGTGTTTCCCTTGACATACTAATTTTACTTGGAGAATTTTTCCCGAGAAAATACTTGGATACTAAGATGTATGTTCAGGAATTTTCATTGCAACTGCCAAAATAAAACAACAGCAACAAAAAACCAAAACCCACAAAGAAATAACCAAAATGTTAGCAAATCTTAGTTTTCTTACAACCGTTAAACAGTATATTTTAGATCTTCCTACTGTTATGGACAATGCTGTGATTTATTTTTAATCTTAAGAAGTAGGTTACAAAGCAGGGCCAGGTGGCGCACGCCTATAATCCCAGCACTTGGGAGGCTGAGGCAGGAGGATCGCAAGTTCAAAGCCAGTCTCAGCAATGGCGAGGCACTTAGCAACTCAGTGAGACCCTGTCTCTAAATAAAATACAAAAAAGAGCTGTGGATGTGGCCCAGTGGTCGAGTGCCCCTGAGTTCAATCCCCAGTACCAAAAAAAAAAAGTAGGTTACAAAATAACATAATGATAATATTAAATATTTTATATTGGTGTATATATGGAAAAGCATGGAAGGATATTAAATAAAATTTTAAGTGGAATTCCTGGGTGGTGGGATTACATTTTCTTTTTCTTTATGCTGTTCTGTGCTTTCCAGGTTTTTTCTCTTAACTCTTTGTCAATATTCCAAACAGTAAGTGTTATTGAAAAGAAAAGAAAATGGACAGTTCATCAAAATTAAAATTAATCATCAAAGAAATCAAAACTTTCAACATCACATTGACAGATTTAAATTTTTTTAAGGGTGCAAGGAAGTACACTCGGATGATGTTTACCAGAAATCTGTCATGCCCGTTGACCTAGCAGTTCCACTTCTATGAACTTATTCACAAAAGATGCAAAGATGCATGTGAATGGATGTCTATGTGGTGTGCTGTGTAAGACCAAAACTGCAGGTGGCCTAAATGTGCAGAGGTGGAGGTTTTGTTAATAAATATGATACTTCTAGGCTGCTTTGGGAAACTGATGGTGTGGCAGTGAAAAGGCAGGGTATAAAATTATGGTGGCAACTGTCTTTTTTAAGAAGTGGAGAAGAGGCAGGTACAGAAGAAAGACTAAGGTAGTCAATGTACCAAAGTTATAATAGTTATTTCTGGGTGGTGATATATACATGGTGTTTTAATTTTTTTGTGCTTTTTTTGTTTTCTAAGTTTTAAAAATAGTAAACATATGTGGCTTTTATATATAAAATAATTGTTATAAAATAAAGTGGTAACTGTCCTGGTAGTTTACATTTACACTTTCTACCCACTTTCAAAAAAAATGTTTGAAATTGTTTTAATCTTTTCTTCTAACAACTCATTATAGCATGTAATAAGGTTAATTTCCGAATAATGCTTTTCTCTTACTAGTCAGGAACTGGCTGAAAACACAGTAATTGCCAAGGTAAATGGTGAATTATGGGACCTGGACCGCCCATTGGAAGGAGATTCCACTCTAGAGCTGCTGATGTTTGATAATGAGGAAGCTCAAGCTGTAAGTATTTTAACAACCATCCAAATAATCTTTGGGCATTTATGTTGTAAACTGCATTGGGGAAGAGACCATGTATTGAAGTAAAGAATGATGAATTGTTTTTTGCGTTTTAAGATTTAAAATTACAATGTGGTGTTTAATAGATATTTGATAAATATTTGTATATACAAATATATATTAGTTTTTTAAGAAGCCCGTATTTACCAATTCTTAAAATAGTTGTTTCCCTAAGTTAGACTATTTAGCTGTTAAATAATGTGTATTTGGAATGAATTTTAGGGCTGGGAGTGTAAGTCAGTGGTAAGAGTGCTTGCCTAGCACATATGAGGCCTTGAGTTCAGTCACCAGCATCAGAATAAAGGCAAAACCAAAAAGACCGTGCCATTGAGATTAGCTGAAAATGAAGTGAATTGTATTAGATCTAAAAATTATCTGTATTATAATTTAATGTATGTGAGGGGTTTGGAAAAAAATTATCAAAACTCAGGGGCTGAGATTGTAGCTCAGTGGTAGAGTACTTGCCTAGCATCTGTGAGGCACTGGGTCTGATTCTCAGCACCACATAAAAATAAATAAATAAAACAAAGGTATAAAAAAGAAACCCTCAAATATCCTCTACTTGTTCTTGTAATTTTCTATAAAATAAATACCAAATTTTTATGTAGGTCTCTGATATACCTTAACTTTTGCAATCTCTTTTCAAGTAGTTCATTACTCCATTAAAACCCAACAACCTATGGCTAACTTAAGTTATATTAATTGTTATGCCTACACTGAATTTCTTAATCTTAACCATGAGACCTGTAAAAACTTCTGTTTAAAATATGCAAAGTATAACCAGTGAATAGTTAAATAGTACAACATTAAGAAAGCCATTTTTTAAAATGATTCAGAAGGTACAAGTCAGTATAAACTGTCAACTGTCATCTCACTATAGCTAGACATGCCTCTGTTTTGTATGTACAACTGCCTGTGTGGTGTCTCCACTTAGATACTGTATAGGAATATTTAGTTCAGTGCATTCACTGTGAAATTCTTGATTCTAACCCTAAGGTTTATTTCTTCCTTGTTTGCCCATCTCATTGTACTACTCCACTACATAATCAGTTTTCTAAATCCAGAACCTTGGACATTATGTATAATTACTTGCCTTGCTCACCTTGCTCTCCAGCTTATGGGAAAGCCCAGTAGATTATACTGGAATCTGTCCATTCTCTCCGTCTCCATTGCCACCACCCGGGAGTTTGCACTCATCCTTTATTCCACCATCCAAGAAACTGCCTACTTGATGTTTCTTCCCTTGAAATCCATTCCCATATAGCTATAAAACCGTTTTAAAATGTTTTTGCCTATTTCTCTCCCAGTGAGCTGTATCTGTGTGAGGGCAATGGCTAAATCTCTTTCTTTCGCAGTCATCTCCCCAAGCACTTAACACATATCAACAAATATCTCACTGTGGACAGTGCCCTAAAGAGGAGATTTGGGCTAATGCTGGTACTCAGTCTGCTGTCCTGGCAACAACCACAAGAGGGGTGCTTAGCCCCAAAGGCTGATCTCTGGGTCTGTTCACAGAACACGTACCAATCTTTTGCTGGGGTCAGGATTGTACAATTGCTCAGTCATCTAAACTCTGTCTGCTCTGGTTTATTTTATCAAACAGCTTTCTAATTGTAATGATTTTTTTTGTTGTTTAAAGAAGGGAAAGAAGACTCAATTATCTTGCACCTTTGGCACCTATATTTTAATTAATTTATTTATTTTAGTTGTAGGTGGACACAATACCTTTATTTTATTTATTTATATGTGGTGTTGAGGATTGAACCCAGGGACTCACACATGCCAGGCGAGCACTCTACCGCTCAGCCACAACCCCAGCCCTGGCATCTATATTTATTTGATGACTTGGTTTTAGTTTACCAATAAACTATTTATTGATAAACTAATTCTTGATCCATAAACTAAACTAATTTGGTTAATTTTAATTAACTCATAAACAAATTCCTTGGAAATTTGAAACCAAATCAACTTGCTTAACTTTTAGGACTGATAACCCCCTTTGGACTACGGTGAATTAACCCACATTTACACTGCTCAGGGGTCTTGGGGAATAAGCAGGAATTTCCTGGAAAGACCTTTTTCTTCCTGAGCCATCTTCTAGACTTCCACAGTCACAGGCTATTCAGCACGTAAAGATTGCTATGGAGATGCAGAATCTTGTTAACTTTAATAATGTCTCATATAGCCACTTGAGCGGTCTGCATCCAGCTCAGAGAGGCTGCCTTGAAGAAAAAGGAAGGGAACTGGTATCTGGCACTCCACAGCTTTCTTCTCTCTCTGGGCCTAAATTGGTTTTCCATGTGGCCACTCTGCTGGGTGTTCCTAATGCAAGGTCTCCTTCCCCACAGTTGTATGCACAGAAGGAAATAATGTAGTAGTTGCATCTTAGCCGCAGTGCTCAGCAGAACAGCTTTACACTACACCTGAGCATATGGCTCTGGTGGAACGCCAAGGAGGGCAGAAAATAGTCCTTCTAAGTGGAAGGACTTCTAATGGAGGATTATCTTTTCACATGTCTTGGCATTTATCCCCTTCAAATACATCCACTTGCTTACTCATGCTACTTTACTACTTACGTCCCATGGTATAATTCTGATAGCTAATAGCTTCTCTGCCCTGCATCCCACAGGTGTATTGGCACTCCAGTGCTCACATTCTTGGGGAGGCCATGGAAATTTACTATGGAGGCCACTTGTGCTATGGCCCACCCATCGAAAATGGATTTTATTATGACATGTTCATTGGAGACAGGTAACACTGCACAATACTGGCATGTGTTTATATTTCATTGTTTTATAATGGTTGCATATTAGCTTAGCCATATATTTTGTACAGTGTGGTTATAAATTGGTTAACCACTTGTGAAAATCATTTTTTAATGAGGTTAGATTCAAAGGTAATTTCTCTCTTTTCCCCAGAAGGACATAATAAGGACATCTAATCTGGGGCTTGCTAGAGTATGCTTCTAATTAAGACCAAAATCACAAACTTAATTCCTAGAAAGCAGTTAAACAGTTCTGCTCCATGATAAGGGTGCTGTCAACTTCAGTCAGTCACATGTGAATGACAGATAGGAATGGCTCACACAGACCTCACATTCCATAGGTCTGTCCTTGAAATCATTAGCAACTGGCCCTGTTCTCATCCACCCCTGCCTTGTGTTCCTCATAATAATTAAGGGTACCAACAGCTGTCAAAACTGAAACCTTGGATACTTCCAGTTTCCCCCTACTCCTTACCACCACCCTACTATCAAGCAGCTCAATTTAGTTGTGCCAATTTTATCTCCTAAACAATTTTTCTATCTTCTTCTTCTCTCATTTCTTTCTCTACCCTGGGTTGGTATAGTACACTTTGACTTTATCTGTCACTCCCACACTGCTTACTGACCCCCATAACTGAGCATGCAGCAGTCTGTAGCTTCTGTTTTATAGATTTGTCCGTCTGACCAATTTGTACTCACAACTATGAACAGTGTTTATCTAAACACCTCTTATCCCAAATGTGTGGGGGTTTTTTCCGTACCAACAACTGGTTTGCTAGCTTTGAGATACCAGCTGAGTGTCCAACAATTCAGTGGAATCCTGACACTATCCAGAGTTAGGCAAAACGCCAGGTTAAGGCTCAGTCCCACAAGACTGCTCCCACTTCAGATGCCAATTCCAAGTCCACACTGCCCATAATTTTGACCCACTGGCTATAAATTGAGTTTTCACATCCCACTCCTTGGGTTCAACAGTTTGCTAGAATGGCTCACATAACTGAGGATGGTACTTAAGTCTACTGGTTTATTGTAAAGGTTATTACACAGAATATAGGTGAACAGCCAGTTGGAAAAGATACACAAGGGAAAGTGTATAGGAAGGGGTGCAGAACTTCCATGCCTCTGGCTCTCCCACCGCCTACCACCTTGCTGTGTTTGTCAGCTGGAAGCTCTCTGAACCTTGTTTAGAGATTTTTAATGGAGGTTTTATTATGTAACCATGTTAGATGAAATCATTGGTTTCTGATGATTAGCTCAAGTCACCAGGTCCTCTCCCTTTCCTGGAGGTTGGGGGTTGGGGCTAAAAGTTCTAACCCTCTAATCATGCCCTGGTCTCCCTGGCATCAGCCCCATCTGGAGCTGTCTGGCGCCCCCATCACCTCATTCATATGTAGAAGACATTCTTCTCACTGCAGAGATTCTGTTATATCACAGCATCACACCCAGTGTCATTCCTTGTCACCAGCATTCCTAGACTCATTTGTTCAAAATGTTTTTTCTGATTGCCTGCTGTATGCTTGTGCTTGGTGCTGGTGATTCAGCAGCGAACCAGTCTGTGTGTCCTTGTGGAGCTGACAGTCAGGCTGGAGGAATACAGACATAAACAGCCATCACTATCACATGGTGATGAGTGTATGAAGAAAACACACGTGTGAGGAGATGTGAGCCATGCAGGCAGGAAGTCAGGACAGGGTAGAGTATCACTGAAGCAGAGGCCAGAATGGAAAGATAAAACAAGCCCAAGGAAACTTGGTGGTGGGGGGCAGGCATTTGTGAACATCTGGGGGAAAACATTCCAGGCCTCTGTGGGCATACATGTGACTTGTTTCAGGAATGGCAAGGAAGCCAGTAGGGTAGGAGGGGAGTGAATTCCCACCAGGAGCCAGTGAAAGGAGGTCAGTCCTTGCACGGTAAGAGTGCTTGTGACTGTATTTCAAACACACACATCTTCCTCCCAGGTTAGATCCCATAGCCACTGAGGGCAGGAACATGGTGAGCCCTTAATACAACTCATTAGAACAAAAATATCAAAGCATGAAGCCTGAGGAAGATGACACAGGACCAAGCCTCAAAGGAGCTCATGACCTGGCTGGGGAGTCTTCTAACAGACTGTTCTCATGTCACATCAGAGAAAGTTGAAGGCATCAATTGATGCCTCAGCTTCCTTAGAAATAAAGGAGTATGAAAAAAAAAAAAAAAAGAAACAAAGGAGTATCTGCTCTGTGGATGAATGTCTGACTCAAAGTTCTAATACAACAAATCACCAACTGAATTTAGAATGTGTGTCCAATATTGATGAAGGCTTCAGGGCAGAAGAGAAGGGGAGTTGCTCAGGGTCTGAAAGGTCTGTACTGATTCTTGGGAGCTCTCCTTTTTAGAACAGTGTCCAGCACTGAGTTGTCCGCCCTGGAGAACATATGTAAAACCATCATAAAAGAAAAGCAGCCTTTTGAAAGATTGGAAGTCAGCAAGGAAACACTTCTGGACATGTTTAAGGTAACTTGGGGGAAACTCAGAATAAAAACCTTTTACTAGGAATATTAACAGAAATTAACATAGACTAGACTTTTCTCTTCCACCCCAAATGCCTGGCTGAACTCACCAGATTTTTCCCCAGTCTGGAAACCTGTTGTGAGGTTGTTCTGATCACTTGTTCTGCCTCTTCTCTCCTCATTTGTTGCCTAAAAATTTTCAGGCAGATATAGGTCCAGGCAGGTAAATAATTTTCATATGTGTGTTTATAAACCTGATTAATTCTGAGTATCATTAATGTCTGACTACTGGGAATATTTATTCTAGCTTATGGAATGAAGTGTTACCTGCTTCTAGAATTAAAAGTTTTTTGAGAACCTGTCATACCATTTTCCACAGGAGTATTGAATCATTTACAATGTATAAGGGTTCCCGTTTTTCCATATTCTTGCCAACAATTGTTATTTTCTGTTGTGTGTGTCTATGTGTGTGTGATATTGTTGTTGTTTATAACAGCCTTTCTAATGACTGTGAAGTGGTATTTCTTTGTAATTTTGATTTGCATTTCTCTAATTACTTGGTAATGTCAAGCATCTTTTAATGTGCTTTTAGGCCATTTGTGTATCTTCTTTGGAGAACTGTCTATTCAAGTTCTTTGCCCATTTAAAAAAAGTGTTTTTATTTTGTTTGTTTGTTTTGTTTTGGTAATTGTAGGTGAACAGAATGCCTTTACTTATTTATTTTTATGTGGTACTAGGGATTGAACCCAGTGCCTCACACGTGCCAGGCAAGCACTCTGCAGCTGAGCTGCAGCCTCAGCCCTCTTTGCCCATTTTTTAATAATCTTATTGTTTTTTTTTTTTTGTTGTTGTTGTTGTTGTGGTGGTGGTGGTGGTGGTTTTAAGACAAATTTGTTATGCTGCCCAGACTGGCCTTGAACTTCTAGGCTCGAGTGATCCTCTTGCCTCAGCCTCCTGAGCAGCTGAGACTATATATAGCATACCTCACTGTTGTTTTTAGTTCCTTATGTATTATGGATATCAGTTCCTTAACAGATAGATTATGTGCAGATATTTTCTTCTACTCTGTGGATTGCCTTTTTCTTGGAGCTACTCAGGATCTAAATATTATCAACATTTGTGAAGGAAAATGATTTGGTTTGAACACACAGGTATGAAACAGTTAAATCTTACAAATCTTGTCAGTTTGTTGTTCTCCTGTACTGTGATAATGGTGATAAAAGGAAAAAAGGAAGACGAAAAAATTACATTAGTTTTTTCATGTAATGACATCATTGCTTGCCATAAACTTTTGTTTTTTATACAAATCATAATTTAGCTGCATCCTCAATTTTATTTATTCTATGTAGTTAAAACTGGATCTTCTAGAACAGTGTTGCCTAGTAGAAATAAAATGGAATCTTCAAATCTGAGCCACACGTGTAATCTCAAATTTTGTGGCAGGTATATTTTATAAGTAAAACAAAGGTGAAATTAACTTCCAATAAAATTTCATTTAACAGTAAATTAAAATATTATTTCAACATGATATAAAAATATCATTTCAGCTTGGTATGGTGGTACATGCTTGTAATCTCAACAACTTGGGAGAGTAAGGCAAGAGGATCACAAGTTCAATTCCAACCTTGGCAGTTTAGTGAGATCCTGTTTCAAAATTTTAAAAGTTAAAGAAAAGTGCTGGGGATGTAGCTCAGTGGTAGAGCACTCTTGAGTTCAATTCCCAGTACCACAAAGGGAAAAAATCATTTCAACATGTAGTCAATATAAAAAACAATTAATGAACTATTTTATAGTCTCTCCTGCCCCCACTACACCTCTGAGGTCCTGTGTGTTTTTCATTTACAGCACATCTCATTTCAGACTAGTCATATGTTAAGTGTCCATTAGCCATGTGGGCTTAAGGCTTCCACCCTGGAAGTATATCTACCTGCAGTGAGCTCCCTGTGTCCTTAGTGTCTCAGCACCTCAAAAGTAGTAGACGCCTTTTCAGTGTTACTTGAATTGATGCTTTCCCCCCCCTCATTTAACATTTTCTGTAACAACATGTAAATATGTTTTTCTTTGTAGTACAATAAATTTAAATGCCGAATTCTGAAGGAGAAGGTCGACACTCCAACTACCACAGTTTACAGGTTTGTGTGCATGAATTTCAAACACTGCTCAGTAAACTTGAAGGTGTTAGCAGTAGAAGCAGAGTTTATTTTCTGGGAGGTGGTCTATTTGTTAACTTGCATAGCTGATGTACTACTATAGTAAGGAGCCCCAAAATTTTATTACCAAGGGTAAATTCTTATTTTCTCCTTTGTACTTATCAGGATAGTAACTGAGACCAATTTTCAGTTTTTGAATGTCAGCTGTAATAGGATCTTTCTCTTCAAGGGTAGGACTATGTCAGCCTGGTCTCTTAAATTTTTAGGAGCTATTAGGAAGAGCTGTTTCCTCCTTCCACATTCTTAATAACATGGTAATGGGATCCATCCAGGCCATCTTCTCACACTGTGCTCCCTGTTGTCCAGAGTTCAAGTGTACAGTCTTCATATGTTAGTAGGATATTCACAATGAGACAAAAAGGGAATTTTGGGAAACAGCCAAGTCAGATGCTAAGAAGTGGACTCAATCCCAGGATCCCTTAATTCTGGTAATTTAACATGAGTCTCTTGAGCCCTTTATAATTTCTCTGTCTTTCAAAGCTGCCCTGTAGGTATTTGCTGTTCCCCATTTTTGTGTGTTCCTGCTATTTAGGTGCTGCTGGGAACTTCATGGTCCCATCATAAAAGACCTAGTAACTATACAGTTACAATCACAAATGCCCTCCACCAGAGCATTCTTTCCACAGTCAAGTGCTTATCATTTTCTGAATCAGTTGTAGTATAAAGTAAATCATATACCTTTTGTACAAAGCCATGCATAGAGCACCTATTAAGTTATAAGATGAATTCCTTGCCATTTGATGTTGTATGTGTTTACCTTATTTTTGCCACTCTATAAGATTTTGTTATTTATTACCTATCAGTTAAATAAATATTAGTGTAATTTTTCTTAAGTTTAAGAATAAATGAAGATACAAAAAGGATGATAAATTTTTAAGTTCTGGCTTCTAATAATTGACAATTTGCATTTTTTAAGAACCTTATTTAGGTCAACATGGACACTTCTTGTGATTATTTAAAATCAGAGTATCAAAAGATTTCATGCTAATTTGGTATTCCTTCCTTTCCTCTGAACATGATTTACAACTTCCACTTTAGAGGACAGTATTCAAAGCCTTGGCTTTCAAAAAATTAATATTTTCATGTTTATAGCTTCATTCTATTTGTAAGACTATAAGCCAGTCACTTTTTTGTCATTGTGATTTTTAACCTTTTAACCAATGGACTTTAAAGTTAATAGGGATAGTTAAGACATTACTTTCTTTACTAAATTTTCTTCAGACTGATTGATGTTAAGTAACTTTCACTCTGACCTATGACATTTGTATTTTAATTCTGTTAATATTTCTATTGTGAATCCTTGTTCCTTATATGTTCAAAGGAATCCCTAGCCACAGCCCTTAGTGTTTGAGTAATGACGTCATCTCTGACCCTAACTTTTGCCTAAAGTTTGCACTGTAAATCAGTGTTATCATTTAATAAACCCAGAAAAAATTAGGCATTTCATCATAAAACCAGAGAGCCTAAAAGAAACAAAGATCTTGACATTTATTTTTTTCTCTTTTGCTTGTTCTTTGTTTTTTGTTTTTCTTTACTTTTATTTTCTTTTCACATTTTTTTTTTTAATTTTTTGAGAAAAAGGAAAAAGAAGTTTTATTGCTTTGTTAGCAAAGGAGAAACACAGGGGACTTCTGTCCCAGAGGCTGTGATATTGCCCATCAGCAGGAACAAGGGGGCTTTTAAAGAGGTGATTCAAAGGCTACATTCCATGTGTTCTCTATTGGAGTTGTAATTCACTTGTTAATTTGGGAGATATTCATTTCTGATATCTTCTGGTACCATCCCCAAAGCCTGGATTACTTCTTTCCTTGGGTAGATGTGTTCTCAAGGACAGATAAATCTGCCGAAAATGGGGAAGAAAGGTAATCATGTTTCCCTTGAGATTAGGGAAGAGGAGAGATTAGGGGGAGCAGGGAGAGAGGAAGAGAAAGAAACATGTGCATTTAAAAAATAAATTGTGGTAGCAGAGCAGCAAGGGCTAATTCAAAGCATAAAGCGGACCACTGTTAAACTTCCCCACTGTCAAATTCTACATTCCATTTCTATGGAAAAAATGGACAATGACATGTCCAAGGTGCTTCCTGCTGAAAGAGGGTGAAGTTGGAAGAAATAACCCAAAGTCCTTGTTCTCTATCAGGTGGGGCATAGAGAGTTAAGGGTATTCAGCATCAGATCAGTCCGGAAGTCCACAGTGGCAGATGGCAGGTGACTGGATAAGGCATACATAGGGCAGGAATTATGCTAAGACAATAATAAACAAGACAATAAAGCATTACTTGTTTGTAAACAATTAGCATTTCAGCCAGTCTCTGAAAACCATGAAGACAGTAATTCATAATTACATTAGTGAAAAACAGATCGAGTTTATCAATGTAGAAATAGTTAGGAAGCTTTGTAAATCTATGAGATCAGGCTCAAATTAACTCAGAACAAACTTGTGACTCCAGAGTCCTTTGTGAGCATTATTATTAGGCAATCCACACAAGAACCCTTCCTTTATACCATCCAGCCTTACTTACTTTGGGTAGGGCTGACACAGTGTACATCTTAAGTTATATATTTAAAAAAAAAAAACTATTTTTTTCCTTTTATATGTCCATGTAGGATTGTGCTTTGGCTATATTGTCCTGCCAGGTGTTTAAGACCAAGTTGGTCAAAACTGACCTTGTTCCTATCTACTCTTAAGAGTCAGCTGAGATTCCTCAGAGATCACTCTTGGGGACGTGTGCAAAACATCTTGGTTCTTTCAGCTTTCCTCTACCAGTGGTGCCATCTGGCAGGATGGGTCAGAGTCTTGCTGACCATATGAGGCTTCTCTTGGCAGCATCAGGGACATTTCCATCTCTAGTAACCCTCCTCTTTACAGAATGTGCACTGGTCGGCTTCCTGTTCTCTGGGGTCCTCTCAGTTTCCCTGATTGGCAGATTGGGTGACTCACCAGCGTTTCAGGGCCCAGAGAGGGGTCCCATCATTCTCTGAGTCCTGGCTGACCTTAGAGGACAGGGGCCAAAATATTGGCTGCTGTTTCCTTGGCCCTTTTACTTCCTTGACTTTGTTCTCCAAGTTTTTGGTTTTAAACATCCAGCAGGCCAGTTTCACTAGTCTTAAAGTGGGAATAACACATTATAACTTAAATATCTATAATTTTACAGTTACCCCTTTCATTTAATTGGGGTCAGTATTAGTACTGTGAATCAGCATTGCATTCTATCTGTCCTGTAGGTAATGGCTTATTATCTCAATTTAACTCAAGTTGTTTAATTAGAAGCAGCACCTCTGCAAAACACTAACAGGCAACAGTTATAAAGTTACAACAAAAATACAAAATGAGCCGGGCGCAGTGGCGCACGCCTGTAATCCCAGCACTTTGGGAGGCTGAGGCAGGAGGATCGCGAGTTCAAAGCCAGCCTCAGCAATGGCGAGGCACTTAGCAACTCAGTGAGACCCTGTCTCTAAATAAAATACAAAAAAAGGGCTGGGGATGTGACCCAGTGGTCGAGTGCCCCTGAGTTCAATCCCCGGTACCACAAAAAAAAAAAATACAAAATGAAATTAACAGAGCAAAAACATATTCCATTTGTGTAATAGTTATAAACCAAGTAAAATGATTTTTATGACCTTAAATTTTTACTTAGTTATATATTATGTCCCCTGTTTATTTTGAGATCACAGTAATCTCTGCAACAAAATTTGATCTTTTTTTTATAATAATAGTATGTATTACAATTCATAGTGCACATATATAGCATCTTTTTACATACAACTGTTTGTATACAAAGTATATTTGTACCATTCAGGTCTTCAATCATGCATTTAGGATAATGATGTCCATCTCAAGTAGGCTAGACTTGAGCTCATTTAGAGTTGTGTTCAAAAGATCAAAATTTCATTCAACCACCTGAATGAAAATTTGATCTTTTGAACACAACTCTAAATGAGCTCAAGTCTAGCCTATTTTGGAGCCATTCTAATATGGAGTAGGGTGGGAAGTGGAACCTTATCTCAGGTAAGGGGGGCTCTTGACAAATAACATGATATAATATTATATCTGAAACATGAATAAAATAAAGGCTAAGAGAGCTTTTAACTATTTTTGTGGAAAAAATGCTTTCATGTTTTACAATGTTCCCTTTAAACAAATCAGGCTGTCCTTATTACCTTCCAAAAATACATTTAAATTTCTATTCCAGAGTGAAAAGTAACTCAAAATTGTATATATAACTTATTGACAACAGGTTACTTTGTCCAGCTATAAAACATCAATGACATGAATAAATACCAACCAAATTTATTATTTCTATATGAACCTGAAACAATTGCTACAGATAATTTTAGTTTGGAGAAGACCAACTTGGTAAAGTACTCTCCCCTAAGTTTTACATTTAACCAAGTGTAACTTTTAAAGTACAATTTAGAATAGAATCCAGAGTGTACGGTAACAATAATCACAGATCTACATGGATTAGCAGCACTAGCAAAAATCAAAGGAAAGCCTTAAATCTCTTATACAAATATATGAAAAAAAATGTTCAACACCTCTAATAATTAGATAAATGCAAATCAAAACTACTCTTAAGATTTCATCTCATGTCAGAATGGCCGTTATCAAGAATACAGACAACAGTAAGTGTTGACGAGGTTGTGGGGGAAATGGCACACTCTTACATTGCTGGTGGGACTGCAAATTGGTGCAACCAATCTGGAAAGCAGGAACCTGGAGATTCCTTAGAAAACTTGGAATGGAACCACCATTTGATCCAGCTATCCCACTCCTTGTTGTATACTCAAAGGACTTAAAATCAGCATACTGTGGTGACACAGCCACATTAATTAATGTTCATAGCAGCTCAATTCACAATAGCTAAACTGTGGAACCAACCTAGATGCCCTTCAGTAGATGAATGGATAAAAAAACTGTGGTATATATACTCAGCATTAAAAGAGAATACAATTATGGTATTTGCAGGTAAATGGATGGAGTTGGAGACTATCATGCTAAGTGAGGTACGCCAATCCCCAAAAACCAAAGGCCATATGTTCTCTCTGATAAGTGGATGCTGATCAACTATGGGGGGGGGGCAAGGCAGGGGAAGAATGGAAAAACTGTGATTGGGCAAAGGGGAGGGAGAGGTAGGGAGGAGACATGGGGGCAGGAAAGATGGTGGAATGATGTAGACAGCATTACCCTAGGTACATGTACTGTACATATGGTGTGACGCTACATCATGTACAACTAGAGAAATAAAAAGTTGTGCTACAATTGTGTACAAGAATCAAAATGCATTCTGGGTCATATATACCTAATTAAAGTTAATAAGAAAAAGAACACAAATTAAATAAATAAATAAAATACAAAATAGAGCTGGGGATATGGCTCAGTGGTTGAGTGCCCCTGAGTACAATCCCTGCTACCAAAAAAAAAAAAAAAAAAAAAAAATCTATAGCTGAGCATGTCCTAAATGTTTCATTATAGGTGCGGTCCACTAATTGATCTCTGTAAAGGCCCCCATGTAAGACACACTGGAAAAATTAAAACCATAAAAATTTTCAAGGTAAGGATTGATTGTTTTAATTTATAAACACAGCAAACATAAGTTGAACAAGATATTTCACTCATATCTTTTAAAGCCTGAATATCACAATATTTTAACTATTTCATTCTTATTTGCCTAATGTATTTTAGAATTTTGATAATTAGATCACTAATAGCTCATTTATAATTTAACTTTATATGAAGTATTCTAATGCATTTCTTTTTCATATGATATTTTAAAATACTGTTACAGTTGCAATGCTATCTCCACAGGTTTCACATTGTGGATTTAATCAACTGCAGAACGAAAATATTTGGAAAAAATTTGCTTCTATTCTGAGCATGTTCAGATTTTTTTGGTCATTATTTCCTAAATAATACAATCTAACAACAAATTGCTTAGGATTTACTTTGCTTCAAAGTATTCAGGAAGATGATTTAAAATATACAGTTAGCTTCTATGCTGATTGGAAACCAGTTTATATAAGGGACTTGAGCATCCTTGGGTTTCAGTATCCATGGGAGGTCTTGGAACTAATCCCCTGCAGATACTGAGGGAAAAATTGCATTGTGGTTTTCTTGAATTACCCAAAGTGAATAGGAACATTTGTCTGCATGTGAGAATAACGTGCTGTAGGAAAGGAGAACCAGGGAATATGATAGTGTGATGTGGAATAGAGAGGTGTGGGACTGACTCTGCCGTCCCAACCTTTCTGAGCCTTGTTTTCCTCACAGGTGAAATACAGGACTGCATGATAGCATTACCTTTTAAACTCTTAACCCTGAGTTGCATCAGTGAGGCAAAGATTCCCTTCCCTGGACCTCCTGTCTCTTCTGCTCCCCTCTTGGTGATTGCAGTCACTGTTCAACTTTCCTACCATACAGCTCCTTGTCACTTTCATTCCTAGAATCCACAGGAGACTCTTTATATCATTTACTGATTAGTGCTATCATTTGGGCTGGGAAGATTTAATTAGAATCAATTTCAGATTCTTTCCAGCACTACAAAAAAAAAAAAAATCTATAACTAAGCAATGTGGATGTTATGGTGGAAAATTATGTACTATCTTAGAGTGATTTTATTTGTAACCAAATGTTTGATGTGTTTACCAAAATCTTGTTTGGTGTTTAGAATTCCTCAACATACTGGGAGGGAAATCCTGAAATGGAAACATTGCAGAGGATCTATGGGATATCCTTTCCTGATAACAAAATGATGAAAACCTGGGAAAAGTTCCAAGAGGAAGCCAAGAATCGCGATCATAGGAAAATTGGGAAGGTATGCCCCGCATCCTCATCAGTACTGAGACACAAACATTCCTTTGTTGCCTTGAGTTTACATCTCATAAAGCTAAATTTAAACAATTATACTTTATTGTCCTATTTCCTGCCTTCTGTTTGTGGCATTCATTGCTTGCTGTTGAGTTTTTTCATATTAATACCCCAAATATCTTCTAACCTCTTTCCTCCCTGTATCTTTTATTAGATTTTAAAAACTGTACCATTCTCTTATTTTTATCGTGAAATAAACATAAAATTATTTTTTAAAATTGTGTACACTCCAGAGCATGCATTGTATTTAGGAGTCAAGACCATGTGTAGAAAGAAGGAATGAGATTTGAAAGCAGGTAGACCTGGATTTTTAATCTCGATCCTGACATTTACTAGCTTTATTGTGATGGGTAAGGTATTCACTTATGAAGCTCCCTGTCCTTGTCTGGGGTAACCTTGCAGGTTGATGTGAGGACAGATGCAGGGGTAGCTGAAAGCCATGAGAAAGAATGAGCATCATCCCTTGAAGCACACCTTCTGTGGTGACATTTTCTGGTCTTTTTTAAAGCCATGTTTTCCCACATAAGATATATGTTTAAGTGTAACCAAGTAAGAAAATTATCATTAAGTGAGAAAGATGACAGAAAAGCCAATTTAAAGGCTAAGTAATCATAAAAGTGAATTGTAATTCTACATGTGGTATTACGTATGATTAGGCATAAGTATTGAGAGACTTTGGAATGCCTATTATTAGAAGATGGGAAGATAACTTGAGTATGATGTGTTTTATTCTTAGCATAGCATGTGTATGTGATGAATATTATTCAACAAAAGATGAAATTTGAAATGCAATTATTATTTCAATCTAGGAACAGGAACTTTTCTTTTTCCACGATCTGAGTCCTGGAAGTTGTTTTTTTCTTCCCCAAGGAGCATTCATTTATAATACACTTATGGATTTCATACGAGTAAGTTAATTTTTAAAGTATTTTATTCTTTTTTTTTTTAATTGTAAGTGAACACAATACCCCCATTTTATTTATGTGGTGCTGAGGATCGAACCCAGGGCCTCACACATGTGAGATGAATGCTCTAACTCTGAGCCATAGCCCCAGCCCCAAATATTTTATTCTTATTCAACTACATTTTATATTGTACTATTTCCTCCCTTAGTTAATTTATATTTTGTTATTTTCCCTTATATTTAAATTATTCCCATTAGTTTTATTTCATTAATATTAATAAAAATTTTTGAACCTAAAAGATAACTAATAGATTGTGCTTTCTAATAAAAAAATATGTGGCTGATTTTTGTTTTCCCTAAATGCTGTTTAATTTCATAAAACATACCTGTTGACCATATAAATCTGTAGAACATGTAGAATATTAAGATAAGCATTAGACCAGGTATGGATTTCCGTGTGAAAGAAGAAAGGGGAAAGTATCCTCTCTGGCACAAAATGCTAAAGTGGAAAGCATTGCTTCTCAAAAGGTGGCCTCTCTTGGCCACTGGTGACTCACAGGTGGTTTGACAGCCCTAGAGGAAAGGTGAAAAAATAATTATGTAAAATACCTACCTTATAACACAAGTTCATAGATTGGAAAGTCATTAGTATTTGCATAATTAGGATTGTAGAGATTTTGTTCCGAGTTGATTCATGTGGTCTACTAGGATTACACTTCCATTCTCACCTGACTTGTTTACCCTTTAACTAAAAGTTAACAATGATGTACTGCATAACCATGTTTGAGTCAGTGACAGACTGTGTGATGGGGATCCTGTAAGATTATATTGCCCATAATATAATGGACAGTTATGGTCCTATGAGATTATATTGTAGCTATCTTAGTTTGTGCCCTCTGTGATTTCCTGACAAAGAAATAGCGTAACAGTGCATTTCTCAGACTGTATCCCTGTCATTAAACAACACGATTGTACCTAAAATTTTTAATTAATTCATTTCTATGTGCCTATCACTAATTTACCCCCAGACAGTCTCTCAAAAATGACAGAACTTCTTGCAGCATATTGTGCATGTTCAGGTAGTTGCTCAGAAGACTTTTTTATTTGGTTGGTTTTGTTTTTCGGATTTGGGCTTTGCCAGAATTAACTTGATGCTAAGATTCTTATGAATGATATCATAGCACCTCTTTTTATCATCATCCTGTCTACTTCCCTCACACCTCTCCTATTCTGAATCCTTTTCCTGATCCTTATCTTTTTTCTTTTTTATCCATAACTCTTATTTGAAGGAGCCTTTCACTCAGTAACTTCCTGAGGAAAGGGCACTTGGAACGTGCTGGTTATTCTGTTTGCTTCACTAGTCTTGTTTTCCTTCCTTCACTGTTGTGTTATGCCCCTGGAGGCTGAGGCTAACCTCTGCGGACTCGTCATCACCCAGGCTCTATACCTTCCATTAGGTACTGGCCAGTGCAAGGGAATAGTAGGAGAGTAGAGGGCAGGGAAATGAGATGTTTAAAATATCACTGAAGATTATTAGAGATTTTGGTGGGTGGTGATGACCAAAGTCACAGCTGCTGCTTGGCTGTGCTGTCTTTGCTGGAAAACCAACACAGCCCTTGGCACATGGAACTCTCAAGATGGGCATGGGTAGAGAATAAACAGAAAGTCTTAGTGGTGGCCTTAAAGGGCTCTCTTACCTTTTATAGATGCAAGACAGATATGGCTGATGGTCAAGCCCAAGGTCTGATTGTGTGGGTTGCAGAATTGTAAAAGCATTTAAATACATAGCAAGTCTAAGTAAGGGTACTGGCTGAGAAGGTCCCTGAGGTTTGGAATGAGAATATTTAGCAGACATACGCTGAGCACTTTGAATTCCCAGATATCCTTATGTGAAGTACTTGGTTTTATCATGTATAAATTATATTCCAGATGTTATATATAAATTCTATAGAGAATGATGTTATCTCCCATTGGAGCTTTCACCCTCTGCCAGGATTGAAGAGTGATCACTCAGACCAATCAGAGAGGTTGAACTGGTTTAGGACTGGGTTTCTATTTTAGTAAGAATTAGTCTGCTTCTGTTTCTTTCCTGTTTCTAGGACATGGGTTTCTGGGTTTCCAGTTGACAGGCTGGTGAGTCTGTGTCGCTTTAGCCACAAAAGACTAGAGGAAAGTTAATTATGCCCTTCTAATGTGTTCTGTTACTGAATAACAAATTATTTCAATTCTCATCTGATTGCTACATCAATATTTTCAGTAATATTCCATCTGGATCAGATCTGAGTGTAGATGAGACTTCCCAGGAGCGGTTGAGGCTCCTCAGATGCAGTTCCTTGGGCTCAGGTCACCAAGTACTTTCCTCTCCATGTCAACCTTGAACTCAAGATACAGGTTATCTGCTGATCACCTTTCCCTCCCTTTCTCCCCCACATTAAAAAAATGATAGAGGAAAAAGATGCAGTAGATAGTTCCATTCAAAGAGTGGTAAGGAGGGAGGGGAGGAGGCACATAGTAGTCTCCAGTCTAGAAATTCGGATATCTACTAATGATCCCTCCTCCCACCTGAGGTTACTGTTAGCACAGATTAACTTTTCCTGGCCTTAACTTCATATAAATGGAATCATGCAGTATTTCTTCTTGTGTTTCTGACATTTCTTTTGTTCAGCTTAATATCTGAGATTGTCACAATTGTGATGGTTTCTGTGTTGTTTTTAGATATTCTATTTTATGAATGTAATACATGATGATTCATTTTCAGGTGTACATTTAGGTTGTTTGCAGTTTGGAGCTATTATACATGAAGCTGTCATTAACATTCTTGTACATACATGTCTTTTGGTACACATAAGTTCTCACTTCTGTCAAATAAAACTTATACAGCAATTGTTTTGGACTAAACTCTTGTACCAGGCCCCCACAGACCAGACTGAAAAATCAAAAGGAGTCGCTGATGCTGAAGTTCTAAGCTGAAGCTAACCTGTTTATCTCACTTTCAGATAAGTCAGGATTATAGAGATAACATCCAAATTTCCCTAAAAGGCCTGTTTTAATTGGCATAATAATGACATTTCCCTGTGCTTTAATCCTTAAGAGAAGTAACCTGAAATAACCGAATATTAACTTGTTAGTTATTTCCTATTGTTCTGTCTCCCTATCCCCTCCTTACAAGGGAAATAACTTGAAATGACCAGTTTTTTTGTTTGTTTTGTTTTTGTTTTGATTTTGCTTTTTTCAGTCTTGCTCTGTCCATAAAACCAATCTCCTTTGCTTTGGTCTTCAGAGCACTTATTCTTTCATAGACTCAAGTGTTAACTCGGTTTTAGAGTAGAAAATAAAGCCAATTAAAATCATTAAGCTAAAAAGTTTTCATTTTACTTGGGTACTTAGAAGTGTGATTTCAGGATCGTATGGCAGCTTTATGTTAATATTTGTAAGAAACTGCCAGACTATTTTCCAAAGTGACTATTTTTTACATTCCTGCCAGCAGCGTGTGGTGTTCCTTGTGAAACTTTCCGCAGTCACATCTTTTGAGTTTCCTGGAATCTGCTTGACTCATGGCATGTCTAGGACCCATGGAGTGGCGAGGGAAGTGGCTACTCTTGGAGAATGTCTGCTTCCTCTCCCCATGACCCTGGACTCAGTAGCTTTCTTCACAGATGTTGTGAAGTCTCAATGCATTTACCTGTGCAGAGAGGGTCCTGACACAGGCACTCAGGGTTTAACTGAAGAAAGTGTAGTGAAGGAAATACTTACAGAGGTAGGTGCCCAGTTAAGGTGACTAATAAGGGGTGGATAGTAGAGCACCCAGGGGTCACAACCAGCAGGAATCCCTCACCCTCTACCACCAGTCCCGAAGAGGAAAGGAGAAGCAATGGTGGTACCAGAAATCAGAGAGCTGGAATCCATGGAAGAGAAGCCATGTAAAGGAAGCTGTAACTGTAGAACATAGCCAGGACCAAAATAAACCCAAGGCAAGAAAACACTGGGGAAAGAGAATAAGTACCCTGACCTCTCACTTCTCCTATCTTCTGAATTCTTTAGAAGTCAGAAGGCAAATATTAGTCAGAATTATCCAGAAGCCAAATAAATTTCTCTAGAGAAATCTGCCACCTGCAGGCTGGAGGCCAGGAGAGCTGGTGTGTGATTCCAGTCTGAGTCTGAAGTCTCCTGAGTCAGGAGGGCTGATGACATCAATCTGATTCCAAGGGTAGGAGAAGACTGATGTCCCAGTCCACAGGCAGGCAGGAAGCAAAAACAATGAAAGCCTCCTTCCTCCACGGTTTTGTTCTGTTAAGGCGCTTAACAGATTGGATGATGCCCATCCACATTTGTGAGGGTGACTTTAATAAGTCCACCAAATCAGATGCTAATATCATCCAGAAAAGCTCTCAGAAGCTGGATGCAGTGGCGCATGCCTGTGATCCCAGTGGCTTGGAAGACTGAGGCAGGAGGATCGTGAGTTCAAAGCCAGCCTCAGCAATGGTGAGGCACTAAGCAACTCAGTGAGACCCTGTCTCTAAGTAAAATACAAAAAATAGGCCTAGGGATGTGGCTTAGTGGTCGAGTGCCCCTGAGTTCAATCCACAGTACCAAAAACAAACAACAGCAAGATCCTCTCAGAGAACTGCCTAGAAGCATTGTTTAATCTGGGAGCACCACGGTTCAGTCAAGCCAACACAGAATTAACCATCAGCTGGAATGCCTGAGTCAGCCCGGGAGAAGCAAGGCAGACAGTGACAAATGGAGAATAACCCACGTGGGCATCCCTTGTGCCTCCCTGTACCCATTTTCGTGCCTTGTTTGAGTGAAGATATTTGTTTCTTTAGACAAAATCCCGTCAGCCATTGTATCATCAATATCACGTTGGTTATTTAAGTTCTGTTTCACCCAAAATCTAAATTGTATGTTTAGCCACTGTCAGTGTTCTTCACGTAAAAAAGTGAAGAAAAGACATAATTAAATGTAACCATTGCAGCCTTAGCCTCTGTAGGTGGACAAGGGCCTGCACTGAGAATTCAGAGCTTCCTCCTTCTGCCACCCCATCCATGTTCTCCATATCCCACCAGCACTTCAGATGGCCCATGTTTTAGTTGGTTGGTAGGTTTGTTAGTTTCCTAGGGTTTTAAATAAATAGTTTTAAATAACAGAAATTTGTAGTCTCACTGTTCAAGAGGCCAGAAGTATGAAATCCAGGTCAGGGCCATGTTTCCTCCAAAACCTCTAGAGGATCCTTCCAAACAGGAGGTTTGCCAGCCATCTGTGGTGTTCCTTGGCTTGTAGAAGCCATCACTCCAGTCCTTCAATTCTTGTGGCCTTCTCCTGTCCTGTTTTCACATGTCTTCCCTCTGTGCGTGACTGTCTCTATGTCCAAATTTCCCCTTTTTATAGCAACACTAGACATGTTGGATGAGGAGTCACGTTAGTGACCTCATCTTAATTTGATTACCTCTGTAAAGACAGTATTTCCAAATAAGGTCACATTCTGGGAGGACTTCATAATATCTTTTGGGGCAGGATACAATTCAACCCATAGTAGTAGATAGCCTAAATCTTCTCATATGATCCAAGTTCTTAGTAATTCTGTCTTTATGGGGTTTCCAGACTTCCCCACTATTATTGTTGGATGTGGGAATAGTTAAGGTTTTTGACTGAATCCCAGACACAGTCCTCCTTACTCCACTGCATAACAGCAGCACAATCATCTCAGTAGTCAGGATCAGTCTTCTTCACAGGGTAGTAAGTCATTTTCTGCCTGTTAGTTCCTTAACAAAGGGAACCCAGCATGAGCAAGGGACAGCCTAAACCCCCAATAGAAGCATGTCAAGGTTTACTGGCACAAGCTTTCTCCCCTTGGGCACCAAGACACAAATTATTTGAGAGATACCAAAGCTGCAGAGATGAAGAAAAGATCCTAAAAGTTTCCGGAGAGAAAAACCCAGAGACATAGGACTGGGTATCAGAATGTAATTGAAATTCTCAACAGAAGACAAGCACTGTTGGTCAGCTGTTTGTCACTGTGACCGGAATACCTGACAAGAACAACTTAGGAGGGACAGTTGGCTCAGTCCCAGAGGTCTTAGTCCATAGATGGCTGACTCCATTGCTTTGGCCCTGAGCTGAGGCAGAACATCATAGTGAAAGAAAGCAGCTCAGCTTATAGGGTCCAGGGAGCAGAGAGAGGGGAGGGGTGAAGAGGCCACAGGGAAGATGAATCCATCCAGGGTACAACCCCAGCAACCCATCCCCTTCAGCCATGCCCCACCTGCCTGTAGTTACCATCTGGTCAGTGCAGTCAAACCAGGATGTACTGATAAGGTCACAGCTCTCTTAATCTAATTACTTTACCTCCAAACATTCCTGCTTTAACACAGGAGCTTTTGGGGAACACCTCACATCCAAAGCCTTAAAAATGTGAAGCCAAGAAAACTATATCCATCTGGACCAAGTTTGCTCCTGGGATTCTCCCACTGCCAGCCTAGTTGTAGCTTTCCCAGGTCTTCTGAGGCAATTGTTACTGATTTCCTGCTTTCTAGTTTCTAAAATATCACAACACTCATTTTCAATTCTTTTCCCTCTATCTTTGTAAATTAACACTTTTATAAAAACCCTCTTTATAATTATTTTGATGGGGTTTTGGGAAGAAGCTGTTTATGTGGAATTGCTTAGCTTTTGTCATAAGAACTTGCTTGAAAACTACTTTTTTTAAATGACACTGATACAGGAGCTATTTAGGTGTTTTCAAGAGGCCGGACCAACAGGTGTAAGTAAAGCTTCAGTACCTTCAGTAATCCAAAACTATCACTTCGTTGTTTGTAATTTTAAAATGTCTTTTATATATTTTAAATTCTGTTAACTTGCCTAAAGTATGATGGTTAACATGTGTGCCAGATGTCAATTTGATTGACAAATGTTGAGAATCTAATAGACAACAAAAATCATCACATTGATATCTTGAAAAAGAGGGGAGAAAAGAAGAGGTATAAATAAAATAAAAACTTTGCTTGACGAACTTTCTTCTTCTGTTCCCATGATTTAATGAAGGAGGCTGTTAATAGGGAGAGAAGTCAGCTTCTGATTTAGTGAATATTAGGTACTTAACATATCAAAATTGAGAAAGTAAAATTCTCAATTTCATTTCCATCTAAAACTAAATGGATCAAAACTGTAACTTGCCATCTAGCATTTAGACTTATTAAACTATAAAATTATTCTACCTCCTAACTAATGGGGGGGGGGGAACCCTTGCTATTTATCTAGAATGCAGAAGGACTTTGAAGTTTTTAGTTATAACAAGTTTCTATGGATATTGAATTTTAATTACTAATTTACAAAGAATTAAAACATTCTATACTATACACTATTTTTGTACAGAAGATAAATATACTAGTGAAAATTTTACTGTGCATATGTAAATCTTTTTTTTTTTTCATGATACAGAAAACACTACATGTAAAACTGAGCACATTTGAATCATGATCCTTAGTTTAAAATGTTTGCTTATGGGGCTGGGGTTGTGGCTCAGTGGTAGAGCACTTGCCTGGCATGTGTGGGGCACTGGGTTCAATTCTCAGCACCACGTATAAGTAAATAAAATAGAGTTCCATCGACAACTAACAAAATATTTTTTAAAAAAATGTTTGCTCATAGTGTTGCATTGCATGTGATCTCTCCTAGCGGATTTTAACATTAGAAACTCTTATCTTAAAGGAGGAGTATCACAAACGAATGTTCACAGAAGTGCTGTCTCCCAACATGTACAACAGTAAACTCTGGGAAGCCTCAGGCCACTGGCAGCATTACAGCGAGAACATGTTTACCTTTGATATTGAAAAGGACACCTTTGCCCTCAAACCCATGAATTGTCCAGGGCACTGGTGAGTATTAAAAGTGGAGAAGATATTGCATAAGAATGACAGCACACTTCATCACAATTAGCTATTACTATTATTTTGATTTTTGGATTTAAATGATTACTTTAATCTGAAGAATGATGGTTACTAATCATCTTTATCTAGTGATTTCATTCTGGAGAATGAAAATATGTTTGATCTTCAGCAGGCATGGAATGCTAACTGGAAACCATTTAGTTTTTGTGCTTCTCAGAGGAAAGTATCAATTTAAAAAATTTTTTTGTCCTCCTAATAGTAATACATTTCAGTTATACATATTTGCAAATAAATTAGTTCTATGTACTATTTGGGTTATTATAACAGAAACATTGAGGTCATAATAAATGTTTCCTGAATTTCATTGATTTCAAGGTACCTTTTCCCTCCACATTTCAACTTCTCTGAATTTGGGATACATCTTATGGTGGCGTCTTAATATTTTGTCACAAAGTAAATCATAGGTCACTCTGTTTCCTAATAGTACATAAAATCAAGTTATATCTTACACCCAATGTTGTTTTAGATTCTATAAGAGACTTTAATTATCACAAAGTAGATTTATAAATTCAACCTTGAAGACAAGCAGATTTTACAACTAGAAGTGAATAGACACAATTCTACACACACACACACACACACACACACACACACACACACTATTATGGTTTTGTCTTACCAACCTACATAGTTTCTAATAAATTAACCTTAGAAGGTAACTATTTAAACAAATATCTGAACAGGCTCTTTGCCCTTTTTCAGTAAAGAATAAAATAAATTTAACTTGAAGATGACAGCATGTTAAAAATATATGTAACTTTAATATTATGAAAACTGGTATGTTAATAATCTTCAATCTCACATTTTAAACAGAAGGTGAAAATAAGCTAGTGTCCCACACTCTCTAAAACATTTGCATTAACACCTTCCCAACTTTGCCATTAGGTACTATTTAAACATGCAGCCTGCAATTTTAACTCTCATTATAAGTAAGGCTAAGTGACAATAGAGAAGGTATTTTTCATCTTCATGCTTCAGAATAAGGAAGCATGTGGCAATGGAATAAGGGAGCCAGGAGTGCTTTCTGCAGAAGAGAATTCAACAGAGAACAGTAGTTGGATACTTCCTGTGCTTGGTGCTTGAAATGCAAAGGTGATTAGGACACAGTCCATTTTCTCATGGAACTCACATGCAGAGAGTGCAGGAACATATATGTAGGCAATCACTTATTAAAAAAGACCAGTGCCATAACAGTCACATGTTTGAGGTGTTTTTGGAGCCTGAGACAAGTCTGACCAGTCCTGTTTGGAGAAGCATCCAGAGGGCTTCACTTAAGAAGTAGCCTTAGGAAATGAGTTATAAAAGGCAAGTGGAGATTTACTGAGTGGATGAAGTCAGAATTTCTGTAAGAGATATGAGATTCTTTCTCAGAATGCTGCAGTGATGTAAACTTAAGATTCAAAAATTCCTAGAAGAGGGCTGGAGGCATAGCTCAGTGGTAGAGTGTATGTTTAGCACACAGGACACCCTAGGTTGGATCCCCAGCACCACAATAAATAAATAAGTAAATAAGTAATTTGTAGAAGAGCATTTTTAAAAATATTTTTAAATTGTAGACAGACACAATACCTTTATTTTACTTATTTATTTTTATGTGGTGCTGAGGATCAAACCCAGTGCCTCACATGTGCCTGGTAAGTACTCTACCACTGAGCCACAACCCCAGCCTAGAAGAGCATTTTTAACATAGTGACCTAAGAACCAGAATAAGGAGTTTACAAATCTTGAGGCTTAATTGAAATTTCTTAATATTTAGATATTCATTCCTTTCTGTGATGTGTAAAAGCTGTGTGTTCATTTATCTTTACTAGTCTGATGTTTGCCCATCGTCCACGATCTTGGAGGGAAATGCCAATTAGATTTGCTGATTTTGGAGTTCTTCATAGAAATGAACTGTCAGGGACTTTAAGTGGCTTAACCCGCGTCAGGCGCTTCCAGCAGGATGATGCTCACATCTTCTGCACGGTGGAGCAGGTAAACAGTGATACAGGGTGAAGCATGACTGTCAGGGATTCACATCTCCTACTGTTTCAGATTTGCTGTGAAATGAGATGTTTCATTTAGTCTCTAAGGACTCATTCAGTTCTGACATTCTATAGTTATCTAATTTGCATCAATAAGTCAATAATTTCCTGACATGAAATTTATTATTTGTGTCCTTTGACTTCCTTCACTTATTTTATTATCTCAAGTTCTATTAAGTAGACTATTTTAAAGGATTTGCTGGAAATCAGGATGTTTTGTTTTATAATATTGCCTAGAAATTCTTATAGAGTTTACATTTTTAGTTCAAATTAAAATTGTTGTACAGAGAATCACTGTCAAACACTTCAGGTCAAATTATTTATTTGACCTGATTGGCATTTATAGAACAACAGCAGAATATACATTCTTTGAAAATGTGTGTGAAATATTTCCCAAGATATTCTGGGCCATAAAAACAAGTCTGAATAAATTTAAAGGAATTTAATTAAAACAAAATGTTCCATTGAATGTAGTGGAATTATAGTAGAAATCAATAACAGAAAGCTATTTGGAAAACTTCCAAATATTTGGAAAGTAAATATCATACTTCAGAATAACCCAGAAAAAAAATCCATAGAGAAATCAGAAAATATTATATACTGAATGAAAATGAAAACAACACATCACAAATTGTGGAATACCATTAAAGTTGTATACACAGGGACATTTATAGCATTATAGCATACATACATTATTAAAGGTTTCAAATGAGTCACCTCATCTTCTACTTAAGAAACCAGAAAATGAAGAGCAAAATGCACCTAATGGAAACCAAAGAAAGAATGAAAACAGTAAAGAACAGAGCAAAAAATTGTTATGGTTTGGATCTCAAATCCCCTCCAGAAACTCACATATTGAAGACTTAGTTCCCAGCTGATGATGTGTTGAAATTTGGTGGAATCTTTAGGAGGTGGGGCCTACCTGGAGGAAGTTAGATCACTGGGTGCATGCCCTTGAAGGGGCTAAAGGAATATTGGGACCCTGGCATCTCTCTTTCTTCCTTCCCTTCCCCAGCTCTCCTTCCTGGCTGCCATGATGTGAGAAGCTTTGCTCTGCCATGTTCTCCCTGCCATTATAGTCTGCCCCACCATAGGCCCAAAACAATGGAGCCAACTGACCATGACCTGAAATTGTGGGCCAAAATAAATCTTTTTCTTTTTAAGATGATTATCTTAGGTATTTTGTCATACCAACAGAAAACTAACACAGAAATCACTGAAGGAACAGACACTGAAATAGAAAAAAGAAAAATAATAGAGAATATTACTAAAAAACAAAAGCTGATTCTTTGAGAAGATAATAAAATTGATAAACGTTTAGTCAAATGTAGGGAAAAAAGAGAACATATAAATTTTAAAAATTAGGAATGAGAAGTACCATCACTGTGGATTTTGTATGTTAAAGGGATAAGGCACATTTATGAACAACTTTGTATCAACAAATTTGACAACCTAGATGAAATGGACAAATGTTTGAAAAGCATGCCAAGCTTCACTCAAGAAGAAATAAATGGGTGGCTCTTTGTCCATTACAGAAATTGAATCAATAGCTTGAAACTTTTCTCAAAGAAAATTCCAGTCCCAGGTGGCTTAATTGTTTAATTCTACCAAAAAGTAAAGAAGATATAATACCCATTCTAGACAGATTCTGCCAGGAAATTGAAGAGGAGAAAATGCTTACTATCTCATTCTATGAAGTACCATTGCCCTGATGTACAACAAAGCAGAGCCAGTTAAAGAAAATTATAGACCAATGTCATGAACATAAAGTCAGAATTTCTAAATACAATTTTAGCACATTAAATCCAGTAATATTTTAAAGGATAACTTATCTTGACCAAGGAATGGAAGATTGGTTTAACATTAGAAAATAAGCCATTGTTATTTAGTTTGTAATTAACAAACTAAAATTCAACATTCATTTCTCATAAAAACTGAAGAAACTAGGAATGGAAGGGAACTTCCTCAACCTGATAAAAGGCATCTATGAAAAACTTATAGCTAATGTCATACTTAATAGCCAAAGTTCAAATGCTTTACCCTTAAGGTTAGGAACAGGATAAAGATGTCACCTCTCATTACTTTTATTATTGATTATTAAACTGGACAATCTCTGTAAAGAAAAAAGGCAAAACAGAGAAATAAGATATCCAGATTAGAAAGGAAGAATTGTATGTCATGGATGGCATCTACAAAAACTTATTGGATAGACTCTACAAGAGAATTATGAGAACTAAGTTTTTAAAAATTGTACAGAATAACAATATATAAAAATCAATTTCTATATACTAGCAGTGAACTATTGGAAATTGAAAATAAAGAACAATCATTTATAGTATCATCAAAAATATAATAAAACGTGGGGAAAATATTGCAAATATGTTGCCATGAACTTAGTGTTTCTCCCCAAAATTCATATCTGAAGCGCTAACCCCTCCCCCCATAGAACGACATTTGGATATGGAGTTTGGGACAGCAGTTAGGTTTATATGAGAGAACAAGGGTGAGGGTTTCATGATGTGATAAATACTGCTATATGAAGAGATACAAGAGATCTTGCTGCCTCTCTCTCTATCCTTCTCTCTGCCATGTGAGGACACAATAAGAAGGCAGCTATCTGCAAGACAGGAAGAAAGCCCTCACCAGGGAACTGAATCCATCCATCATCTCCTTGATCTTGGGTTTTTTAGTCTCCAAAACTGTGACAAATAAACTTCTGTTGTTTAAGCCACACAGACTATGGTGTTTTGTTGTGGCAGTCCAAGCTGACTAGGATAAAGGGAGGTAAAGTTGCTACACTCATTTGAGTTGATAAAATTATAGCCATCAGTAGATTGTGACAGTTAAATAAAACCTAGAGAAACAAGTAAATAAAACTATACATAGCCAGGTGGTGCACACCTGTAATCCCAGTGACTTGGGAGGCTGAGGTAGGAGGATCATAGGTTCAAGGCCAGCCTCAGAATACTAGTGAGACTTTTAGCAATTTAGCAAGACCCTGTCTCAAAAGAGAACCAGGATGTAGCTCAGTGGTAAAGCACCCCTGGATTCAATTCCTAGTGTGAAAGAAAGGAGGGAAGGAGGAATAGAATTACCAAAATGAATCATAGCTTAAGCCATACAACAAACCTCAACAAATTTGAAAGAATTGGAATCATAAGAGGTTTCCTCTAGCTACAATGAAATTAAAGTAGAAATAAACAGAACAATAATGGGAAAATTGACAAGACCTACTGATCACCCTCCCTAAATTCAGCGTTACTTCCTGAATGGTTGCATTCATTCTTGAATTCCCAGCATTTACCATAATGCTTAGCACATGCGCAGTTACTTTTAATATTAGGGTTCTGCAGAGAAAGAGAACCAATAGAATATATAGAGATATACAGAAGGATATTTATTATGGCAATCACTCACATGATGACAGGGGCCAGCAAGGCCCTATGACATACTATCTGCAAATTGGAGAACCAGGAAAATTGATGGGCAATTCCTAGTTATCAATGTGAGGCCCATGGCCTGAGACCTGGGAGTAGAGGTGGAACTGGTGTAAGTCCCATAGTCCAAGGGCCAAAGAACCAGAAGTTCCTGTGTCTGAGGACAGTAGAAGATGGATGTCCCAGCTTAAGAAGAGAGAGAGAGAAAGAGGGAGGGGAAGAGAATTTAATTTGCCTTCCTTGTACCCTTTTGTTCTCTTTGGGCCCTCAACAGATTGTGTGGTACCTGCCCACACTGGTGAGGACAAATCTTTACCCAGAGTCTACTGATTCAAATATTAACCACTTCCAGATACACCCTTACAAACATAAGAAATAATGTTTTTCCAGCTATTCCTTACCCCAGTCAAGTTGACACATTTAATTAAAGCATAAGTACCTCTTAAACCAAATTCCCTGCATTCTAGCTGTTCTCCCTGGGTTCAAGACACCATCATGTCATTCCCGAACAACTTCCCCAGCTTCCTAACAGACCTCTCCTCTAGCCTTGCCAGTCAGTTTCCATACAGCAAAAGAAGAGTTTGGTTCAAATTAGTCCCCTAAACCTTTTGCTGGCTCCCCATTGTTGTCAGGGTAACACATCCAGACATGACCCTGGCTTTGTAGGTACTTTATTTTCTCTGGTCCCTGCATACTTCTAGCCTCATCACATACCACCAATCCCTCTCTGCTCTTCTTCGCATTGTGTGAAGCTCCCTGATTCTGTCTGTTCCTCTTACCTTGACCTTCACCTTCAGTGTTTCCTCTGCTTGGACTGGGAACCCACTGGCCAGACCCTACTTCTCCATAGCCTCTGGCCACAACGTGGCCCTAACTTCCTCTGGGCAGCCCTCTTTACCTCCTGTTATTAGTGTACCACTGCCTTTTCACAATGTGGTGCCCTTGTCTGCTTCTTTCTCTATCACCTGCACTAAATAGGAGACTCTGGCATCCTGCATATACCTGACACACAAATGAAGATGCAAGTCAGGAGTAGATGGACACCAAAATAGTGTCATAGTATCTATTAAAATCAGATGGGAAGAAGTTTTTTAAATGTCCTAAATAAATTCACTTTGGTGTTCTATTTGAATATTTCATTTGCTCTAATTTCAGATTGAAGAAGAAATAAAGGGGTGTTTACAATTTTTACAATCAGTTTACTCAACATTTGGCTTTTCCTTTCAATTAAATCTGGCCACAAGGCCAGAAAACTACCTTGGAGAGATTGATATGTGGGATGAAGCTGAAAAGGTAAGGAGAAACAAAGTGCTCCCCTTTCATTTTTGTAGGTATGAAAAGCACTCGAGAAGCTGCACTTCTCTAGAAATTTTAAAATGAGAAGTCATGGGATCAATATGCAGGTTGTAGAATGTGTTTGTCCAGTTGCCTTCATGATGATAGTGGCAAGACATCTTTTTAACACTTAAAAGTTTATGTCAGGTTTTCATTTGTACCTTTTTCCGTGCCAGTCACAAGTAACTGGCATATGTTTTTTAAGAAATCCTCCTATTTGAGCTGGGCGTGGTGGCGCACGCCTGTAATCCCAGCACTTTGGGAGGCTGAGGCAGGAGGATCGCGAGTTCAAAGCCAGCCTCAGCAATGGCGAGGCACTTAGCAACTCAGTGAGACCCTGTCTCTAATAAACTACAAAAAAGGGCTGGTGATGTGACCCAGTGGTCAAGTGCCCCTGAGTTCAATCCCCGGTACCACAAAAAAAAAAAAAAGAAAAAAAGAAAAGAAATCCTTCTATTTGCAGTGTGTCTTGGTTTGTGTAGTTGATTTTAAAGCATTGCCTGTGGAGTCACCTTAATCTGACTCAGTGTCAGAGATGTGGCCTCTGCCTGAGATGCATGCATGTGGTGCTTGAGTGCCCCTCACAGGCCCAGCCTACATAGCCTACCCTATGCCTGAACACACCCAGACTCAGACATCACATCTCAGCTTTGAAAAGCCAAGATTAAGGAGCTCATTCTGTGCTCTTTTTTTTTTTTCCTTACTAAACATAAAAAGGCAGGGTGTGTCTCTTATGTTTTTATTAAAAATGAGGAGGGTATTGTGGCCAGACACCCTGTCCTGCCTGTCAGTCTACCTCTTCCTGGAATCCTCAGGAGATCTGAACATATACACACCATGAGTAATAAGAATCAGAGAAACACTGTATTAATAGTATAACAATTACTTTTATGTTGTTCTTAAGTACAGAGGCACATAGAAGCAGATTAGGCTTATGGTCTATAAAGGATCTTCTCCTCACTGCCCCAGCCACTGTTAATTTCATCTTCCATGGCCATTTAATGAAGGAAGAAAGCCAAATGAGATAGCTTACCCTAGGAAGGATGCTGATGCAATTTACCTGCCAGTCACATGGAAGCAGGAAGAAGGAAAGAGGCACAAAGCTTGGGTCAGAGCTGTTTTACCTCATTGCAGACTTTAACTCTGTGGGTAAATTATAGATCTTTCAGCATTAGGATCAAGCATAAATGGTGGTGGTAGTGGTGCTGGTGATCAGAGTAATAAATAATGCCTGCTTCACAAGGTCATAGTGAACTTAAAGGGAATAATTTGCATGAGACATTGAACTTAGTGCCAGGCTTGTGCAAGTGTACAGTGGATGCTAGTGTGGTGTCTTCATCCTCATCCTCCTTGTTGTCATCTCCATTCACTTGGAATTGGGTAGGATAAGAGAAGCCCAAAAGGAGATGGACCAGGTTGTGAGCATGGTGTGGAGAGAATGGACTGGAAGTCCCACCATTCTTATTCTTTTTTTTAATTTCTTTTTAATTTTTATTTATAGTAGTATGTATTACAGTTCATAATATACATATATAGCATCTTTTTACACAAAACAGTTTGTATACAAAGTATATTCGCAGCATTCAAGTCTTCGTCATGCATTTAGAATAATGATATCCATCTTATTCAACCACTTTTTTCCCCCTTCCCGCCTTGCTCCCTCCCCTCCCCTCCCTTCCCTTTGACCATTATAGTGTTCCTCTAATACTCCTATGTACCCCGGCCCATCAATACTGTGAACTGACTTCCTTATATCAGAGGAAACATTCGGTATTTGGATTTTTGAGATTGACTGATTTCACTTAGCATTATATTCTCCAACTTCATCCATTTACCTGCGAGTCCCTCAGTAGATGAATGGATAAAGAAAATGTGGTATATATACACAATGGAATTTTACTCAGCAATAAAAGAGAATAAAATAATGACATTCTTTTTTTTTTTTTTTTTTTTTTTTTTTTAACTGATGTGGCTAAGGAGATGGACCAGGTTGTGAGCATGGTGTGGAGAGAATGGACTGGAAGTCCCACCATTCTTCTTCTTTTTTTTTTTAACTGATGTGGCTAAATAGTTCAGCAGCCATGCCCACGGTCATTCAGGGAAGGGACTGTGCCATTAAGGAATGGGCTTACTTCCACTTCTAGGGGTTTCTCTCATAATAACTACCTCTAGTCTGGGAATCAGTGAGGTGAATATTGGGGTTATTTTGTCCTCAGTGGTATCTGAAATGGTTTGAAAGGGGCATATCTTACATAAATCTAAAGCAGTCTTAGCCTTGCTTTCTGAGCCTTTGAGTCAGTCGCCTTATCCCTATGTCCAGAAGCCCAGTGAAAAGCAGCAATCTCTGCTTTATGCTCTTCTCCAAAAGTTGGCCTTTCTTTGGCTTTTTAAATGCCCTGGGAGCCCCTAGCATTCTTTCCATCACTTAGTTGCTGCTGTAGCAGAACCTCGTTTTCTCTGAGAATGTGCATCTGTGTCTCTTCTCCTTTAGAAGCAGTAGAATTGGGGAGGGGGCCTCCTAAACCTGTGAAGTGCCTCTATGTAGGTGGCCTTCCCTGGTACTATGGAGAAAGGAAGCTGTTTCCGTAGGGTCAGCTCATGAGGGACACTCCCAGACCTCAGGAATGACATCTCAGTCCCTCTCAAGACCAGATTCTGACTGAAGTCCTGGGAGCATTCCACAACTCCAGGAGTCGGGTCCTTGGTCAGTCCAGCCACAGGCCCTGTGCACCCCCTCTTCCTTGATCTCCTCCAAAAGCACCTCACTCCCAAATGTCATGCCCTGTTCCTGGGTACCAGTATTTTGGGGTGATGACAAGAGTTTGGCTGCTGTTTTGACAGTGTTCTGGCCAAGATCTTAGGAATGCCCAGATTCTTCCTAGGAAAGCTGCAGTCACAGGAATACCAGCATACTCAAAGGTCCCCTTTACTATGAACACCCACTCACCTTTAGTGTGGAACATCTTCATCACAAACTGTGTAGAGAGTGTGTAGAGTAGTGGCTTAGGCTGAAGACCAAAGTGGAGCGTCAGGCCCACACACTGCTGTGAATCAGGAGGGATCCCCCATCCCCAGACACATGTGCAGAAGTGGAGGAGAAGCTCAAGAGGAGTAGTAAGGCCTACTACTTAGCTTTCTTACCCACCCACACAGCATGGAAGAGGGAGCAAGGGCAAGACTCACGACTTTTCATGTGTGGAGGAGCATCCATCTACAAGGTGAAACAGACCCTGGACTCTCACCAGGATGCAGAAGCTGTCAGAAGGAACTTGCATTGGAAGGAAGGACCAAGAACCCCTTCTCTAAACTGCAATTTACTGGAACAGTTTAGTAAATTATCTCTTTTTTCCCCAACTAAAATGTACATATGTGTGTTGAGAGAAGTGTCATCTTAATCATCTTTCTGTAGTCCCTACTGAATATAAAACATGCTTAATAAACATATGTTGAGCTAATGTAGAATATAAGGTATATTGTAATTCACTTTTGTGAGCTACATGGCAAAAAGATAAAATAGAAGCTTAAAATGTTCTCTTCTTTAAAAATACAATAGCAACTGCAGAATAGCTTGATGGAATTTGGAAAACCATGGAAAATGAACCCAGGAGATGGAGCATTTTATGGCCCTAAAGTAAGTGGATCATATGCATTTAAAAAAGTAAAATTTAAAAGAAAAAATTCAACTGTCTCTAAGCAAACATTATTTAATTTATAGATTGATATAAAAATCAAGGATGCTATTGGCAGATACCACCAATGTGCTACAATTCAGCTGGACTTCCAACTGCCTATTAGATTTAATCTCACATATGTTAGGTGAGTGATTGAATATGATTAAATAAAGTAGTACTAATATCCTAATTATTTGTCATTTGAGATGAATATTCAAAAAATAAACATTAGTGTATATCTAATATATATGCCGAATATTCAATATATGTTTTTTTACCTATTTGTAACCTAATTGGGGATTTTAGTTCATTTTGTGTGGCTATAACAAAACAGTTGAAGCTGGGTACTTTATAAAGAAAAGAGATTTATTGGTATCTGGAAAGCCCAAACAGCATGGCACCAGCATGGCAAGGGCCCTCCTGACTATATCACAATGTGGCAGAGAAGCGGAAAGGGAAATGGCTGCTTACATAAAGGGGCAAGTACATGGGATGGCCTTATAACAACCTGCTCTCCTGAGAACTAACATAGTCCTCTGAGAACTATATTAATCCATTCTGAGGCTAATGCCCCTATAACCTGATCTTCTCCCACTAAGCCTGACATGTTAAAGATCTACCATATTAGTGGTAGAATGCTTGCTTAGCTTAGCATGCACAGGCCCTGAGTTCCATACCTGGACCAAGCTTCCAGCACATGACCTTTGGGGAACACACATACATCCAAACCACACAAGAGGGCTCAACTTGAATTTTCTAAGGACCTGGTCTGGTAAAGGAAGAAAGGTAAGTGAGCATAGGATTAGAGATCTGAGCAAAGTACCATAAAAACATGGTCCAGGTTGCTAACTGTCCCTGAGGCAAAGAAGGAAGACTTCACAAAGAGCTGCTGTAGGATCTGTGATGTGGGAATGAGATAGTTGCCAGAGAAAGCAGGGGAAAAGGCAAGTTTTCTATACCAATAACTTGTTGTAAAAATATTTATTGACGTACAGTGAAACTGTGTGTGTGTGTGTGTGTGTGTGTGTGTGTGTGTACATACATATGCATGTGTACAGTTTGGCAAGTCAATGCACATAGAGAGTGCTGTGACTCCACAGTTATGACTGTATCATTCCAATTTTTTTTTTTTTTTTTTTTTTTTTTTTGGTACCAGGGATTGAACTCAGGGGCATTCGACCACTGGGCCACATCCCCAGGCCTTTTTTGTATTTTATTAAAGACAGGGTCTCACTGAGTTGCTAAGTGGCCTGGCCATTGCTGAGGCTGGCTTTGAACTCGGATCCTCCTGCCTCAGCCTCCCAAGTGCTGGGATTATAGGCGTATGCCACAGCGCGTGGCTATCATTCCAATAAATTTATTTGTGCTGTTTGTAGTCACACTTCTTCCTGGCAATCATCAATATGTTCTCTATCACTATAATTTTGCTTTTTCCAGGATGTCTTATAAATAGAATCATGCTAT
The DNA here is from genome assembly GCA_025594165.1 of Tamias sibiricus. Classification (NCBI taxonomy): domain Eukaryota; kingdom Metazoa; phylum Chordata; class Mammalia; order Rodentia; family Sciuridae; genus Tamias; species Tamias sibiricus. Next base: position 139,706,538 of record CM046659.1, read on the forward strand.
GTGTGACCTTAAAGAGACCATCTTCTTTCACATAGTGTAATGCCTTGTAGATTCATGGGTATTTTTGCATGTTTCAGTGGTTTGTTCCTGTTTATTGCTGACCAGCATGCTATCATTGTATTGATGCAGCACAATTTTCTTGTCTAGTCATTCACTTAAAGGCATTGATTTGTTTGCATTTTGGGAGGATTATGAATAGAACTGCTTCAGACATTAGTGGATAGGTTTTTGTGTGTGAATGCAAGTTTTATTTCTTTAGGGCAAATATGATTAGTGTATGTTTAATGTTATAAGAAATTGCTAAAGTGTTTTCTGTGGTAGCTTTACCATTTCATATTCTTGCCAGCAATGCATATGAGTTCCATATGTTTCACATCCTCGAGAACACTTGGTATTGTCTGGGTTTGTTCATTTGTTTGTTTTTATGGTGCTGGGGAATGAGAGCCTTCCCTGCTAGGCAAGCACCCTGCCTCTCAGTTATATCCCTACCCCTGTTTAAGACACTTCTGAACAAATGCATAATAGTATTTCATTATGTTTTGATTTTGTATTTCTTTGATCATAATAAATTTAACATCTTTTCATGTGCTTATTTCCCATTTATATATGCTTTTTGGCTAAGGGCCTGTTCATGTCTTATCCTCATTTTAAAATTGGGTGTTTGTTTTATTACCCTTGAATTTTGAGAATTTATATCTAAATATTTTAGATATAAACATTTTGATGGATATGTGATTTGCAAATATTTTATCTCACAATTTGTAGCTTGCTTTTTTATTTTTACAGTGTCTTTCCATTCATATTGAGTTTTTAATTAGAATGAAGTGCAATTTATAATTTCTTTTTTTTATGGATTGTGATTTTTGGCATCGTGTCTGTGAACTCTTTGCCTAACCACACAGGTCATGAAGATTTTCTCCTATGTTTTATCTTAACATTTTCTAGTTTTAAGTTTTACATTTAGATTTAAGATCTCTCTTGCATTTGTGTGTGTCTGTGTGCGCGCGCTCGCTGTAAAGTATAGGTTAGGGTTCGTTGCATCTAGATTGTTTAACATCATTCATCAAAAAGAACATTCTTTTGTCCTTTGCAAAGATCAGTTGGACATACTACTGTCATGTATATCTAAAAAGAACAAATTTCTTAAAATTAAAAAAAATCAGAAGGACAGCTGGGCACACACCTGAAATCCCAGCAAATTGGGAGGCTGAGGCTGGAGGATTGCAAGTTCAAGGCCAGCTTGGCAACTTAGTGAGATCTTGTCCTCAAACTAAAATAGAAGGGGCTTGGGATATAACTCAGTGGTAAATTGCCCCTGGGTTCAAACCCTACCATCCTTCACCCCTGACATACAGACATATTCATGAGGATCTGTTTCTAGATCTTCAATGTGTTCTGCTGATCCACTGATTATACCTTTGTTAACACCATGGCTTTATAGTAAAAAACTTATGATTAATAGTGTGAATCCTTTTTCTTTTTCAGAATTATTTTGCTTTTAATAAATCTATTGAAAATCCTGGTAGGAATTTTGATTGGAATTGCATTTAGTTTGGGCAGGATGGACATCTTCACTCTGTTGCGATCCATGATCTTTTTATTTCTTTCCTCAGTTTTTCCAGATTTCAGCATAGAAGTCCTCTGCAAATCTTGTTAGATGTAGAAATAGATGTAGATGTCAAATATCCAAGTATTTCACTTCTAAGGGGTGATTCTAAGTAGTATTGTAGTTTTAATTTTTACATACATGTGTTTATTGCTCATATGGGGAAAATGCAACAGATTTTTTTTTTTTTTTTGTACCGGGGATTGAACTCAGCGGCACTAGACCACTGGGCCACATCCCCAGCCCTTTTTTGTATTTTATTAGAGACAGGGTATCACTGAGTTGCTAAGTGCCTCGCCATTGCTGAGGCTGGCTTTGAACTTGCGATCCTCCTGACTCAGCCTCCCAAAGTGCTGGGATTACAGGCGTGCGCCACCGCGCTCGGCTTGCAACAGATTTTTGTTGGTTGATCATGTATGCTGAGACTTTGCTGGACTTACTAATTAATTCTAGGACATTTGCTTTTGTTTTTTTGTAGAATTCTCAGGATTCTACATGATTGTACACAATCATGCCATGTAGAAACAGGGACAGTTAAACTCTTTATTTTTTATTTGTATTCCTTTTGTTGCCTTCTTTTGCCTTATTGCACTGGCTAGAACTAGTATTGTTTTGAGGAAGAGGGATGAGAATGGACACCATTGCCTTGTTTCTAGTCTTAGGAGGAAGGCATACAGTGTTATATCCTTAAGTATACTGTTGACATGTAGGCTTTTTGTAGATACTGCATCAAGTTAAAGAAGTTCCCTTGTATTTCTAATTTTTCAAGAAATTTTTTAATCATGAATGTGTGTTATTAGATTTATTAAATTGTTTTTCTGTATAAATTCATATTGTCATGTGATTTTCCTTCTTTAGTCTATTAATATGGTAGATTCTATTTAGTGTATTGAACTAGCACTGCATTGCTGGGATAAAATCCATTTGGTTATACTGTGTCACTGTTTATATGTGTGTGTGTATTACTGAATTTGATCTTCTAACGGCTTGTTGAGAATGTTTGAATGTATGTTCACATAGGATATTGTCTGATTTTCTTTCTTGTACTGTCTTTGTACAAGTATCTGTGAATGCTGGCCTCATAAAACAAATTGGGAAGTATTCCATTCTGTTCTATTTTATGGAAAAAATTATATAGAATTGGTGTTATTTCTTTTTAAGATATTTGGTTAAATTTGCCATTGAAATTATTGCTGTAGGTTTCCTTTTGGGAAAGAAGGAAAATTATTGACATGTTTAAAATTTAATAATTTTTGATAGAGTATTTTCCTTTAAAGATGCTTGGAATAAATGAACAACCACTCCTCATACAAGGAGGATGGGGTGGAGAAACAGATCAGCCATGCAGCCATCTAAGGCGTATGTGGACAGTGGAAAGAGGGAGAGCAGAAGTAGAGGCAGCAGCAGTCTGTGAACAGGTCATAGATGATAATAGATAGAACCAGGTAATAGGGCAAGGGTTGTAGCTCAGTGGCAGAGCGCTCGCCTCTCACGTGCGCGGCCCGGGTTCGATCCTCAGCACCACATAAACATAAAATGCATTGCATTGTGTACAACTAAAGTAAATAAATAAATATTTTTTTTAAAAAAAGAACCAGGTAATAGAGGTGAACAAAGAGGAGGTGTTTGGGGTATGCTGTGGATGAAGAACCAATGTGATTTATTCAGGCTTAGGGAGGAGAGAAAAGCATCAAGGTCATCACCATCATGGAGTGGGGATTTATCCTAAGTTAGCAAGGGAGGTTTAACACGGAGACTCAGCCTTGCAGGAAGGTGTCAGGTAAAGCTTAGCATTTGTTCCTGTGTCATAGGCAGAAAGAAATTTTCCTTCTTATGATAATGAACATTTGTCAGAAAACAGTAGTTAACACCTCAATATAGTTAAGAAGGTGATTATGCCTACCATTTGTACTATTACTCAAAATTATTCTGGAAGTACAAATATTCAAAGAGATTAAGTTGTTATTATTTGTAGATGTTAAAATGTCTAGAAATTGGCCAGGGATGCAGCTCAGTGGTAGAGCACTTGCCTACCATGTGTGAGTCCCTGTGTTCAACCCCTACATCTGCCAAAAACAACCCATAATTCTAGAAATCTGACAGAATCAAATGGAGAAAATTTGGAACTAATAATATAGTAAGTTATTATTAGTAAGCAGTAAGCACAAAGTACAAATTTCAATTTGTGCTTTCTGCCTATATCTGTATAGGGATGGACTCAAGGCATCCCCTGACCCCAAAACTTTCTGTGGAATCTAGACAGGGAGTTTTGTTTGAAGTTGATCTACAGTTACCTTTAGCAGAAATTATTGATGGATGAAGGAGCCCTAATTAGGAAGGGCTGTTGCAGCTAGCTGGAAGCCATAAGTTCCACCTGATATGTATGTGACGCACCTGTAGGCACCCGCAAAGCTGAAGGTATATAAACCGGGTGAAAGCGGTCCGAGTTAGGAGAACGGAGCAGTCAGTCGGGCAGTCACTCGGTCGGTCAGAAGAATCAGAGCGGCCAGAACGTAGGCAGAGTGGTTACAGAAGAGAAACCAGATAGAAGAAGTAATGACTGGTCAGAGTTAGGCCGAGGCTCCTGAGGAAGACAGAAGAAAAGCAGTAAAAGCTTTACTCTGCCTCCGAGAGTTTTCCTCCTGGTTTTCGGTACCAGGCAGCTTACAGATGGAGATGTTATCCAATTTTACTTCATTTGAAGTTAGTTTAATTAGTTAGTCTCTGTTTTTGTTTGTTTTGTGTGTGTTTTAGTAGTACCTAGCTGGTACAATTTGTAGATAAATTTTTCTCATAAGAACCTATTACATTTGTTACAGTGAAGTGGAATTTATCTTTCTGAGAAATATGTGCATAGATTTCAGAGTGGTTACTTCGTTTTGATTAAGAGTCATACTTTCTTTTTCTATTTTTTCTAAAGGGAGGTAGATAACTAAATGTAAGACACGAGTCATGAAGTTTTCAGGTCTTTGAAGGGAATTTGGCCAGTGGATTTCTAGAATAAATATTAAAAACAATTTGAAAAATTAGGTTTACTATGGGGGCATGATAGTGGCAGGAATGGGGTGTACAAGATCAAATGAAATTGCCTGTGAAGTTAAGAAAGGGAGTGTGGGAATTGATTGCATTATTCTCTATACTTTTGTATATTTTAAGTGTTCACTAATAAAATGTTTTAAAAATAAATGAAAAAAAAAAAAAAACAAGACAAAGCAATCTTTTGTTCTGAGGAAACAAAACAGCCACCAAAGAAATAGTCAGTGGAAAGATATCCAGAAACACTAATCTAAATCTATACTCAAAATTAAATATAAGGTAAGAATACAATAAAGTTATTATCTAATTTTAGGAAAATACCTAAATGTATAATTTTCATTTTTTAGTAAGGATGGGGATGATAAGAAGAGACCTGTGATCATTCACCGAGCCGTGTTGGGATCAGTGGAAAGAATGATAGCCATTCTCACAGAAAACTATGGGGGGAAATGGTAAGTTACATGAAAGAGAAAAACTAAATGTCTCTTATTCTTAAAAATCACATCTAACAAGATTAAATTGGTAGGAAAAAATGGCAGCTCCTGCTTTTATAATTAGCAGGTATCCAAAGAATAATAAGAATTATTGTTCCTTTTGCCAGATCAGAAAACAAAGAAAGCAAAAACAGAGTGACAGAAAATTGCATTATCTTCCCTTTTGGTAACTCAGTCATATTAAAGAATTATCTTTTCACCTGTTTTAAGCCCATGAAGATCCAGTTACTGTCTGGAAAACATATGTCCAGTTTCCCAGGGTACTGTCTCTTGTCCCATTGCTGTCTCTTGTTCAACTTGTATTGCTTACCCTTGGGGGTCCCTTGTGACCATTGGCTGGAAGGAAAACATGTAAACCTGATCCATAAATGGCTGAATAATACACCAGTATAAACCCAGAGAGGATGGCTACAGCATCAGAGTTCCATCCAGGGATGACTGTGGAAAAGGAAAATGCTCTATAATGCAGAATGTTAAATGGTACAACTTATGTCCCCTCTGCCTGGAAGGAAAACTGGCCAGAGGTATGAAGTTACATTGACGTAGTGCTCTGGTTACTGCTTTCGCCACAAGACCAGAGATATAGAAATAATTAGATTGGAAAAGTAAGTGCCAGACAGATTTGGGGAAGAGGAATATGGATGACTCCTCAGAATGGGCCATGAAAGTGGTATTGCTCGCTGTAAGGTCCTCACTGTTGAGGAGCATTTCAGCTTTCTATAAAAGAGGGTCCATTCAGCATCAACTTCTTTTTGTCCTTCATAATTACTCATATAATGAGGAAAATGGCCAGTAGGTGATATGCATGTTCTCAATAACATAGACATTGCCTCACCAGGTTCTATATTACTACATGTCTTCTGTGGACACAATTTGCCATTGGTAATGATATATCCTGATCCCACAGGATGGTACCATAACCCAGGGGGAGCAGCCAGCTGTCTTGTGGCAGTTTGATTACATTGGATCCCTTTCATCAAGCAAGTGCCAGTGCTAGAAAAGATAGCAACGTTCACTTTCTTTTCATAGAAAAGACAGTTACTCTGAATTTTGCTTTGCTTTTTTTTCCTGCCATGCTTTCTGCCAGAAGCACTGTGGGGTAATCCTATAGCCAAGAAGTAAGGCCTGAGCCAGTGTTGTTGAATTCACTACTATCACTGCTCTCAGAAGTAGCCAGCCACACCTGGAGTTACAGCACATACCCTACAACCTGTGAAAATGCGGCGAACCAGCCATTTTGCCTCCCATCCCATGTTTAAGAAACTGACTATTTGCTCATGTAGTTTGGTTCTGTCTTCAGGATCTACTGCCCCCACCACTATTATTGCTAGGCATAATACCTGTAGCTTCCACTGTGGACACTGGGCACTGGATGCCAATGCTAGAATCACTGCCACAGGTTCCTCAAAAGCCCCATGATGGGCTGGGGTTGTGGCTCAATGGTGGAGTGCTTGCCTAGTATGTGTGAGGCACTGGGTTCGATTCTTAGCATCACAAATAAATAAAATAAAGGTCCATCAACAACTAAAAAAAAACAAAACACATGTATATATTAAAAAAAAAAAAAGTCCCATGACTTTGCATCATCCTTGCCAGATGGACTCCTCTTGGAATCTGTGTACCACTCTGACCAAGTCAGTGTGCTGTGCTTGTATATCTGCCACAATCTAGTTCCCACATGTGCATTCTAGTGTTCATGTCAGAGAGACCAGGGAAGCAAATTTCTGAGCAGGGATCATGAGGTGGGAAATTTTCCTGAGTGTCTTCCAAAGGTACTGGGCAACTAGAGAGTCTGTTTATATCTGAGATACTAAATTTGTGACCTTGGAGAAATATATTTTGGTGTCATGGAGCTTTTAAGCTATTAGAATTACACAGAAGCCAAAATACAGGCAAGAATATATATACTAAGTGTGAGTTAACATGTATATATTTCTTTCATTTTATACCCAGTATTCTGTATTTTATCATGTGTAATTATGTTTAGCATATATATTATTTTGTTTCTGCAATTTAAGAAAAAATATATATACATTCATAAAGTACCATCTGGGAATAGTCCCCATTGTATTTCCTCTACCTTCAAACTAATTATGATGGTACCATTCTGTAGGATCAGTATTTATCACTACTGAAGGCAAATTGTGTCCCCAGAAGCCATGTAGTGATTTGGAACTTGGTGATGGAATGTCCATGTTGTTGATTTAAAAATCCAGTTGATTTTAAATAATTTAATAAAGCTGAGAAATGATGGTGTCTTACATTAAAAGGATAGTGGTGAAAGTGGCAATAAATAAATAAATAAATAAATAAATAAATAAATAGAATTAGTGGAATTAGGAGATGAAGTGGGAGACAGGAGGTGGTGCTAGTGTGTGGAGTGGGCTGTCCTCCTCAAGGGACCAAGATTTCTGACACCTGCTGACTCTGTGGGGGAAATGTCTCCAAAAGCTAAAAGTAAAAATGGTTAAAATGTGGTTCCCTGTGGAAAGTAAGACTGGGGACAGGGTGAGGCTAGACCACATGTTATACACTCTATCTGTTCTTCATCATATGTTTAATTATGTTTATCATATGTCATTTTATTTCTACAGTTTAAGAAAAATATGTAAATATGCACATTCACAAAGAACTGTCTGGGAATAGTCCCCATTGCATACCCTTCCACCTTCAAATTATGATGAAGAAAAAGGCAAATGTCCACATCAAACATTGCTTTTATCTACCCCTCCATGTTTTTAAAAATATATTTTGACACAATCACATGTAGTTTTAAGAACTAATACAGAGAGGTGCAGCATAGTCTTTTCCCAGTTTCCGTCTGCCCCCATGGTAACACTTGCAGAATTTAAGTATCACAACCAGGAAATAAGCATTGATATGATCTATCAACCTAATTTGGATTTTACCACTTTCACTGGCACTCATTTAAAAGAGTGTGTGTTTCTGTGCACGCATGTGCAGGCATGCTTAGTTCTATGAGGTTTTCATCATAGTGTCTACATTGGGTAACTGCTACCAGTCAAGACTCACTTGTAAGGCCCCTTCATAGTGTCTTTTTATTCCCACTAATGCTCTACCTCACTCCTGTCCACCAATCTGGAAACCATGAATCTGTTCTGTATTTCCATAATGCTCTGATTTCAAGATTGTCATGTGCGTGGAATCATACAGTATACAACCTCTTCAGATCATCTTTTTTAATTCAGTGGAATTCCTTTGAGATCCATTGTTTTTCTGTCAAGTACCAACACTTGGTTCACCTTTATTTGTTAATGATGTTCCATGGTATGGAAGCACCACAGTTTGACCATTCTCCTGCTGAAGGATATTTGGGGTGTTTATGGCTTTTGTCTATTACAAAGAAAGCTGCCATGAATGTTAGTGTGCAGGATTTATGTGAACATAAGTCTTCATCTATCTGGGATAAATGCACAGAAGCACAAGTATGTATTAGCCTACCATCTATGTTCCAACCCATTCTTCCTTCTCTTTTCCTATCGAAATTCCAGATTTCTCCTTTTGTCTACTTTACTGCCTTTTAACTCTTACTGTGGTTTGCTTTGCTTCTACACCAATCCACTGAAATTTTGCTCTCTTGCAAAACCATACTTTAAAAAATCTTTGGTTATTTTTTAATCACAGAATAAGTGGTCATTTTGAAATGATTTTGAAAATATATATTTTTTCAGGCCTTTCTGGCTATCTCCTCGTCAGGTGATGGTCATCCCTGTGAGTCCAACTTGTGAAGAATATGCGGTTCAGGTAAAATTAGAGACATTTGAAGTACCTAATACTTTGCCATGTATTCTGTGTAGGTCATTGGCTTGAAATGTTATTCCTGCTTTAAAATACTGTATAATTAACACATTAATTTAATGAGACAAGTTTTCAGTTATTGGGAGTAACACGAGTCATGTCCATGTAGCTGAATCAAAATGTTTTTAAGAAATTAGTATTTCAAAACATAATTATTCTTTTCCATATGGCTTTATTAGAGAAGAATGCCTTGTCATCTGTTACTGCATAACAATTACCTTAAAACTGAAACAACAAGTATTTATTATCTCAGTTTCCTAGAGGTAGGAATCTGGGAGCAGCATAGATAGTCCATTCTGGTGTGGTGTCTGATGAGGCTGCAGTCAGGCTGTCACAGGGCTGCGGTCCTCCAGGCTTACTCACATGGACCTCAGCTCCTTACCAAGTGGACTTCTTCCTAGGCTGCCTGAATGTCCTCACAGCATGGCAGCTTGCTTCCCCCAGAATGAGTGATCTGGGGAGTTGAGAGATGCAGTCTTTTATAACCCAGCCTCAGAAGTGTACTGCCATCACTTCTGCCCTCCTCTGTGGGTAACAGACTGACTCTGGTACAGGGTAGAGGGCTACACAGGGGTATGAATACCAGATGGGAATAATGAGGGCTGTCTTAGAGTCTGTATACCAAAAATAATGTAATAATGAAAGTATTCCCTATTCTTCTAGGTATCCAATGAATTTTTTGAAGAAGGATTTATGGCTGATGTTGATTTAGATGACAGTTGTACACTGAATAAGAAAATAAGAAATGCACAGTTGGCTCAATATAATTTTATTTTGGGTAACTTAAATTTGTTTATTTTTTTTAGTTTGTTTATTTTTTGGCTTTAATTCCAAAAAAAAGCAAAATTAGGACTATGGCATAACTACTTGATTATGACAGTTTGACTGTTTAATATCTATGTACAAAGAAGAGTCCTGGGTTGTTAGCTGTTCCTAGGTCCTCTGTTATTTGCTGGATGAAGAGTTATAAAGTTCCACATGAAACCTGTTGTATAGTATTATTAACAATAGTGAACATCTCAAATGAAAATGAAAGAAATTTGAAAATAACCTCTTCAGTAGAATTATTCGCCTTATGTTTCAGCCTGACAGGCCTGAAAATATTTTCCCTTGCTCTACTGGTTTATTAGAAATTGTGGGAATTAAACAAATGAATGAGAAAGTTTCCAAATTTGGAATGGTCAAAAGAAAAGAATTTAGATGGAAAAAATAAAATAGCTTGAGGCACATAAGTAATTGGATACAGAATCTAAAATTTTGGTTGTAAACCTGTACAATCAAGAGAAACTGATATTGACATGCCTGAAGGCATGGTATTGCTATCTCTTGTAAGCTGAAAGAATAGTAGAAAGCACAATAAATATGCATAAAGTTGTCCTGTCAACAATTGTTCATTGATAATATTTGGCTCTGTGGTAGGTATTGTGATGTTTAATCGGGCTCATTGTGGTGACAGAAATCTCAAAATAGGTTAGACAAAGATTTATCAGAAAGGTACCCTTGTCATGAAAGGTAGAAATAAATAGCCAAATCATTAGAAAAGTAGCCAGGAGCCTCAGCCCTTACAAGAATTATTTCTCCCCATTTTCTGTTTTTGCTCCAGTCATTTATGCTTCACTTGAGTATCTAGTTTGTTGGGATTATCAGTGGACCAGTTTGTTCCTTTTGTGTGACAAGAAATATGGCTGCAGATTCCTGCTATCATCTCATAATAGGGGTTACTACCGAGAACAAGCTTTGTGCCCACATCCCAGAAAATTCTGGTTGGCCAGCATGGGTCTGGTGTGCATAATTTGACTATCAAGTACCACCAGGTGGAGTCAGGGGATATGTAAGATTTCCTGCTCTAATTCACACCCCATGGCCACAATACTATTTTCTCAAGTGAGCAATAAAAAGATGTGATTAGAAGTCATTCCTTACCTCAAGACACTCAGCTATCAAAGCATGAACTTAATTACCATTAGATAGATAATTAGTGATTAATATTGAAGAAAAATTCAGTTAGACTCATGATACCACTGTTGACTTAATGGTTGATTTATTTCCCTTATTTCTACAGTGGTTGGAGAAAAAGAAAAGATAAATAATGCCGTAAATGTTCGAACAAGAGACAACAAAATTCATGGAGAGATTTCAGTAACTTCTGCCATTATTAAATTGAAGAATCTCAAGAAATCACGTACACTAAATGCTGAGGAAGACTTTTGAAATGCTTTCCTTGTACTTGCTTCTGTGTAACCTAATTTTGACCTTTGAAAATGTATTTTTCCTAACTAATTAACATGTTAGAACTTCTAAGAACTTTAGACCCACAGATCAGTTGAAAAGGGTCAGTGAATGATTAGCTGCTATGTATAAAGTTTAATTCATTAATGTGTTTTGAAGATGATAAGAAGAGAAGCTTGGGAAATTTTCAAGCAATCAATGACTTCAGAGACCTCAATGGTGAGATATTATTCATTGAAAGATGGAAACACTAGAAAGTGAGAAATATGAAAAGTTTTTGCTCAGATTTGTGATTCAGCAGGTGGGCTTCAGGGCTGGGGATAGAGCTCAGTTGCAGAGGGCTTGCTTAGAATTTGAAGGACCTGGGTTCCATCCCCAGCACTAAGAAAAAAGGGGGGGGGGGAGTTGGGTTTCAAGTGAGACAGTCCATAAAGCTTTTTTTTTTAATATTTATTTATTTGCTTTAGTTGTGCACAATGTGTTTATTTTTATGTGGTGCTGAGGATCAAACCCGGGCTGCGCACGTGCTAGGCAAGCGCTCTGCCGCTGAGCCACAACCCCAGCCCTAAAGCTTTTTTGACTTTGAGGGAAAATTTTATTTTCTTATGTCTCAGGTGCTTTTATGGCTATTTTAAAGTTAACACTGAAACTTTATCTCATTTAAATGGAATCATTACTTAATTTGTTTTAACTAACCAGCAACAGTAAGCAATGCAGGTATTAATAAATATTGAATTACTGAAAAAGGACTCTGAAAATCAAAGAAATTGTGTTGTGTAATCTGTTATTTGCACTGTAGTTTAAGAGTTGCAGTTTTAATGCTTGTGATTAAAAATTTTGCTTTGTTCATCTTTAGAAATAATAAATTCCCCAATAAAATGCATCACACAGTGTTTCCTATGTTTCAACTATGGGCTTATACCAGTAAGATGCTCACCTAGAGTTAAACTGCTTTTTTGTTGAGAATGCCATTTTATTGATTATATTATAGACTCAAAATGATTTCTGATTTTTACTGAAAGGAATAACTTACTTGCTCAGAACTGAATTAAAATGGTTTTATGCCAGTAGATAATTTAGTTACCAATCAAGAAATACTTATTGAATATATATTTGGTTAGGTGCTACAGAATTAAAAATAAATTCAAGAAAGTATGTGTTTTCAACATAGTAATCATTTAGTTAGCCTCCTGAGGAATGTGAATTGTGAAATAGTTGATAAACAAAAGTGTCATATATCAGGCCTGTGTAGTAGTAGTAATAGCAGCTTGTGATAAAAATTTTAAAGCATGTGCCAGGTACTATTCCGTGTTCTTTTTTCTGCTTTCATTCATCAAAAGTACAATTGAAAGAGTGGGTGTTAGAGGGTGGCAGTAATACAGCCCTGGAGAAGAGGCTAGGCTCCACTGCTAGTTGCTCCCAAAATATTCAAATTGGTAGGAAAACAGCTTTTTTTTTTTTTTTTTTTTTTTAATTTAAAGCCAGCTTTGAAGGAAGTTAGAAGAAAAATTTTATTTTACAATTCCATCTTGGGAGGCTCTGAGGTCAAAGACAGATTTTAAAAGAGAAGAGGCAAGCAAAGTGAGACAAAAATTAGGAAACACACATGTGCAGATTGAGTTAGCCTATGTTAGAGGGCAGGGCAAGGAGCAATTGCGCATTGTGGACTTCCTTGGTGTCTCTTAGACCAGGAGAGGTCAGCTCCTCAGCCTTTACTCTCAGCACAAGAAAGCTGCTTTCAATTTTAAAGGGGCCCCGAACTGGGTGTATTCCTTGGATAGTCCGAAGACCCCAAAGTGAACGATCTTGTGGCAGGTGGAGAGGGGTGGAACAGGCACGTCAGAGGCACCCCATGAAATCTGCTGCGCTGGGAACAGACACAGGCGGTTAAGAGGCGCTCCCTTACACGAGGCTGGCCGCCTTCGGGGAGAGGCTGTGCTCGGACCCTCCTTTCGCGTGAAAAATCCCACAGCAGGCTTTTTCCAGTCCTTCGAGACTTATTCTGCTTTTTCCCGGTCGTACAGGAATTTTCTCTAAATACCACGTATCCTTAAGGCGTGGGCTACTAAGGCAGGGCCAGCTTCCTCACCCGTGAAAATGAAATGTGGTACGAGCACCTTCGCACAGTTCCCAGCACACAGTAGCAATGTTTGTCTCTAAACATACACATCCAGCCACATGAAAATAGTGCCTAACTTCGCAAATTTCCAACTCCACCTTCAGTCACTTTCAGGGGTGAATTTCGGTACTTGGGTGACCCTTTCCCAGTCTCCAGCAGTGGAAGGAGAAGGAGGCGGGGCACGCGTCTTGTCAAATAGTGTGAGGGACGCTTGGGGATCGAGTATATTCTCCGGTCACATCATTGCACTCCTCCAGGTGACCTTCCGCGGGTGCCTCGAAAGAGAGGACCTTGCGGAATAGCGCGGGACTGCAGCTTCAGAGCGCCTGCGCCCCGGAATCCTCGGGCCGCGCCTGGACACGCCCCCTTGGGCGCGCGCCGGGAGCCCCTCCCCTCGGCCCGGAAGTGCGCGCGCGCCGGCAAGATGGCAGCCGCGGCGGGTCCGCTCCGGCGCCTCCGCCGCTTGTGTCGCGTGCTGCTCTTCCTCTCGCAGTTCTACATTCTGTCTGGTGGTGGTGAGTTAAAGGTCGGGGGTCGCGCCAGGGCGGGCTGAGCGTTTAGAGGGTCCCAGGAGCTGCGAGAAGCGTTCAGGCCGGGACCACAGAGGCTGCGTGCCGAGCGCCGGGTGGCGGGTAGCTGCAGCCCGAGTCTGGCACGTCCTGGATGCCTCACCCGTGTCCTTGCTCAGCTACCTCGCCACCGAACCCTCCAGCTGAGAGGGAACTCTCCGTGGCTCCGCCGGGGAAACTAAAACCGAACTTGATACCACCTTTGTTACCTGGTTGCCTGCAGACCCGAACCGGTGTAGACCCTGTTGGTGATGCGCCCTTTCAGTTTTCTGTCTTCGGGAAGTCAAGCCCTGAGGTTTTCAAGAGCGGTTATTGGCTTGGTGCAGTACTTGCGTGTTAACCACACAAACCAAGGTTTTCATATCCCAAGATAACGTGTTTCTCTAATTGTAGGATCCTTAAATTTAGAGCATTCGCAGCCGCTGGCTCAGTCAATAAAGGATCCGGGCCCAACACGTACATTCACAGTAGTTCCCAGGGCAGCAGGTACTAGATATTTTCTATTCTAGTAAATGTGCATTTTTATATATAGTAGTTTCTTTCTGGTTTTGATACAGTTTCTTTCAGTATACGAAGTCACTTAATTTTTGATTATGTATTGCATCTTAGGTTATTTGAATTACGGGCAGATACACAGCCATTTTCAGTAGACAATTTTGGTATTTTAATACCTTTTGACATTCCTACTTCATCTCTTTTCCAACGCCACGCTCCTCATTTCAGTCTTCTTATTTCTGTTATTTTTCCACTTCCTTGATCAAAGTATCCTTTAACCAGGGCTGCTTTCCCTTCAGAAAATTCCTTCTATTTCTAGCATCCTGTTCTTGATGGTGATTAAAAGGTCTCCCAATGCTGTATGAATTGGGAAAGTAAGAGAGAAGTCTTGTTGTGTCTGTTGGCTATTGGGAACTTGAGGAAATTACTCACCCTCCTTGGACCTTTGTTTCCTCTCCTTTCAGGTTGTGAGGTTAGCCTAACTGCCTGAAAGCATTCCAGCTTTGTGGTTCTAAAGTGTCCAGACTCCAGCCACATAGCAATAGGAACAATAGAAAAGAAAATTGTATTTTGTAGATAGACTGCTTAATACTATGGTGTTTAAGAAGGACTGATTTTAAAGGAGTGTTTGTGTGTTTGGTAAATGGGAAGTAGTTTCATCCCTTTAGAGTTCCATTATATCAATGACTCAAAACTGAAAGAGGTATTTTACTGATTCTTATTTGAATGTGAAAGTGGTGTACTTCATTTAAAATGCACTTTTTAAGAGAAAACACAAGAATTCTTGGCTCTTTAACATATTTTTGAAAACCCCTCTTTTCATTAATACTAATGACTTTTATGTTCTATTAATTGTTAAAAATGTATTGGCCAATTGGTTGGATTGACTGAGAAAAAAAAGTTGCAACTTGCTTAAAATATTATTAAAATATGGAATTATTTTGAACTTTGATATGAAAATATAAATATTATATTAGCAAATTATGGCTTATTGAAGTATCAGTATGGAATAATGACAAAACATTTTCTAGAGTTGGTACCCCCAAAGGTGTCAGTGACTTCATTTCCTATTCAGTAAATTTGAATGAAAAGAATTTTGGATTGGAAATGGAGAGATTTGAATTCTGGCTCCATTTTAACCATACATTCTCTGAGATTTTCCATAAACCCTACCGTGTCTAAGATTTAGTTTTTCATCTTATAAATGGTAGGTTTTTCGAGCTTCTAACTTGTACCTGACATTTTCTCTACATTATTTGTACATGAGCATCTTTAATTTTCATGGCCACTTGGGAGGCAGGACTGAAATACTTTCTACCAGTATGCTGCCCACCAGGTCACACAGCTGGCTGGTGGCAGAACCATACTTTAATTTTAGGTTTCTCTCTCTGACTCTGACTCCAGCTTAGTGCTTTTTGCATTCCAGCGTAGTGTCTCATTGCTAATGTTTGTGTCTCTTCACCTTAGAAAAATTGTTTTCCTGTTATTCTGATCAGTGTCAAGAGAGAATAAGCCACTCTCTCACCTCTCACAGAAAGTACCGAAATCCCACCCTATATGATGAAGTGTCCAAGCAATGGTTTGTGTAGCAGACTTCCTGCAGACTGTATAGAGTGTGCTACAAATTTCTCCTGTGTCTATGGGAAGCCTGTCACTTTTGACTGTACAGTGAAACCTTCTGTTACCTGTGTTGTAAGTACGGCAGCTTACCTATTCTAAATAAATGCATTGTAAATTTCCAAGTTAAAAGTGTTGTTAGATTTGACTGTTGGAAGGAGATTCTGAAATAGTTTTTGTATTCTTTTATAACTGCCCTGTAAAGTACATAAATAGAAATAAATTTTGAAATCCTGTGTTCCCTTCCTTATCAAATTGCTACTGTTCCAATTATGTTGGTAACTGACAAGCCAGTTGGTATTATGTGGAAATTTGTAGGACAGAAATGTTGCTTTGTAAAACCTGGAGAAGATCTCATTTTACCTAGTGTATCTGAAGTGGATATAATTCCTGCAGATGGGTTCTGTGTTCTTGGTAATGAGAGCAGGTATATAGAGGCATGAAAATGTCTCTTTACCATAGATAGAGTTTGCAAAGGAATTATTTCTTTGTAATGAGAAGATGGATTCAGTAAATGCTGGGATGACTGGGTACCTCTCTGTGAAAAAAATAATAATAAGTCCCTGTTTTGTCCAAAATAAATCCCAGATAAAAATATAACTGGAAGGAACAGGTAAGAGTGCCCTTTTTTGAGCATCACTGAGCTGCAAGTTAGGAGGAGGATCCAGGTTCCCTGATCCCAGCTTGGTGTTTCTATAAGCATAGCATGTTCCCTTGCTTCTGAGTTCCAGGTCTTCCCTGCCATCTCCTGTTGCAGTCTGCACCTCAAGGTTTTTACTCCTGCTCTCATCTCCATGAGCACTTGGCATGGTCAACCAATAGGCAGCCCAACTGAGAAGAGCTACATGACACATAGTGATTCAGACTATACATGCCATGTGGTTGTTCTAAGCTGGAAAGTGCTGGGGAAAATTTGGAACTTGGAAGCAAGGCAGTGCGCTATGCTTACAGAAGCATCAGGCAGCTGTCTGTGACTATCACCTTATAAAATAATTTTTCTTTTTTCTATATTGCTAAAATATATGTGCTCTGTTAAGCATCCCTGAGTTCAATCCCTGGCACAAAAATAAATAAATAATTAAAATGAAATGCATGTACTGATTATAAAATAAGGTAGTTAGGCAAAAGTGGTAAAATGAAATAATCTTATCACCCTGAAGTAACTTTTGCTATTTTGATGTGAGTTTATGTAGGTTTTTTCCCCCTTTTGGTAGGCAATATATATTTCGGTGTATATTTTTATGATTATAAGGTCATACAACATACATTTGTCTTATATACATTATTGGTTTTGTGTCTATTTTTCTGCTACTTACTGCTAAGTCCTAAATACATGTATTTTAGAAATTTTGTATTATACAGCTATGTAGTCTTAATGACATGATGACAAACAACCGTATTATGATTGGTTAATTCTGTGTCCTTTGGTGTATAGGATCAAGACTTCAAATCTCAAAAGAGCTTCATCATCAACATGACTTGCAGATTTTGCTGGCAGCTTCCTGAAACAGATTATGAGTGCTCCAATTCCACCAGCTGCATGACAGTGTCCTGTCCTCGGCAGCGTTATACTGCCAACTGCACAGTGCGGGATCACATACATTGCTTGGGTAAGTCAGTCAGAATTCAAGGAAGTTCATAAACAAAGTATTTCTAAGTTCACCAGAAGTTTGAAAATTTAATTATTTTATCATATACATCAGTAATATTTTAATTGTGCCAATCCTCATTAGTAGACTGATGGACTAAAAAAGAAGTATGGGGAAAATGTGCAACTCTTTTTAAATACAAAATTGCATAAAACAAGAAAAAATACTTCAGACCTAAAACATAGTAACTGAATTTCCCCTGGTTAACAACTGAACAGTTCTGATACATTGTAACCACCTGAATGTTGCCTTTGTACACTTGCTCTTCCTCCTTCATAGAGGTAACACGTTTTGAAATTTCTTCATGAACTTCTCTTTTAAAATATTCTATGGTTGTATGTGTGTGTATAATAAAATATAGTATGATACACTCTTTATTTTAATTAGATGTACAAAATAACATCAGACTGTGGTCTTTTGGGACTTCTTTCCTCTCAACATTAGGGCTCTACTGGGACTTCTTTTATTATTTTTACTTCTGTCAGATAATTTATTATAAAATTGTATCAACAGTATATCCAGTCTCCTAGGTATTGAATTATTTGCAGTTTTTACCTATTGTGGCAACTGTTAAAATTTCTGTTCATATCTCCTGTTTGTACATTTGTAGCAGTGTGTCTGGCATATATTCACCCTCAGATCTTATTTTCCAGAATGGTTTATGTTCTGAAATTTACATTCCCTTGGGCTGGGATTATGGCTCAGCGGTAGAGCGCTCGCCTAGCACATGCACGGCCCAGGTTCAATCCTCAGCACCACGTACAAATAAATGCATTGTGTACAACTAAAGCAAATAAATAAATATATTTTTAAAAAATTTACATTCACACCAGTGGTAGCACATAACTATTCTTGATGATCCATATCTTCATTATGTCTTTTTTTTTTTTTTTTAGATATTTATTTATTTATTTTAGTTGTACACAATGCATTTATTTGTACATGGTGCTGAGGATCGAACCTGGGCCGCGCACGTGCTAGGCGAGCGCTCTACTGCTGAGCCACAATCCCAGCCCCTCAGTATGTCTTATCTTTAGGTTTTGTCTTATATTAAAGATTTCTGGTATTATTTTATATTCTTGGTACTATCCTTAGGTGACCCTAAAACCCTTTCCCAAATTTTGACTTTTTTCTTCCCCACTTTCCTTAGAGTATCTTTTGATGAATAGAATTTTGAAAATGTGATTAAGTAATTAGTCTTATAGTTAGCCACTTCTTTTCCCACCCCAGGTTCATAATTTCCTATATTTTCTTTTAAAAAGTAGAAGTTTGGCCTTTCACAGTTAGTACTATAATCCACATGATATTGGCTTTGGTAGATCTTAGGAGGCAAATTCACCTTTCTATTTCCTCCCGCATGGATGCCAATTTTGCAACCCATCTTTATCAGCCTCTAGTATATGTCAGGTGTTTATATGTGGTGTTGGTTCTGAGCTGGCGCTTCCTGTTCAATATATCTGTCTTCACCCAGTCTTGATATCTGTCTGGTAGAGCATTTCACATTCCTTAAGTTTTAACACTAACTTAACTGATGTAAATATTAAATCTATGCTTATAGATGGTAAGGACTTTCTTTGTGTTATTAACTAGAGTAAAACTAATTATAAATAGAGGTGACCTTTTGATTCTAAATTATTAGTTGGTATAGTGAAATCTCTGAGAGTATTTTTGTACTCTTTTTTTATGTAGAGTGTTTTCCTTTTTCTTTTTGTAAGGTAACCGTACTTTTCCCAAAATGCTGTACTGTAATTGGACTGGAGGTTATAAGTGGTCGACTGCTCTGGCTCTAAGGTAAGCTTTGGTAATAACTTAAAAATACCATTTAGATTTCTTTAGGATCAATGCAGTCTTTCAAACGTTAGGCTTAGCCAGACTCATCCTTTGCTAAGATCCTACCACTTCTGTTAGCCTCTAGAAAACACAGTTGCAGATAGGTAAAATTGGGTTGTTATTGTAGAACATTAGGACTAACCAGGATTCCCATCCTGAACTTATGTGAATCAGTAAAATGCTATAGACTAAAATATGAAGGTTTTTTTAAAAAAAATCTATTTTTAAATTTTAAGCAACGTTCATCTTATAAAAAATAATGTGTTCAATACTGAAAAATGAAAATTAAGAAAAAATTACCTATAATTTTATCATCCAATTTCAGATCTATAACTCTTATGTTTACATTTTAAACTTTTCATCAGGATCATATCAGTCTTCCCACTAAAGGGAAAGGCAGATGGGGCCCTGGTTAAATGTTTAATCAAAAAGTTATGCTATCTACCATGAAGTCTTGGTGTTAGAGCCTGAGTAACATAGGGTAGGATCTTTTAACCTTCTCCCTGTTGACATTTGGAGCCAAATAATTCTTTGCAGTAGAGCTGTCTTGTGCATAGTAGAAGGTTCATCAGCGTCCCTGGCCTTGACCTACTGCTAGTTGTCAGTCACACCCCATTCCACCAGTCGGGACAATAAGAATGCCTCCAGACCTAGCCAAATGTCCCCTAGCAAGCTAAGTTGCCCATTGTTGAGAACCATTACATTAGGGTTTGTGCTGACCAGAGCTTTACTGGAAAGTAAAACAAGAATCCAAGATAGAAAATTAGATATGACAAAATAAGATTTGACAGCTGGCCATACGTAGTTTTTGTCAGTAATTGTTCAAATTAAACTAGCAATTGACTTTAAAAGAAAGCTTTTTAATTTAAAGTAATTTTAGGCTTATACAAAAGTCACAAAGATGGTAGAGAGTTTCTTGCACACCCCTCACCCAGTCTCTGCTACACTGTTAATATCTTACATTATCATGATACATTTAAGGACTTAAAAACTGTTTCCTTCACAGAGTTCAACATAGTACTTTTAAAATATTCTCTGTAAATGAGGCATGCCCCAAAGTACAGTTGTCCCTCAGAATCCTTGGGATGTTGATTCCAGGGCCCACTTGGATACTCACATCCCTTTAAATAAAATAGCACAGTATTTGCACAGAATTACAAACATCTTCCCATGTACTTAAATCATCTCCAGATAATTTATAATACCTGATACAATGTGAATGCTATGTTAATAATTGTTATTCTATACTGTTTAGGTAATAAGGGCAAAAAGAAAAGTCTGTGCATTTTTAGTACAGATGCAGTTTTTTTCCCAAAAAATATTTTTGATCTGTGGTTGATTGACTACAAATGGAGAACCTCTTTTGAATACACAGAGCCAGCAGTCTTCTGCAGTAGGGGGAGGGTGTAGGTGAACAATATCAGCAGCAGAGTTGGCTAAATGTGAATAATCATGAGAGCTGGCTCATAGAAACTGTTTTCTACTCTTTACTTTCATTTGAGTTTTGAAATTTCTATAGTAAATATTTTCCTGATGTTGTTAAATCTTAATATTTGAAGGACTTAAGAATCATTAGTTCATAATACTAAATTTTTAGATAGGAGTGACTGAAAAGCCCTGCATGGTGGTGCACACCAGTAATCTCAGTAGCTGGGGAGTCTGAGGCAAGAGAATCAAAAGTTCAAAGCCAGCCTCAGCAATAGCAAGGCACTAAGCAACTCAGTGAGACCATGTTTCTAAATAAAATATAAAATAGGGCTGACGATGTGGCTCAGTCATCAAGTGCCCCTGAGTTCGATCCCAAGTACCAAAAAAAAAGTGACTGAAGAAAGTTAAGACAACTTGATCTGGGTTAGTTCATTGTGGTATATGCCTCAAGACTCCAGCTCAGGACTGCATGTCAGAATACTTTCTGTCAGACTAGGTCCCTGCTTTGATGAAAAATCAATGAGATTGATTATTCTTATTAAAAAAATAAAAGAAAAAGAAAAACATCTAGCTTTCAGCATGGTTAAAAATTATATGCTTCTTGGGGCTGGGATTGTGGCTCAGTGGTAGAGTGCTCGCCTAGCATGTGCACGGCCTGGGTTCGATCCTCAGCACCACATAAAAATTGTACAACTAAAAGCAAATAAATAAATATTTAAAAATTTTTTTTTTAAATTGTATGCTTCTTTATTCATTTTTTTCTTGGTGCTGGGGATTGAATCCAAGGCCCTGTACATGCTAAGTCATATGTGTTTATTTTTGATAAACAGTCTTGCCCATCATTATTTGGTGTTGTGAATTCATGAAATGGTCATTTATGTTCTATAAATGGGGTTGATATAATTTAAGGCCCTTTCACAAATGTGATTTGGCATGGTTATTAAACCATAGCTGGCTACATTTATGGATTTCAGCCTGCTTTACTGTTGCAGCATCACACTAGGTGGGTTTGGAGCAGACCGCTTCTACCTGGGCCAGTGGCGTGAAGGCCTGGGCAAGCTCTTCAGCTTTGGCGGTCTGGGAATATGGACACTAATAGACGTCTTGCTAATTGGAGTTGGCTACGTGGGACCAGCAGATGGCTCTTTGTACATTTAGCTGTGGTTATGTGCTTCAGAGAGGAGCAGTCCTTAGGAAAAGGTCTGTTGGCCTGTAGTAACTGATGTGTTGTGAGTGATGTGTTTGTATGTTTTTAATGTACAGCATCTGTACTTTGCTTGCCTTGATAAAGGTGAAATAAAGAAGTAAAATACTGAACATGCTAACCTGGAATTTGTTTTTATTTGCCTGCATTATTTTTTTTTTCTGTGAAAAAATGTAAACTTAGAGCCAGAATAACAAATTTTGCATTTAATTTAAAAGACCATTTAATTCTGTGAAGTTACTCTCCCCACCCAGGGTTTTATTTTTTATTTATTTATTTATTTATTCAAATTTATTTTTTATTCTAAGTTGTTAGAAATGACAGCAGAATGTATTACATTTTGTATTATACTCGTAGAGCACATTTTTACATATCTCTGGTTGTATGCAAAGTATATTCACACCATTTGTGACTTCATACATGCACTTCCATGAAGTTACTTTTATTGTTGCTTGAGTCACTCTGTGGTTTGTTATCTTCATCCAGAATGGGGTGTCTTGTAAAGCCATTCAGCTGTGACTGTAGAGAATGGGTGAGCTCAGATTTTATTACCTAAATAAGGTTATCTATGTCTGCTTCCGGCATCTTGTGAACTTTGCAGTATAGTCTGGTCTTTATAAAGTAAAATGTAGAACTTTTGTTTTAATTGCCCTGATTTGAATTTTGTATAGACAAAGGTAGAAGGTTGCAAACATATTGAAATTAGTAAAATTACACTTTAAGAAATATTGTACACCTGTTTTTATATTTAAATATCTTGAATAGTCATAACAACTTACTGTTATTATTAAGAAGTAAAATGTTTGTTTTTGCCACATTCCAAAAGTCTTAATTGGCTGGTTTATTGATACAGTGGAAGTGTTGGAAAATGTGATAAATGTTTTTGAATCATCATAGTTCTCTTTATTGGACAGAAAAGCAATTGTTAGTGCAAAGTGGTTTCTACTCAAGTTTGCTTTTGAAACATTTAAATATTCTTAACATTCTTCCTTTCAAATTTAGGTGTCTGTGTGTACTACTTTTTAAACATCTACACATATTAATAGCCAGAAGACTTAACCATCATACCTGATCTAGAAGCTATAAAATATCTCTTGGGAGTATTTACATAAATATCATAAGATGGACTCTTATTTTCCTCTCTAGTTTGTTTGCTACTTATAAGTTCCCTGAAAAGAGAATTAGATAATTTTGGTTGGTAACTTGCCTTTGAAGAATGGGTTTCTTGAACCCTGGAATATCTTCTTGATTAGGTATGTCTGGATTTCATCAAGAGCAGTTCCAGCTCTGGTCACTAGGTGGTGCATCCCCTTTACATTTACTTTCCTATTCTACTTCCAAAGCAACCAATCATAAGTTGTTTTTTTCTAGAAATTTGTCTGTGAGCATGGGGCAGTAATTTGGGGAAAATTAATACTTTTTTCTTATTTGTGAGACTCATAGTTGGGCAGTAATTTGGGGAAAATTAATACTTTTTTTCTTATTTGTGAGACTCATAGTTGAACAGGCATTTCCTTAGAAAAGTACTTTTAAACAGCAAGAAGCAGCCCTTTGTTGACTATAATAAAATACTACTCTTAATCTCCTTATTTTGCTCCTGGAAAAAATAAATAGCAGCTTCCTTGACAATTGAAATATATGTGCGTGTGTGTGTATGTACTAAGGATTGAACCCAGCATCCCTCTACCCCTGAACTATATACACCCAGCCTTTTTATTTTGAGACAAACTCTCACTAAGTTGCTGAGGCTGGACTTGAACTTGCAGTCCTCCTGCCTCAGCTTCCCAAGTCTCTGGGATTACAAGTATGTGCCACCATACCCAGCTGATAATTGACCATTTTTATAGTTTTTGGACCTGAGTTAAATAACAAAGCTGCATTGTTTAAAAAGTGAAAGCTCGAAGATTCAGAATCCATGAAAGGAAATACAAATGAACTTGTTCCCAAATCCTAAAAAGTTTGCACATGGGGCTAGCCTTTGGAACTTAAAGTGTATAAGCCAATCAGGAGTGCTTTTATCAAGGATTTGGAGGAGTCAAGTGTCTGAGGCAGAGAACTAGTAGGAAATATGAAGAAAATTTCAAATACAGTTTAAACAATCTTATGAATGATGAATGATATGTGTCTCCTTAAAAATACTGCAGAATAAAATACACTTTCAAAGGACAGCAGTGAGAGTGAGTGTGAACTATCAAAAATCCCATGGGCTTGTACTGGCAGCAAAATGCCATGTTTGGCTCTGGCTTTGGGTTCTATTCCTCTGCTGTCCATTGTTCTATTTCTGTAGCAGTCCATTTGAGCTGCTATAACAAAACACCGTCAGCCTCAGCAATGACAAGGCACTTAGCAACTCAGTGAGACACTGTCTCTAATAAAAATACTAAAAAGGGCTGGGGATGTGGCCCAGTGGTCAAGTGCCCCTGAGTTCAATCCTCGAAACCAAAAAACAAAACAAAACACCGTGAATTGGGTGGCTTCTATACCACAACTTTATTTCTCATGGAAATGGAGTCCAAGATCAAAGTGCTGGCAGATTTAATATCTGGAAAAGGCCCTTTTCCTCATAGCACACCTTTCTGTGTCCTCACATGGTATTAGTGTGGAGGGTCTCTCTGGGGCCACTTTAATAAGGGCACTAATCCCTTCATGAGGGTTCCACCCTGTGACCTTATCATCTCCCTAAAGCCCCACCTCTAAATACCATTACCTTTGTGGAAGGGGGTGAGATTTTATGAATTTTGGGAGTGAGCATAAACAGACCATAGTATGTGTTCTATGAGCTCTGACTAGAGAATATTAGGGAACCTGTTTACACAGGTTGGGACCATATCAGTCAACCCTCTCTTGATATTTCTCTGGATATTCAGGATTTATCACTGCAGCCTGCCATCTGTCATTATGTAGTCTTTAGATCTTTACCTTGCTTTGTCAGCATTCTTGCATATTATACCCCAGTAATTCCTCACAGGAAGGTGCTGTTTTATTTATTTCTATCATTCCCTTTGTCCCTAGGATAATGCCTTGCACACAGAGGCACTCATATATTTGCTGAGTGAGTTAATGCCCTGAGTGTCTCGGAGGTTTTGAAGTGATCATTTAAGAATTCCAGGGCAGTTGATGTGGCTGCAGCAACATAATATTCAGAAATTGGCTTTGGATAAATATTTGTCTATAGCACCATGTTACTCTGATTTCTGCAAATGACTGAGGAACCATCCTGCTTTATGGTGCTTATAAAAAGGTATTTTAAAAATCTCGTATGCCTCAAGACTTAAAATGTAAAAATATCTTCTCTAAGCTATACCATTATGTTTCACTGTGCTTTTTTTTTTATACCTTATGCCAGAATTGCATTTATTTTTGGTGCATCATCAGCTAAGGAATTTGCAAATGAGTTTAATTCATCCCGGGAGCAATGAGTGGAAAATGAGCTATATCTGATGCAGCTTTTCAAATATGACATGGAGAGAGCTCCAAAATGAAGACAGATTTCCTTTACCCCTGCTCTTAAGCTTCCCCTCTGTCCATTCCATATCCAATGAAAGCACTTTTGATTAAGTATGAAGTGTCACAAGAACATAGAGGGTAGGGGCTACAGTTGTAGCTCACTGGTAGTGCACTTGCCTAGCACGTGTGAGGCACTGGGTTCGATCCTCAGCACCACATAAAGATTAATTAATTAATTACAAGTATTGTGTCCATCTATAAGAATTTTTAAAAAAGAATATAGAGGGTATGTAAGTTAAAATTTTTTAAAAATAGTTTGTATCATTGTGCGTGTGTTTGTGTATGTTTGCTGGGGATCAAACTCAGGGCATCATGCCTACTAGGCAAAGGCTCTACATTGAGCTGTGTCCTCCAGCCCTTAATTTTTTTAATTGCATGTATTCATAATATACACAATGTTTTAATATAGGTGGTGAAATGATTCCTATATCCATGATTACACATAATTACCCTTTTTTGTGGTAAGATCACTTAAAATCTACTCAGCAAATTTCCAGCATATAATACAATAATTATATCCCTCATGCTGTAAATTAATTGTTATTATTTGTGGTACTGAGGATTAAATCCAGGGCCTTGCTCATGCTAAGTAAGTGTTCTCATACACCCAGCCCCTGTAAGTAACTATTATAATCTAGGGAAATTTGGTATAAATTCTTAGATTTGAAGTATTGAAATTATCTTCTATATTTTTATGCAAAGCAAAGAAGTTTTTTTTTGAGAGAGACTTGGGCATAATTTATCAAGACACTCCATGAGGGCAGGTAAGAGTCTTATTCTCTGCTGCAGTCCAGCTTGGACAGCCCTACTGGACACATAGTAGGTACACAGTGACTGTGTTGAATGAATAATGAGGAATCTCCAGGAGTAAGCTAAACACCTAAAACTATTGCTAAGGATACTTTTTGAAAAAGTGGTAGAGTGCAACTGGATCATGGCATCCCCCTTTTCAAATAAAGACACAACGCAATATAATAGAAACAAACTCATTCTTCCCACAGAAAAACTGGCAAACAAAAACTCAGTTACAAACAAGCCAATCAAATGCCAAAAATGTCAAAGAGAAATGGGAAGGGAAGAAAAATTTATTGCTCAGGTGTACAAAATTACTCCCTCAAATTGTCCTGGTGAATTAGCAAAATCAGGGACTCTCACTGACAAGACAAATATATTTACTGGGAGAAGGGGAATAATATTCTTATCTGCGTCCTGTCACTACTGGAGGAGAAGGGCTAGTGAACAACTAGGATGGATTCCCTAACACATATGGAGGTTCCACGCTGAACCAAAGAAAGAATTGAAGCCCAAAGCAAACCTTCACAGACTACAAAACCCACTCACTACCTTGGGGAAGAAAATCTTGGTTCCAGACAGTTACAAATCTTAGTAAAGAAACCAGAGACCACATAGTCTAGTAAAGATATAGTCTTAGTTGCTTCACTCTTTCACCCCAGCTATTTGACCACAGGACATTGAAGTGAACACAAAATACAGTTTACAAAATACTCAGGAAAGAAAATGAATTTATTGACATGAAGGTGTCCACATTACATAGAACAAACGAAGGGAGATGATAGACAACATTAACTAGAATGACTAATAATAATAGAGACAATAATGAGGATTGGTGAAGATGTGGAGAAGTCGGAACATTCAGACATTGCTGGTGAGGATGTAAAATGATGCAGACACCTGAGAAAACAGTCTGGCACTTATTATTTTTTTAATACAGGGAATTGAACCCAGGGATGCTTAACCACTGAGCCACATCCCCAGCCCTTTTAAAGAATATTTTATTTAGAGACAGGGCCTCACTAAGTTGTTTAGAGCCTTGCTAAGTTGCTGAGGCTATCTTTGAACTTGTGATTCTCCTGCTTCAGTTTTCAGAGCTGCTGAGATTATAGGCGTGCACCATGACACCCTGCCAGCACTTCTTAAAAATGTTAAGAGTTACCATGTGATTCAGCAATTCTACTTGTAGGCCTATGCCCAAGAGAAGTGAAACTACACATATATACACTTAAAAACTTGTTCATAAAAAACATTATCCTTAATAGTAGAAAGTTGTAAACAACCCAAATTCCCTGACGCATAAAGCATAAGCCAGATGTGGCATATCCATACCATGGAATATTATTACATCATAAAAAGGAATCAAGTACTAATACATGCTACAACATGGACAAACTTCAAAAATGTTCTATTTGTTGGGCGCAGTGGCTGCACACCTGTAATCCCATCATCTCAGGAGGCTAAGGCAGGTGTTCATGTTCAAAGCCAGCCTAACCAACTTTGCAAGGCCCTATGTAACATAGGAAGGCCCTAAGTAACATAGCAAGACCTGTCTTAAAATAAAATAAAATACAGTGGAACAGACACACAATGGAAAATTACATAGCCATAAACAAATAAAATTATGGCATTTTCTGGTAAATGGATGGAACTGGAGACTATCATGCTAAGTGAAATAAGCCAATACCCAAAAAACCAAACGACAAATGTTCTCTCTGATATGAGGATGCTGACTCACAATGGGGGTGTGACTCCATTGAATAGTCTGGAGTCAGGGGAAGGGAGGAGGGATGGGAATGGGAAAGATAGAGGAATGAATCAGACATAACATTCCTGTGTTCATACATGAATACATGATCAGTATAACTCCACACCATGTACAACCACAAAAATGGGAAATTATATTCCAAGTATATATGATGTCAAAATACTGTCACGTATAACCAAAAAAAAATTTTTTTTCAAAAATTAAAAATACTATCTTGTAAAGTGGTCAGATGATGCATTTACAAACAACATATTTATTATGATACAGTGTAAAATTGCAAAAAATTAGTATTATCCAAACACTGTTATTCAAAATACAATTATATTTTCTTTAAGAAAAAAATAAAATACAAAAGCAATAAACTAAGTGGAAAAAAACAGACAATTGCACTTTAAAATAGTGAAGTTTATGGTGTATATATTATTTTTCAATGAAGCTATTTTTTAAATTTATTTACTTATTTATCTTAATCAGGCATATTTGACAGCAGAATGCATTTTGATTCATTGTACACAATTGCAGCACAACTTTTCATTTCTCTGGTTGTATATGATGTAGTGTCACACCATAGGTGCTGTCATACATGTACCTAGGGTATGATGTCCATCTCATTCCACCATGTTTCCTGCCCCCATGCTCCCTCTTCTCCCCTCCCTTTTCTTTGCCTAATCACAGTTCCTCCATTTTTCCCATGCCCTCCCCCAATTATGGATCAGCATCCACTTATCAGTGAGAACATTCAGCCTTTGATTTTGGGGGTTGGCTTACTTCACTTAGCATGATATTCTCCAGCTCCATCCATTTACCAGCAAATGCCATAATTTTATTCTCTTTTAATGCTGAGTAATATTCCATTGTGTATATATACCACAGTTTCTTTATCCATTCATCTACTGAAGGGCATCTAGTTTGGTTCCACAGTTTAGCTATTGTGAATTCAGCTGCTATTGTTGTGGCTGTGTCACTATAGTATGCTGATTTTAAGTCCTTTGGGTATAGACCAAGGAGTGGGATAGCTGGGTTAAATGGTGGTTCTATTCCAAGTTTCCTAAGGAATCTCCATACTGCTTTCCAGATTGACTGCACCAATTTGCAGTCCCATCAGCAATGAATGAGTGTTCCATTTCCCCCATATCCTCGCCAATACTTATTATTGTTTGTATTCTTGATAACTGCCATTCTGACTGGCATGATATAAAACCTTAGAGTTGTTTTGATTTGCATTTCTCTAATTAATGGAGATGTTGAACATTTTTTCATATATTTGTTGATCGAATGTATGATCTCCTGAGAAGTGTCTGTTTAGATGTTTAGCCCATTTATTGATTGGGTTGTAGTTTTGGTATTAAGTTTTTAAAATTCTTTATATATCCTGGAGATCAGTGCTCTGTCTGTCGTGTATGTGGCAAAAATTTGCTCAAAATGTAGGCTCTCTCTTCACCTCATTGATTGTTTATTTTGCTGAGAAAAGCTTTTTTAGTTTGAATTCATCCCATTTATTAATTCCTGATTATATTTCTTGCACTTTAGGAGTCTTGTTAAGGAAGTCAGGGCCTAATCAGAAATGATGAAGATTTAGGCCTACTTTTTCCTCTATTAGGCGCAGGGTCTCTGGTCTGATTCCTAGGTCCTTGATCCACTTTGACTCGAGTTTTGTGCATGGTAAGAGATGGGAGTTTAGTTTCATTTTGCTGCATATGGATTTCTAGTTTTCCTAGCACCATTTGTTAAAGAGGCTATTTTTCTCCAATGTATATTTTTGGTGCCTTTGTCTAGAATGAGATAACTGTATTTATGTGGATTTGTCTCTGTGTCTTCTATTCTATACCATTGGTCTACATGTCTATTTTGGTACCATTACCACGCCATTTTTGTTACTATAGCTTTTGTAGTATAGTTTAAGGTCTGGTATTGTGGAGCCTCCTGCTTCACTCTTCTTGCTAAGGATTGCTTTGGCTATTCTGGGTCTCTTATTTTCCCAAATGGTTTTCATGATTGCTTTTTCTATTTCTATAAGGAGTGACATTGGAATTTTAATTGGAATTGCTTTGAATCTTGATAGTGCTTTGAGTAGTATGGCCATTTTGACAATATTAATTCTGCTTATCTGAGAACATAGGAGATCTTTCCATCTTCTAAGGTCTTCTTCAATTTCTTTCTTTAGTGTTCTGTAGTTTTCATTGTAGAGGTCTTTCACCTCTTTTGTTAAGTTGATCCCCAAGTATTTTATTTATTTATTTTTTTTGAGACTATTGTGAATGGGGTCATTTTCCTAATTTCTCTTTCAGAGGATTCATCACTGATGTATAGAAATGCATTTGATTTATGGGTATTGATTTTATATCCTGCTACTTTGATGAATTCATTTATTAATTCTAGAAGTTTTCTGGTGGAGATTTTTGGATCCTTTAAGTATAGAATCACGTTGTCAGCAAATAATGATAGTGAGTTCTTCCTTTTCTATTTGTATCCCTTTAATTTCTTTCTGTTGAATTGCTCTGCCTTGAGTTTCAAGGACTACGTTGAATAGAAGTAGTAAAAGAGGGCATCCCTGTTTTTTCAATTTTCCTCCATTTAGAATGATGTTGGCCTTGGGTTTAGCATAGATAACTTTTACAATGTCGAGGTATGTCCCTACTATCCCTAGTTTTTATAGTGTTTTGAACATGAAAGGGTGCTGTATTTTGTCAAATGCTTTCTCTGCATCAACTAATATAATCATGTAATTCTTATCTTTCAGTCTGTTGATGTGATGAATTACATTTATTGATTTCTGTATGTTGAACCAACTTTGCATTCATGGAATTAACCCCACTTGATCGTGGTGCACTATTTTTTAAATGTTTTTGTATGTGATTTGCCAGAATTTTATTGAGAATTTTTGCATCTATGTTCATCAGGAATATTGGTCTGAAATTTTTTTTCTTTGACATTTCCCTGCCTGATTTTGGTATCAGGATGATACCAAAATACTCATTCATAGAATGAGTTTGGAAAGGTTCCCTCCTTTTCTATTTTATGGAACAATTTGCAGAGTATTGGTATTAATTCTTTTTTGTAGGTCTTGTAGAACTCGGCTATGAATCTGTCTGGTCCCAGGATTTTCTTGGTTGGTAGGCTTTTGTTGGCATCTTCTATTTCCTTGCTTGAAATTGATCTGTTTAAATTGTGTATGTCCTCTTGACTCAGTTTGGGTTGATCATATGCCTCTAGAAATTTGTCAATGATTCGAGATTTTCTATTTAACTGGAGTATAAATTTTCAAAATAGTTTCTAATTGTTTTCTGTAGTTCAATAGTGTCTGCCGTGATATTTCCTTTTGCATCACAAATTTTAGTAATTTGAGTTTTCTCTCCTTCTTTTCGTTAGGGTGGCTAAGGTTTTTCAATTTTGTTGCTTTTTTCATAAAACCGGCCTTTTGTTTTTGTCAATTTTTTGAATTATTTCTTTTGTTTAAATTTCATTGATTTCCACCCCAATTTTAATTATTTCCTATCTTCTACTACTTTTGGTGTTAGTTTGTTCTTCTTTTTCTAGGGCTCTGAAATGTAATGTCAGGTTGTGTATTTGTTGACTATCTTCTTCTTTTAATGAATGAGCCTAATGCAAAGAACTTTCCTCTTAGCACTGCCTTCATAGTGTCCCAGAGATTTTGATAAGTTGTATCAGAGTTCTCATTTACCTTTAAGAATTATTTTTATCTTCTCCCTGATGTCTTCTGTTATCCATGTGTCATTCAATAGTGTATTATTTAGTCTCAACACTACTCCAGGTGTTGGAGTAGCTTCTATTTTTTATTTTATCATTGATTTCTAATTTTATTCCATTATGGTCAGATAGAATGCAGGGTAGTATCTCTATTTTTTTCTTTGTATTTGATAAGATTTGCTTAGGGGCATAACATATGGTCTATTTTGGAGAAGGATCTATGTGTTGCTGAGAAAAAAGTGTATTTGCTTGTGATGGATGGAATATTCTATAATACGTTTGTTAAGTCTAAATTGTTGATTGTTATTATTGAGTTCTATAGTTACTTTATTTAGTTTTTGTTTGGAAGGTTTATCCAGTGGTTAGAGAGGTATTTTAAAGTCACCCAGTGTTATTGTGTTGTGGTCTATTTGATTCTTTTAGTTGAGAAGGATTTGTTTGGTATACATAGATCCCCCATTGTTGGGTGATAGATATTTATGATTCTTATGTCTTGTTGATGTATAATTCCCTTAAGCAGTATGAAATGTCCTTCTTTATCCCTTTTCACTAGCTTTGGTTTGAAGTCAACTCTATCTGATATGAGGATAGAAACGCCTGCTTGTTTATGTGGTCCATGTGAATGGTGTGATTTTTTCCACCCTTTCACCTTCAGTCTGTGGATGTCTTTTCCTGTGAGATGAGTCTCTTGAAGGTAGCATATTGTTGGGTCTTTTTTAAAAGTCCAATCTGTCAGTCCTAGTTTTTTATTTGCTGAGTTTAGGCCATTCGTGTTCAGGGTTGTTATTGAAATATAATTTGTATTCCTGTAAGTTTTGGTTTATTTTTGTTTTTTAACTTTACTTGGTTTCTTCTTTGATTGGCCTTTTCTTCAGTGGAGTTCCTCTCTTTGCTGATTTTCATTGTTGTTTTTCATTTTCTCCTTCTGGAATATTTTGCTGAGAATGCTTTGTAGTGCAGGCTTTCTTGCTATAAATTCTTTTAACTTTTGTTTATCATGAAAGGTTTTTATTTCATCATCAAATCTGAAGCTTAATTTTGCTGGATATAAGATTCTTGATTGGCATTCATTTTCTTTCAGAGCTTGGCATATGTTTTCCAGGATCTCCTGGCTTTGAGGGTCTGGGTTGAAAAATCTGCTAAGATCCGAATTGGTCTCCCCCTATATGTAATCTGATTCCTCTGTCTTGCACCCTTTAAGATTCTATCCTTGGGCTGGGGTTGTGGCTCAGCGGTAGAGCGCTCGCCTAGGACGTGCGCGGCCCGAGTTCGATCCTTAGCACCACGTAAAACTAAACACTAAACACAAGACTAAAGCAAATAAATATTAAAAAAAAAAAAAAAAAAAAAAAAGATTCTATCCTTATTCTGTATGCTAGCCATTTCCATTATAATGTTCTTTGGTGTAGATCTGTTGTAATTTTGTATATTTTGTGTCCTATAAGCCTCTTTTATTTGATTTTCCAGTTCATTCTTCATGTTTAGGAAATTTTCTCATATTATTTCATTGAAGAAATTGTACATTCCCTTGGTTTGTATCTCTGTGCCTTATTCTCTCCCAATAAATCTTAGATTTGGTCTTTTGATGCTATCCCATAATTTTTAGATGTTCTGTTCTTGGTTTCTTACCATCTTCACTCTGTGGTCAACTTTATTTTCAAGATTGTATATTTTGTCTTCATTATCTGATGTTCTCTCTTCCTAGTACTCTAGTCTGTTGGTGATGCTTTCTGTTGAGTTTTTTTTATTTGGTTTATTGTTTCCTTCATTTCAAGGATTTCTTATTTTTTTCAGAATCTCTATTTCTTTCTTGAAGTAATTTTTTGCTACCTGTATTTGCTCTCTTATCTCTTCGTTGGAGTGATCAATTTTTGCCTGTATTTGCTCTCTTATGTCATTCTTTAATTCTAAGATCATTTTAATTATATACATTCTGAACTCCTCTGACATTACATCAACTGCACTGTCAATGGATTCTATTATTGTAGTATCTTGGTTTATTTGGTGCACTTTCTTCCCTTGTTTTTTTTCATGTTGTCTATGTGTCTTCCTTTCTTGCAGTGCTGTTCTCAGGTATTGCAGTTTCTACCCTGTAATCTTGTTGTATCCCTGAAGATTACCTGTACCTCCCCTTAGTATTGGGCTTCCAGTCCCTGGCCAGCATCCCAAGATGGATGCTACTGCAACTAAAGATGGTGGCAGCAGTAGTGGAGATAACTCAAGATAGCAGTGGGGGTGACCCAAGATGAATGCAACCACTTTCAGAGATGAGGCTGAAAGAATGGGCCTTGCAATGGCTTTAGGCTGCCTGTTAGGAGATGTAGTGCTGTGGCCTGCCATGCTGCAGCAGGCAGCTGCCTCTAGGCCCTATCTGTTGTCCCAATGTGGAGGCTACTACATGGTGAGGGCTAATTGTGATAGCTGCAGTGTCCTAAAGTGGAGGTGGGCTGGGGGGTGACTTCTTGGTAAATGGGGAGCCACAGCGTTGTCCTCCACTCTGCATGGGGGCAGTCCTGGGCCTGGGCTCTCACACAGGTCAGTGGGAGCAGTACTGGGCCTGACCTGGGCCTGGGCTCCTGTGCAGGTCAGTGGGGGTGGTCCTAGGCCTGGGCCTGGGCTCTAGTATGGGTTGGTGGGGGTGGTGCTGGGCCTGACCTGGGTTAGGCTCCCCTCAGTGAAGCTATTCTTTAAAAAAGAAGTGCCTCAACAACTATATATACACAGTATAGCAGGAGGCATGAGAGAACACAGAAGAACAGAAAGGGAAAGGGACATAGTATATAAAAGAAAGATGAAGAGCTCATCTTGAAGAAAACATAGCCCAAAACATAGATGAGAAGTCCCTGCAAAGTTTTTGTGCTATAGAACATTTAAGTGCATTTCTTTGTTTAGCTGAGCCCTACCATGTTGCATGCACCTTCCTAGGCAGTGGAGAGAGAGCAATAAACAAGTTCTTCCTTTTGGGAGCACAAATTCTTTTTTTTTTTATTATTTATTTATTTGTTTTAGTTGTACACAATGCCTTTTTTTTTTTTTTTTTTTTACGTGGTGCTGAGGATCGAACCTGGGCCGTGCACTTGCTAGGCGAGTGCTCTACCGCTGAGCCACAATCCCAGCCCGGGAGCATAGTTTCTTGTGTACAAAAATGTAGATCTGGAGATATTGCCTCCATTGAACCTTCCATCATAGAAGGAACATTGATTTGTCTTCATTGGAATTGGTTATTCATTGCTTCACACAAAATTGCTTCTGATCAAAGAACTCAATTCACAGAAAAATGTGCCAAGTATGAGCTTGTGCTGAGAAAATGGGAAGTGGCTCCCAAAGTAAAGCCAAGCCAAGATTTTAACCCCTAAATATAAAAATGCACACAGAATACAAGCAATAAATACTCTTTTAGCCCTAGTTTCTTAGGGAAGAAGTTTGGGTCATTGATTTGAGATCTATCTTTTTCCTTTTGATGCTGGGGATCTCAAATCCAGGGCTTTGCATATGCTAGGCAAGCACTCTACCATGGAGCTACCTCCCCAATCCTCTCATTTTCTAATATAAGTATTTAATGCTATCAATTTCCCTCTCAGCTTTGAATGCATCTTACAATTTCTGTTGTATTCAATTAAGTATCTTTTATAATTCCATTTTTAACTTCCTCTTTGACCTAAGTTTTCTGGTTTTTTGTTTGTTTTCTTATATGTACTTTTTAATTTCTAAATACACAGGGATTTCAATATATATTTTTGTAATTATTCCCCAGTTGAATTTCACTGTGGCCAAAGAATAAAATTTTTATCATTTTAAATCTCAAATTACTTGGTTTGCTTTATGGCTTTATCATGACATGATTGACATGATGTGTCAAGACAACATATGACAAATGTTATGTGTGCACTTGAAAAGAATGTGTGTTCTACTGGTTCAGGTAATGTGTTTTACAAATTTCAAATAGTCAAGCTGGTTGATAGTATGTTTGGGGATTTCTGTATCTTTGCCAAAATGTCAATTTATTCTGTCAATTACTGACTGAGTAATGTTGTAGTTTCCAACTATAGTTGTGAATTTATGTATTTCTCTTTACAGTTCTATCAATTTTTGTTTATGCATTTTGAAACTTTTATTGGAAATACACATTTGGAATTGTGATATTTTTTGTTGTTGTGGTAAAACATATGTAACAAAAAACTTACCATTTAACCATTTTTAGGCATATAGCTCAGTGTCATTACGTACATTCACATCATTGTGCAAATATCACCACCACTCCTCCTGGCTCCTTTTCCACCTCCTCCACCTTCTCTTGAATCTCTGGTTCTGCCTTTTTAATTTTTTCCCCGGTTTCCTATTTATTGCTCAAATTGGAAATTTCTATTGATCTATTTTTGAGTTCACTGAATCTTTCCTCTATCATCTCTAAAGTATTACTGAGCCCATTCAGTGAGTTTTAAATTTCAATTATTATATAATTATTATATTTTTGTTATATAATTTCCCTTGGTACTTTTATATATCTTTATTTGCTGAGATTTTCTATTTTTTATTTTTTTAAAGTGTGTTCATAATTGCTCACTGAAGTATTTTTATGATTGCTGCTCTAAAATCTTTAGAAGATAATTCCAATATCTGAATCATTTCAATGTTGCCATCTTACAATTTGCCGTTCAAGTTGTTGAATGAGAAATCTCCTGGTTCTTTATATGACAAATGATTTTTTTATTGCACCTTGGGCATTTTGGGTATTGTGCTATGAGACCTGTTTAACTTTTTTTTTTTTTTTTAATTCTTAAATTCTTTTTTTGTTTAGGGATAGTGTGCAGGTCCAGGTACGGGTTCATCTCAACTCCCCACTGACTTCACTGTATCACCTTGATGAAAGTGGCGTACAAGAAGGCAGATGGGTGTCATCTAATGATGGGAGTCCTTGAAGCAGGAGCTGCCATGAGGAGAGCTGCCTATTGAGGGCAAAGTGTTGGGGAACATTGGGTGGCTGGTCGAAGCAGAAGGAGAAGCTCCCACTCACCTGTGCTCAACATTTCTTGAGTGACCATATTTTTGTGCTTCTGTAACCCCTAGACATGAACCTCCAGCTTCTTCAGCCTTTGAATATAGACTTATACCCGCAGCTCCCGGAGGTTTTTCAGGCTTTCAGCCTTGGACTGATGCTGCATCACTGATCCCTCTGGTTCTGAAGCTTCTGGCTTCTTGGACTGAGTGGCTACTGGTTTCTTTGGCTCCCTTGCCTGCAGATGGCCACTGTAGGACTATCCAGCCAATCAAATAAGTCTCTTGTCATAATTATGTGTATTCTATTGGTTCTGTCCCTCTGGAGAATGCTAATACATACCATTTCTTACTCTACTTCATTCCTAATGTTCCAAGTTTCCTTCTATTGTTTCTGTTCTATCTGAAGAATTTCCATTAGCATTGTTTCTTCAGAGAAGGTTGTCTGCTGATAACAAATTCTCTTAAATTTCTTTCATCCAAGAACACCACTTTTTCACTTTCATTCCTGAAAGACTGTTTTGTTTTGTTGAATATAGAGTTCTTGGTGACAGCTTTTTTTTTTTTTCAGCACTTATCTTGTCTCCACTGTATGTAATATTCTCTCTTTTCTCTGGCTGCCTTCAAGCTTTTCTCTTCGCCTTTAGTTTAGGCTGTTTGACTATAATCTGTGTAAATATGTGGGGGTTTTAAAAAATATTTTTAACTGTAGATGGACACAATATGTTTATTTATTTTTGTGTGTGATGCTGAGAATTGAACACAGTGCCTCACTCTACCACTGAGCCACAACTCCAGCCCAATGTGTGGGTTTTGTTGTTGATGGGGGTAGTGGTACTGATATTGTTCCCTTCCTTTTCTTTTTGGTAATTATTCTGTTTTGGGTCCTCAATCTATAGTTAATTATCATTACTTTTGAAAATTTTTTGACTATTAAAATATTTCTTCTGCCCCACTCTCTCTTCTCCTTCTGTGACTCCAATTATATGTGTGTTAGACCATATTATGATGTCCTACAGTCTTTGAATGTTTTGTCATTGTTTTATCTTTGTTTTTCTATTTGGATAATTTCTGTTGGCCCAGTTTCAAGTATTTTTTTTATTAATACAAAGCTGCATTCCTTCTACTTATGTGCCTTTCAAAATAAGTTTTCATCTGTGATATCATATATTTCTAGCACCCATAGTGCACTCTTTCTTAAAATTTCAATCTCTCCTGGAAAATTCTCTGTCTGTTCATGGATATTTCCTCTCCTTTCCACTAGATGCACTAGTGTATGGATTATAGTTATTTGAAATTACAATCTGGTTGTTCCAACTCTTTTTTGGTCATTGAGTCTGTTTCTGTCGATTGCTTTATATATAGATTGTTTTATTTTTTTAAATTGTAATTTTTTATTGAATGCTATTGTGTGTAGAAGAACAGTGCAGTCAGAGATCAATAGTATTTATACAGTAAATTATTGAGCCTATTCTGAGTGGTTTTTAGTATGCAAGATTGAGTCAGTCCATTTAGGGGTTGAGCTGGGTTTAGGTTTTGTTATTGCTCTTGTTACCTTCAGTGCAGCTAAAGCTTCAAGTTTCTCTAAATATGAGATCCTTGTACCTTGTTCTTAGGTTGGGGACAGAGCTGTAAGATGTTTCTTCTTAGTGTTCATAATGCTCCCTTTCCTTTTAGCAGTTCCAGCATGCTTCTGCATAGAGTGGTTCTTCTCTCTCCTGCAGGGTAAAATATCTTTACTTGCTACTCAGTACTAGGCTCGTGGTGAGAGAGCAGATTCTGTATTGTCCTGGTCCACCCTCTTTCTTAGATCCTAAACCTCAGTGTGGGGCTTTCTCACCTTTCTTGCCTGTCTTTCCTATGACAACTAAATTTTACCATATACCGAGATTGGTCTTAGACAGGTATTTCCTCCCATCCTCTCATTGGTAGCAGGGTTCTGCTTGGTATTGGTGTAGGATCCTGGGCCCCAAATGGTTTCTTGCCTTTTCTCTGAGGTAAGAAGTTTCTGCTTTTACTTCCCTCACAGTTGCAATGGATTTTTCCCTATGTCCTGGGGTGTAAGAGCCTTAATGAGGAGGTAGCTAAGATGGCGGCTGGCTGAGAGCCAAAGAGGAGGCGTTTAATTGTTTTCTCCTGACCTTATTGTATTCAACTAAGAATCTTTCTGTGCCCGTGAACACTGTGTGACACACCTGTAAGTTGAGCTTGTGACACGTGCATACTTGTTAAGGTGAAGAGTATTTAACCAGAGGGATTTGAGTTGGGGGTTGTTGTTGGAGTTGGAGAGAGAAGTCAGAAGAGAAAGCAGAATAAAGAACCTACTCATTTCCAGTCTGCCTCCGAATTCTTTCCCGCGGTATCGTTGCTGCAGGCGGCAGCAGCTGCAGGCGGCAACACTGGGGGCCAAAGGTTACCTATCCCTTTCCCAGAGACAAGTGGGTTTTGTTTTTATTCCTTTTTCAAAATTAATGGATTTTTCCTCTGTCCTGTAGGTGGGAACATTTTATACCCCTCTCTGGGTGTCTTAAGGTTTTTGCTGCAGGAAGGAAGGATGCAGAGAAATGAGTGGGACTTTGTACCTGCCCTCCAACAGTGACTGATCTTTTCCTGCACACCCACATGCCTGTGCAACTGAGAGAGCTCTCTCTAGTCTTCTGCCTGCTCCTAATATTTCTTTAGAGAGCACTCAATGATTTTGTTAGTGAGTGTAAACTCTCTGACATCTAGCTTCTCCAGAGATTCCAAACCTACATATTAAACTAGACTTGGCCTTTAATTACTTACTAAAATGTAGCTGATACCTGTATACTTAAAAGTGGCCACATGTGTCCCCTGTGTTCTGCCCAAAGTGAGGTAAGTAGTGTTCCCCATGTTTCTGCAGAAGGCTTGCTCCCACCTTGGAATTCAACTTACTTGATTGCCTTACAACTTCAGATCTCTAGAAGACTAAATACAAATTATAACTTGGTACACTCTCCAAATTTTTCTCATTGTTCTTTACAGACTTCATCCTAATGTGGGAGCAGGAATGAAATGTTTTACAACAAAACACCCTAATCTGCTTACAGATTAGATCTATCAAAAAAAAATTATATAAACTTTTTTTCAATTGCATTTTTCTATATTTATAAAATGATTTAAAAAGAGTTTTCCAGCTATGTTTTTAAAAGCTGTGAATGATCTGCTTTTCTTCTGATTTTGTAACCTAGTAACCAAGGTCATTAATGAGAATCATTCATTCACATAATAAGAAGGTTATTTTTTCCTCTTTCCTTTGGAAATTCTTGAATTTTCTCATTTCAAGTTTATATAAGCTCTCTGTAACCAATTATGGCAGTATCTCCCATGGACTTTTAAGAGACCTTATGATAGGTTGCGTTTTTCTTTTGTGCTAGATCTGTTCATCTGGGCTAGTTAGCTCTGGAGTGACCACATAATGACAGACATTTTTGTGATTACTTAATGTTCTGGTTTCTATGGCTATGTAACAAATTGCCTCAAATTTTAGTGGCTTAAAACAGTCCCTTATTTTCACAGATACTGTGGATTGGACATTTGGATGGGTGCAGCAGAAAGGTTTGTCTCTGCTCAGTGATTCCTGGGGCTGCGGCTGGAAGACTCAGAGGCCTGGGCCAGAAGCATCTGAAGGTTTTCAATCATGTGCCTGGAGGTTCTTCTACAAGTGGGCCTCTGCATATGGTCTCTCTACGTGGGTCTTGTTTGTGTTCTGCTATGGTTTGGATGTGGTTTGTCCACCAAAGGTTCATGTGTTGGAAGCTTGGTTCCCAGTGTGGTGATGTTAAAAATTGGTGGGACTTTCAAGGGGTAGTGCCTCATGGGAGGTGATTAGGCCTTTGGGGTGCTGTATTTGCAAGGGTTAAGGTCATTCTTATAGGATCCTGAGTTAGTTCTCACAAGAGTGAGTTGCTAAAATGAGTAAGCCTGATCCTACATTGCTCTCTGATTTCCTGTCTCACAATGGTCTCTCCCTCCCACCACTGGGACACCATTCACTTTGAGGTCCCCACCAGGGCCAAGCCTGTGCCAGCAGCATGCTCTTAGATTTCTAGAACCGTGAGCTAAATAAACCTCTTTCCTGTGTAAAGTACCCAGCCTCAGGCATTTCACTATGGTAACAAAAAATGGGCTAGTACAGGTTTATGTACAGTGTGGTGGTTAGCCAACATGGCAGCTATATTTTCTGCTCTGAGTCACGCAGTATTAGTTGTGCCACATTCTATTAATAGATCCAGTTACAAAAAAGTTCAAGGGGAATAGATATAACCTCTAAGCTTTATTGAGGGGAATAAGAAGATTCAGGAAAAGCCTATGAAATGAGAAATGTCACAGTTTCCAATTTTAGAAAATATCATTTACTACAAGTAATCTCCAAAGTCTTTTAAGAAATGGGGGGAATGAGGAAGAAAAGAAGATGAGGGAAAGCTGACTACATACAGCCTTCCTTGGAGTCCCTTCAGAACCCTTAGAACTTTCTAGTTTTGTTTTTCCCCATGACTGGGACATAATACTAATTTCCAGCTAGTCTTTGGTTTGCGATATCAATAGGTATCTCTGTTAAGAGTTCCTATTTGGTTTGTGTTTTCAAGGATCTATAAGCCTGTATTCTTTCTTGGGTCATGCCAATTAATTAGCTTTTATCAAATTTTTCACCACCCAGCCCTTCCACAAGAGGGCTTGGTAGAAGGAAAGACCGGGAGTGTATGTGCCCAGCCCAAGTATTTTTCATTAATGAACTTTGTCCTTTGTGACCTGGAATTTAAAAAATCTTTTAGGCAGATAATTTTAGAATCTAAATAGAGTTTAGAGGTCTTCTTATGTCAAGTAAAGAATGTAGGCCATTGGTCACAATTTTCTTTTTCAATTTGTTTTAAGATAGCTTTCAAAATAATAATGCTGTCTCTGTGAAGAGTTATCAAAAGTGGAAGTGGTGACTTCAAATTATCCTTGGTGAAATATAGTCAGTCCTCCATATCCACAGGTATCATATCTACAGATTCAACCAACTGCAGATAGAAAGTAGGATAAAAATTGTGTTGGGCTGGGCGCGGTGGCGCATGCCTGTAATCCCAGCACTTGGGAGTCTGAGGCAGGAGGATCACAAGTTCAAAGCCAGCCTCAGCAATAGCGAGGC
The DNA here is from genome assembly GCA_025594165.1 of Tamias sibiricus. Classification (NCBI taxonomy): domain Eukaryota; kingdom Metazoa; phylum Chordata; class Mammalia; order Rodentia; family Sciuridae; genus Tamias; species Tamias sibiricus. The sequence continues at coordinate 139,748,558 of CM046659.1, forward strand.
CCTTAGCAACTCAATGAGACCCTGTCTCTAATAAAATACAAAAAAGGGCTGGGGATGTGGCCCAGTGGTTGAGTGCCCCTGAGTTCAATCCCTGGTATCACAAAAAAAGAAAAAAAAAATGTGTCGGTACTGAACACGAACAGTCCTTTTTTTTCTTATTATTATTCTATAAATAATACAGTATAACAACTATTTTCATGGCATTTACATTGTATTAGGTATTATGTTACCTAGAGATGATTTAAAGTATGTGGGAGGATATGCACAGGTTATATCAAATGCTAGATCATTTTATGTAAGGGACTTGAGCATTTGTGGATTTTGGTATCTATGGGAGTCCCTGAAACCAACCAAGGGACAACTGTGATGACATTTTCATGTTAGAACTGTTATATGAAAATATGGAGTAAGCTACTATTTGGCCTGACAGGGGCACTGACTTGGACCAAGACCATCCCATGAGAATAGCAGTGATTGGTAACCTGGCCCAGAGCAGCTGTCATCAGGTTTGCACCTGAGGTCCCTCCTACTACCTGTCTGCTTTTCATATCTTGAGTGTTTATCTGTAAAAGTGCACGTAGAGGGAGAGAGGGAAGCCCTCCGGTCTTGCTCAAGGCAGGACGCATTGGACTTCCCTCTCGGCCCTCTTTCTATGGACATATTACAGACAAACAACAGCCAGTTCACAGATGGACTTGATGGAATATTTGGAGCTCAAATTCGAATTTACCTCCAACAGATGATGACTCAAGGGGTCTCAGATCTGCATGTTATTTCCAAGTCAGTGTCCCGGTCTATAGGACTAAGGGTCTCAGATGTACTATGGTGGAATCTTCACCTATTAAAGTCCACCAACTCAAACAAGACCATTAAGAAAACATCTACTATGATTTGAATGTGTACCCCCAAAGTGTTAGAAACATAATCCCCGAAATAATGAGTTGATGGTGTTTGGTGGTAGGGTCTTTGGGAGGTAATCAAGATTAGCTGAGATCAGAGAAGGGTGATTCCCATGATGGCATCATTGGCCTTACCAGAGAAGAAGAGAGACCTGAGCCAGCACACTCGCTGTGTCTCACCATGTGATGCTCTTTGCTATGTTATGATGTAGCAAGAAGGCCTTTTCCAGATGCCGAGAATATGCCAGGGCCATGCTTTTAGACTTCCCAGCCTCTGGAACCATAAGCCACGTAAACCTATTCTTTACAAATTACTTAGTCTGTGGTGTTCAGACATACAAAGCAGAAACAGACTGAGTCAACGCTTTTCACCAAAGAGGATAGCTTCTGTAGCTTGCTGCAGCAAGGGAGAAATTTCACTGCTGGTACAGCTGAGCCCTTCCATGGCATTGACTTTCCACTAACTTCAGGGAACTGTTGGATGTGGATGTACTAAGAGGTCTCCCAGAGAGCCCCCACTGCACTGTAAACAGAGCGTGGCCACTGCACAGTCATGGACACCACTTCTGCTTCCCTGCCTTTGCTTGCTGTGCCTCAGGGGTACAGCATTTGTGCTTCCTTTGAGCCTCTAGTTTCATATATAATCCTCTTTACTTTTGACATCCTGCCCTGGGGTCACAGCTGCTTCCTGCAGGCATGAATGTCAGGGTTATTTGAGTAACCCTGATCTCTCCTTTTTCCCTGTCAGTCTTCTACCTACATACAGGTTGAACATCCCTTATCTGAAAGTATTAAATGCTCCAAAACTGTTTGAGTGTTAACATGGTACTCAAAAGGTTTCAGATTTTGGAGGATTTCAGAGTTTTGGATTAGGGATGTTTAACCAGCAAAATGTGAAAATATGCCAAAATCTGAAAAGCTCTAAAATCTGAAACACTTCTGGACCCAAGCATTTCATATGAAGGGTTATCCTCCTTTTGCTTGATATACCTAGGGTGGTTTCTGGGCTTTGTTTTGTTTTGTTTGGGCTGGACCAGATACACATAACTCCTTAAGAAGTCGTCTGTGTTCTCTTTCTTTCCTCCTTCTTTCTGGCTGCACTAGGGATGCAATAACTTTTGTCAGAGTTACACTCCAGGGAGCAGAGCAGATAGATAGATGGTCCCTGAGGTCACAGTGGAGCTTCCACTCCAGCTCTGACTTCTTTCCTATGAGAGGGAAATAAAATACTTTCTTGTTTAAGCCATGTTCTGTTACTACAGCCGAATGCTGTTCCTAACTGACCTTGTCCTGTGGGGTTGGCCACAGCCTATAGTGGAGAACAAGACAGTTGAAGTGTGGCCACAGAAGAAAGGCAAATCGTGGAGGGAGTAATTCAGTTTTTGATGGACTAGTCTTGAAAACATGTTGTAAGTAGAATATGAAATTCGACATTTCAAAAATCTTTGCTGGTCTGTGACATTGCTGATAAAGGCTCCAGGTTACTGGTAACAGTGACCCTCTTCCTCTCACCTGCTTTGGAAGGTAGTGATGTGAGAGACATGGTGGGAGGGTTGGTCTTGACTAGGAAGAAGGCTGAGGAGCAGAGAAAAAAGCTGGTGCTCTAGAGTTCTTCAGTACGTCACTGCGATCTGTTGGCACTGTGATCTGTAATGCTGTTTCTCCATCTGTAAAATGGGGTATGATGAGCTCCTGCCACGTGGGATTGATGTGTTCACCACATGAGACAATCAATACAGAATAGCACAATGAGTGTTTTCATCTTCCTTTGTGATATTTATAATCCACTCTAATTTACAAGCAGAGATTCGCCAACTTCTCTGTTTTTACTGTTCTTAGCAGCAATGAGCTTGTCCCTATTCCCATGGCTTTCAGTGCTGTCCAAGGTGATAGTCACTGAGTGCCGGTGTTTGGACCTCAGTTTTGTAGTTCCTGGTTCTTGGTTTAATCTGGACCCTTAAAGGGGAATGAGAGTCAGAGGGCTGAGTCAGTGCTCCAACTTCTGGAGACATCAGCAGGAGCAGAGAAGAGTGTGCTGCTGGCCTTCCCACTGATAAGAAGGGAGGCCCAGCTGCTACAGACACCCCAAGCCCCAGCAGGTTGGGCTCAGAAGGCCGACAAGTGGACAAGGACTGCAAGCACAAGGGAGTGGCTGCCATCTGGAATCCTCCATGGAATACAGTAGGGTAAGAGCCAGTAACTCCAAGAGTCTAGATGGTCTGGAGGGCTGTGGTGTGAGAACTCAGCAGCAGTTTGAAGACCCAGCACCACAGTGCACACCTGTGACCGTCCAGGGTTATAAAGCAGTGGCACATCCCTGATTTCCTGAGTCCCAGTTCCAGCCTGCTCTCCATGCTTCTGCAAACTTAAACTAGATGGATTATAATGCAATTGATTATATGTCAACTGAAAAGGAGCATTTCAATTGATTATGGTCAGGTTCACCCTGGCCATTTTGCCATAATTGATCCTAAGGGCCTTTGTGAATCACTGTAGCCACATTTTTTATGGCTGACCATAAGAGCACAGGTGAGGCCAAAAGATGTGGCAAGCTGGAGCCATTTCTGTAGGGATCAAATGGACACACTCACTGTTGACATTTCCCTTGTTGTAATCATATGAAATGACCCAGCTTTCACAGAGAAGACCCAGAGTCATTGAAAGAAAATTAAATTGTGTTTTGAATAGTTTGGTTAAGGATAAAAATGTTTCCAATAAAATGCTAATTTGTGAGTTAGAGTGATTACAGGGTAATCTAAGTTATCTGTAAAAATTAGATTTCACTGTTCCCTGCCAAGGATGAATTAATGGAATGTCACTGCAGTAAACTCACTCTTTTATCAAGATCTCCTTTATGATGTATAATCTGAGGGTGACAGACTCCCAGCTGCCAGAGTCATTCATCCTGCAATTAACAGATTTGTCTGTTTCTACAAATCATTCATCTTCTCAGATACAGGATAGAACTTGTCCTGTGACATAACTGTCACACATACCACCCATACGCATGCACACACGCGCAGGCACACATGCATGCAAGCAGGTGCTCTCTCTCACACACACGTTCTCCCTTAGGTAGTAAGTTATATTTCCTCTAATAGTGGCCAATTGGAGAGCAGGGCACATACTATAAATGGGGTTCCCAAGGCCTCACTTGCTGTTTAGTCAGTGACAGTGGTGAAGAGTCACAAAGCAAGAAAGAAGGCAGGGAAGGTGGGGAGAACTGTGAGGATTCCTGAGACCAGTGCCTTGTGGAAATGAGGTCCCACCAATTTCCCCTGAGTGGCTCAAATGTGATGTTTACTTATAGCACCAGTGTCATATGAATGACCTAGAATCCCAATAGCTATTACATGGGACGTCTTCTGGGGCTGCCTTGTGCTACATAATTCAAAATGCTAAATGATTATGCTAGTTTGGGTTTGTGTCTGTTTAAAATCTGGCTTCCCATTGCCACACCTGCTGATGACACCTGCCTTGAGGTCATAACATTGTCATGGTGAGCAAACAAAATAGATGAGAAAGAGAGGTTCTGGGGAGTTATGTGTTCTGGTTAACACTTGTGGATATCTAGTCTCCTAAGAATGTAAGTACATTAATTTAGTTATGACCCTTATTTCGTCCATGAGTGCCCTTTTCATGTTTTTGTCCTGTCATCCCAGTCAAGATTCCAGGCTGAAAAAGTCAGGCCACTTGCTCTGTGAGCTGCAAAACTTGGTGTGAGCTTGGGCAGGTTCACCCCAAGCCCCCAGTCCTAGACCCCTGTTTTGCCAACAGACGTGTACTCTGTGAGTGGGATCGTCACCGGGCCCTCCCAGTGTCAAGGTGAGTTTACCTTCTATAAAACTCCCCTTATATTCCGTCTACTCAGCCCTGGGGAGCTGGCTCAGGGCCAATCTCTTCTGTGTTCCTGCCTCTGAGGGCACTGAAGGCTGCCACTGTGCCCCTTTCTGAGCCCTCTCTGCCTTCACTATGCTGCTTTGTGGCAAGGTGGAGCCTGTCTGCTTGCAGGGCATCCGGGACCAAATGGGCTGGAATGCCCCTCATGAGTTCTACCTACGACACGAGCCTCTGCAAGGGTCTGAGATGGGGTGGAGGAGGAGCTGGGCTACCCAGGCAGGATCTCCGAGTGGCAGGGAAATCTGGCTGGAGGGAAAAGGGTTTTCCAGATATTGGAATTTTAGGAGGACCCAAGCAGAGGAAATGCCACGTCCAAAGCATATCATTTAGAGGACATGGCACTGCTGATGCGGCTCTGGGTGAGAACCAAAGAGCCCTTCTCCTCCTGGACTTTACGCAGATATTATTTGGAATCTTGTGTCACTGGGGGCCACACTGTGGCCACTGGTACAAATATGCCCTAATGGGGTGTGGGAGGGTGGCTGATGGCTGATGGACTGAGGTCCCTTAATTGACACAAATGAACTCATGTCCTTGTCACCTAGAGCAAAGCCTTCCAGGCAGCTGCTGACACCCCCCTGCCTACGTGCTGGAGGTGTTTGTTTTGTTGCCTCACACTTCACCTTTGGGCTTCAGGCTTTTCCCTTAAATGAGGCTGAGGTCACAACAAACATGTGAAAAGTTCTAAAGCACCCTTCCAGTGAGGTCACTGCTATTGCAATGATGAACGGCACTTCTCCAGTGAAAAACCAGTAGTTGTCATATTGTCTGCGGGATGTGGTGGAGACTGGAGATGGGGCACCCATTCTCTGCACCCAGAAAGCAATTTCCCCACAAAACTACAGAGCCTCTGCGAAGGTCCCCACGTCCACATCAGGCTCCCCAGAACTGCCTCCACTGTGGCTGCAGCAGGCACATCTGGTTTTAGTTAGTAGGCACAGTATTTTATACAAATATGGGTTGCCAGCATTTAAATATTGAGATATTTAAGCTAAAACCTACATTACAGCATTGCCTTCTTCATCTCTGCTCCCCTCATTCATCAGCATTTGTCTCTCTTTCCTGGGCCTCTTAGCCTTCCTCCTCCCACCCTTGGTCCCCACATCCCTCGTTTTTGTGGTCATCATGCCTGCACCCCTGCATTCCTAATTGCTGCATTCCATGGTTCTCTCACTCATGCCAGCATCTCTCATCCCCATGTCCTTCATCCCTCTTTGCCCTCTCTCTCCATTCCTCATCCCTGCATTTAACTTTTCATCCCTCCTCCCTGAGCCCCTATTCCCTCCTTCCTGCATCCCATCACCCTATTCACACTTCCCTGCACCGTCTATTCCTGTCTCTGTGGCCTTCGTCCCTACATCCCTTATTCTCGCATCCCTCCTCTCTGTATCCCTGCACCTCCTCCTCTTCTTTATTTCTCTTCCTCCTCTTCCTTTTTTCCTCTTCCTCCTTCACTCATTAGCTCTTAGCCCCTCAGTAGAACGTGCAGCTATCATTATCCCTTCTGTCAGATGCTCAAAGCTGGCTCTTTCATGGGGATTTACGAGATCTTCAGGGACCTCTCTCTTGCATTCTATGAAAGGGGTACTGCTCATATAACCTCCTCTTGGTGTCCTCCACCATGCAAGTGATTTCTGGAGCAGGGTCTGTCAAAATGACCTGGACTCAGACACCCTCAGCACTGTCTCCTTTCTCCTTCTCAGGAATAAGTAAGTTGTTCCCCTGCATCCCTTCTACCAGCCGCTTCCCTCTTCCACACTGGGCAGGGTCCCGTCTGTCCTCACTGTCTCCAGGGCCCCACTGTGAGCAACCTGAAGCCCCTTTCACCACACTCTCTTCCTTGCCTTGTTGATGGTGGGACCCTCCAAATCTCTCCCTGGGCATGATGTGGGGCAGGAGTGGAGAGAGGTATGTAGGTATCTCCCATCTCTACTCCCCATTGTGAGAGAAAGAATGATGAATCCTACTGCTGTCAAACTGTCCCTAAAATTATTAACAAGAACTCCTCTTTCCCCAGTTCTATGATCAGACTCAGCCTTTTAGCTCAAACTGGCATTGAGGGTTCTGTTGACAAGTTTGCCTCAACAGGGTACCCCCATCGGGGTCTAGTCCTTATAGACCATCTGTTCTCATGTACGGACCAGCACTCTTAGGATGTGTAACACTGTACTAGTCAGCTTTTCATCACTATAAATAAATGATCAAGATAGATAACTTTATAAAGATAAAAGGTTTTATTTAGGGGCTGGGGTTGTGGCTCAGTGGTAGAGCGCTAGCCTAGCATGTGCGCGGCCCGGGTTCGATCCCCAGCACCACATAAACATAAATGCATTGCATTGTGTACAACTAAAATCTCTTGGCTGCAAAAAAAAAAGGTTTTATTTAGCTCACAGGTCTGGAGACTCAGGGTCATGGTGCTTTCATTGGATCAGTCCTGGTGAGGACCTCATGGTTAATAGCAAACGGTCAGTGGTGGTGGTAGCAGTGGTCACATCTAGAGCCAGGAAGCAGAGAGAGCTAGTGATAACCAACTATAGACTGTTATGACAACCTTTTTATAAGAACTACCAAGGAGTCCCACAAGAGCTACCTCCTGAGGGCATGCCCTGGAAGACTAAGGACCTCTTGCTATGCTCTACCCCTCAATAGTTCCTCCCTGCAGGACAATCCTTTAATCACAATGGATCTTGGGAGGCACAAACAGTATTCAAACCATAGCAGACACTGTTCTTACCTCTCAGTGTGGTGGCTTCTGCTAGGACACATGCCCCATGTGCACTTCTTGTGCACCATAAGCACTTTTCTGAGATCACTTCTGAAATGTAACAGATCTTAGCAACACTCCCTAGAAGTTCATCAGGGTGCTCTTTTTTAAAAATATTTATTTATTTGCTTTAGTTGTGCACAATGCCTTTATTTTTACGTGGTGCTGAGGGTTGAACCCGGGCCGCCCACCTGCTAGGCGAGCGCTCTACCACTGAGCTACAACCCCAGCCCCAGGGGGTGCTCTTTTTAATCATTGTGTGGGTTTTCATTGTTTGTTTCATGTTTTATTTAACGAGTCCCTTTCCAGTAGCCATGTAATTTTGCCATCACGACATGCTGGGATGAGAATCCTGTGCCTGCTCCTCTGTGCACAGGTGTGAATAGACCTGTGAGAGAGTCCCGAGAATGGCTCCTTATTTCACTTGCATGTACCTGGTATCTACGTGGATACCACAAGTCTGGGCTTGTGAATAGGTACTCATTGGTGGCCCTGTTCTTTTGCCTACTCCCTGGCTCCCTGGGTCCCAGGAGAGTCCTGTGGAACACAGTGGCCCTAACTAATTTTGTCTTTATCTGGTTGGGTAAGGCCAATCTGTATTTGAGAAGGCTTTCAAACAGCAGGCAGGGAGGAGGTGAGCTGGCATCTTTGCAAAGTCTGCCCTTGTGCCTTTCATGCTTGTGTGGCTTCTCAGCCTGTTGGGCACTGGAGAAAGCTGGAAGGAGTTGGGGACTGCTGGGTAACACAGACATCCAGAGGGAGGTTCTGCTGCCTGGGAAATGCATCAGGTATATTTGGCCTGGAGGTGAACACCTGCAGCACCAGTCCCTGTATAGTAGAGTGCCGTGGTCCTTTGGGGTCCAGACACCTGGACACCAGGAAGCACTCTTCCAGGGAGCAGGACACTGGAGCAGAGGTTACACCCTGGGCCAACACTTGCAAACAGCAGCCTCCAGCCCAGCTTAGGAAATGAGGGTGGGAGCCAGGAAGCCTGGCAGTGTTGCCCACATTAGTGATCACTTACTCCAAGCTGGTCCAACATCCACTCCTCCACTGATGAGGAACCTGAATGACCTGCCAAGGTGAGCAGCGTAAGTGAGCCAGGAGGAAAGGGCAAAGAGCTAGACCAGCCACACCACCTCATGTCCCCTCCCAGGCCCCAGCTACAGGTGCCAGCTAGAGAACCTCTGCTTATCAGGGTCTCTGCCAGGCCCTGGGGCCCTCTTGCCACCACTCAAGTCACTCAGGACACTCGAGGAATCTCAAATGTTTGCTGTCAATGGAGGCGTCACCCCAGTTTTAGTTTGGAAGATCTGTGCCAGTGCCTGTTTCTGATCACAGGACAGGCAGGGAGTTCCCAGCAGGGTAGAGAGTTCCTAGCAGAGGTGGACGTACTTGTTTTGGGGGTTGTTTGGGTTGTAGGGCCCCACCCTCTTCCCTTCCCTTCCCTCTTCCTCTTTTCTCTCCATCCCTCCCTGTCTTCCCCACTCCTCATCAATGTTTGTCAAACCCCTATTACAGGCCAGGAAGTGTGCTATGTGCTCACAAGCAACAAGAATGAGCAAAAAGAGATACAGTCCTACTGGGGCCAGGGTAGGAGGTGTCAGATGGTAACACACCAGTCACCAGAGAACCTCTGGCATCGTTGGAACCAATCATCAGATCTCAGAGCTAGGAGAGGGGGAAGTGTAGGCAGATTCACAGGCCTCCATAGTGCTAGGAGCAGGGAACCATTCATGAGGGCAGGGGAAGGGTGGATGGGGGCTGAATTCTGCAAAGACCACTCTATCTGCACTGATCGGAAAGTGCAAGTGGGTGCAATCCAGGGTTGATGCTGAGGAATGGCTGGCTTCATGGAATATTAGAAAGTGAAAGCAGAGAAAATGGTGTGTGGGTCGGGGTGGGCTGGGGTGGTGTCCAGAGAGCACTCGGGAGCAGTTGGGCTGGATGTATGGGCCAGGGGTCCTCTGCATCTCCTGGTGACTGCAGCCACAGGCACAGCCAGCAATACTGAGGGAGACAACAAGTTGAGATTAATGAGACCAAGAAAAGGTATGTGGGTTCCAGCATGCTAAAATGCCTGCGAATGACAGCCACATTCAGTATAAGCACGGGGGCCCGGCAGGGAGGACTGCTATTATAGATTGGATATGAGCTGTGCCCCAAAGCTCCTGTGTTAATGGAGGAATTCTCAGAGGTGAAATGACTGGATTGTAAGAGATGTATCCTAATTAATCCATCCTAGTTTGAATGGATTGACTGGTTTATAACTGTAGGTGGGTGAGGTGTGGCTAGAGGAGGTGGGTCACCAAGAGCGTGCCCTGAAAGGATGCATCTTTCCTGTGGCCCCTTCCTTTCCCCCTCTCTCTGATTCCTGACTGCCATGACAGAGCAGTTTTTCTCTGCCACATCCTTCCACCATGATGTTCTCACCTTGAGCCCAGAGCAATGAACTTGACCAAGCAATGGAATTGTGAGCCCCCCCAAAATTTCCCTCCTCTAAGTTGTTCTTGTGGAATATTTTGGTCACAGCAACACAAAGCTGACTAGCACAAAAATGACCAAGAAAAGACATGTGTGGATACCAGTGTGATAAAAGACCTGTGGAGCTGCGACTCAGCCACATTTAGTATAAGCACAGGGGCACAGCACGGAGGGCTGTGCAGACCAGGCTCCTCAGACAGTAAGCCGCCACCGCCGGCAGTCCTGCCAGTCAGTGGGAAGCTTTCTTAAACCAAGTCAGACTTTGGAAGTTCTTTGAGGGAAGAAAGGGAGACATGCAGGAGGGCTAGTGGTTGAAGCCTGGACCAAGAGGGAACAGGGGCAGATAACTGGAAATAATCTGAGGAGAGGGTCAGGGAGGAGGATAGGGCAGGCCTGGTCGGGGTGACTGGGAGAGGTTTCAGAGGAAAGGGAGTCTCTTTGCCACAGCCCTGCATCTTCCACCCACATGTGTGTTCTGGATTGCTACTTCAGGACCTTCACCTAGTGCCTTGCTAGGGTGCACTGCACCACCAAGATGCCCCTCACACTGACCCCCATAAACACCCTTCTGGGCAATGATGCACTTCAAAGTCCAGTGCAGCTTTTTTCCCTCATTAGCTCCATCCCCAGGCAGGCATCTGGCCAGGATCTTGACCCAGGCTACTCAGCTCTGGTCTGACCCTCTCCCTCCCTTGATGGAGAGCTCTCAGGGTTCCAGAAGTTTTATTTTAGAGATTTTTTTTCATCCCTGGGAAAGTGGGGGAGTAAGATCAGATGACCCTCCAGTGTTTTGTTTTCTCTGGGGGAAGGCTGAGCTATCCGATAGCAGATCCTGTGATCAGGACCCGTGGCCAGTTCCCAGGGATAAGCTTTCCCAGCAGGGCTGTGGCACTAAGCACCAGCTGATGCTGCCTCAGCCACAGGATCCTGTGCTGCAGTAGACCTGAAGGAAGACTCAGGGATGTCAGTCCTGCCCTCACTGTACAGGTGAGGCACAGGCCTGGAGAGGTGGGCGATGGGCCCAAGGACCCTCTGCTGGCCAGTAGTGACTTTCAGACAATATGCCTGTCATCAGTCTCTCGTGGTGTTCTTCAGTGACTGCAAATGAGAACCAAACAACTGTCACCTGGACAACCACAGCTCATAGATGCACCAAGGATGGTAGTTTTGACCCTGCTGGAAAGGGACCTGGCTGCAACCTCCACACTCAGGGCCTGAGATGAAGCATAGTTGAGGTCAGGGCTGAAGACAGGAGAGACAGGGAAGTGGTAAGTGATGCCAGCAGCAAAGGAACTCTTGACTGTGCCTCCTCCTACTGCCACCGAGTTCCTCCTCAGCAGGCCATACCCAAGGCTGCCTGGACCCAGCAGAGGCCAGCCCTAGTCTGAAGAATGCTCAGCACTTTGACTTGTGGCTGAAGGCCCTTAATCTCACTGCAGAGTGGGAGCTGAGTTGTATCCTCAGCTAGAGTTAACTATTATGTATTCTGGAATATTGTGAGCTGGTTATTAAACACAGGTGTTATTAACAAGCAATTGCATGAACTAGCAATTTAAACTATTTTATTAAAAGCATTATCTCTGTCCAATTAATTTTTTTTACACTTTGCTGTTATTTATGCTTTATGGGTTATCCACATCTATTGTATCAATACAATGGGAAGAGTAGATGGTGATAGCTACCAGGCAACCCTTCCCATGACCACTCTCTGTGATGTTGTGTTGGTAGCTTGAATTTGGCCATGGTAGCATTATTTACACCATAGAAATCAGCCAACACTTCAAACTGGGGCTTGCATTATTTTGGTGGTGGTGGTGGTTTTCTAGACAATGGTAGGAAAATGTTAATGCAGATTCATCCTAAAAGTAGGTCAGATCTAGAATTATTCCTAGCAGTCTGGAAACTAATCAGGAGAGAGACATCACCGGATCGTTGTAAAGAGAAGTTTAATCTGAAATTATTAACTCTAGTAAAAGAATAATTATATGACAAAAAGAAACTATCTGACATTCTAGGGATTGAAGCCACTACCAAAATAAAAACAAAGTCATCAGAGTATCAAATTTTGTTGGATAGGGTGTGTTTCAACCCCAGGATGTCAGAGAAGTAATCTGGTTTAACAACAACTAGATAATCAGAGTTAGTCTGGAGTAGCTGGGCAGGCAGGGAGCAAATTATCAGCAATGGAAGACAAGGCCTGTGGATAGCATGGGAGTGGGGAAGTTATAGAGGAAGTTGCCCCTGGTGTGGCCCTCAAGCATTAAGCAGGCTGCAAGGTGGGGATGGGGCTGATTTCTGGGTTGAGAAGTCTGTAGATAGTCATCACCAAGCAAAGTTTCAGAGATGGCATTTTGGGCCTGATGGTCCAACAGACTCCACCTGATGTCCTCACTTCTGCATGGCTGACCTTCCCCAGCCACCCCAGAAACTTCAGGAAGTCCTTTCCTCCTTCAAACTCCCTCCAGCTTCCTTCAGTGTTAAGAAACCTTAACATTACATTCACTTAAAAGGAGAAATAGTTAAAGGGTTTTGTTCTTTGTCCTAAAGCATATATTGAAGGATGCATTTAGAGTGGAGATGCAACAAGTTGACAATGGGTAGTATTAGTTTCCTGTGGCTGCTATAACAAATTACCATGAAGTTTGTGATTTAAAATAATGCACCGTTATTCTCTTATAATTCTGGAAGTCAGAAGTCCAAAAGCAGTTTCACTGGAAGGAATCAAGTGTCAGGAAGGCCACTCTTCCAGAGGCTCCAGGGGAAAATTGGTTTCCTTATCTTTTTCGGCTTCTAGAGCAGTGTTTCTTGGTTTATGGTCCCTTCCTACATCTTCAAAAGTAGCAGCTCTGGGGCTGGGGTTGTGGCTCAGTGGTAGAGCGCTTGCCTTGCACGTGTGAGGCACTGGGTTCGATCCTTAGCACTACATATAAATAAATAAAGATATAGTGTCCACCTATAAATTTAAAAAATTTAAAGTAGCAGCTCAATACCTCTGAATCTCTTTCTGCTTTTTCTTCATGTGGCCTTCTCCTCTGTGTCAAGTATCTCTGTGCCCCCTCTCATATGGACACTTACAATTGCATTTAGAGCTCACCCAGTTAACCCAGGATAACATCTCCATCTCAGATCCTTAACTTAATCACACATTTGTAAAGACCCTTCTACGTATAATGTAATAATCACAGGTTTCATGGATTAGGACCTCGATATCTTTGGGGAACATTTTTTTTATCCTACCACACTGATGCACCATCATATTGGAACTGGCCCCAAAATTGAGATCATGTTCTTACAGTATTTTAAAACTATGACTTGATTCAGTGAAGTCACTGATGGATACGTGAAGTGCCAACATTCATCTTCACTGTCTTACTTCAGTGTTATTCATTTACATAAATGAAAACATCAATGAACCCTCATGTCTGAAGCACAGTCATTAGATGTAACCAAGGTTGGCTGTGGATACAAGAGTTTGGCAAAATTCAGCAAAAGCATTCTGTAGAACCAATTTGTTCTATGGAGTTTTAATAAAGCATATGTTATACTTCATTATTATTTTTGTATATGCACATTCTTTTTTTTTTTTTTTTTTTGGTACCGGGGATTGAACTCAGGGGCACTTGACCACTGGGCCACATCCCCAGCCCTTTTTTTGTATTTTATTAGAAGCAGGGTCTCACTGAGTTACTAAGTGCCTCGCCATTGCTGAGGCTGGCTTTGAACTCGCGATCCTCCTGCCTCAGCCTCCCAAAGTGCTGGGATTACAGGCGTGTGCCACCGCGCCCGGCTGCACATTCTTAATATTAGCAAAATTTATAATTAAATTATATCTGTCTTGTCTAAGTACAGTCATTCCTCAGTAATATATGTAATACATAATAATATATATTATTACATATATATGTGAAATGCTTACTTATGACCTATGCAATCCTTTCTTATACTTTAAATCATCTGTAGATTACTTATAGCACCTAATACAATGTAAATCCTTGATTGTCTAGAAAATAATGACAAAAAAACTCTGTTTATGTTTAGCATAGATGCAATTTTTTGTATTTTTGTTTCTCAGTTGATTGAAGCTGTGGATGCAGAACTCAAGGACAGAGAGGGATGACTGTGTATATACACATTCACAAACACACACGGGCACACACACACACACACACACAATCCCCCCCAGAGCCCATTGTTGGGCATTTATCAGCCCACTACTACTTAATGCTTATTACTTATGGGAAGAAAGGGGGAGTCCAAGGCCCCTGCAACAGAGGAGAGAGTTCTTTTCATCCCTGGATGGAGTCTGCAGGCCCCTGTTGTATAATGAGCCTATTACCCATGGTGATCAGCTTCCCCCAGCCACAGAGGGTTAGATGTATCTAGGACAGCCACCTTCAAGTGTGTTTCAATGGAAACTGAGGCCTTGAGTTTTCTGTGCAACATATTTGAGTTTTCTAAAAGAGCCCATGATGAGCTGGAAGCTCTGTATTGCTACCATCTGTGGCTGGCTCCTGTGCCAAGATACTACTTTCCCCGGTTTTCCACATCACACTGGTATTCAGCTACCTGCCCGACTTCCTGAACTGTGAGTCTGGACTGTCTTCTATTTCTTGGGCTAAGGATGACAGGCAATATCTCCCAAATGAACAGCTGACAGAATCGATGGGAACTAACCTGGGTTTAAGTGGGACTTGGGCTGCCAGCTCTGACTGTACCCTTCTGTTCTGAAAAAACACCTAGACTTAATTGGATGCAGAGCTCAGTCAGCAGAGAAGTGGTAGAAATTGCACCTAGGGAGAACTAGGTGGGAAGAGATTTCTAAGTGTGTGGGTGGTTGACATGAAAGACACTGTAGAGGGGAGGTGGACAATGCAGGAGAGAGATGGGGGAGTTGCTGGGCAGGTAGAATGACTAAGAGGCTGGTGCATGTGCGGGAGGCTGGACTTTGGTAGGAGGGATGGAGTGGGAAGGTGAGGCAGGCACGGAGGTGGATGTGGGCCCACAGGAGCACTTTTTAAAAAAAATATTTTTTTAGTTGTAGACGAACACAATATATTTGTTTATTTTTATGTGGTGCTGAGGATCGAACCCAGTGCTTCACATGTGTGAGGCAAACGCTCTACCACTGAGCTACAGCCCCAACCCTACAGGAGCACTTTTCTGACGGTGTTTTCCTTTTCTCTGATGGGAAGCTGGATTGCAATCATAGCCACTTCCCAATGAAGGGAAGAAGATGAAACAAGATGACTCATGAAAGTTGATGTTCCCGGTCTGGTGCAGAGTAAGGCCTCAGTAAGTACATTTCCATTTTTCTTACCTCAACATTATAGTGATTACATTTCATAGACCCAATGTTCAAATCTGTACTCTGGCAAGTGGACTTCAGGGCCTGATGCACATCACTGATTGAAAAGTCAGAATGGCTCAGAAGCATCTGGTCCCATAAATTTCCAAATGGCAAATGAGACTGATACCTAGCATCTATCTTACATGTAATACAATATATGACATTTCCTTAAAATCTCTTGAAAGCAGATATCATAACATAAAGGAAAACATTTTAAGTATCTGGTTGAGCAAGCAGCATCTTTCCTCCCGCTTCTGTCCGCGTGCTCTCTAGATTTGAAAGGATCATTGTTATTATCTACCGCCAAGACACCTTCCTTCCCCATGCTGGATTATAGAAGCAATGTTCCTAACAAATGCTCTTCATTTCATCTGCTGGGGGATTATATTTTTGAAATGTTAGTTATCCTTTCATTTTTTGATCCTGTAGATACATACGAATTTAGAAACTCTGAAAGAACACCTTAATTTATATTCTGTGAGTTATGTGGGTGAGGGAAGAAGATGCTGTTCAGTATGTATTATATTTTTAGGTTTTTAAACTCTCCTTCTTTTTTGCAAACATGACGGGATGTAGTATTTACCAGCAACTGAGAATCCCTGAGGTGGCAGTAACGATACTCTATGCTGGAGATTATCTGTTCTGGCATGGGCAAGGTCAACCCCTATGTCTGCTCCCTCAGAAGAAGTCAGTTAGAAAGTTGTCAGAGAGTGGCCCTCTTCCCAGAAATTTCAGTCTCAGTTGTTTGGGCTTCCGTGACTGAGCCCTTATGTACAGGCAGCTATCTGTCTGCTCCATGCTTCTGGGAGTTCTGAAGTCAGGACCCTGCCTTAGGTACCTATTTATACCTGAAACCCATCAGATTCCTGCCTTCCCAGTGGTGTGGTGGACATCGGTCACTACATGTGATGGTTAATTTTGTTTTTAACTTGAATGGATTGAAGAAAGCACTTCTGGGTGTGTCTGTGAGAGTGTTTCCAGAGAAGACTGGCATGTGAGGAAGATGTACCCTCATGGTGAGCAGCAGCATCCAATGGCCTGAGGGCCAAGATGTGACAGGAAAATGGAGGAAGGGAGATTTTCTTTCTCTTCTACCCCGCTCCCTCTAGAGCAGGTGTGATTTTTTCCTGCTGCTGCCCTTGGACATCAGACTCCAGGTTCTTCTGCCTTTACGCTCTTCTGCCTTGAGACTCTTCCCAAGAGCACCAAGCTGGGTATGAAGCCTCTAACAAGTGGGCCTTTTAGGGGCATTTAATGTCCAGACCATATGTCCCAATGTCCATACCAGAGTTCTTAGGCATTTGGCCTTGAACTGGGGTCTGCAACATTGGCCTACCCAGTTCTGAGATTCTGGCTTCTTAGAGTGAGCCTTGCCTCCATCTTTTCTGGGCTCTCAGCTCACAGATGACCATTAGGAACTTCTCAGCCTCTGTGATCATGTGATCCAATGTAATAAATATCCTCTTCAATAGGTATGGTATTGGTTCTATTTCTCTGCAGAACCCTGACTAATACACTAAAGATGCCCACAATCTTTTTTTTTTCTTTTTTTAAAATTAATTTTAAATTTGTTTTAATTAGTTATACAGGACATTAGAATGTATTTATGCACTATGATAAATATAGATGGGATATAATTTCTCATTTTTCAAAGTGTACATGTTGCAGAATCATATTGGTCATGTAGTCATATATAAACATACAGTAATAATGTCTGTTTCATTCCACTATCTTTCCCATCCCCACATCCCCTCCCAACCCTCCCTTCACTTCCCTCTACCTAATCTAATGCTATTTTCCCCTAGTGCCCACCCTGCCCCCACCTTATTGTGAATTAGCATCCACATATTAGAGAAAACATTCAGCCTTTGGTTTTGTGGGATTGGCTTATTTCACTTAGCATGATATTCTACTCCAACCATTTACTGGCAAATGCCCTTCTTTAAAGCTGAGTAATATTCCATTAAGTATATATACCATATTTTCTTTATCCATTCATCTATTGAGGGACACCAAGTTTGGTTCCATGGTCTAGTTATTGTGAATTGAGCTGCTATAAACATTGATGTGGCTGTGTCACTATAGTATGTTGATTTCAAGTCCTTTGGGTATAAACCAAGGAGTGGGATAGCTGGGTCAAATGGTGGTTCCATTCCCAGTTTTCTTTTTTTGTTGTTGTTGTTTTGTGGGGTTTTTTTTTGTTTGTTTTTTGTTTTGGTACCGGGGATTATTGAACTCAGGGGCACTCGACCACTGGGCCATATGCCCAGCCATTTTTTGTATTTTATTAGAGACAGGGTCTCACTGAGTTGCTAAGTGCCTCGCCGTTGCTGAGGCTGGCTTTGAACTTGTGATGCTCCTGCCTCAAGCTCCCAAGTGCTGGAATTATAGGCATGCGCCACCCCACCAGGCTCCATTCCCAGTTTTCTGAGGAATCTCCATACTGCTTTCCATAGTGGTTGCACCAATTTGCAGTGCCACCAGCAATGTATGAGTGTACCTTTTTCCCCACATCCTCACCAACATTTGTTGTTGCCTGTATTCTTGATGATTGCCATTCTGACAGGAGTGAGATGAAATCTTAAGAGTAGTTTTGATTTGTATTTCTCTAATTGCTAGAGATGTTGAACACTTTTTCATATAATTGTTGATCAATTGTATTTCTTCTTCTGTGAAGTGTCTGTTCAGTTCTTTAGCCCATTTATTGATTGGGTTATTTGTATTTTGGGTGTTAAGTTTTGGGGTTCTTTATATATCCTAGAGATGAATTCTTTATCAGAGGTGCAAGTGGTAAAGATTTTCTCCCAATCTGTAGGCTTTCTCCTCACATTATTGTTTCCTTTGCTGAAAAAAAAGCTTTTTAATTTGAATCCACCTTATTTGTTGATTTGTGATTTTACTTCTTGTGCTTTAGGAGTCTTGTTAAGGAAGTCAGATCCTAGACAGACGTGTTGCAGATTTGGGCCTACTTTTTCTTCTATTATGTGTAGGGGTCTCTGTTCTAGTGCCTAAGTCTTCAATCCACTTTGAGTTGATTTTTGTACATGGTGAGAGATAGAGGTTTAATTTCATTTTCCTACATATGGATTTCCAGTTTTGCCAGCACCATTTGTTGAATAGGCTATCTTTTCCCCAGTGAAGGTTTTGGCACCCTTGTCTAGTATGAGATAACTGTATTTGTGTGGGTTTGTCTCTGTGTCCTCTATTCTGTACCATTGGTCTATAAGTCTATTTTGGTGCCAATACCATGCCGTTTTTGTTACTATAGCTCTGTAGTATAGTTTAAGGCCAGGTATTGTGATGCCTCCTGCTTCATTTTTCTTGCTAAGGATTGCTTTAGCTATTCTGGGTCTCTTATTTTTCCAAATAAATTTCATGATTGCTCTTTCTATTTCTATGAAGAATGTCATTGGGATTTTTATAGGAATTGTATTGAATCTGTATAGCACTTTTGGTAGTATGGGCATTTTGACAATATTCATTCTGCCTGTCCAGGAGCATGGGAGATCTTTCCATCTTCTGAGGTTTTCTTCAATTTCTTTCTTTAGTGTTCTGTAGTTTTCATCGTAGAGGTCTTTCACCTCTTTTGTTAGATTGATTCCCATGTTTTTTTGTTTGTTTGTTTGTTTTTTAGGTTATTGCGAATGGAGTAGTTTTCCTAATTTCTCTTTCAGTGGATTTATCACTGATGTATAAGAATGCATTTAATTTATGGGTGTTGATTTTATATCCTGCTATTTTGCTGAATTCATTTATTAGTTCTTGAAGTTTTCTGGTGGAATTTTTTGGATCTTCTAGATATAAAATCATGTCATCAGCAAATAGTGATAGTTTGAGTTCTTCTTTACCAATTTGTATCCTTTTGATTTCTTTCTTTTGTCTAATTGCTCTGGCTAGAGTTTCAAGGACAATATTGAATAAAAGTGGTGAAAGAGGACATCCTTGTCTTGTTCCAGGTTTTAGAGGGAATGCTTTCAATTTTTTTCCATTTAGAATGATGCTGGGCTTGGGTTTAGCATACATAGCTTTTACAATGTTAAGGTATGTT